>CM028135.1:372530000-373730000 GCA_016271365.2 Neoceratodus forsteri
AAGGTCAGACAACAGCGAGTGGCATACCAGCCTTTTTGCAGGCTAAACTATGGACTGCACAGATATGGCATAGGATGCTGTACCCAGCACATCTAAAAGTTTCTACATCCACTGGCACCCAGTGTTTTGATTCTGCTGACCAGGCATCCGCAGAGCTCCCACAGCTATTTCCAGACTTATTTACTTCTAAATGACAGACTCTTAATAGACATTCTGTCTTGGATTTGAATTGTTGCTTTATTCTGTGACAATTGCTGTTTATATCCTTATTGGAGTCTGGACATCAAAGACTTTGGAGTATGCAAACTGACTGGGTTGGATAGTACACCTAATTGGAGTGACTAACATATTTTTCTGCCATCAAGTGTTTGCAGGCTATTTTATAGAGTGTTACTGGGTACCCTAAGTTGTTTCTACTACAGTATTTGTTTTATCACTTTGTTTTTTTATCAGGTACCTGTTGTACGTTCTGGTGAAGTAAACCAACAGGGATGCCTTTTTTCTTATGCATGTTGCTCCCCTCTCTTATATTTCCATTCCATGTCAGTACCATAATATGGGACCTATGAAGTTCCTGAAGTTTTATGTTTTAAAATATTGAATTTAATGAGGTCCCCTCCTCATTTTGAATGGGGGTGTATGCTGTTCATTTATGATCCTGGAGCTCCCTCTTATGTTGCTTTCTGTATACTTTTTCTTTTGATAGTCATGCTAAATTTGATTATCAGTTTTCTTCGATTTGTATTGAAGGACATTTTACCTTTTCCCTCTTTTGTCCTATTACTGCTAATAGCTCTCATTTGACTACTACACCAGGCATTTGGGATAATATCCCAATACTGACACTGCAGTGCAGCATGAGGGTGGGGCGCTGCACTCCTTAGGTGCCATCTTTCGATTGAGACATTAAACCGAAGTCCCATCTGCCTGTTCTGGTAGTAGTTCAGGTGGATGTTAAAGATCCCATGGCACTTCTCAAAAAGAGCAACGGAATGTTCCCAGTGCCCTAGCCAAATTTCCCCCAATTCACTAAAATACCACCAACAGCTTAATCTGGTTCAAAGTCAGTTGGTATTCATCTATATCCCCCTATGCCTGAAAATTGGCAGAATTTGTCTAGTGCACTTACCCGGTCAACAAAAACTAAATAAATAAATAAATAATATTTTAAAGTATGTAGAATTGTTTCCAGTCATAACAACTTTACGACTGTCTCATTTCTTCTTTTAAGTGTCTATTGTCAGTATTTTTCAACCTGGCTTCGTTTTTTCCTTTGGTGTTTTGATTTTCTTTCTTTCTTTTAGTTGATTTTCTGTGGTATGTACTATGGAGCACCGATCATGTATTTAGTGTAATTGTCTTTTAGACTGTATTATTATTGGCAATTTGATATTATTTGATTGTTGCAAAAGTTTAGAATGGGTACTGTTTTTACGGTTGGATGAATGTATGTCATTTTTATTTTGTAGACTGTGGGGACACTAATTATTAACATTTTGAGAAGTACGCTTGGGGTCCAGATGGGAGCTAGGTACTTGCCATTTCTTCACAGACCACATAGTCAGGAGTGGGCTGGTTGCCTGGGGAAGTTATTTTTAAAATGCTTATCTTGTGCTCTTCAATATTTTTCTTATTGGTTAAATCTGTTACTGATTGGTTATGGGATGCAGTAGGGGGCAGGGATGGAGGTATGGGAAGGGCATTCCCATGCTTGGCTCTATACCTTGTGCTTAGAGTTTGGCCATGGACTATGTTAGTTCTTTTAGATCATAGCCATTATATGGATATTTGTAGCGTTGAGCATAAAGGGAGGGAAGGACAATACTAAACGTTATTGTGTATTATGATATTTGCATAACTTTACTCCACATTTTGCTTTTTTGCAGAAAACACATTTACCAGTTCATCAGGTGAATGGTTTTCATAGAATTTGGGTTGGTCAAGCATATGGGATGGGCAACAGAACACATCAATGAGGCGTGGCAATTTTAGTAGCCAAAGCAGTTCCATTTGCCTGTTTGTCTGAAGAAGTTGACCCAGAGGGAAGATATATTTTTGTCCAGGGATGATTGGGCAGTGAACAGGTATTACAGGGGTCTGTTTATGGACCCAATTTAGATACCCCTACCCTTTTCCCCTAAATTAGCTTCTGCTATGGCCTCTTATGCCCACCTGCCCCTAATTATTGGTTGAGACTAGAACACAGTTTTTTCTAATGATTTGGATCTCACCTATACAACTAAAGTAGGCCTCTCCAGGGCTCAATGAGCACTTAGATAATTTACAGACCAACTTGGGTTGGTGGACCCTTGGAGAATCTTGTATTGGGAAGAACAAGATTTTACTTTTTTTCTACTCCTTATGCAGTCCTTTCAAGATTGGATTACTTTTTTATTAGCCACCCATTCCATCTTTTTGTATACAGGTGCCAAATTGAAGCTCAGGTTGTTTCAGATCACTCCCCTGTTTCATTACATATGGATGTCCCCCATACAAAAGGTCACCCACATACCTGGTCTTTAAATAATCAATTGTAAATACGGTTATTAATTTGAAATCCTTTATCACCCATTCCTTGACAGATAACGTAGGATCCATCCCTGCTTTAGATGTTTTGTGGGGGGCCTTGAAAGCACAATGGTGAGGTGAGCTTATTTGTTTAGCTTCTATTTGGAAGAAGAAATGAGACTCTCAATTTGCCTCATGGTTACATGATATTTTGGAGTTAGAGAGAATGGTTCCACCCCCATTCTACAGATAATTCAGTTAATTCACTTAAGAGTTCTGTATTCTGCACATCTGCTGAATAAGGTGGCCTGAGCTCTTACCAAAATTAAAGCGACATATATAGGTCAAAGAGACAATGCCAGTGGACTATTCTGTTGATTTCAAAATGTAACCTGCTGTACTCTTGGCCTTTATAAGACATGCAGATGTGCAGACTTAAAAGGGACATGTAAACATTGCAGGGGTCACTCAAATCATGAAAGCTCATGAAATGATCTTTCAAAAAAGATATTGGGTTTACCTGTAGGGACCAGTAGTCTTGAGATATGAATAGCTAAGTAATGTGCAAATCAAATTATAGCAATTACCATGTCATGTACTCTTAAAACAGGAAGTGATGTCATTGAGGGGCAAGCTGTATGGCGTTACTTACAGCTTGCCCCTCAGTGACATCACTTTCTGTTTTAAGATTGTATGAAATGGCTGATGCCTTGTTTTGATTTATAGGTAATTTAAATATTCATATCTCAGGACTTTTGACACCTACAAGGAAGCCAAATACCTCATTCAAAATAACATTTCATGGGGGTTCACAGTTTGAGCAATCCCTGTAATGTTTACTGTCCCTTTAAGAGCTCTGTATTGTGCACATCACTGAATAAGGTGGACCGAGTTCTTAACAAAATTAAAGCAACATATATAGGTCAAGGAGGCAAGGTCAGTAGACTTTTAGCTTTGCATTTAAAACAAGAGAGTGCCTCTCAGTGGATAACAACTGCATTGGATTCAGAAGACCAGGGTCACATATATGACACCCACTGGATGACTGCAGTAACTTTAACCCAGATGTTTAATTATTTATATGACCATGACATGCAAGAAACATATTTTTTGAAGCCAGAATTGTTTTAATACCCAAACCTGGTAAAGAATCTACTCATCCAGAGAACTATTGCCCCATCTCACTACTTAATGTGGATGTTGACATTTTACTGAAAATTCTGGTTACCCATTTAAGTAATGTTTGGACTAGTTTGACTAAACCCAAACAGTCTGGCTTTGTTGTGGGTAGTTTCTCAATTTAAATGTGTCACCTTCAACATAATTGGTATTAATATGCCTATTAAAAGAGCAAGATTTCTAACCCATTTAAACAAAATTAAAGCAGACATTATTGCTTTACAGGAGACTAATTTGAATTTACATGAATCAGAAAAATTAATAAGGAATTGGATTAATGGGAACTGTTTCTCTTCTGGTACAAAAAAGCAGGCAGGGGTTTCTCTTTTGTTTCAGAAAAATGTATAATTTTCACTACACAGAAAATGGTGAGACAAGGCAGGACATATTATATTGGTTAAAATGTCCATACAGGGTATAACATACACAATAAGATCTTTGCATGTAACATTTGATAAATCTGTGGAATTTTTTGGGGAATGTTACTAAGGCCTTAGTGGAAAATGAAGCAGTAAATCTTATTTTAATAGCTGACTGTAATGCCTTCTTGGATCCAGTTTTGGATAAATTTACCCCTTATACTACTAATAATAGAAGGATATCCTGATTGTTCCTCCTGATTTAGAAGGAGCATCACTTGATAGATTCATGGAGGATTCAGAACCTTACCATGAAAGGATATATCCACTAAGATAATAATTTACAATGTTTATCTAGGCTAGACTATATATTTATCTCCAAATCCTTTTTTAAAAATATATTCACTGCATCAATCAAACCCATGTTGCTTTTGGATCATGCCATAGTAGAGATGGTGTTGATACGTGATAAGCATCAACCTAAAACCAGAGTCTGGACCTTTAATAATTAACTCCTCAAAGTTCCAATATTCATTTCTAGAATTAGGGAAGTAATAGCAGAATACAATTACTCTGGTCAGAAGAAAGTGTTGTTCCTGTTGGATCCCTTTAAAACTGTGCTGCAAGATGCTGTTATTTCCTATCAGGCTAGGCACTATAAGAAATTAAAGGAGCAGGATCATAAATTATAAGAAAAACTAAAATAATTAGACCCCCTGCTTAAAAAATATAGAACTAAACGCTACAATGAATGGATCACTTGAAAATTAGTATGGCAATAACAAATAAATAAGGAAATAGAAAAAAAACTTTTGAAAATGAAAGGGTTGAGATACCTACTGGGAGATAAATCAGGGAAACTTTCTGCTAATTTGTTGAAAAAAAAAGAAAGAACGTAACATAATTTCCTTTTTAAAAATAATAGGGGTATTCCTACTGATGATCTAGAGGGCTTGGAAGATATAATACTGATATACTACAAGGAGGTTTTAACAATTAACCCATTAAACAAATGATGAAATTATAGAAACATTTTTATTTCATACTCAGTTTAAAATACTACAAATTCAAGGGCAAAAGTTTAGTTTAAAAAGAAATAGAAGAAGTAATAAAATCACTCCCCAAAATAAATCCCTTGAGTTGGATGGGTTTATGATTCAATTTTTTCAGGCATTTACCTTAGAACTCTCTCAATAGATTCAGCTAATGTTGGATAACTTAATGTATGGCAAGGAGATATTACCAGATCAGTGGCAGTCATGATACGGTCAGATATTTCCAGAAATTTCATGAAATATCTAAAGAGATTCTCTGTGGTGGCCCATGGTGGTACTGCAGGCAGGCAAGAAATTTCGAGATATATCACAGACATATTAGGAAATATCTGACCATGTCTATGGCTGCCACTGAATGAATGATGCTAAAATAATATTGATCCAGAATGAAGAGAAACCCAAAGAATATATTGAAAATTATAGACCTATAGTACTCTTCAAAATGTATTATAAGGCTATGGCAAAATTAGTAGTCTCCAGAATAATACCTTTTTACACCTTTCCATCTGACAAGACCGATTTGAATTTGTTCCAGGTTGAACTCTTGCTCAAGTTGTATGAAGAATTGAAGCAGTATTTGAATGCACTAATTATATTCCAGACAACTACTATGCTCTAGCCTTAGATGCAAGCAAAGCATTTGATATTATGAATATAACTGATATGATGAGGGTATTGTATTTATGGGGATTCCCTCTCAACTACTAAATATTATTACACAATTGTATAGTAAGTCAAGAGCCTGCTTTTCTATCAATCAACATTTAACCAGAAATATTGAGATGAGGAACTGAGTCAGGCAAGGCTGTCCATTGTCTCCTACAATTTGTGTACTATGTCTGGAACCATTATTACAGGAGAGAAGATCTTGTTCTGAGATAGAAAGAGTTATGATAAATGAGGAAGACATCAAATTGAGTGTTTATGAAGAAGATATACTCCTTATTTTTTTTAAAACATTACATCCTCAGTATTGACCCTAATGAACATAACTGGGATATTTTCCAAATTTGCAGGACACAAATTGAATTCTTCCAAATCAGTTATTATGCCCTTATCTAATAAGGCAAGAGATCTGGACTTTGAATGTCTCAATCTTTTTAAAAAAGAAGAGAAAATTAAATACTTAGGACCGATCCTTACAAACAACATTAGAACTAATACTACATTAAATTATACTATAGCAAAAAAGAGAATTCAAAATAAATGATCTGTTTGGCAGAATTGATCTATTTCATCATGGGGCAAAGCTGAAGGGTTCTATGTCATAACAACGACCGCTGAAAGGCGATCGCCATTACGGCGAAGTCACTGTGCTGAAGATCAATTTCAGTGCTGTGACTCCCTGATGCACAGCAAAATGGCACTGGGGACTTACATTTGTAATGTTTTATGTGGTGGGCTGGGCTCCCAGCACCCCCTGTGCCCCCCTACTTAAGGATTATTAACACCAGGGGGTACATGTCGGGGGGGTACAAAATGTTAAAAAAAAATTCAGGCTGGGTGCAACAAAAATGTACCTGCACCTAGATCTGACCACAGCACCCTGTCCACCCAAGCCACAAACCCACCCACCATGCCACGGGGCCAGCGCAGCAGGCCACCATGGCACCACCCCTCAAAACCCCTCCTATTCCTCACTGAGCATGCTTGCTCCCATGCCCCCATGCCCACATACATGTAGTGACATCCTCTTGCTACATGCATGAACTTACCCCATCCAGTCACTACCTCATCGGTAGCCCCATGACATATGCCATGACTGAGTCACCATTTTGCAGTTTGCTCAATCGCAGTCATGCATGTCACTGACTACCAGCTGAAGTAATTAAAATTATGGCTATCCCACATTTCATATGTGCATTACAAGCCATCTATGGAATACCTGAAAATAAATGGTTCTGAGAAATAAAACATATTTTTTAACAAGTTTCTCTGGAGGAGTGGCAAACCCAGAACAGCCTGGAATCTTATGGTGGGGAGTAGAGTTGTGGGAGTGTTAGGCTGTCCAGACCTTTTTAAGTATTTTTTGGCCCAAATATTAGCCACTGCTGGGGACTGGTCATTTTTTTCCCCAAACAAAATTATAGTTGTATAGGTCTTAATGGTGAAGATGGGACATAACTTCCAAATAGATACAATATTTTTCCAGAATTATTTTAAGCATTGTAGAGAAATTGCATTATTAAGGATATGTTATCTTAATTTCAAATGGGCCCTAAAATTATAAGGGACTAATTCCATTCCATGGCTGCATGCCAGACTTAGTATGTTCAATTATGCAAAAAATAATGAGTACAAGAAGATTATTAAAGCTCTTCAAAATAAAAATATTTGTAAATGGGCAGACCTAATACAGGACAGTAAATCTATTTCCTATATGCAACATAGGGACTGAGTCGGAGTAGGTTTTTGAGTAACTTCTTGTACTATAATATGATGTTTGATAAATTTGAAGTGACCCTTAAGAATGTAGAGTTACAAAACATAAACCTAATGGGCATTTAAAAATGGAAGTTGTTACTATTAGTAATTACACAATTAAAACACTTTCTATAATTTATAAAAACCTCATGACTCTACAAATTGTAGATTAAAAAATGATCAGACATGGCAGCAACAGTTATTAAATTTCACGACAACAGTGGCAACAAATACAGATGGTGATGAATGAAAATTATATAATAGGAAAAATAGGTGAGTCACGTGATCATACTGGGAGAGAATGTCATGTTCTTAATAGCGTACGACATTCCAGCTAACCCAGAATAGCGTTGTACGGGTAGGCGAATGGTGCAATACCATGTATACTGCTGCATGCAGTATTGCACCATTCGCACTATCCCAAGCAGAGGATAAGACCTCTGCTGGGACTGGGTTCTGACAAGCAGCTGCCATGGCTCACTGGACTGAGCCATAGCAGTAGGAACCCAGGTGCTGCGTCTGGGACCGGGTTTGATTCCTGGTCCCAGAAACTTTTATTTTTTTTAACTTTGTGCACTCCCAGATTTGACACCTCCCCCGCAGTTGAAAATCATTATTGGGGGGACTCGGGGCACAGCCCCCCATAATGGGGGTGGGTTGTGGAGCCCCCCACAAAAGAGTTATGCCACATGGTAGAAATTGAATTGTAGTGGCAGCACAGTTTTGCCATGTGGCATAATGTCTTGTGACATTATGACCCTGTGCCACACAAGATGGCTGACTGAGTGGAAGCATCTACCACCTGCTCTTGTCTCCCTGCTAGGGGAATTATAAGCATTTGTTATATTTAAACTGACTATCAACTACTTCAGTGAGTACTTGTGATTACATCTTTGATTATAGTGTCGGGTCAAAAGTGTTTAAACAGTCGGGATGGACACCAAAATGAAGAATCTGTCACTGCATCCTATGCCTCCCCTGACCCCCGAGCGAGACAAAGCCTCCAAGTGCTCAAAGCCACATGCCGCAGGGGCATTGCATAATCCAGCCCTGAGCAATGCTCTTACAGAAGAGAAATTCTTATAAGAGATGAGCCGTATTAAAACTGCTCTACTAAATCTTACCTAAGAATTGCAGAAAATGTGTACTTCAGTGGATCACTTTCTCATGTGTTCACGGACACTGAAACCCAAAATTCATCCTTGAATAATTGATGAGGACATATGGATCCTGGACTCATCTCTCTTCATCAAAAAGTTTGAAAAATGGAAGACCACCTTGAAAATCTAGAAGGGCGGAGCAGAAGAAATAATCTTGTGATGCTTGGTTTGCCTGAGCGAACAGAGAGAGGTCTAATGCCATTCTGTTCATTCAAAAGCTTTGTGAAAAAGTTGTGGGGCCTTCTCCTAATGGGTCTGTGTACATTGTGGAGAGGGTGCACCATTCACTGCGCACCATGCATTCCAAGGATCCCCCTCAAGGCCCTTGCTCTTCAAGCTCCTCAACTACATTGATAAGCAACATATGCTGCAAAAAATCAGGGAGCTCAAAGAAGTTCAATGGGAAGTGAGTAGCATTCATTTTACACAAGATCTACCATGTTCTGTCCGACAGAGGAGAGCTGCACTACATCCTCTGGTGTCTAAGTTAATTGCAGCTGGCATTCCATTCAGAGCCCGTTACCCCTCCATCTTGCAAGTACAGCGTGGTAGTCAATGGATCAGTCTTGAGATCCTTGAACAAACAACAACAAATTTGAAGAAATCTTTCCCTGATTTATTCAAGTGATTCCTCATTGTTCTTGTCTAGCCCACTTGCTCTCACATGAATTTAATTTTCTAATGTTGAGATGACATTAACTTGATGGGGTATATTCTGTTTTTTTTAGTTAACATGCCAGAATGCTTCAGTTCAGAGGACTTAGACAATCTGTAAGTTTTTAACATCCTGGCTTAATGGTCAACTAATTTTTATGGCTGTGGGCAGAGCCTACAGTCATCTTGATATCTGTAGCTGGAAAAATGGAGGAATGTGGAACACATTTTTCAACATTTCAGTGTATCCTTCCAGAACTATAAATCACTATATCAAATGAAATAAAATACTCCCTTCTTTCTGCTTAGTACGTTGGAGACATCACTAAAGCTGTTTATCAGATGGCCATTAGGAAATGGAAACAGCTTGTTAAATATTGGTTGCCTATTAAACTGGAGATTTGTTTACCCCCTTCAAAATGCAACAACTTGCACATTTAAATACTTTGCATTTAAACATTTTCTTACTAGTAGCTTTAGCTGGGCAAATATTGTGTTTCAAGAAAGATTCATACCTCATAAATATCACCCTTTCCCAGAAACAAAGATTTACACTGTTTTCTTAATCTCTTAAGACATTATCTGATAAGCACTGTCTCAGATATATGCCAGCTCTTCTGTGTACTATCCAGGCTAATTATATAGCAATCGGCAGGCATTTCTTGCTAGGCTTTTTGGGGAAAAAATATATTGAGCTACAGCAAACGCAAACACACACACACACACACACACACACACACACTGTACACACTATCCTCATGGCCACAACATTCAAAATAAATACTGCAATCTAATATATTATAAAACAATAAAGGAACTTTGTTTATGTCAGCGAACACAGTGAAGCTCAATCTATGGTACATTGCCTTTAAAGAGCTTGAGTACTGCCTAAAACTAATATTAGATTTTAAAAGCAATCAACCATTATCTTTTATATCTGATGTACTTTTCCTTTTCCCTTTGTTAAATTAGAAGATTGTTTACCTGATGTTAGTAGGTGTGATGTGTGGAACAGCTGTTATCCTGGCAGCTGACATATCTTACTCTACTGCCCCACACTATATCATCAGCATTGAGAGCTCAATGACTGTGACATCACTGCTACTTAAGAACAGCAAGTGGGTGACTACCAGGTCATTCACCTGTGATGTTACAGTCAGTGAGATCACAATGCTGATGATGTAGTCTGGGGCAATAGAGAAAGCTATGTCAGCTGCCAGGATAGCAGCTGTTCAACACATCCCGCACAATATCATCACATAGAATTCTTTCTGATGAGCAAAAGGAAACAGAAAAATACTTTAGAAATAAAGAAATTACAACTGACTACTACTTATAATCTGTATTATTTTCTTGTCTGGTTGTTTTGGTCCACTAGCTCTTTAAATATTTCTTATCCTATATTTTGTATAATGGATAGCGTTGGGGAGATGCTACTTCTCATTGTCATTATGATCTTCATTTTACACATTTTTGCACTGCATCTACTCAGGATGTCCCAGATTAGATGCAATGTCTTGTTTTCACTGGGGTCATGATTTTACCATTTTTATAATGTATTTATTCAGGGTAGCCTAGTCCACATGTAAAATATTGTTTTCAGTGTGTTCTGAATTTACATAATGCAACATAATATTGTGTAGATGTAGAGCTTCACTGAAAATAAGATGCCATGTCTTCTGAGAACTATCTAGGCTAAACATATAGCAATCAACAGGCATGTTCTAGGAAAACACATTGTAAAAATGTGTAAAAGGAAGACCACATTGAAACTGACTCTCACCAGATCTGCATTGTACAGATTAATTAGAAATAATGGGTAAAAGCATCCCAAAAGTTCGCCACAGCTATATCAGCTCTGACCAGAGTATGTTCTAAAAGCTCCTGCTTTTAGTTTATTGTGATCACCTCTTGCCTGGAGAGAATCTCAACATTTTTATTTCTCCAGGATGTTAATTCTTCAATGGGTTCCACTATTGCTACGTTATGTGTTTGGAATGATTTCTATCACCTTATAGAGTAGTTTTCACTTTGGTACCATTTCTTTCATTTGTTAACTTTTATTGTTTAATTCACTACAGTATAGAATGCATTGTTGTGTTCCTGTGCCTAGCGAATTTTCTGAGTCACTGAGGTGGATCAGCCTAGATCAGACTTTCACTACAGTGCAGTATCTGCTCAAAATTTCAAGGGACAACTGTATTGCTCAAATTACTACTATTATACTCCTGCAATATTGAGCGCACCTGTATGCTACTCGTTTTGGGAGAAGATTGCTCTAATACTAGCAGATTGCCAAACCACACAGCAGACAGACTCTCCATTTATAGTCCTGCTTTATCTTTCACATGTCTGGGCATCCGATATAATGTGGTGACTTCTACCAAGTGATCTTCTGTGGTCCCATCGTATGGTGATGTACAGTAGATCTCACACCTCTGCCATGGAACCTTCTGGATCTTGAACTTTCATAAGCCCTACCCTGGTTTGTTAAGAACCATCTTATTATATATTAAAATATTTTACTTGTTTTTCTTCATCTATTGAGTACCCTTTCCATCATTTATTTTGTTATATTAGCTCGATCTTTCAGCCTTACTGCTTTTACTAGTGTTTTTTGTTTGTTTTTTTTTTTGCTTTTTAACATAGGATATTGTATTAGTTATTGTTGATTGTATCAAGTTCCATATCCACTGTTGCTTTGGGGAGCTAACAGAGGTATGTATTCAGTACTCCTTATAGTTTTTCTCTATATATTACAAGCTAATTGATCTCTTTGCCTAGCAACAGTACTCTGCAACAAAGACCTCTAAACAACGTACTGAGCAGTTTGTATGATCTGACTTCTAATATGTTTTACCTCCCTCTTTTGTTGAATTTTATTATTTGTGGGAGAAATAAGATTTTTTTTTCAGCTGAGCCTACAGTTATACAGTAGCTGTGGTGATGCAAGTAAGCATTGGGGGGTATAGTGGGGTGTGGCTGACCACCTTTTGTGTTGTATGGTTTTGCAGCCTTCTGCCAAATTTGCTTTGTTAAAATGATGATCGTTTCCTTATATGGGCTTTCGGGGTAAATTCTTCTGGTCCTGGATTATCGGCTGCATTTTTGGGTATATACCCATAATATTTCACAGAAATGTGTATATAATTTTTAGTTTCAACAGTTGATTGGTATTTTGGGTTGCTTCAATGTAGAATTTAGGGTTTGTATACCCTTTTCTTTTTTTTTTCTTCCATTGCTGATGTTCTGAATAGGTAGGATGATATGATGTGTTGGGCAATGTATTACCATTGCTTTATTGGTTTCCTCTGGCAGGGAGAGGGAGGGGTGGGTCTCGGAGTATTATAGCTCTTAAGCATCATGGGCTGGCTTATTTTGGGAGTTTAGTCACTAGGACTTGGGAAATGTTTCTATGTCTTTTCTATTGGTTATATGATTTTCTTCGTTTTTGTTGGTCATATGGATTTTGCGTAGATTAGAAGCTATATAGGAGGGGAAAGGAGAGGGTTCTTATCTGGCTTGCTGGTGGGGGGGGGGGCAGGTTGTTGCAGCTCAATACTCCTGGTCTATAATCTACCCTTTGTACATTTTTCCACTTGTGGGGGATCACAATGACAATTCCTCAGATGGATTCATGGCTGGTCCTTACAAGACTGTAAGCTGGAATGTAAAAGGGGCCCATGATAGGTGTAAGTGCCTAATGATACTGTATCACCTTAAACAGCTTTATACAAATATTGCCTATTTACAAGAAACTCACATGATTCATGATGATATTCACCATTTTAAGAGGGGCTGGATTGGGGAAATTTTTGTGGGGTGGGTTCATCCACTAAAAGGGGTGGAGCCACCCTTTTGTTTATGAGAGGGGTCTCTTTCAGCTGACTCAAGAGATTTGGGACCCTCAAGGCTGATATATAATTTTGTATGGTAAAGTTGGTCCAAACCCAGTGATGCTATGATCTATCTATGGTACTAGTGCTGATTCTTCTGCATTCTTCTCCCGGTTTGTCCCTCTATTAGCACCATTTACTGGCACTTAAATTTTCTTGGGGAGTTACTGGAACATTGTTTATCATCAGTCTGACTTGGAGAGATCGGCTACCAGAGCTAGGGGGGTCTGTCCCCAGGTCAGGGAGGGCTCTGTGATTTGATGGACAGCTTGGGATTAGTGGATGCCTGGCAGTTATTACATTGCTCAGAAAGACAATTCACATATTTTTCTCCACCTCACTGCATCTCATCTAGAATTGATTATATTCTTATCAGCACAGAGAGATTGACTGGCTTGCTTGACTTAGAGATACACTTAACTGTATTATCAAACCACACTCCAGTGAGTGTGGTTCACTCTCTTGATGGGAGCTTGGAACGAGAGACTCTTTGGCACCTCAATTCTTAATTATTGCAGAACCTGGAAACTTTAGCCTATGTAAAAGAATTTATGAAACATTTTCTACAGTAGAATGAAGGATCAGTTGCTGATGTGGACATCTTACTGGCCACAGCCAAGTGTGCTGTTAGGGGAGAGGTTATCAGGCTTCCTCTACTCGCACCAGAAAAATAAGGCCAAACTTAATCAGCATCTCCATGACATTCTGTGCCTGGAAGGTACACTAAGTACAACATTGCCCTCAGCAGACCCGGCTAGACTGGGCCGAACTTAATGTTCTTCAGGCTTAATATGGAGAGTTGCTTCCCCAACATGCCAAGTTGGCATTACATCATACCAAATTAAAATATTTGTAGTCAGGAGACAGAGCAGGGAAACTTCTTGTGCTCAGACTCCATCAGATGGAGACATCTAAATATATCTCCGGTATTCGTACTGGCCCTGATAACTACATTGTCACTCATCCCAAGGAGCTAGCTGCTATATTTCACTACTTTTACATGGACTTATATTCACCTGATCCTTAAGAACGTGTTAATTCTGAGAACATTGCTGCTTTTCTAGATGCTGTACCTCTTCCAGTCATGAATCCCACTCAGAGTCAAATTCAGCAAGCTATTTGGCAGTTGCCACTGGATTGGGCACCTGGCCTGGATGTTTTGACTAAAACTTTTATGTGTCTTGCTTTCCTGCACTGGCTCTGTTGCTCACCAGAGTTTATAACTCCTTGTTTTCTGGTGGTGTTACAGATGCTTCCTTTTTGAAGGCTTTGGTTACTCTTATTAAGAAACCAAAAAAGTTGAGTTTTCACCAGGCAGCTACCACCCAATTTTTCTATTAAATACGGACGTGAAAATTCTGTCCAAGATTCTGGCTAACTGGTTGACCCCTGTTCTGAACTACTTAATTGGGCCCATCAAGTGGGTTTTATGAGGGGTAGGTTGTCTACTGATCACCTCAGGAAGCTTCACTATCTCATCTCTTTGTCGGAAGGGGGCAGGGTCCCTGCGGCCTTGGTCTCCATAGATGCAAAGAAAGCCTTTGACCACGTTTCATGAGCTTATCTATTTGCTGTACTGCTTCAATTTGGAATTCATATAGAGTTTTTCCAATGTGTTAAATTACTGTACAATACCCCCACCACCTGTATATGGTGTAATGGTTTGTTATCTGACCCCTTTATTCTTAGCTGCGGTACCTGACAGGGCTGTTCCTTGTCCCTTTTGTTGTTTAACTTTTATTTACAAGCTCTGATATGCAGTTTATGTAACCATGTAGGGATCAAGGGGGATTTCAGTTGGGGGGCTCAAGATCTGTTTTGTCGGCTTACACTGATGATCTATTGTTACACCTATAGGAGCCAGTTACCACAATCCCAATTCTTTTGGATGAGATAGATCATTTTTCTCATATTTCTTTATATAAACTCAATGTAAACAAGATGAAAGTCTTGCCACTTAATAACGCAGTGAACAAATCTGAAATAATGAAGTTGTGCCTTTCTTTGGAACCTTGTGTCCTGATCTACTTGAATATTTTCTTGCCAGATCCCTCCAAGGTATGATTAGAGAGAATCTTACTTGATTACTAAATACACTCAAACTAGACTTTGAGAGATGGTTGACATTACTTATGTCCCTCTGGGGCAAAATTAGTATTATTAAAATAAATGTCCTCCCTCACTTGCTTTATCCTTTGAATATGCTAAGAGTCAACCTTGCTAAATCCTGATTTTCCCTACAAGGATTACTTAATTCTTTTTTGCGGAAGGGGTGTCCTGTTCACAGGGCTTACCACAAACTAACAGCTCCAAAAACACAAAAGGAGCCTATCTTTCCCCTTATGTGTTCTTATATTATTGTGCATTGCATGTGGCCAAATTCTTCCAGTGGGGCTTGATTAGTGATCAATCCTGATCCCATCCCTATAAACCCCTGTGGCTGGAAATTGAAACTGCTGTCACTCACAGAGCTGGCCTTTCTCTTCCCAGTTTGCTCCATATGAAAGCTTCCCCACTCCCCATACACTTACATGCTACATCCCTGGAGTGATCCATAAAGGTCAGGTCTCAAATGCAATGATATCTCGATATGAACTGGAGCAAGGTCAGAACCCAGCCCATCCTAGGCAATCCGAATATCAAAATTGAAAATTGTACTATGTTCCTCTCCTTTTGCCCCCAATTTAGAAACTGTCTCGTTGTTTCTCTTTTGTAGGAGAATGATTTTCTGTCCTTTCAGGCTATCCAATCCCATTTTCAACTCCTGAGTAAGTTTTACTTTAAATATCTTCAGATTACTAAAGCTATTTCCTCCCACATGGGTCCAAAACCCTGGCAACCAGCAGACAAATGCCATTGTTGATATTTTCTTTCAAACAGTAACATAACCACATACTGTTTCTGCCTTCTACAAACTGTTTCAGACCATATAGCCTCTTACTCCCTCAGGTATTTGCTATTATTGGACTCAAGCTTTAGATATTCCCCATAATAGTATCACATGGAGTGCCATCTGGTCTAATCTATACAAATATATAAAGCAGGATAGACTCTGATTGACCCAGTTCCAAATTCTGCATAATCTTTACTATAACCCTGTAATTTTGCACAAGATGGGTAAACTCACTTCCCCAGCTTGTTCTCGTGACATAATGCTGACAGACATCTTCATCACATGCTGTGGGATTGTCATAAAATTGCTCCTTTTTGGGCTTCCATCAAAAATATCCTAGACCCACTACTAGGTCTAGAGGAAATATTCACTCCTTCCATTTGTCTGGTGGGTCACTTCCCCCATGGTTTGATTAATGTTCGTAAGGCACATATGTCTTTAATTGCCACCACAGCTAAAATAATAATCCTGCGTCCCTGGAAAGATGCTTCTACCCCTTCCCTTTTACAGTGGCACCAGGAAATTCTGACTGTGCTTATGTTAGAAAACCATATTGCCCCCTTGAGGAAGCATTCCCACCTTTTTCAAAAGAAATGGGAACCTCTTTATACCCTATTGACTATTGCTTCTCTGGATCTGATCTCTTAAATTTCCATACGCCTTTAAGCCCTTTTTTCCATACCTTATTTTGCTTTGTTCACTTGGGTCAATCATGAAGTCCATCTGCTACCACTTGAGCAATATTGAGCTGTGATGTTGTGGGTAGGGCAGGGCCAGGTTTTTATATTTTGAATTTTGTTTTTTCCACTTTTATTTAACTATGGGCATTCATTATTTTGCCTTTTGATCTGTATTTTACATTCTCTTTGTTGTGTAACATCTTTTCACTTTGTTTTTTATTTTGGCTGTAGTTAATATAAATTCAAGAAAGCATATTAAATTAAAAAAATACATATAGCAGGAAAAATAAGTCTATTTAAGATAAATTAATAACTAGAGCATACATTACACCACAGTTTTTAAATAGAATTTTGTCAGCTTTATCTGACAGATGCTGGCATGGCTTCGAATGGTGGCACATTTAAGTCACAATACCCTGTATATAGATTTGCCAAATAATACACAGCTGTTGGTGAGATACTGCTACAATGCTTTCTCGGTTTTTAAATATAAAAATCCCCATATCAACTGAAATACTTATTTTCAATAAGCTTGATATATTAAGATTACTACCAATCATGAAAGATTAATATGTTTGGGAACTATGGCAACGATGAGGATAGTATTGGAATTCTGGAACTGCCAAACTCTCCCACAATCTATAAAACAAATTTGGTAGCATAAAACTAAAGAAACACAGGTATTTGAATGGTTATGGTTTCAGGTGGAATTCCCAGAAGACATTATGTCAGCCTCATGGAATGATTTTATAAGGTTATTTCCACCACTGTTGCAAATATAGCTTTTGTAAAAGACATGGTCAGATATTTCCAGATATTTTGTGAGATTTCTAAAGAGTTTATCTCTGCTGCCCCTACTATGGAATTGCAGAAAGCAGGAACTTTCTCTAGAAATATCACAGAAATTTCAGGAAGTATCTGACCATGTCTTAGACCATGAAGGTATATGGTGGATCTCACTATTCTGGAATATCTATGTTGTTACACTGTAAATGATGTACTAAATTGAAATTATCAATAATATATATATATATTTTTTAAAAGAGAAGCTACTGAAGGAGATAAGACATTTCCTAGAATGGAGTATATGGACTATTCAAGGGGCATGGACAATGATTTGGATGCAATAAATTTGAACATCCAAAGTGAATGTTATAAAAAAAATTAAGATTGGAGAACATCTAGCAGGTACATACAATGACTTGAGTAACAAGAATTTTTTTGAACTTTGGGAAATGTTGTTGAAAAAGAAATCTGACTTTTGTCTGATAGTCACTAATAATGATATTGCAATGTATAACAAAGTCTAGCCAGAGCCAATAGGGCTGTAAAGAGCTACCAAATGACCAAAGTTACAAATGTACATAGCAATTATGCAATGCCTGCGTGTAACTTGGCCATTTTTTGGAGGTATTGCACCATATTTTCAACATGGCCTTTTTTGGGACTCCTCCTCATGAAGAGTGCCCATGTCATTTTGTTAACTTGTCCCAAAAGATGGTTTCACAGAGCGAACGTGCTATTTTTTAATATTCAGAAATTGGTAGCGAACTTGATATGAGATTGGGGAACTTTGCAAAGTTTTGGGAAGTGTGACACTCCCAGATTCTTACAAACATCACTGGCAAGCTATAGATTTACAATATATCTATCTCCAGTACAAACACATTCCCTTTTTGAGTTTTTATTTTTAAAGAGATTATTTTTGCTGTTGTACATGACATGGTCATAACAACAAGTATAAACAGTATTTACAAGTTAAATAAATATTTAAAATGCACACTACATATTGAAGTAATATTATATGACTATTAAGAAGCAATGGTAAAATATGGAAAACATATTTTATTATTTTTTTTCCATACTTTCACTCAAATATTATTTTGGATAAACATTTCAGATAGCAGTTTATTATTTTCTTGTTGGCACCATATAGTGCTGTTCAGTCACAATAATCAAAAACTAGCATGTTACTAATTCAGTCCTCTTGAATTTATTTAGTGAGAGTACATGCTGGTGTGTGTGTGTGTGTGTGTATGTGTGTGTGTGTGTGTGTGTGTGTGTGTGTAGATAAACAAAATGCTATAGTCCTCAGTTCTGGTGGTCTCTTACCATTCACCAGGACTAAATGCAGACAGTGTGGAAACCAAGCAATTACCCTGCCCTCACACTATAGCAGTCTCTGTGAATTATCCAAGGGTTTAAAGCCCAAGTGGTGTCAGTCCCCTACTTTTATCAGCACCAAATCCATCATAGAGTCTGACCCACATGGTACTGTACCTGTGGATAAACTGAGGACTTTATCTATTTTTTTACCAGCACTAAATTCATTACAGTGGGTGAGTGGTGATGGTGGTGGTGGGGGCTGCACAGTGCCTGTCCCTGTGGGTAAACAAAGAGATTTAGTTTACCATCTAGTGTTAGCTCAACTGTACCTTGAATGAGCATTGAGAAGAAAAGTCAGCTGTGAACATGATTCTGTGACTAAACAGAGGTGTTGTAAGTCATCACCTTTCACTAGCACTGGATAGCAAATATCCAAAGGTTGAATAGAAAAATATTTTTTTTTAAAAAAGGACATTCCCTGATTTTTACAAACATCACTGGCAAACTATAACTTTACAATATCTCTATCTCCAGTAAAACACATTCCCTTTTTGAGTTTTTATTTTGAAAGAGATTATTTTTGCTGTTGTACATGACATGGTCATAACAACAAGTGTAAACAGCATTTACAAGTTAAATATTTAAAATGCAGGCTACATATTGAAGTAATATTATATGACTTTTAAGAAGCAATGGTCAAATGCAGAGTGTGCAAACCAAGCACTTACCTTGCCCCCACTCTGTAGCTGTCTCTGTGGATTATCCAAGGGTTTAAAGCCCAAGTGGTGTCAGTCTCTTACTTCTTACCAGCACTAAATCTATCACAGTGTGAGTAAGTTTGCATTGAGCCTGCCCCACATTGTACTGTACCTGTGGATAAACTGTGGGCTTTATCTACTTTTTACCTGCACTAAATTCATCACAGTGGGTGGGGAGGGCACTGCACAGTACTTGTCCCTGTGGATAAACAAAGAGCTTTAGTTTCCCATCTAGTGCTATTTCAAGTGTACCTTGTATGAGCAATGAGAAGAAAAGTCAGCAGTGAACCTGATTCTGTGAATAAACAGAGGTGTTGTAAGTCCCCACCTTTCATTAGCACCGGATAGAAAATATAAAAAGGTTGAATAGAAAAATATAAAAATATAAAAAATAAAAACAGAAGAAAATATAAATGCCCATAGGAACAAGGGTAAAAACTTAAGTTTGTCAGTAAGGGTCAAGAGAGTTGTGTAACATAGCTGCAGTTAGACTGTCTGTAATCTGACACTGAAGTTTGCCTGTTTCAGGGCTTCAATAAATTCCAGTACAACAGATAATGATTTAACCCCTAGGTTGCTGAAAAAAATAGAATAACTCTATTAGACTGAGCTGGACAGATGCTCAATCTGCAGCCATGCAAAGGTTCAATTGAGGGGCTAGAAACAACAGTTTCAAAAGTTTTTTTTGTTGTTAATATCCTGAGAAGTTTGGAGGTACAATACAGTAGCATCCCCCATCCCTTCAGATGGCTGCAACCTAGAGCAGTAATTGGCAAAAATCAGAGGGGGTGTGTACTATTTTGCAGCTGTGGAGGAATACTTCCAAATGTCCAAAAAGGGAGTTCCATGATCAGCCATTTTTAGATCTACAATCCAATCCCAATAGGGCTGTAGGCTCCACCCACAGCCCTAAAAGGGGGGTTGTCAGACAGGTTACAAAACCCATAAAGGAGCACAGTAAACAAAAGCAGTATAGCCTCACCCCTTAGAAGAGTAGATACTATCAGAATTGGATAACAACAAAACAATATAGTAATACAGGATGATATGGGGGGGCATATTGTAATTTTGAACAAAGAGCATTATAAGAAAACTGGGATTTATTTCCTGAGAAATGAAAATAACTAGGAAATTACAAACCAAAAAGAGATGGCACCAGATATCCAACCATGATAAAACACTGTTTTGTTAAAGTGCTAAATTAAAATGCTTACATAAAGTGCACATAACAGAGTGGCTAACACACTGGTGACAAACACTCAACTGGTTTCACTTCCCCAGCAGCATCATCAGGAGTGCTGGATTCATGGTTAGCTTACATATATATATATATATATATATATATATATATATATATATATATATATATATATATATATATATATATATATATATGTGTGTGTGTGTATATATATATATATATACATATATATATAATTTATGACAATAGTGTATTATATGAGTGCATCACATTTCCACATTAGCACAAACAAAAAAAACACCAAAATGTGCATAAACACACATAAAAATGCATTTCATAGATGAGTACAAAATACTTTTCTAAGTAAGAACTTATATATAGCTGTTTCATCAACTATTCTATCTAGGAAAATATGTTACTGAAAAAAGCTTTCCCTTTCTTGCTAATGATGAGTTTCTGGATAAAGTTTCCATCACTTGATCAAATGTAGCACATGGATTTGGAATACTCCTGTTCAGTGTCTTTCTGACCCTTTTCACCTCGCTATTGGTCAAAGCTGAAAAAAAAAAAGGAAACATACAGTATATATGGTAAATCAAGGCAGACAAGATTACATTCTATCAATAAAAGGGGCATATTCAAAAGGTTTATTCAGTTTGGGAGTATAAAGCTCCCAGATGTACTGTCCACAACCCTCTCTTTGCACCAATCTATTCTCCAAATCTCCCCTTTGCCAGTAGAAACCTTCTAAAAGCCACAACATTTGTTAGACCTTCAGACATGACCTTAATAATGCAGTAGCACAGCATGTTAATAGCCAGCCAGACCCCACAGGGCACACATTCAAACTGTATGGCTTGGAGAAGGTTCCCCCTGAGGAAGTCCATTGAGATGAAACATTGGGGGTAGCCTCCATAATGTGAAAGGTACTTTGTCCACTTTGTTTGTACTGGGTTATTTTGTGCCATTTTGGGCAAAAAATGAATTCCTGCATTTAAATCCTGTTTACAGACATTGTGGTTGATTTCTGGTGTGCAGGTGAGGTTTGTGTAGTATTGAGTTGTTGAATAGGGCTGTCAGACGTGCAGCCAGTACCTCTCTGAGCTCTCTCAGCACACTTAGGTGTGCCCGTCTAATCCCATAGTCTTTTTCACGTTCAGATTTGCAAATTTCTTCAGGACCCTTTCCTCTGTGAATGGACCTGTGTCTACATCCCTGCCCCCAATGTTCCTGCTTCTTCTACCTGGTCAATCATCCTGTCCCTCCACTGTGAAGACTGAGCTGAAGTATCAATTCAGGATGACTGCTTTTTCCCAATCCTCCTCTGCACAGTCCCCACCTGCCCTTCTTAACCTCACAGTCCCTCCCCTTGTCTTCTTTTCATTTACACATATGTATCTAAAAAAGATCTTGTCCCCATTAGTTATGAGTTTAGCTATCCTTTCCTCTGTTTGTGCCTTTGCACCTCTCACCACCGTTACCTGCTTTCCTCTGCCTTTTCCTGGTACACCTCGCTATCCTCTTCCCTCTGCCTCACCTTGTACCTCCTGCAACCCTTTTAGCCTTTGCCTTTGCAGCCACATCCTTTGAGAACCATAGTGGTCTTTTTTTCTTCATGTTTTTGCTCACTTCTTTTGTACAGAGGTCTGTTGACTTTACTATGCCATACCTTAGTTTGGCCCACTGTTCCTCCACCTCATCCCATCCCACCCAGGCAATCCCTCTCTGCTAGGTTGTTCCTGCAGCATTCAACCATTTTTTTATGGCTGCCTGGGTAGATCTCCATAGACATTATGCCATCATAGTAGGTTTACTAGAGCACTGTTTAAGTATGTGACTGGACTGCTGTCTGGTGTGTTTCCACAGTGCTCTGGTGAACATCCATTGGTGCTGTTTATATAGCCTTTCCCCTCTGTGGGCCACATAAACACACCCTCTTCGCTAAGGGTCTACTTTTTCTCCCAAAACTGTGGAAGTGATGGCCGCTGTGCCCAAGATGGTGGCATCAACTCAAACTGTGCATGTGCAAGTATCGCACATGCATAGTTCTGTCAGCACTGCCATCTTGGAAATGATAGACTTCGGTGTGACGAGAGTGCAGTAAGAGCTCTGAGTATTCTTTTACTCACTTTCGTCACACTCTCAACACTCTGAGCAGCCATATCAGCTCTGACCAGAATTTGTTTTAATCTGTTGAAGCCCAGAACCCTCATCCTTGTGTTGTTTGTCTCTGATGCCATTCTTATGTTAAACCACCTCGTTTTGCTTCAGAATAAAAGAAAGGTATTTTGTCTTTAGTTACTCCTTTGGCTAGCATTTCTTTTGTGTACCTTTGCATCCATCATCACCTTCTCTTCTTGCCTATTCTTTTCCTGATACACCTCCCTGTCCATTTCCTTTTACATCTCCTTGTGGTTCCATGACAAGATAGTAAAAATAATTGGGTGACACTCAAAACAGCGAGTTAACCCTGCCGAAGTCCAATTCTGCACATAACAACAAATACCATATTCCAAGTCAGTGCACTTGTACATTAATGTTTCATGCGGGGGTTATACCTCCTGCACCCCCTTTGTGGGAGGCAAGCCCCCCGCACCTCCCATAATTTAATAATCACCTCTGAGGAGAGGCAGACACTGGAGGAAAGAAGAGGGACTGAGGACAGCAATAATTCTAAAAATAAACACAAATGTCTGCCAAAAAAAAAAGAAACTATACCTTTTTACAGTTCCGAACCCAGGACCACCAGCACTGCAGTCCGTGTCCCTACTCACTACACTAGGCAGGTAGCTTGGTGGTGTGATGCTCCACAAACCCCTTTAGCCCATCCCACTTCTCCTTCCCTTCCATCGATATTCCCTCTCGTCACCATTTTTCCTCTCCTCCCTCTCTATTTCCTCCCTACGCTATTCATTCCCCATCACCGATCCTGAAAGAGACCAAAATGAAGCATTCATTTGTGAGTCACTGAATTTGGTTCGCTATTATAATGGGATACTTCTCCTTGTACCTCCTGAATGATACCCTTTTAGCCTTTACCTTTACAACCTCTTCCCTTGAGAACCATAGTGGACTTTTTTCCTCTTCTTTTTGCTAAGTTCTTTCAAACAGAGATTTGTTGACATCAATATGTCATCCCTTAATTTGGCACACTGTTTCTCCACCTCACCCAGGCAATTCACCACACTAGGTCATCTCTGAGGCTTTCACCAATGTATTTAGAATCAGCCCTTCTGAAGACCAGGGCTCTCATTCTTATGTGGTTTGTCTCCACCACCATCCTTATGTTAAACCACACAGTATGGGGAATTCTGGTCCCCAGGTAACATACCCCCTTGATGTCTGCAACACTGTCCCTGTTTATGAGCACCAATTCCAGTGTTGCCCCATCCTGAGTGGGCTCTCTTACTAGCTGTGTAAGATATGTCCCCTGTAGGGAGTCTAGGATGGCCCTGTTTCTAGCCAAGGCTGTGGCTGGGAGGCTCTAATTTACATCTGGCAGATTGGAGTCCCCCACTAACTAACAGCACCTCCCCTTTTTCTGCCTTTGTGCTGATGACTTCACCCCAGTGCCTTATCAAATTCTTCTCCCTGTGTTAGAGGTTTATATATCACCGTATTGTGAATAGTGGCTCCAGCTACTGTCTCCAGGGTGACCTACACCACCTTCAATCCCACCTTTACCCCTAGGTTTCCTTGTATTTCTGTACCTGAAATCCTTTCTCACATACGGCACAAATACTTCCGTCTTCCTCTACTCCCTATCCTTCATGATTGCAGTGCACCATGACTCAGTAATGACCACAAGATCCAGGTCTGCCTCTGTCATGATGGCTTCCAGTTCTAGGATTTATTTCCAAGACTCCATGCATTGGCATACATGGCTCTCCACACCTTGTTCCCAAGCTGCCTGAAACCCCTCTTCCAGCCTTTGTTGCTACTTAAAACTTCACTCTCTTCCCCTTCCCACCACTACTGTCATTATGTCTTGTCTCCACATCACCTCCCTTTCTAACTCTTCTGTTCTTTTCCCTTAGTCCTTTATTATGCTAATATTTCCTTTAACATGTACCCTGAGCCAGATTCTTCTCTTCAGGCCCTTTCTTGATTTTGCTTCAGTCTGGGGGGGGCATTTTATGCCTCATTTTATATATCCAACTCCTCCATCAGCTAGTTTAAACATTTATCAAAGTAACATTTAAATCTTCCACTCTGTAAAGATCCATATCCTTCCTTCTCAGCCCCCAGTCCCCATTGATGCTGAACCCCTCTTCCCAGTATAATTCTTTCAGACAAGCATCCCAACCCTGGCCCTCCAATGACTCTCAGTGCTAGACTGTATAAAACTACAGATCTCGTGTTCTCATCCCTAAACATCTGCAGCCTCCTCCCAAAAATGGACAGTCTCAAGTCCTGAATCTGTCAACACCACCCTGATGTCATATATGTTGTGAAAAAATGGCTTTCCCTGAAAATACCAGATACTGCCATATCCCTGCCCAGCTGCACCCTGTACTGACAGGACCAGCACTTAAAAAGAGGTGGAGGATGTGTCATTTGCATCAGAAATACACTCCAGGGATATGTCATACCCCCAGCACCCAGCAATGACAATCTCCAGGTACTAGCCATCAGACTAATGTTAGGAGCACACAATAGAGTACCCACACTACTGTCCCTACACATCATACCTAAGCAGACCACACCTGACATCAACAACCTACTGGACTACATCAGCACACTGAGCCTAAACTCTGAAACAATGCTGTTGGGAGACTTCAATATCAACTGGGTCTCATCTGCTGCTAACACCATCAAAGATACCCTTGCCACAATCCACTTCTCCCAAATGGTGGACATGCTGACTCGAACCAATTACAAGATGGGCACCAGCACACTTCTGGACTGGGTTTTCTCAAACCGCCCTTCTCACATCACAGATCTCACCGTGCTCCCTCACTCATTGAGTGACCACTCCCTTGTCAGTTTCCTCTGGAACAACAACTACAGCAAACCTCCTGCAAGAACTGTAAAAAAAATGTCTACTCCTAAAGGGCCACCTTCCACAACTAAAGGACGATCTAAAGCAGCAGGACTGGTCAGACCTGTATGAAACCAAGGATGTGGACACTGCACTAGATCTCTTTATCTCAAAATTCAATGTAGCCTGTGACAAACACACTCCCACCACAGAGAGAAAAAACAGAGAACCTATAAATCCCTGGATTACCCCGGAACTACTGGCGCAACTAAATGCAAGAGACCAACTCTGGCAAACAGCACAGGCTCATGGCACACCAACTAACATCCAAAGGTATAAAAAGGCCCACAATGAATGCACAAAGGCAGTCCATGAGGCAAAAAGCAAATTCTACAAGGAAGCGCTCACTAACACCTGGAATAACAACAAATCATTCTGGGCAAATCTAAATTATATCACTGGGAAGGACCCTAAAATAGCCCCAGCCATGTTAAATGTTGAGAGCGTCCCTACCTTGGATCCTCTGCTCATCACTAACTCTCTGAACCTCACTTTCTCAGATCTCAGTAGTGTGCTCCCAATAAAATTCTTCAATACCCTTGCTCCAGGGATTAGTGAGAAGACCCCAGCATGAACAAACCAGCCACTCTTCCATTTCAAACTGGTCTCTGAAGCCGCTGCTAGAAAATACCTTGAAAAGGCCCTTGGCAAATCAAGACACAGTGGGAACTCTCTGGATCTAAAAATTGTTTGACTAACACTAGACAAAGTACTTGCTCCACTGACAAAGATAATTAATCTATCCCTCTGCCACTGCAAATTCCCCCAAATTTGGAAAGATGTCAGTCACCCCAGTACACAAAAGTGTTGACCGGTCTCTTCAAAACAACTACAGGCCAATCTCTCTACTCCTCCCTCTCTCCAAGGCCTTTGAAAGGATTGTGGCTGACCAGCTGGTGCAGTATTTCAATCAATATCAGCTCCTATGCCCAGAACAGCATGGTTTCCAAGCCGGCCATAGCACCATCATGATTCTCCTGGAATTTATCGGATTTATACATAGTGCTCTTGACAAAGGGCACATTGTAGTGGCAACCTTTGTTGACCTATCCAACACATTTGACATGGTCCATCATGCCCTCCTCCTTGAATAGCTCTCGTACATAGGGCTAACCCTAGAAACTGTAGCATGGTTTTGTAGCTACCTTAGCCTGCTATCACAGCAAGTAAAAATTGGGACATCCTATCAGAAAGTCAACCAGTCAGATCGGGGTACCACAAGGATCCATACTCAGTCCGTTACTTTTCAGTGTCTTTCTAAACAACCTCCCAGCTGCTTGCAATAACCACATGCTCTTCTGTGCAGGTGATGCAGTGATCTTTACTAGCAAACTTGACCCCAAACTTCAGGAATATAACCTCCAGAGCAGCTTCGCAGCGGCTCAAAAATGGTTTAAAGAGCAAACACTGATCATGAACTATAAAAATACTAAGACCATGCTCTTCACCACTGCCCAAAACAAGCTAAAAGGCTATCCCCTGGCAATTCAGAATGACTCCAGTAACACCCTACAACTAGTCTCCCATTTCAAGTACCTGGGAATCACACTGGACACTGTCCTGTCTTACACACAGCACACTGACATCATGCCAAAGCAATTAACACCAGGATCAGTATCCTCTACAGGCACAGACATTGCTTGGCCTATGAATCTCTGAACTTGGCAATTAGCAGTTCACTCATCACCTTGATTAACTATGGCCTAGTTGTCTGTGGCTCTGCTACTGACGCAATGCTCCAACACCTCTCAGCAGCCTTAAACAAAGCCTGCTGCATGCTCACTAATGTCCCAAAACTCACCCATACCTGTGAGCTTTATGCACGATTGGGCTGGCTTCAATTGAAGGACAGAATACTTTATCAAACCTGCCTACTCACAGTAAAGGTCTCACTAAACTTACTTCCTCAAGGAGTTCTGATCCTTCTGTCATCACCTATACATGCCAGGCACACCAGGAGCTTGACTACACAAGTATTCCATGTGCCCAGGTGCTGCACAACTATGGCCCAATGATCCTTTGCTCACTGGGCCCCTCTGTGGACAAATGGTCTACCACCTGACATAGCAGGAGCCACAACCCTTGGTTCCTTTAAGCGCAGACTCCATCAGCACCTTACCAACAACAGTACCTGTAGGTACACCCGCTAGTCTGTGCCTGCAGCTTTAGTCTGCCTCAGCACTTCCAATTCCTGACCTGCCAAGTTATGTTTTTACCCAAGCACTTGCCTCCCACCACCTTTTGCCCTAGCACTTGCCTCCCACCCCTACCCCTTTGCCCTTCCTATCCCAGCTCCCACTGCCCCTCCCTACCTCACCCTAACAGTCTGCCTCAGCTTCTCTCTCTCTCTCTTCTGCAGGATGCTGGCATGCCATGTACTATGCCTTAGCACAATTTGTGTACAGTTTGTCATTGCAACCCAAGTACTGTTGAATTTTTTTTGTGCTGTGTATGTATAATTTACTGTAATTATATTGTGTCCACTTTTGTTAATGTATCTGACATGGAACCTCTCAATGAGCATCTGTCCACAGGTGTGTCGTCCAAGATTTCAATAAACAAAAATAAAATAAAAGTGTTGAAACTCCTGGTACAGAGTTCCCTAACCTTTCCATAGCAGTAGACAGGTAGCTACTCAGTGGATGCTACCATTTGTGCTACTTGTCTACTTGCCAGGGGTACCTCCCCTGTTCCCTGAATTCACCGTGTACTACCCAAGCCTCATCAGTCAACAGATCATTAGTCCCCAGGTGGACAATGACATCCGGATACCCAACCCCTCCTACCACCCCAGCAATCCTTAGGATCCATTGTTCATCCCTCCAAGCTGAGGCACCAGGCAGACACCTAACCTCCCTCCACCTCTTCCTGCTCCTAAATCTTCCAGCCACATAACTGTGCCATCTACCCCTCTGACAACTTAGTCCCTCACCAGAAGCTGCATTCTTCTCTGCTGGGGTCCTCTACCTCCCACCTTGAGGTTTCCCTCTCAGAAGCCACCCACATCCTTCCTTGCCATCACTATGGGTGCCTCCTCATGGCAGGCCCATTGCTCCAGAATGGCAAAGGAATTCTGTAGTGGCACAGGTGGAGGAATGTGCTGCTGTTCCACCCCTCTACCCTGCCAGAGCCCACCAAGGTTCATCTGACCCTCATCTGTTTAGGCAAACTCTAAGGCAATAGTAGCAGACTGGGTGGACCCTGAATTGGGCTACAGGTCCTCTGGATCTTAGCCGCTTGTCACAGAGACCAGTGACCACTGCCATCAACTTAGAGAAATGTGTGCAGATGGGCAGCACCTCAGTCTCCAGGATGTCTCCAGGGAAAATGCAGCTCCTCTTCCATGTCTGCTAGTATCAGTCACTCCCTTCTGTTTTCCAAATGTAACCTACGTCCTGTCCCTTTACTTTACTTGCTCCTTCCCAGCAACTTCCTCTATCAGGATCTAGTTTAACACCTTACTATAGGTAGGGTGTTACCTGCTTTTCCATTACACAATTTTTGTTTCAAGGTAAAAGTTCTCCCTGTACCCTCCTGCCTTTTTATTCCTCCCTTTTGCTAACTCTCTCAACACACTCTGCCTCATGTCAAGCAGTCGCTGGTATTCAGTGACACCCCCCTTCAATCACTTTGCATCACATCAAGCAGTCACTGGCTTCCAGTGACCTCCCCAACTCCTTTACCCTGTCACACCCATGTAAAGCAGTCTCTGGAATCCAGTGGAATCCCACTGCATCAGCCTGCTGCAGCCTTAGCAATCCTTTCACCCTCAGACAGTGTCTGGTACAAGCCATCCACTCACCTCTACAGCCAGCAACTGTCTGAATTACACCATAGCAGCTGCAGTCCATGAAATATCCACTCACTTTGCCTTTTCTTATACTGAAGTTTATGATAACATTATAGCAAATCAGGATTTATGAAACAGACACAGTGTTCATATGTTTGTGTGTTTTATAAATTATTGTGGCAATAATGTAATTTTATTCAGATGTTGACAGCTGAGGTAAATGGAGAATTTGTGCTCTCAGGAAAGGTCTTCAGTGGTTACAGTAGATGATATCCCAGTAAATTTGGGTGGGAGACAGGTGATGGTTGATGGGAGGGTTAAAAACTTTTTTATACTTATTTTATTTACCAAGACTGGGTCGATGTGTTTAATGTATTAATAAGTTGCATGGTGCTAGTTCTGTTTTGTAACACAGAAAATTGGTGCCACATGTCAGATTCAGTGGCGGGGAGGGTATGTTTGGAAACACCAGGATAGACTCCAAGAACAAAATTTGCAAAGCTCATTTTTTTCCACAAGTCTTGGGTGCATCAGAGATACAGTACACCCCATGGACTTGCAGTAAAAAATTGGGGGTTTAATCCCTTGCATCAATTAGACACCAGCTACTGTATATCACACTTCTATGATGTAGCATGCATCTGTGCTGTGGCTTCTTGCATGTGTTTGAAAGCTGTCCTTCCAGTCTTATCTACAAGCTGCAGTAATGAAGATCCAAGTGTTTAGCTGCATCCAATGTTAGAAAACTGGGTGCAGTTGTGGCATTTGGACAAGGCTGCCCAGCACTGCCACACAGGGTGGCCACAAGGATTGATGCCGACACTGTGATGGATTCTGAAAACCCACCCCAGTATCACACTCATTGACAGGAGATTGAGGTCGTCATTTTTTTATACATGAGGGATGGGCCTTAAAGGAGATAGGAAAAGATTTTTGCATATTTTACTGCCCTTCCAGCTTCCTTTCCATGCCAGTTATGTATTCTGATATGCTTTGATGATTTTTTTGATACATAAGTAGTGTAGCTTTGGGGTGTCCTCAGATCTACATTGAGTTCCACTCTCCTCACCAGCTACTGCTCTTGATTTTCATATCTCTAGGACTTTCTATGACATCACAGACTCCCATGCCATTCATCTGAATGGCCTGAAAAGGAGTTTGTGATGTCATAGAATGTTCAGGCAGTGCAAAAAGAGACAGCAGCAACTGCTGAGCAGAGAGGGATTCAGGGTAGTACCAAAGCAACAAAATTATATTATTAATTTAACAAAAAAGGTCAAAAGTATATCAGAATACTGAGTATCCAATAAATGAACAACTGGAGGGTATCTAGAGGTGTAAAAACTGTTTTCTATAACCTTGATGGACACATTTAAGGATGTGAAGGGTATTCATGTATTGCAAAATTTTTACTTATGAGTTTTCAGACCTTATTGGCATTACATTTGTTCTAGTGTGCATTCCTCTGGGGAGAGGAGGAGACCAGCTTGTTGCCTGGTAACCAAGGTAAACACATAGGTACCTACTTCCTAACTAAAAGGATTGTGGGGTGTAGGAGGACGGGGGCTCCTCTCCAAGCAAACACTAATAAAATAGGCCTTTTAAATTGAAGTTACCCACATTGTTGCAGTCAAGACCACTGCATGAAGTGGCTTGACTTGCGAGGGTGCTTGTTTTACATTTAAATTGGGCATTTGCCATATAGTGCAGAGCTATACCAGAAGCCAGGTTTCATGGGGACTTCTGGTCAGCTGGCTATAAGACTGAACACTGAGCGAGCAGGACAAGAGCAGTCATTTTAAAATTTAAACAAACGACCAAGGACTGAGCTTTTGGTGGCAAAGGAGGGCAGGAGAAAGGCCCTCTCAAACCTTATTGGTGTTATATTTGTTCTAGTGTGCATTCCTCTGGGGAGAGGAGGAGACCAGGTCATTGCCTGGTAATCAAGGTAAACACATAGGTACCTACTTCCTAACTAAAAGGATTGTGGGGTGTAGGAGGACGGGGGCTCCTCTCCAAGCAAACGCTACTAAATAGACCTTTTAAATTGAAGTTACCCACATTGTTGCAGTCAAGACCACTGCATGAGGTGGCTTGACTTGCAAGGGTGCTTGTTTTACATTTAAATTGGGCATTTGCCATATAGTGCAGCACTATACCAGAAGCCAGATTTTGTGGGGACTTCTGGTCAGCTGGCAATAAGATCAAATGCTGAGTGAGTGGGGTGAGCTCGAGCAGGGTGCACATGCGAGGTCATGTGCAGAAACACGTGCAGAGACACGAGTGTCTCAGCGCGTGTCAGCTGTGTCTGCGGTGGATGCAAGCACCAAGGGGCACAGATATAGGTTACTAGCTCATGCAAAAGGGTGAAAGACAGTTTTTAAAAGCAAGGTAAAAAGGGAGACTCAGTTCATGAAGTGTATACACTGTTTCATGTATGTTCAGGGCACAATATATACAGAGAGATATGAATGTAACAAGTGTATACTTGTTGGGGAACTAATACAGGAGATTAGAGAACTAAAAAACAGGTTGGAAACCAAACACGATATAGAAACACTTGAGAACTTTATAGATTCTGTTGCCAGTGACTTAGGTACTGAATAAAAAGTAGCAGAAAAAGAGGAGGGAAGTTGGGCCACAGTTAGAAAGAGTAAGGGAAAATATAGAGGTAAGCAGATATACAATAGTGCCCCTGTGGAAATGAAAAATTCTTTTGCAGTTTTGGACATAGAGCAGGCCTCTGCAGTTGGTAATGACAGCCCCTAGAAAATTTTAACAGGGTATTCAAACCTCAAGTAAAAACTATGCACAGAACAATAGTAGAGGACAATTCAATAAATGTAGCTATAACTGTACCAGAAACTATAAAAGTACAGCAACCACATAAAACAACAAGGGGAGGATGTAAAATATCAAAACATGACACATTCAAACCCAATAACTAAAGAATTCATAGTGTTAGGGGACTCCACAGTAAGGGGAATCGACAAAATTGTATGCAAAGGAAGAAATAACAATACAATGGTCAGCATGTTCCCCGGAATAAAAACTCAGGAACTTAAACAAATTTTAGAGGGATGCATGGGCCAAACTAAACAACCACTGGTGATTCTCCAAAGAGGAGTAAATTATATAAACTCAAATAAAAAAGTAAACATCTTGGAAAATTACATTGAACTAATTCAGGATTAAAAAAAATACACTACTGATATCATTATACCTGGTATCTTACCTACATATGGAATGTATCAATGAATTAACTATGAAATTGTCTCAATAAATTGTAAGTTGTGGAAATTATGTTTGGAACAAAAAATAGGGTTCATAGAGACTGGTTATATCTTCAGAAATGAATCACTGTACAAGAAGAATGGACTTCATCTAAATAGAATGGGAGAAAGTGTTTTGGGGAAAACTTTCAATAAAGTCATTGAGAACCATTTAAACTGGAAAAAGTGGGGGGAGGTAACGTTAGCCAGATGAAGACTGATATCAGCAAACAAATATCACAAAACAAGGATTTAGAGTAAGTAAACTGCCTGTTAGCAAATGTGAGGAGCTTAGACAAAATTTTTTATGAATTTACGTACTTAATGAAAGAAGAAAACATTCAGATTGCAATTCTCACCCAAACTTGGTGGGAGGAGGGTGATTCGTGGGACACAAATCTAACTGGATTCTCTACATACTGTATTATAAATCTAGAAAATAAAGGGAGGTGGGGGTGGCAATCTGTGTCCACGAGTCCATACACAGTATGGAAATATATGATGGAAATTTGAATATTGAACATTTAGCTGTTAAAATCATGCCCCAAAACACCCCAAAAATTATTTTGAGGGCACTGTATCCCCCCCAATTAATATAGACAATGACCAGGAAATCTTGGACTATCTGGATCTCTTAAATCCAGCTGAAAATATTATTATAGCAGGGGATCTAAACCTTCCAGGTAGTGATTGGGTAAATCAGAAAACATCAGGCAGTAATAAAAGAAACTATCTAGAAATATTTAACCAACTGGGCTTGGAACAGATAGTTCAAGAAAATACAAGGGCAAACAATATTTTGGATGTAGTATTATCAAATATGGGATCCAAATTAACAGAAATTGAGGTGGGACCCCCAATTGCTAATAGTGATCACAACACCGTCTTCTTTCAATTAAATGAATTACCTATTCAACAGGGTAGTAATATAAAAATCCCAATCTTAAAAAATGTGAAATTTCACAAAATTAGGCAGGCATTGTTCACATGGGACTGGATATCATGAGTTCACAAGGTTAACATTAGATGAGATGTGGGATACTTTAGTGAACAAAATAAAAGAGATTTCCGAATTACAAGTACCATATATAAGTAAGAATTTAAAACAGAACATTTCTCCCAAATAGTTAACTTGCAAAATAAAAAAAAAATCAAAATAAAACATAAGGGCCCAGATTTTCAAACTGCGCCATTCTGAAGCGCAAGCCCCTGCGCTGCTCAAAATAGTTGTGCAGGGGTGTGGCCGGGGTGATATTCAAAGGAGTTGCACTGTTGAGCAACTCGCACGAATATCACCCAGCACAGTTATTTTCACAAGATGGCGCAGGGAACTGCACCACCGCAGTTGCCAGAGTTGAGCACTAAACTTGCGGTGGCACAAGTACCATTGCGCCATGCTCAAATTTCCGATATTCAAAGGTGACATGCAAATGGGGCCATAATTTATGCAAGGCACAGAGGTCATTGCATCTGTTTATAGCCCATTTGCATGCCATTTGCATGTAGGTGTGCCGATCCCCGAGACTTGCTCCTGGCCACCTGCCAGGCAGCAGCGTCCGGGGACCAACGCCAATGCAGCCCGATCGCCGGGCATCACAGTTCATGAACCCCCCACATCCCACAGCCCGATCGCTGGCCAGTACATGAAACCCCCACACATATCCCACAGCCCGGTGTGGGCAGTACAGGTACAAGAACCCCCACACATATCCCACAGCCCACGATCGCGGGCAGTACAGAGCCATGAAACTCCCCCACACATATCCCACAACGATCGCCGGGCAGTACAGAGTACATGAACCCCCACACACACATCTCACAGCCCGATCACGGGCAGGCGATATAACCCCCCCAGTGCCCAGATGGCGGGCAAATGTAACCTCCCCCCAACCTGAATATCTCCTGGTGGTCCAGTGGACCGTAAAGCCCGATCGCGGGCAGATGTCACATCACAACCCCCAAACATCTCCCTGGTGTCTAGTATCCCCCCACCCACCACGAAGCCCCTCCACCATCATTCACAAATCTGGACTGTCATATACGGTATGGGCTGCAGCCCATTGGCTGTAGCTCTGCACCAATGGGCGCGCAGCCCTGCGGACAGTCAGTCGGCGGGTGCAGCAGGACAGCAGGCGGGTGGATGCTGTTGCCCGCCGGCCGCGGGGAGCGGGGTGGAGGGCTTCATGGGTGGGTGGGGGACACTAGACACCAGGAGATGTTTGGGGGTTGTGATGTGACATTCTGCCCGTGATTGGGCTTACAGTCCACTGGACCACCAGGGAGATATTCGGGTTGGGGGAGGTTACTTTCTGCCCGCGATCGGGCACTGGAGGGGTTCATACACGCTCTGCCCGCGATCGGGCTGTGGGAGATGTGTGTGTGGGGTTTCATGTAATCGTACTGCCCACATCGGGCTGTGGGATATGTGGGGGGGTTTCATGTAACTGTGATGCCCGCGATCGGGCTCGGGATATGTGTGGGGTTTCTGTAACTGTGATGCCTCTGATCGGCTGTGGAGATGTGTGGCGGGGGTTCATGTTACTCCATACCTCTCAACCTCTTGTGTCATGAATCAGGACAAGGCTTAAAAAGATCAGGGACAAAGATGCCAAATCAGGACACATCTTAACAATTGATAATATTCACTCAGAAATCTGATAGAATAAGGGATTTGTATAAGATGCATTTCTGAAGAAGAACTAGTCTGTATTTTAATGTTTGATATTATTTTATGCTTACAGTCCCCACTGTTCTGTCACAGAAACACGAATTTCTACGAGACAGAGGAAATTCTGTCACAAAATCAGGGACATCCCTGAAAATCAGGGACAGTTGAGAGGTATGTGTTACTCTATGCCAGGATTGGGCTGGTGGAAACTGGGGACCGAGTTGGGGACCAGCTGGGGTGGCAACTGCTGTTGCACCTGTAATACAGCAGCTCACCATGGGTGGCCCTCAACTTGATCCTTTTTTGGCTTCAAGGTTGTGCAGGCGAGGCTACAAGATGCACACCCTGCACAAACCCGACTGAATATCGGGCTGCGCAGGTTATGCATGGTTCCTCCCCCTCCTGTTGAGCATGCATTCATTTGCATTGCTCTTTTGCGCAACCTGTTGCCAGTGGAGCAACTGCCTCCTGCTGAATATCGCAGAATGGCGCAATGTAGGACTTGCGCATGCGCAACCCTGTTGCGCATGGAGCAACCCTTTTGAATATCTGGGCCAAAATGTATAAATTATCCAAGCTAGATACAAACTTTCTTCCAAAATATAAGGAACAGGCAAGACGTGTAAAGAAATTAATAAAAAATGCTAAAGCAAATTTTGAAAAAAATTTGGCTACTAGAAGTAAAGACAACTATACGTCTTTCTATGCATACAGTATATTAATAGTTAAAAAGGAAAAAAAAACAATCAATAGGCCCATTCAGGGATGACAGAGGTAATATATTAAATGATAGAGAAATGACTAAGGTACAGAATAAATACTTTGCCACTGTGTTTAATCCTAAAGATATGCCGACAACAAATATAAAATATAACACATTTGATGAAAAACAGATTAAAATTGACACAAAGTATGTTTTGGATAGATTGAGGAAGGTTAAGATTAACAAATCTCCGGGACCAGATAAAATCCATCCAAGACTCATTATGGAAATAGCAGTGGAGATAGTCCAACCAGTAGCCTTTATCTTTCAAAGGTTATTAGATAAAGGGGAAGTGATTAAAAAATGGAGGGAAGCACATATGGTGCCAATCTTTAAGAAGGGTAGGAAAGATTCTCCCAAAAATTACAGGCCAGTGAGTTTAACATCTACAATGGGTAAAATATTGGAAAGTATTATAAAAGAACATATTTATGATCACCTGACTGAAAATGACCTGTTTGATCATAGCCAGCATGTGTTTACAAAATCAAGATCTTGCCAGACTAATCTTTTACATTTTTACAAAAAGGTAAGCAGATCTCTAGATTTAGGAAAGTCAGTAGATGTAATACAACTGGATTTTTCTAAGGCATTTGATAAATGACCACGTGATGAGTTAATCAAATCTCTTCTTTCTTTAAAGATAAATAAAGAAACTAGTCAATTGGATAGCAGATTGGTTACAGGGAAGGAGACAGAGAGTGGTAATAAATGGAAAACTATCTGACTGGCTTTCTGTGTCGAGCAGCGTCCCTCAGGGGTCAGTGTCGGGACCCTGTCTGTTTAACATATATATATATATCATCTTTACGACACAACTCGAAAAATATATGGATAACCAAGTTTGCAGATGACTGCAGAGTGGGGGCAGTGATAGACTCAAATCTGGACCATATTAGACTTCAGGAAACTCTCAAATATATTGAGAAATGGATAACTGAGCATAAGCTTAAATTAAACGAAGACAAATGCATAGTCCTACATATGGGCAAAAAGAACCTGGAATTAAATTGTATTATTAATAATTAAGAACTAATGCATGCTATGGAAGAAAGGGATTTGGGTGTCATAATGTGTAATGACCTTACTTTTACTTCCCATTGTGACCAGACCATCAAAAATGCAACTAGTGCCCTAAACTGTATTCTGAGACATACATCTACCAGAAGTAGGGAGGTTTTGATCCCCTTGTATGGGTCAATGGTGAGAACCCAGTTGGAGTACTGTTCTCAAGTCTGGTCTCCTCATACAAGAGGAGAGACAAAGAGACTGGAGAGAGTGCAGAGAAGGGCAACACGATCAATAGCGGGAGTGAGAAACAAACCATATGGAGCTAGACTGGAGGACTTGAATCTGTATTCCCTGGCGTACAGAAGATGGAGGGGAGACATGATCTTGGTTTATAGGTCATTTCAAGACAATAATCTTAGCGTAAACCTGGGACTAGGATTATACGAAAAAACCCACAACACTAGAACTCACTGTAAACAGTTAAAACAACAGAGGTGAACGTTACTAAAAAGAAAAGATTGGTTTAGTCAACGGTTAGTCCCTTACTGGAACTCCCTCCCACAAGAGATAGTCAACAGTCCAACCTTAGATATATTTAAAACAAGACTGGATGCATTCAACAAAGTTAAAGTTAGAGATTATTAATGGATTTTTCTTTTGCTTCTTACTTATTGTATGGCAAGCTAATAAGGACGAAAGTCTAAATAGTGCTTTGTGATTACTATGATACTATGAGGTGCAAGTAGAACATTTCTAGATATGAACTGGGATAAGAAGACAAAGGAGTGTTACAGATAAAAAAGGCATGAAATGGTGTAAAAAATAAATCCAACATAGTCAAAGGCAGAAATTATAGCATATACATTTAAAAGGGCACTGTCAACCTGTTTTGCATCATATTATTTCTAGTTAAAAACCCACATTTTATGATAGCTTACCTTCTCTAAAATTCATTGATATTGCTGTTTGTTTTGTCTGTATCCTTGTTTAGTAGAACTAAAATGCATACTAATGTATATTTATATAGAAACAGAAACATAGACTTTGACGGCAGATAAGGACCACTTGTCCCACCCAGTCTGCCCATTTCCCTACCTGCTGGATAAGCCGCAGATTCTAGTTAACCAACAGCCTACTTCCTGCAACCCCCCCACTATAATTGCCTTGTGTCTGTACCATGCATGTTTGAATTCCCCCACTGTTTTAGACCCAATGACCTCCTCAGGAAGGCTGTTCCATGTATCCACCACTCTCTCCATGAAAAAAAATTTCCTCACATTACCCCTGAGCCGTCCCCCCTCTATCTTTAAATTGTGCCCCCTTGTTCTTACACATCTCTTTTTCTGAAAGATGCTACCCTCCTGGACTTTGTTGATTCCCTTGAGGTACTTGAATGTTTCTATCATGTCCCCCTGTCCCTCCTTTCATCAAGAGTATACATATTAAGCTCTCTCAGTCTCTCTTCATATGGTTTCTGCTGCAGACCCTGCACCATTTTAGTTGCCCTCCTCTGGACTGCTTCCATCCTGTCTATGTCCTTGTGTAGATGAGGTCTCCAAAACTGCACACAGTACTCTAGATGGGGTCTCACCAACTGTCTGTATAGAGGGATAACCACTTCCCTTTTTCTACTTATGATGCCCCTTCCTATGCATCCCAGTATCCCCCTGGCTCTCCTTACCGACTTTTCACATTGCTCACCTACCTTTAGGTCATCTGATATGACTACCCCCAGGTCCCTTTCCATTTTTGCTGTTGTTAGTACCTCCCCTGCTATTGTGTACTCTTCTTCTGGGTTTTTGTTTCCCAGGTGCATTACTTTGCACTTCTTTGCATTGAATCTAAGTTGCCATATGTCTGACCATTCCTCCAACCTTGCAAAGTCCCTTCTCATCTTTTCTACCCCTCTTGTGTATCAACTCTGTTACAGATCTTTGTGTCATCTGCAAAGAGGCATACCTTTCCCTCCAGACCCTCTGCAATGTCACCTATAAAGATGTTAAAGAGGACTGGACCCAGTACTGAGCCCTGAGGTACTCCACTAGTAACCCCCTTTCTTCAGAATGTATTCCATTCAGTATTACCTTCTGTGTCCTGTTGTGCAGCCAGCTTGCTACCCAGGCTACCACCCTTGTACCCACTCCCAGGCTGGCTAACTTGATTATTAATCTTTTGTGCGAGACTGTGTCAAATGCCTTGCTAAAGTCTAGGTGGGCCATAACCACAGCCCCTCCCTGATCTATTACTTTGGTCACCCAGTCAAAGAAATCAATTAGATTCATCTGACATGACCTTCCTGCTGTAAATCCATGCTGCTTTGGGTCCTGTGCCCCGCTGGCCTCTAGGTACTCAACAATTCTTTCTTTCAGAAGTGATTCCACCATTTTCCCTACCACTGAGGTCAAACTTACAGGTCTATAGTTTCCTGCTTCTGCCTTGCTCCCACTTTTGTGAAGGGGAATAACATCTGCCCTCCTCCAGTCCTCAGATACCGCCCCATCCTGCCATGATTTGTTAAAAAGTGTGGTCAGTGGTGTCACTAGGTCCTCCCTTAGTTCTTTTAGGATTCTGGGCTGAATCCCGTCAGGCCCCATTGCTTTGTCCACCTTGAGTTTTGGGAGTTCTTTCAGGACTCTTTCTTCTGTGAATGGACTGGTGTTAACCCCCCTACCCAGAGTGCTTCTATTGTCTGGTTTAGGTAACTCCTCCTCATCTTCTTTGTGAATACTGAGCAAAAGTATTCATTCAGTATCTCTGCCTTTTCACTGTCTCCCTCCCCCACCTCCCTCTCCTTTATTAATATTCACTATCCCTCCTTAACCTTTCTATACTCCCTAATGTACCTATAAAAGGTTTTATCCCCCTTCTTAACTGAGTTGGCTATTTTTTCCTTGGTTTGGGCCTTTGCTAGTCTGACTGCCTTCCCCACTTCTTTCTGCTTTAATTGATACAGTTCCCTGTCATGCTCCTTCTGTGATTCCTTATACTTTTTGAATGCAGCCTTTTTCTCCTTAACCTTCCCTGCCACCTCTTTTGAGAACCATAGTGGTTTTTACTCCACTTTGTTTTCTTTATTTGTTTCACACAAAGGCTTGTTGCCTCTATGATGGCAGTTTTGATTTTCTCCATTGTTCTTCCACCTCCTTTTGGTCATTTGCTAGTGCATTTTCAGGTATTCACCCATTTTGCCAAAGTCAGCCCTTCTAAAGTCCAGTATCCTTGTTTTGTATGGCTTATCTCCATGGTTGTGCTCATTGTGAAGCAAACTGTGCAGTGGTCGCTTGTTCCAGATATCTACTGACTTCTAAATTTGTGATCCTCTCTCCATTTAAGTACCAGGTCTAGTATTGATCCCTCAGTGGGTTCAATACTAGCTGTCTAAAACCTGCCCCTGCAGGGCCGAGAATGACCCTGTTCTTGGATGTGACTGCAGTACATGTTATCCAGTTAACATCTGGCATATTCAGGTCCCCATCAACAGTATCTCCCTTTTCAGCCATTTTGAGAATGTCCTTTATCATTTTGTTGTCATTTCCTCCCCTGAGACGGGGGTCTGTATACAACCCTGTGCGATTGTGATGCCATTCCTGTCTCCAAGGTGACCAAAGATGCCTCTGTCCTCCCCCTTTGCTTTTAGTTCTATAGCTTTGATCCCTTCCCTTATGTATAGAGCTACTCCACCTCCTCTTTTATCTTCATGTCCCTTCTGTAGAGTGTGTACCCTGGTATGTTGACATCCAGTCATGGTTCTCGATGTACCATGTTCCGTACTGCTACAATATCCAATTGTTCATCTCCATCAGGGCTACTAGCTCAGAAGCTTGTTTCCGAGACTCACGGGCATTGGTACTCATTGCCCTCCATTTAGTGTTGGCTTTATCCTTTTTTCCCCCCATCCATGCTCTTATTGTCCTTGTCTATTTTTTTCATTTACCCCTGTCCTGCCCTGTGTTGATCTCTGTACCTCAGTGTTTACCTTACTATCTGCCATGTTTTGTGGGGGGAGGCTTGAAATTTCCTGCCTTTTATCAGCGCCTCCCCCCTTGGCTAGTTTAAAAGCTTACCAAGGAAGCATTTAAACCTATCACCTAGGAGCTTGGTTCCCTTTGTGGACAGATGCAGACCATCATGCCAGTATAGACTTTTATCTCTCCAGGTGGCCCCCCAGTCCCCAATGAAGCCAAAGCCCTGTGCTCTGCACCAGTTTTGCAACCATTCATTAAACTGCATGGTGTGCAGTACCCTATCCTCACTCCTGCCATGGACTGGTAGCACCTCTGAGAAGGTTACCGTGCTTGCTACCTGTCTGAGGCCCCTCCCCAACTCCACAAATTCATTCTGCACTGCACTGATCCCATGCCTAGCTAGGTCATCTGTCCCAAGGTAGACTATGATATCTAGTTCCCTCTCCTGTGGTGCAGCTTCTGCAATCCTGAGGATTTGCTTTCTGTCCTTCCAAGCCATAGCACAGGCAGGCTTACTTCCTTCTCCTCTCTCTTTCCCAGTTTTACCCCCTAACAATTGAGTCCCCTATCAGAAGCTATTTCCTTCCCCTGTGGTGTCCCTTGCCACCCTTTTGTGGGTCTCCCTTGTGGATGTCCTCAGCATTCTTCTGGGTCTCCACTGACAGTGCCACCATACAGGAACCTTGCACTGCCAGAATGGCGTATGATTTGTGTAGAGGTACAACTAGGGGGCTTCGCCTCTGGTCCATCACCTGCACCCTCCCAGAACCCACTGTGGTCCAACTGCTCTTCATACTTGGCAACCTCTGAGGCAGTGGTCGTGGCAGTGGTGCTCTTTGGAAGGGGGAGGCCTCCTTAGTCCTTGCTAGTTCAGCCTGGAGGTGGGCAACCTCCTCCCTCAGAGCTGAAAGTTGCCTGCAAATAGGACAGCAATGCAGTTTCTAGAATGTCTCCCGGAAAACTGCTGCCCCACAGCCAGTGCATTGCACCACTCCCCACATATCCCTCTCCCTTATAATATACAATATGTAATATATATATTTTTTTTATTATTATTTGTGGTGTGTACCTACCCTTTTTGCACTGTGCTGGGTTATTAAGGATATGACAGTTCTTCCCCAAGACCTGTTGAGGAAATGATGTCAGAACTGTGGCTATAGAAATGCCACACCTGGGGGTGGGGTAGGGTGGTGGGTAGTCCACAGCCACTGGTGACTGTTAGAAACAATCAAATACACAACTGATCCACCACCCTGGTGAGTATTGCCCTTTATAGTAATTCAACTAACACCACAATTTACTAGACCACAGCTCCTGCATAAACCACTCTACTGAGTCCAGGGATAAAAATGAACTCACTCCTCAGCCAGCAGGACACTTTTAAAATGGAAAAATATCCTTCCAAATCCTAGGTCTCAACCCCAACAATCAAGCAAATTCAGTTGTATCTCACTCCCTCTGGTTATAAAATTACTACACTTTTAATGGAATCCTGCAATTCTCTGCTTAATGCCAATAAGGAAAAAAATGAAACTTTTTGTAGAAAGTGTATCTCCCCTTCTTAAGTCCCACAGTATTATGCCTTACCAGGTTTCCAGGTCCTAAATGGAGTTATAGTTTGTTCTTTGCTGTGTAGCAAGGTTGTCAGCTTCCAACAGACAAATCAAAGTCAGTCTGACTGGCTTCTAACTGTGAAGGATGCCTAAGACAGCACAGTGATGAAATCCCACCCAGAGCCAATTGATTGACTAGTGACACCTGTGATGTAAGCAGGCCTTTCAATGTAGGCACTCTGCTATGTCTGATTCCAATACACAAAATCTTTCAGTGAAACCAGGGATAAAAACTTAACTTCTCAGCCAGCAGGACACTTTTAAAATGTTGCAAAAATATCCTTCCAAATCCTAGGTCTCATCCCCAACAATCAAGCAAATTCAGTTTATAAGCAACTTTGTTTTGTTTACAATCCTGGAGCTGTTCTCACTGCATACCTTCTTGAGCATTAGAAACACACCCAAACAGTGCAGTCACTCATGAGGCAGTAGCCTCCTAAACTCCATTTGCACCATGAGGGGCTAGACTGTGTTGTGGGTGTTCCCAAGTCCAGGGAAGATGGAGCTGGAGCTGATCAAGGAATGTAAACAAATGTGTTGGTGTGGTAACATCAGTATGGTGGGCAGTCTATTCTTCACTTTTTTAAAATAAAAAAAGAATCAGACTCAAACTACCAGCCACAACAGCGGTCATTACAGAATGTTGGCAGTCATAAAATGTGTTTTTTAAACAAGGGACATTTTGAGGCCTAAGGGGATTGACATCATCCCTTTAAAAAATAATATCTGGACAAGATTAAATACCTTATTTCATGAACTAAACATTTGATTTTAAATTTTTTTACAGTTGTTTTCTTCTTTGTTAAGAAGTATGGTCTGACATCAAATTATCTTTTTTATCTTGACCAAAAACAACCCATAATTATTGTATATAATTCTCATTTTACTTGTTTTATCTTACTGATTAAAATCTGCATCATCCCATTTTTAGACCAAAACATTGTTTTTGTGCACGTGCATACACACACGCACACTGCAGCTACCTTTTTGAGATTTGGATATGCAGAATCATGAGGCATGCTGTTGATGACCACACTACAGCATTTTTTTAAAGTCTTTACAACACAAACCATTCTTTCTTTTACTTTTAACAATGCACAAAATATTATTGTGATAATATAATATGTATTTTATCCCTGAATGTGAAATGTAGTACTTGAATCACAAAGATTCTCTGTTTCTTATTGGTTAATGAAAACATGAATATAGCAAGCAGGATTCACAAAGGACTTGTACTCGATGCATCTGGGATGCCCCGGCACAAATGAGATTTGCCGAGCGCCAGCTGTGGTATTCACAGAAGTTGCACCAAGGAATGCTCCCAGTACAAACCCACTGTGAATACTACAGTTTCACCCAGCCCTGGATGCACCGGTGCAACCCCCTGGTCGGGCTTGGACTCCAATGGGGCAGTGCATCTCACGATGCGCTGCACCCACAGTTGCCATTCAGAGCCAACAACATGCAAACATGGCCATTAGGCATGCAAGGTGCAATGGGGCCATTTACATGTCATTATGGCCCCATTTGCATGTGCTGTGCAGGGATGCGCCTGGCAGAATGTGCTTGGCACCCTGCATGTGATGTGCAGTAGTACAGGCACAGACCCAGCACCCCTGTCTGGTTCCTGCCACCCTCCTCCCTGCCTGAGTCCCCTGTATGATCCCACTCACTGTGGCAGAAAAGCACTGTACATTCAACCCATCCACCCCGCCCACATCCTCATTGTCATGCCGCTCAGCGTGGTGGTACTGTACAGAGCACAGACCCCCCCCCTTCCTTGCCCGTATCCCCTGATACATGCTACACACTGTGCTGGTAGAGGTGAGGTGACAGAACCCCCCCACCAAGACCCAATCTCAGAGGGCATTGAACCACTGACACTGCCCTTGTGATCTGATGCCCCCTGACTCTGAACCTCGTCCGTTATTTGGCCCAACAAAACTAAACCTAGTGGTGCCCCAAACCACCCCACCCACCCACTCAGGCACCCCAACCCTCCCCATCCCCCATGTCCCAGCAAGCCCTAGCAAATGGTGGGTAGCATGACCCACCCGCATTCTGCCATGGCTGCCCACCAACAGAGCTGTCTGAGACTGACAGCTACAGTACTACTGAAAACCCATTGGTAGACCCTGTCAACCAATAGGCTTGCAGTGTGTATTGTACCCTGTCATTCACAAAGATGTGTACGGCAGAGTACAGTACACACTGCAAGCCCATTGGTCGACAGGGTCCACCAGTGGGCTTTCAGTAGTACAGTAGCAGTCATTCTCAGACAGCTCTGTTGTTGGGCAGCTGTGGTGGTATGCGGGTGGGCTGTGCTGCCCACCGGCCATCAGGACCAGCTGGGACAGGGGGAGTGGGGTGGGGAGAGGGTGCCTGAGTGGGCGGGGGCAAAGGGCTGCTGGACTGATGGAGGTATCATTTGAGTGCCATCTGTGGTGCGTGTGTACTGGGGTGGGGAGGGGTTCTTTGTAAAGGATTCTCCACTACAGTGTGCAGCATTGTACAAGGACTGCGATCAGGGTGGGGGCCTCTGTGACATTGCTACAACTGCTGCAAGGAGCGACAGTATAATGGGGATGCGGGTGGGAATGAGGGCTTCAATATCCTGGGTTCTAACACCACAGGGGGCGACATATGCAACGGGGGTTCAGGCAGGGTTGGGGCACTTTGGACTAGCAGGGTGGTCAGGCTATCATGCTGCTGCCTGCAGTACAGCAGCCTGCCTGTCGGTGGCAAGTGACTTAAGTCTACTTGCTGTAGACTTATCTCTAGGAGGCGCATCTCTGGACTTGCCCCAGAGATGTACCTCCTGGTCAGGCTGTGAATGAAGCTGTGCACCATATGCATGAGCACACCCCCTTCACAGCCTCTCCAGATGTGCCACATATCATTATGGGTGGTATACAGCACATCTGCGATGCGTTAATGCATCAGGGATGTGCCGGCACATCGGTCCCCTTGCAGAATCATACCAGTGCATAAGTCAGGGATGCACTGGTGCATCTTGGATGCGCTGGGTGCATCCTTTCTGAGAATCCTGCCCATAACATGTTTTGTTTTAATGGTTTTCATTTAATTACAAATCTTTTCAAAAATGTTATGGCAACATACTGTTTCCAAACCAAAATGCTAGTTTCTGGTCAGTTAGATTTTTTTTTCTCTAACCAGTTTAAGGAGATGATGAGCAGCAACCATTTTTTACATTTTCCAAGAAGTGCATTCTTTTCCATTTAGTTTTGGTGTCTCAAACTGAGTCTTATCATTACTCACTTTCAGGGTGACCAAGCATGTCTTATAATGCACAATCTACTTTATGGGGTTATCGTCATTATCATCCTCCCCTTGCCTACCCACACTGATCCAAACCACAGTATTGTGAGAGATGTGCAATTGATGCAAACCGCATCTGCCAATTTATGCTTGTGGATTTACAATACAAACAATTACTTTCTTTTACTTTTACCATGGCAGACCAGGCCTTTGCTGTCTGTGCAGCTATGCTCTGTAACTCCCTTTCACTACCTGTTTGTAGTGCCCCCAATCACTCACTATTCAGAAGGTCACCTGGGGAAGCACAGTGGTAGGGCTTCCACTTGTGACGCCAACATCCTGAGTTTGGGGAGGGACCCGAGAAGTTGGAGGGCCAGTCAGCGGAAGAAGAACTGAGCATCTGATTAACTGCTCTCCTCCTCCTCCTCCTCCTCCTAGCAGGAGGTTGGGTGTGTATGTGGCACCTGACTGGCCTCTGGCAGAGGCCGGGGAGAACAACTACCGGAGGCATGCCAGATGTTGGTGCTTTAGCACTATTATGTCATTACATACCACGCCTCTCCTGGAGGTACTTAACATATCAAAAATACTGGCCCCCATGAATAACACCCCGCTCTTCTGGACCCACTCTGCCTGCCCATGGCACTTGGCTGTGACCAAGTCTAGTGTTCCATCAGGCAGCCCAACCCTGCAGCCCTGCCCTGGTGGGCAAGCCAGGAAGACATCCCTGCAATGTGAGTAAACCTGATTAAGTATTCCATTGGGGTACATACCTGCTCAGAGTGGCCCCACCCTGGGAAGCAAGCCCGGGAGGATCATCACCTGATGTAAGTCCCGGTGGGCTAAGTGGGGGAGTCCCCAGGGGTGTGGGGGCTGTGACTACAGGGTCTGGTGCTCCCTCCATAAAAAGGAGGTAACTCGAGGACTGCAAAAAGACACTCTCTGCCTGCGAGTGTACTTAACACACATTTCTTTCTCCTCGCCTCCCACTGGTATGGTCTTCTGCCTTCTCCTGTGTTTGAACAGCATATGGACCTAGTTACTTGTGGTCTCTATTGTGTAGTACATTACTACTGTGACCAGTCCCTGGTTTCTAGTGTTTCCCGTTGTAACCTATTTACTGTATTTGTTTTTGTATTTAAAGTACATGTCCTGCTTTTCTGATGTTGTATAACGCTGGATGTGTTATGCTGCAAGATGTTTGTCTCATTGCTCTCCTCAGTAACCTCTAGAGTTGTACCTAAATTAAATAAAAACTAGCTAAACCACAATATTGATCAATGAATGATTTCAGTATGGATATGGATATGTCCTGTTATCTTCTCTTTACAAAAAAATGGAAAGTGTTCTAAACCATAAATTGTATGTAAAAAATAGCAACTTAGGAATGATTTGAATTTTTGTATGGATCTTTTTCTTAACATGTAAAGGGTTACTTGGATCTAGTGGTGCATAAAGTCAGGGAAATTCATTTCACAAAGCACTTCATGAACTTCGCCCAGCATTGATTAGCCAGTGGCTAATAGCTAGTGAAGAAGGAAATTTGAAGTTTTTGCTAGATGAAGTAGGAACCATGCCAGTGAAAATAATATGAATTGTACCAGACCTCAGTCTTTAACTTTACTCTCCTCCTTCACCCAACCCTCCCTCTTGACTGCACCACCCTCTTCTCCAGCACCCCAAAAGACCTACATTTTATTCACCTTTAAAAATAGAAAATTATCCCCTGGTGCAGAGCATTTGCTCTGTTTAGTGTTTGTATCAGTAATGGCCTGAAGAATGAATGAATGAATGAATGAATGAATGAATGAATGAATGAATGAATGAATGAATGAAAGAATGGTGACATCTTTAGTTATTGTAAAATATAAATAAAACCTGTTTGGCTGAAACTCCATGGACCAGATTTTTAAAGGGTAGCATGGGGCTTGCATGAAGCCCTATGGCAAATACTTGAATTGCCTCAGCTGTGGCATTCCTGATGGTTGCAACAGTTCCTGATTTTACGATCTTGGGTGCAGTTGAAAAAGTTTACCTGCTTTACAGCAGCTTGTGGCAAAGTTTGGCTGCAAGGTCCATGTTAGTGGTTCCAAGCAATGATTTAAGCTAGACCACAAAAAGATGGCCTTGAAAGCATTGAATGGTGCAAGGGATGTTAAATCCCTCTACATTGCAGTTAGTCCTGTGCTCCATATCTTTGGCGCACCCAGGGCTTGTGGCAACTCTAGTTCTTTGAAAATCAGGTCCATGCACATATGAATATACACATATAGGCAAGAAAGAAAACTATCAACCCATCAAGTTTTTTCCTGCACCAGCTGAGTGAGATATCCTGTCATTCCTTTTTCTTAGTTAGTTATTTATTTCAAAAGTTTTACCAAGACAGACATACTGAGCTGAAAAAGCTCATTCTCAGATGTGTCCTTGGAGGAGGGGGATGAGTAGAGTGCAGCATTAAGTTAATGGAAATATAGACTATATCAGCAGATAAGGACTGCTTTGCCAACCCAGTCTGCCCATTTTGTCCCTGCCTATAATGTTACCCCATACCACATATGATCTCTGGATACCCCCCTTCCCACTTTAATACCAAGTCCTTTGTGCCTGTACCATGCATGCTTGAAGATCACTGGTGTTTTCACCCCACCACCTTCACTGGAAGACTGTTGCAGATGTCCACCACTCTTTCAGTAAATAAGTGCTTCCTCACACCCCTCCTAAATTTCCACTCTTCTAGTTTCATTGCATGCCTCCTCCTTACTCTTGTGCACCTTTTCCTCTGAAAAATACTCCCCTCCTGTACCTTATTCACCCAGTTGAGGTACTTATAGGTCTTTATCATATCCCTCCTCTCTTTTAGGGTGAGCATATTGAGACCCTCAATCTCTTCTCATACTGTAGGTCTTATAATGCAGCCAATGCACAATTTTAATTGGTCTCCTCTGGACACCCACTACCCTGTTTATGTCTTTCCTGAGTTGTGATCTCCAGAACTGGACACAGTACTCCAAATGGGGTCTCACCAGTGATTGATACAGTGGTAGCACCACCTCTCTCCTTCTGGTGGTGTTACCTCACCCTGTGCACCTCAGTATCCCACAGGCCCTGCCTACTGCCTTGTTGCATTGCCTCACCACCTTGAGGTTATCGGTCCCAAGGTCTCTTTCCTGCTTATTAACTGTCAATACTTCTTTCACCATTCTGTACACCACCTCTGGGTTTCTGTGCCTCAGGTGCATGATTTTGCACTTTTTTACATTGAATCACAGCTGCTGTCCCCTTGACCACTCTTAGAGTTTTCTTAGGTCTCTGCTCATTTTATCACCCCCCCTCTGGAGTATCTACACTATTGCAGATTTTGATGTCATCTGCATATTGGCATACTGTACCTTCTCTTGCAGCTCTACTGCACTATCACTTACAAAGATATTGAAAAGGACTGATGCCAGTATTGAGCTTGAGGTACTCCACTGGTCACTCTCCCCTCATTAGAATGAATGCTGTTCACCACCACCCTCCGTCACCTATCCTTCAACCAGTTCTGCACCCAGTTTATCACATTGGATCCCACCCCCAAACTGCACAGTTTCTTTATAAGCCTCCTATGTCGTATGGTGCTGAAGGCCTTGATGAAGTCTAAGTTGGCCACATCCACAGCCCGATCCTGATCTATTTCCCAGGTAACCTAGTCAAAGAAATAGATCAAGTTTGTCTGATATGACCTCCCACTCATGAATCCATGCTGCCTTGGGTCTTACAACCCACTGGATTCAAGATACTCCACTAGTCTTTATTTTAAAAGTGTCTTCATTAACTTTCCCACCACTGACATTAGACTGAATGGCCAGCAGTTACCATCCTCCACCCTGCTGCTGCTTTTATGAAGCAGGACTACATCTGCACTCCTTGAGCCCTTGGGAATCACTCCTGTTTCCAGTGAGTTGTTGAACAGGACTGTCGTAGGTGCAACCAATACCTCCTGAGATCCCTCAACACCCTTGGGTGTACCCCACTGGCCCCATAGCCTTATCCACTATCAGATTTTCAAATCCATTCAGGACTCTTTCCTATGTAAATGGACTTGTATCTATCTCCCTGCCCCAGTGTTCATAATGCTGTTATGTGATCTGTTCCCATCTTCCTCCACTGTTAAGACTCAGCAGAAGAATTTGATCAGGACCTCTGCACAGTCTCCTGTTGCCCTTCTTGACCTCACAGTCCTGTCCCTTGTCTTCTTCCTATCCAAAAAAGGTATTTTCCCCTTTATCCTTTCCTCTGTTTGCACTTTTGAACCTCTCACCTCCTTCCCTCCTTCCCTCTGCTTTCCTGGTACACATCCCTGTCCTCTTCTTTCTGGATCTGATCTCCTTGTACATCCTGAATGATACCCTTTTAGCTTTTACCTTTGCAGTCACATGCCTTGAGAACTATAGTGGTCTCTTTTTCCTCACATTTTTGGTCCCTTCTTTCACACAAAAGTTTGTTGCCTTTACTATGCCATACCTTAATTTGGCCCACTGTTCCTCCACCCCACCCCACAATACAATCCCTCTCTGCTAGGTTGTTCCTGAGGCATTCACTCATTTTGTTTTTTAAATCTGTCCTCCTGAAGTCCAGAACCATCATACTTCTGTTTTTGTTTTGTCTCTGCTTCCATTGTTGTGTTAAACCACATGGTATGGTGACTGCTGGTTTCCAGGTGTCATCCCACCTTGATGACTGCAATACTGTCCTTGTTTGTGAACACCAGGTCCAGTTCTACCTCTCCTCTCATGGAATCTCTGACTAGTTACAACAATTAGGTTACAAAAATAAAAGTACACATTATATAATTAAGAAGAACAAAGTGAACAATCTGTGAAGAACATAGCAACAGAAGAGCAGCTAAGCAGTAAAGTACAAATTGCAGCAATAAAAACACATGATGAATAAGGCATTTCTGCATACAGCAAGGAAGAGTGTCCTAGACCAAGGGGGAAGTACTGGAGCAGCTGTAATTTGGACATCTTGGGAGAGAGGAGTTTGGATGGGTGCAGGTTAAACATAAACCCAGGATCAGAGGCAACTGCAGGAGTGACTAGTGAATTCACAGAGGAGATATTTTAATGTAAGGGAGGAAGAAGCAGTATGAATAGGGAGGAGGATATAACTCCAATGTTTGGAGAATTGGAAGGAGAAAGCATCTTGGCCAGCAAAGGATTTCTCCTGATGTGGGGAAGAGCAAAAGAGTTAGGGCCAAAGTTGTGAAGAGAGTAGGTGCAGGAAGAAGGGGAACTGAAGAGGGAGGAAAGGTATAAGGAGGAAGAACCAAGCCAGAATTTGGAGATGAAAGTTGTGCAATGAATGAGGTACCTGGCTGCAAGTAACACAAACGAGAGGGAGGAATAAAGTGATCAGTTGTGTATTCTGGAGTGATAGTCCAGAGCAAAGTAATAAAAGAATGGTTCTAGTCTGGCTAAGGTAGATTTGGGAGCAGCACTATAGATGATGTCACCATAGCTGAAGAATAGTAGACTCATTTCTATGGCAGTCTCTATATGGACAGGAAGTGGGATGCTTGCTTTATTCCTATAAAATGCACTTAATTTGGGGTGAAGCTTTCAGTGGAGGCATCCATGTGAACCGAGAAATCAAGATCAGTGGTCCAACCAGACCCAGAGGTATTTAAAGATGGGGACATCATCAGTTGCATCACCAACAAGGGTATATAAACAGGGGAAGTGGTGAGCCTGCCAAGTCACTCCCTGGTGCCAAAAGTCATGGAAACTATTTTCTTGGCACTGAGGGACAGCTGAATTGCCAGGGACCAGTGCTCTGTGTTGCTGAAATCCAGTTGGATCAGGGTAATGAGGTCAGATGGGGAGGCAAAGGACCTGAGGCATAAAGTACCTTGTCATCTGTATACATGTGAATGGATGCGGTGGAGCAGACAGAGGGAAGGTTACTCAGAAATATAGAGAATAGAACAGGGCCAAAGATGAACACTTGGAGAACACCAGAGCAGATAGGAAGTGGAGGGGACAAGTTGTCACCAATACAGAAAGCTTGAGACCTGCCCTCAAGGTAGGAATGGAACCACGAAACTGAAGGTGTAAAGAGCCCCACCACCTTAAGCTTATCCAGAAGGATAGGATGAATAGCAAGGGCAAAAGTTTTGAAGACTTTGGCTAAGTTGACAAAGAAAGCTGAGGTGATCTGGCGATCATCCAGGCCAGACAGGATGGAGTTAATGAGCTGCAAGAGGGGGGAGGAGGAAGCAGAGTGGAATTTTCTAAATCCAGATGGTAAAGAAGGAAGAAAAAGAAGGAATCAAAGAAGGATAAGAGCTGGGAGAGGACCAGGTGTTCCTATAGGTTAGCAAGAGTGTGATGAATGGAGACATGGTGCTATTTTTCAGGAAAGGTGGGGTCACCATAGCCTGTTTCCAAGAGTGGGGGACAGTAGCACATGAAAATGAGAGGTTTAGAAGGTGTGTGAAAGGAAGAGCAATGACAGGAGTAGAGTGGGACAGGAGTTTTGGCTTGGGCCCACTTCTGTAGGTTTAGAACTAGGAGGGCCTTGAGAGTAGCAGTGGGAGCAGTAGAGGAGGGGAGACCATGAGAGGGGTGGTGGTGTGGGGGAGGTAGAAGAGGAGGGGGAAAAGGGTAGGAAGTGGGAAGAAAGAGAGGGCACAGGTGGTAAAAAGAGAGTTGAAAGATGAGGTGATAGCAGCAGAAACTGAGATAGAGGAGTCACCCACCATGAGGATGGGGGACTCAGTCAGAGGAGAGAAGAGGATGTGTATGACCTTCCAGAACTTAGAGGAGTGGTTATGGTTGTTCTGGAGAGTGAATGCAAAGTAGTCAGCCTTTGCAAGTCTAATGGCTCTGGTACAGGTGTTATGAAGTGCCCTGTAACTAGAGAGGTTGGTTAAATAACCAGTGGTCTTACAGGTCAAACAGGCAAAGTTACATGTTCAGTGACAGGCCAGTACATCCACTGCAATCCATGGGAGTTGAGAACCTCGGCTCCTAGTTTTTGACAATGGGACATGATGATTCTAGACAGAAGACAACCTGGAGTGAAACAGTTAGAGTGCTGAATTGATATTTCTGACAACAAAAAAGGGTGAACAGCCCTTACCCACATGGTAAGCAAGTAAAGAGGACAATTCTAGAGATCATAAGGATCAGATCTGGATGACTTTAGGGGAAATTTGGGATAGTGAATCTTGCACACTTATTAGACCAGCGATTGTCATTGAGGGCATTGTGAGAGTTCAAGCAGCCACAATATGACGGGGGTGAGAGGAGAGGACCCAGTCCGAGAGAGAGTGGTTGAGGGATTTTGGATTAAGATGAATGGGTTCAGAGATTAACTAAGAATTCAGAGTGACATTACATTTTTGCATAATTTATGAATGATGGGTGAAAGCCAATTGAGGTTGAAGTCACCTAGAATGCGTAACTCACCAGAGGAGGAGTGAGAGGATAAGGTGAAGAGGAGCCCAGTGACTGAAGGATGGAAGATGCCAGGACAGCAATAAACTACAACAATGACTATGAGGACAGAGAAGAGAAGGAAGCATTCAAGAAGGAGCATCTCATAGCTGAAAGGGGATGTATTGGACAGCCCAGGTTCAAATTGAATGTGATAGGAAATGCAGATAGCTAAACAATCACCCATCTTCACATGATCCTGTCTATTGAAGGAGAATACAGGGATAGTGACAGCAGTGTTAATAATCTTAGGGGAGAGCCAAGACTCCAGATTCACCAGAATGTCAAGTTTAAGGTTACTCATAATTTGCTATAGGATGTCAGTTTTGAGGAGTAGATTATGGAGGTTAACATGAGCTACTCTCAGCCCTTTGGGAAGGGAGAGGAGGATGACAGTGCAAGACTGGGTTTGAGCTCAATGTCACCTGCTACTATAAGCAAATGGGGGACAAGGAGTTTGAGTGAGACAATGAGGCTCTTGTGTGGAGTGGAGGGAGGGGAAGGGATGAGGTGGCAGTAGGATAGGGGATGGAGGAGAAGTGGAGTGGAGGCCCCTGAGTGCTTCAAAGTGAATCCAATGGAAGGGGAGTAAGCTGCACTCAGGAAGCCAGGGGCAGTGGGAGAGGGAAGGAAGTCAAGAAGAATGAAAGGGGAAGGGAGAGGGACAGGAGTGGGGAAAAGTAAGCCATAGGGAGAAGAGGCTAGCAAAAAGTGGAAGGAGAGAAAGGGTTACAAACAGAATGATGAATGAGTGACTAAGCAGATGCCCTGAATGAACAGAAGCACCAAGATATCTCGTCCGTGAGAATGCCAACCTCCCCCACAGTGACGGCACAATACTGATGCAGGTATTGTGCCACCTCTTCCATCGCTGTTTTCTATGGGGGGCCGGAACACTGGGGGAAGGCAAAACACAGAAAAAGGACCATTACTGCAAATGTCGCCGTAATGGTCTTTTTGTGTGTTTCCGCCGGTGTGTCAATCACAAGGGGTGATATGAAATTAACTGTTAGGTGAGGGGATACTGTAATTAACAATTGCTTTTAGTGCCTAGGTGGAGAGGAGCCCTAAAAAGAAGTGACTGAGGATGATGACATCGCTGAGATATTAATAGAAGTGGGTGAAGCTGGCAAACTCCACTCCATGGAAAATTTCACAAATTTCGTGAAATTTTTCACAGATGCGAAAAGAGAAATTCTGGTCACCAAATGTGGAATTTCATCCACGAATGGTGGAATTTCACCATTTGCAGGCCAAATTCCATCATTTTCAGGTGAAATTCCACAGTTCGCGGGTGAAATACCACATTTTGTGGGCAGAACTTTCCATCTGTAAAATATTTTGTGGATCGCTCATATTTCGCAAACTATTCCACGTGGCAAAGTTGCCAACTTTGTGGGAACTTCACCTGCAAAATTAAACTTTGTCCCACCTCTAGATATTAAGTGCTATATCATTTGGAAATTGGTATCACCCTGATAGAGTGGAATGACTTGAAGTTAATGTGAAGGTGAGCTTCACCCAAATAGGGGTAAGCTATATAATGAAAATTAACTAAGGGCTAGTAGGAAGTGAGTGAGGATGATGATTCACACAGATAGGGAGTACTATATAATGAGTATCTATGTATCACCTAGATAGGATGGAATTACTTGAACTTATTATGAACGTCAGCTTCACCTAGTTTGGGGTAAGCTACAACACTGCACTTCATCCTGGAGTGCTTCATTGCATATAATGAAAAATTTACATGGTGAGAGGGTGGAATATAGCCAAGCACAGGTAGGGAGGTTTAGTATGCCAGTCAAACAGGGTGGAGAGCAACAGCAGACAACACAGTCAGATAAGCAGGTACGACTACAGTTAACCATGGTAATGCAGCAATGATAAACTACTGTTTGGTATAACAATTGCAATAACAGCAATTAAATAATATATAGTTTCAAGCAATGCAGACCTATAGTAAACTTGAGCAAACTCAGAGTAGCACAAGAACAACAGCAGGGACAAAGGCAGCTAGACAAACCAGTGACAGGTGGCTATGAGCACAGCAGTTCTAGAGGATTGCAGTTCAATAACATAAGGAGACAAAATGCTGAAGGCTCTGGAACACTTACTGAAACTGTGTAGGTTGGCCGCCTGCCATCTGCCTCATGAGATGCACCCAAAGTAAATTACCCTCTCCTTGGTGATTTGGTCCTTTGCACTCCAGTCTGAAGTACGGTGGACCGCTCGAGGGTAGGACATAAGGGAATGAGGAAAGTCCCACCCACTCAGTACTGGCCCCGCTCCTGATTGGCTGGAGCATGGTAGCAACAGGATTGCCTGATCTTGGAGGTTGGGTGGTGTCCAGTGGTTAGGATGGGCAGGTCAAGCTACTTATTATTCAATTAATTATGGACAAGTGTTAGATAAGCAGTCTGATAATGACCCCCTTGGCGGCATAATATAGCACAAGGTGCAGCTGAGGGCTGGATTGCCCTGAGGGACTGATTAACTAACTGTTAGTCTAACTACTCGCAGCTGAATGATAGCAAGGTAAGTAGTGAGCTTGGAATTACTGACAAAAAACAAAATCATCTAACACATTGGCAGCTGTCCAGTATGAGTGACATGATCAGAAAACAGGATACCCTTTTTTTAACAAGTAAAATATGAATCTTATGGCCATAAGTAACAGAAACCTTTGATAGTTACTTGAAAGGTGTGTGTGGTGGTGGTGGGGAGGTGCATTTAAGAGAGCATGAATTTTTTTTTTAGTTTTTCTGCTTAACAAATAGCATGACTGGTGACAGTCATGCCATAAGAAATCCATAACAATCTGTACTCTGACTAAGGGAATCAGTGACCAGGTCAACAATGTTTTTACTTTTAAAAACTGATATTCTATGGACAATAGCTGGGACTTCATTCATGAAGAATAATAAGACATACCTGAAAATGAGCCAAGTCTACATAGTAGGGTAATGTGGGTTAATGTAACCATGGTAGGAATATATCAACCAATCAAATTCATTTATCTAGTATTGTTTTATACCAATCTGTTCTAATGTTGATGGAAACAGTGTCGATTAACACTTGTTTTGTTTAAAGCCCTTCTCTGGTCACTGTCCAGGAGGAAGTAAAAGATCATATGGCACGTATCGAAGAACAGCAAGGGAGTTTCTCTGGCATCATGACCAACATTATTCTGTCACTAAAGTAGGTTCATGCAATCCACCTCCCAAGACACACCTAAAAATGAGCTATGATATCTTAGTTTGCCTTTTCTGGTCAAAAATTACAAATAAAAAAAAGTGTCCACCACTCATCCTTTGAGATACTGTAGTGCTTGTTCCTTTCAGTGTCATGGAATGCTCCTTAGTGCTCTCATCCTTGTACATCCAGAATAACTGCATTTGCCTTGAGGGTTTTATCTCTTTCAAATATTTGAATACTGTAATCATGCTACAATTGAATCTTCTCTTTTCCATGGAGAACATTCCCAGTTGGGCCAGTTGGGCCCTCATAGCACATTTTGCCCAAGCCTTTAATCACACCCCTATGTAACTTCACAATTCAGCTGATATATTTCCTCAGATATGGGATCAGAACTGTACACTATATTTAAGATTTGATCTAACCAGTTGAATGTAAAGAACATTGTAATGTCTCTTGATCTGCCTCCAAAGATCCTCTTGAAGCATGCCATGTGTTCCTTTGTTTTCCAAGCTGCTGTTCTACACTGTTGCAGCAATTTAAAGCTGTTGCTTATCATTACTCCCAGATCCATTCCCTGCTGAGTTGCAGCAATTTCTGTGTTGTTTAGGTAGTATTTCACTGTTACAGTCTTTTTACTAGATGCATCACTTTGCATTGTTAAATGTTGAAGTTCATCAATCATATTTCTTCCTATTTCTTAAACATGTACAGGACTGTTTTCATTTTATTAATTTCTTCATCAGATACAATTGCCTTCCTATTTTTGTGACATCAGCAAATGTGTCACTATTGCTTCACAAGTTGTTACAAACTCCTTGTCTAGCAGACATTATACAGTGAAACACAAAGGAATAAGGATTAGCACTTGAGTTTAAGTGCATTCTCATTTCAGTCTGAACACATGCAGGGCTACTGTATCAGGTTGCATTATACCAGCTCACTTCACTCTGCTTGCACACTAACTAAACTTATAAAATGGGCAGAGAAAATCCTGCATCTACTTGGTTAATACCCATGCTTTAGATCCATCTAATGCACATGTAAAAAAAAAGTACTGGTTGGCTATCCTCAATGTAACCCTTCCCTTACAGAAATATAAGTGTGCTATGCACATGCAGAATGTATGCCACATGCTTAATTGTGCAATATTTGTATGCGGTTCACATACACAAAATGAACCTAAGTGAACCAAGCCAAAAAAGCAAATCAGATTTGCATGCTGCAGGCTTGACCTGTGCAGCTTATGCTAATATCATCTAAAAATCACATCAGGTATGCATGTTGCATGCATAACATGAGTGCAGTAGTTAAGTTGGTGTAAACATCATTTAAAAATCACATCAGGTTCACATGTTGCATGCTTGCCATGTGTGCAGCCACTAAGCTAGTGCAAATCTCATCTAAAAAACACATGTGTTTCAATTTCTCATACTACTGCTAGCTACTAGAGCCATTAAAATACATGTTCATTGATTTCCCATTAAAATTAGGTAAACTCATTAATTTTGATCCTTTTGCAAGTTGTTGACTGGCTTTTGAGTTTTGTCATTAAATTGAATTAATGTGTAAAGTATTGTTTGCTTACTGCATTAAATGCCTAGGATATAGTCAGCTAACATCCCCCATTCCAGATTTGCAAAGAGGGGCCTCTGTGTTGTGAAACTTGACCTTTTTGTTTTGCACCATGCAAATCCTCTTCTGCATATTTAGTGCTACAAATGTGTTTCTAAATGACTGCTTTGGCTCACTTACTTTTCCTTTGTCATTCTGTATGGAGTATATACACTGTGGCCATGCTCAGCACTCTTTGTGCTGAGCAGAGGTTTGGAAGCATGCACCACAGCTCACATTTTGTCACCGAAATGAGGGACATGGATACTCAAAATAAGGGACAGTGAGGGATACTAACCCTCGCAATGATCAGGACGCATCCTGAAACATGGAGATACAGCACCTTAGAACACCTTAGAAGCCATTGTATTTACTTGTACCGATATTAGCACCTGAGAATGAATTTCTATCATAAAACAGGGTACCATTTAGGTAGGACAGAGTGGGGCAGTTGCTCCCTCCCATATTTGTGCCTAGGCTATTCTTTTGGGGTGGCAATAATGGCATTACATTTGGATTTAATCATTTGCACAATAAGTGCCCCCCTTGCCTATGTGCGCTCACAATCCAAGTGCACTCCTGACTCAACTGTGTCTGTATTGTGTTGTCCACTCCCTCCATTTATTTAGTGGTGGCACCATCACACATGATCAGGAGGTGTTCCAGCCAAGCAAGAGCATATGAGTCACATGAGTGCGACACTGTCTTTCCTGCCACAGAGCAGACAGGCTGCAGACTACAGCTTGGAGGAGTGGGTGAGCACTGAACTCTCAATAGCAGTGTTGTGGTGGCATATTTTTGTTGGTCTACTCTTAGTGAGTTTCTGTCTCCTTTGGTGGCTGAAGGGACACAGGGAGAGCTAGGAGCTAATGTGAGACTAGGCTATATACACTACATACTCTATTAGGCTTGCTGCACAAAAAAAAATCACAGGCCCCCAACAGCAGCAAGCTAGCCCTATCATTAGTGGTGACAGTGGTGTGGGCGGCCTTCATATGCCTTTATCAGTGTTGTGTGGCAGCAGCCATGGCAGCAGCCAAGCAAGAAGTAAGCAACACAGGTTGCGTGGATTCAGTTGGTGAGGTGACTTGGTTGCAGACCATGTTGGGGACCTGGGATGGTCAGTTCTATCATCCAGCTTCTAGCAGAATGATGGAGGAGGAGCAGACTGAAAATTAAGCTGGTGGCACATTGGGTGAGGCCACAGATTCTGGCCAGATAGCCTGGTAAGTAAAAGTAAATAATTTGTTTTACAGGGGATTGGGGAAGGAGGAGGGACTGAAATATTGATTTGTTTTTCACATTTCTGTGCCTTTGGGCAGCTTTCATGACCCATACGGGATGGGTATTGAATGGAATGGAGACGGGGAGAGAAACTGAGACTTGCTTTTTTTGGGGGGGTGGGGGGTCAGAACTCCAGTCAGGAAAAAAATTGGTTAGTAACTGGGTGGGTTTAAGCCCAAATCTGCTGCACTGTTCAATGGTATAGACAGATCAATCTTATACATTTGAATTTGTCCTGATCTGCATATCACTTTTCAGTCACAACTGCTAACTAGCACCTGGCCTCCACTTGTTGTTTTTTTTTCAAATTGTTTAACCAGGTGAGACACACTAAGCTGAAAGCTTGTTTACAGGTGCAACCTGGGAGCACAGGGAAGTTAAGTGACTTGCTCAGGGTCACACAGTATGCAAGTGGGGGCTGTGGGATTCAAACCCAGGTCTCCAGATCTGCAGCTCAGAGCCTTAACCCACTGTGCTATACTTGTTGGCTCCCTCTTGCTGAAATATGAAATGGTGCCCCTGACATAAAGTCTAAATTTACAGGACATCCTGTGTGAGCAGAATGTTTTCCATGAAGGATGGATGAGGAGCACAGCAGTTTTCAGGGGTAAAATGAGGGCTGTTCCTTGCATTCAGGGACAATTGAGCAGTATGGTATGCACAGACTAATGGAGCCTCACTATAGTCAGCCTTATAACTCCCCACCAAGTGAACCTGACCTCCACATCCCCATGATCAGGCACATTATGACATAGGGCAGGGGAGACTGCATGTGCGTACACCATTAAAATGAATATTTTATTTTATTACTATTTTATACATTATTGATGGAGAGTTGGAGATTAATGAAGGCCATCACTCAACTAACAAGGACCTTGTTAGTAGAACAGTGGCCTTTATTATTCTCCAACTCAACATCATAATGTATAAAATAGTAATTAAAAACAACTCTATTCATTTCAAGGGGTATGCTCCTGCACTCTGACCCATGTACAACATCTCTTAAAATGACTCCTGCCTCTGGCTCCCTAGTACTCAGGTAAGAGACACTCAGCTTATATCTATACTTGGTGGGTTGTCTGTAGCAGCATGGCCACACCCACTACAGTGTGTGTGTGCATGGGGGGGACTGCCCATGTTGGTGGGTGTCAAGTTATTGCTACTTTTGTGTTTGCCCCTCAAAGTCTGTTTATGTTTAGTTATTATTAGTTATTAGTAATTATTTACTTTTACCTAAACAGTTATGTTTACCTCACTAGCCTAATTGTTCTCTCTCTTATCCCCCTGTCTTATCAACACTAGGCCCATCCATCCCCTTATTCTTCCTTTCCCAACCTCAGATAGGAGCTCACTACCCTGGGTTGTGACATCCTACCATGCCCCGTACTTTATAGCATTCAATCCCGGGGCTCACACATACTCCTTTTCTCCATCCACCTTCTCTACGTCCAGCTTTACCAACTCCTTTCTGTGCACCGTGCCCTCCTAGCCTTTCTCCCCCTACCTCCCTCCCTCTCTTCTCCCCTACCTTCACCTCTACCTAGTGTATAGTTTTATTTTTATTTTTTTCTTCTGTTACTTCTTCCTGCAACCTTAGATAACCTGCTTTATCTTCCTATAGACACTTCTATGTATGTAAATACCATGTAATCTGTACAATATCTGTATAATTCTATGTACATATGAACTTCTTTTTCCTCCTCTCTGTAAAGAGTATTATCTGTATTGCCTTGTAAATACCTGTGTTGACCTGTGTATACAATTGTTCATGCTCCACCCAGGTCCATCTTGCAAATGAGCTTCTGCTCAACGATGAACGCCTGGTTAAATAAAGACTTGATTGATTGATTGATTGATTATGTGGATGCATTCAAAACTATGGAGAGAAAGTAGTAGGAGTACAGCTCAGACTGAAGTAATTTGTGAGTAAGTGTGTGTATTGGAGTGGGAAGAACCACATGTGTTTCTATTGGTATGTGTGCTATAGTTCTGCTATACAGCTGAGGTGAGGGGGGACAAGGCAACTAACAATTATAACAGTGTGGCTATAAGCATGCTGCATGCATGCAGATGTATGCAGATTTGTATTGAAGTACAAGCAAGCCATACGCATGCAGGCAGTATAGCTTAGTGGTTAATGGCACCGAACTACAAACCAAGAGACTTGAAGACCTGGGTTTGAATCTCATCAACCCCCACTTGTATATGGTGTGATCCTGAGCAAGTCACTTAACTTTATGTGTGCAGGTATCAGTGACCACTTACATTTTGTATGCATGCCACATGCATGCAGTCTGTTCCAATTTAACATAAAAAGCATGCTTTCCACACTTGCTTGCTGCACACATGCCACATGCATGCAATCAGTTCCAATGTAACATTTAAATCATGCTTACAGCATGCATATAACATGGGTAGTTTTATGTGTGTAGCAAGAAAACATTTCATGTAATTATTTCTGTAACGGTTGTTATTACTGTTTTCTTGGAATCTTGTAATTTCAAACAACAGACATGTTTTTAATCACTTTTCTTTGCCCAATGAAGTACTGCCACCAATCATTTGCCATGTCCACTTTTTCTGTGGTGAATTTTAAGTTAACTATGACTAGTGAGCAGAAAAAAAAACTTCAGCAATGAAGAAGACATGAAAGATTTACCTGTAGCATCTCTAACTGAAATTATAAACACTGGTGCCTATGTACTAATGGGGCATAAGGTACATGCAAAAGACTCATACCCCTCTTACATAGCTCCGTGGCCCAGACAGGTTCAGGGTGCATGGTATGCATGACTGTAAACACCCACAGGGCACCTCTCCATGGTTATAAAAGGTGGTGCTGCAATCGATGATTAAAGTGGGTGGTGCAAATACTGAAGGGCAGCAGCCACATGCATGGCAAACAAAATCAGAAGTTTATAAATGTACTATAATACCTCTACCACAAAATGTAGGTCCTGTCCAAATGAAGTAAAGTATCCTTTATTATAATAACAAAAACCAGACCTTTGGTCCACAGTTGGAGCTTACAACCTGCTCCAGTGCTTCGACTTGCAATGAATCTTCCTCACGGGGTCTGGTTTTTGTTATTATAATAAAGGATATTTTACTTCATCTGGACTGGACCTGCATTTTGTAGCACCTGTCCATGGCCTTGCCCCCCCCAATTGTGCAGGTTTGTGAGGGGCAGCCTGGTGCAGAGGGGTGATCCTAGGAAGGCATCCAGTCAGATGCTCAACCCAGGTCCCAGAGTGGATCCCATGTGCCTTGGGAGTGGAGGTGCATGGGAAGGCATGGATACCATACTTTACAAGGTACAGACACTTGTCTGAATGGTTTCCCCCAGCCCTCTTCATCAGCCTAGTTGGCTGGGTCAACATGGAGGGTCATCTCCCGTCCCACCATGGCTGGTGGGTGTTCACCTTGGGAGTGTGAACTAGGTCACAGTAGGGTCCTGGTTGCAGTGACCTGCACACCACCCATGCCTGGCACTATGCACCTTAGTGAATGGCATTTAGTACAGAAATGCCTCCGAATGTCCATGGTGTGCAGCTGCCTGCATGGCTGGGGATCCAATAAGCAACTGTCTGGTGCACTGTCTGTGAATGCCACCAGGGGTGCATGGGACCCCCACTGCACAGCATTCGCAGTTAGCTTTGCCTATCCACCTCAGACACACAGAGCATAGGAAATCCTTTTTTTTCATCCATAGGGCTCATTGTGAGTACCAGACATGCCACTCTATTAGCTACTGAAATGAATGTAATTGAAGAAGTCAGTACCCAAGGCAAGTTGAGGCAATTTTATTTATATGGCATCCAATCTGGGGACTCTTGACACCTCACAAATACAGAACAAATAAAATAACAATGAATAAGAGGTCAGGTAATAAAATAAACATGGCAGAATAATTAGGTAAATAATATTATTCTCCCAAACACATACTGAACATATAAATCTTGAGTAAGGATTTAAAAATAGTCAGGTAAGGGTCACCTCTTATCTCCAGGTGAAGTGCATTCCAGAGAAGTGTGGCTGCCCCTCTGAAAGCCCTATCCTCTGAAGATTTCAAACAAGATCTGGGAATGGAAAGAAGTCCTGGATCCATGGACTGAAGGGAGCAGTCAGGGGCATAAGGAGTCAGGTGCTCTTTCAGATATCCGGGACCCAAACTGTGCAGGGCCTTGTAAGTCAACAAGCAAGCCTTGAAGTGTAAGTGCCCCCACACTGGAAGCCAATGAAAACATGAAGAACTGGCATGATATGCTCACACTGGGAAGAACCAGTAACCACATAGGCTGCTACATTCTGGACCAGCTGCAAGCAATGCAACAGCTTTGAAGATAGCCCCAGGTAAAAGAGTATTACATTTATCCACTCTTGCTAAGACAAGGGGGTGCACCAATGCTGCTAGGTCTAATGGCTCAAGAAAGGGCTTGATCTAGTTGATGTTATGAGAATGACAAAAGCCACTGTGGAAACAGCCAACACCTGATGTTCTAATTTCAGCTTGGAGTTCACAATGACCACCAGATTCCTCACTCTCTCTACAGCCTTGAAAGTAACACCATCCAAAGATGGCAGAACAATATCACCACTCAAAGCTGTTGAATAAAGCCATCCTAGTTCCACCAGTAGCACCTCCATCTTTGAAGGATTCTGCCTAAGCCAGCTGCCCACCATCCACTCCTGAATTTTCCGAAGGCACACAGTCAGTTCCAAAGCAGCCGTCCTGTCATCAGGGGCACAAGATGTATACAACTGGGTACCATTAACATAACAATGAAAACCCAGGCCATATTGTCTAATGATATCCCTGAATGGCAACATGTACACAGCAAACAACATGGTGGCCATGACTGACCCATGAGGCAAAATGAAATTGCTGAAATGATAACTCCAGAAATGAAACAAACACGTAAAAATCACAGTCTGGGTTGTCAGTGCTTTAATGATTGTAAAAATAGTAACAATGTACTGTATATGTTGGCTGGAAAACAACCCAGGTTGAAAATTAAATGCTCTTTTTAGAATATGTATGCTGAGGTACAAACATCTGGCAGCACAGACTGTGCTCTTAGTATTTTTTCCTTTTTCTTTATTTATTTATTCAGTTCTTGGATAATACCTGTGAGCGGATGCTCATTGAAAGGTTCCACATCAGATACATTAGACAACAAAGTACAATACTGTGCACAAATATACAAATACTGAGAAAAATATTCATGGGGGTTACAGAAAATAAACATAAAGCACTAGCTATGCTGAGGCATTGTACAATGTATGCCTGTGTCAAGAAGATAAGCAGACAAGAATAGGGAAGGACACAATGGGAGTGGGAGAGTCAGGTGAGCAGAGCACATAAGATAGGAAGGGAGGAGGCTAGGGAGAGGTCATGGGGGAAGGGGAAGAACTGAGGGGGTAGTGAGGTGGGTGAAGCACTGCTGTTTGCCTATCCTGTCATGACAGAGGCAAAGATAAGTGCTAGAGGCAGAGTGTTGCTGCGTGCTGAGCCTTAGCAGAGGCACATGCACCTACTCATATCAAAGAGGTGCTGGTGCAGTCTACATTTAAAAGAGCCAATCATTGAGGAGCCAGAGATGTCAGGGGCAGTGCATTTACCCAGAAGGGTGCACGGTGTGAGAATGCTCACTGTGCCATGGTAGTGCGGCATCTGAGCACTTGGAAAATTTGAGTGGCAGAGCTTCTGGTTTGTCTGGTATTCGTAGGCTGTGTTAGCAGGTTCTGCACCCCTGCTGGAAGCAGATTTAATGTGACTTTTTTGGCAAGAAGGCAGGTTTGATACCCAATTCTGTCATTCAAGTTGAAGCCGGCCAGCCCGAGCATAAAGTTCACAGGTGTGTGTGTCTTGGTGCATTTGAGAGTAGGCAGCAAGCTTTGTTTAAGGCAATTGATATCTGTTGGAGTGCTGTGTTGGTAGTAGAACTGTTTATGGCCAGCCCATAGTCTATAAGGGAGACAACTGAGCTGCTGATTGCTAGGTTTAACACTTCATGGGTTAGACAATGCCTGTGGTGGTAGAGGATCCTGATTCTGGTATTAACAGCTCTTGCAGTGATATCGATATGCTGGGAGAAGGACAGGGAGGAGTCGATTGTAACCCCCAGGTATTTGAAATATGAGACAAGCTCCAGTGTGACACCACTGTCATTCCTTATTGCCAGGGGGTAGCTTTTTTGCTTGCTTTGGGCTGTCGAGTAGAACATGGTCTTTGTTTTTATATAGCTCATGACCAGTCTTTCCTCTTTAAACCAGTTTTCTGCCAATGCAAAGCCATTTTGGAGATCACTTTCAAGGAGTTCAGGGTGCAGGTTGCTGGTAAAAATCACTGTGCCATCAGCACATAGGAGCATGCAGCAACGGCAGGAGGCCAGGAGATTATTTAAGAAAACACTGAACAGCAACGGTCCCAGAATGGACCCTTGTGTTACACCAGATAAGACAGGCCAGCTGTCTGATAGCACTTCCTCAATCCTGACTTGCTGGAAGCTGCAGCTCAAGTAACTCCTAAACCAGTTCACAGTTTCAGGTGCGAGTCCAATGTCAGATAGCTACTTGAGGAGGAGCGCATGTTGAACTGTATCAAATGCCTTTGATAGGTCAATGAAGGCTGCCCCTACAAGGTGGCCTTGGTCTAAGGCGTTATGGATGTATTCAGTAAATTCGAGTAGGGCTGTGATGATACTGTGGCCACCCCAGAACCCATGTTGCTCTGGGCATAGGAGATGGTAAAGATTAAAGTATTCCACCATCTGGTCAGCCACAATCTGCTTAAGTGCCTTGAAGAGTGGTGGGAGAATGGAAATCGGTCTGTAGTTATTATGTAAGGACCTGTCCCTACTTTTGTGTACAGGGGTTATTGTAGCAGACTTCCATCTTTGGGGGAATTCGGAGTGGAAGAGGGATAGGTTAAGTGTTCTGGTTAGTGGTCCAAGTATTTCATTCAGTGCTAAGTGAACAAATTTGAGATCCAAAGAGTCCCCACTGTGCCTAGATTTTCCGAGGACCATTTCAAAGTATTTCCTAGCATCTGCTTCAGAGATCATTTTGAAGCAGAATAGCGGCTGGTTAGCAGGTAGTGCAGGTGACCTCATATTGTCACTTGGGTTGGGGTTATTGAAAAAGTCCCTGGGGAGCACACTACTGAGGTCAGTGAAAGCATGATTCATGTAGTAGTTTCTCTAGTGTCTGTGCGGCTCTGAATAGACGATTTCTCTGGAAGTTGGTCAGAACATTAAAATAATAACAGACAGTGCTTTCAAGTCAAGTAATAGTGTGTTTGTTTCTCTGATGAAGCTGTACTGCATAGGAAAGCACAGAAAGACTGGTCCAAGCACTATGCCACTATCTCAAAGGCTGATCTTGAAACTCTTAGAAACTCATCTATGCTGTCCCCTGATACCGCACTTTGGCTTGTCCACAAAGTGTAGATAGACATTCAGTCATACATGGTCAGGAGCAGGAGGGAAGGCATGAAACAGATGAGGCCAGTCAATTTAGCAATTAAAAAAGATGACACTGGAAATGAGTATGCTCCACTAGTATATAACAAGCATACTAAAAACCACAAGAATCCTGGTGAATTAAAAAAATGAAGCTCACCATGGCTTTTATGTTCTCGATTCCAGGTTCTTCTCTGTGCCCTGTTGCAAGTCTCAGGAAGTATCTCTCCAAGCGGTGACTGAATGCACCATCACTGTATTGCCACCTGAAGTGGCTCCAACATAACTTTCTGGGTACAGTACCTAGGTGGTACTCTAAAGAGCCCATGGAGCTCAACTAACTCTTCACTATCATGAACCACATTAGCAAAGAAGTAGCATTAACTGAGCACTATATGAGTCACTCAATTTGCATGACTGCAGCACAACTACTGTCTGATGCTGGACTGGACAATCAGGAGATTGTGGCCATTACCAGCTATAGAAGTGAGATCAGCTTATGCTCCTACTGGGCAGCTTCCTCTGAGGATCAAAAAGATGGAGCAATATCTTCAGTCCTGAAATGGAACAGATTGCCAAAAAAATCTACTGAAGATCACAAAGAAACTATTGCCTGCAATGCTGCTGAAACTACCATGACACTGTCACATACAGTGCAGGCAAAAACCTTCATACAAGGGCCATTCAACCTCAGCAACTGCAGTTTCAGTGAACCTGTCAATTTCATTAACAATGGTACTAGCACATTATTTTTTATTTGTTTTACAACACTCTGTTCTGTAAATGCAATATTAAGTATATTGTGTCTTTTTGGTATCACACCATCCCCAAGAAATTTTATGATTTTTCCCCTCTGCAGTCTTGGAACTATTTTATCTTAAGTCTGAATATTTGACTAAATAAATCATATATAATTCATTCAAGCAATCTGTGTATCTTGTTTTATTTTTATCAGTAAATGTACACATTTTATAAACAAAATAAGACAATCCATGTGTGTGCATTAGACACTTCTAATGCATGCCAGGGACTGAAAGCACTAGGCCTGTAGCATCATACCTTACTACACCCCTGGCCTTGCACTAGAAGTATCTAATGCACACATCTTCTTATCTTATTACTTACTTTTTCTTCCTGTCCTACCAACTTTGTGTACAGTTCCCACTAATAATTCCACAGTGCAACTAAATGCTTTAGTAAAGTTCCATTAACTTATAATATTACATCCTTTGTTTTTTACGTGCATACCTCCATAGGAGATTTAAACTATCACCTTCATTAAATGATGCTTAATTATATCTATCTTATCTATCTGACTTTCTGTCTATCTCTGTCTTTCTATCTGATATGTAATCAAAGCATTTCAGATACATAGCTACATAGAAACATAGATACATAAACACTGTTGGCAGATAAGGGCCTACAGCCCATCCAGTCTGCCCATCTGAGCTTGTAAGTTCACTTTATGTTTTCCTAGACGTCTGTTGCCTCTTACCTCTGACCTCCAGAATTCTCTTATGTCTATCCCATGCATTCTTAAATCCCAAGATTGTTTCAGTCCCCACTACTTCCTCTGGAAGGGTGTTCCACATGTCCACCACCTGTACTGTGAAGAAATTCTTCCTCACATTTCCTCTGAATTTCCCTCCCTCCAACTTCATTCCATGTCCTCTAGTCCTGGAACATCTTTTTCACTGAAAAATAGTATATTCCTGCACTCTGTTCCTCCCTGTGAGATATGTGTAGGTCTCTATCATATCCCCTTTCTCCCTTCTCTCCTCTAGTGTGTACATATTCAAGTCCTTTAACCTGTCCTCATAAGGCTTGTGATGCAATCCATGTACTATCTTTGTTGTCCTCCTCTGAACCTTCTCTACCCTGTCTACGTCCTTACATAGGTAAGGTCTCCAGAACACGACACTGTACTCCAGCTGGGGCCTCACTAGTGTCTTATATAGTGGAATTATAACCTCCCTTTTCCTGTTGGTAATGCCCCTGCCTATGCATCCCAGCATCCTATTTGCATTACCTGCTGCCTTGTTGCACTGTTTCCCTACCTTGAGGTCATCAGAGATGAAAACCCCAAGATCCCTTTCCTGCTTGGTGCATGCTATATCCTCACCCCCCCAACTGATGTTGTTCCAGGGTTTTTGTCCTCCATATGCATTATCTTGCTCTTCTTTACATTGAATTTCAATTGCCAAAACCCTGATCATTCTTCAAGTTTCTGCAGGTCCCTCCTCATTCTGTCTACACCCTCTGGCGTGTCCACTCTGTTACAGAGCTTTGTGTCATAAGCGAATAGTGAAATTCTGCCTTCTAGGTCCTGTGCAATGTCACTGATGAAGACATTGAATAGGACCAGAACTAGCACTGTTCCCTGTGGTACCCCACTACTCACTCTTCCCTCTGTAGAGTGACAGCCGTTTACCACCACCCTCTGTGTCCTGCCGCCCAGCCAGTTACCTACCCACCACAGTACTGTCCTGCCCACTCCCATATACCCTAGTTTGTTTAATAGCCTTCTGTATGGCACAGTGTCAAAGGCTTTGCTGAAGTCCAGATAGACCAAGTCCACTACCCTCCCCTGATCCACCTCCCTTGTCACCCAGTTGAAAAATTCAATGAGGTTGGTCTGACATGACCTCCCCCTGCTGAAACCATGCTGCCTTGGGTCCTGTAGTCCATTGGCAACCCGATGTTCCACCAGTCTCTTCCATGATCTTTCCAGCTACTGAGGTGAGGCTGACTGGTCTGTATTTCCCCACTTCCTCTTTATTCCCACTTTTGTAAAAGGGAACTATATCTGCTGTCCTCCAGTCTTTGGGTACCTCCCCTGTTTCCAGTGATTGGCTAAACAGGATTGCCAGAGGCTCAGCCACCACCTCTCTTAGTTCTTTTAGGACCCTGGGGTGCACCCCATCTGGCCCCATTGCTTTATCAACTCTTATTCCTTCCAGTTCCTTCAAGATCCTTTCTCATGTAAAGGGCCTTTTGTCCATTTCTGTGCCGGTCCCACCCCTTGTACTCCCTTCAGGACCATTACCCTTATCTTCCTCAGTAAAGGCTGAGCAGAAATACCTGTTCAATATGTCAGCTTTACTATTGTCTTCTGCCACACAGCCCCCATCCTCCCCCCTTCAGTCTCACTATCCCTTCCTTTGCCTTTCTTTTTTCACTTATGTACCTGTAAAAGGTTTTGTCCCCTCTACCCACTGATTTTGCAATGCACCCTTCAGTCTGAGCTTTGGCTTCCATTACTGACCTCCCTGCCTCCTTTTGCTTCTCCTGGTATTTCTCCCAATCCCCTTCTGCCTGCATCTTTTTGTATTGTGCAATTGCAGTCTTTTTTTACTTTCACTTTCTCTGCTACCTTCTTGGAAAACCATAATGACCTCCTCTTCCTTTTCCCCTTGTTATCCTGTTTAATGCATAATTCTATTGCTCTTGTAATCCACATTTTAAATATTGCCCACCATTCCTCAACTTGATTCCCACCCCATTCCCATTAATGTCTCTTTCAAGCATCTCCCCATTTTCCCAAAGTTTGCCCTCTTAAAATCCAGGATACGTGTTTTTGTGTGGTTTGGTTCTGCTCCTTCTGTGATGTCAAACCACAGTGACTGGTGGTCACTGTTCCCCAGGTGCCACCCCACTGATACCCCCCTCACACTGTTCCTGTTTGTGAGCACAAGGTCCAGTATTGCCATCTGCCGAGTTGATTCCACAACCAGTTGCTTGAGGAAGGCACCTTGAAGGGAGACCAGGATAAATCTGCTTCTGGTTGAGGCTCCAGTCCATGTCTGGCATATTGAGATCTCCAATCAGCACCACCTCTCCTTTATCTGCCATCCTGTGGATGGTTAGCATCAGTTCCCTATCTGTTTCTTCCTCCTGGGCTGGTGGTCTACAGACCCCCCCTGTGCAGACGGCTGGCCCCATTTTCCTTTCCAGCTTAACCCACAGTATCTCTCCCCCATTTTGTTCCTCCTGAATCTCTGTGGCCTTTATGCTATCTTTCACATGAAGTGCCACCCCTCCTCCCTTTCTGCCTACCCTGTCCCTTCTAAATATGCTGTAGCCAGATATGGCCATCTCCCAGTCATGGTTATCATTACACCAGGTCTCTGTGATGGCCACGATGTCCAGGTTCGACTGCACTATGACAGCCTCCAGATCCTCCATCTTGTTGCTAAGACTCCAGTCATTGGTACACATGGCTTTCCATGATTTGAACTCCCTGAACTGTTTAGCTGTTCTACTGCAGTCCCTTCCCTGGTTGTCCTTTAGCCCTGGTTCTCCCTGCTGTTTGCCCTTCTGTTGAATTTTGCCACCTTTCTGCCTATTCACCTCTTGGGTGCTTATTTCCCATCTTGTGGTAAAAGCCTCTTTTTCGTAGCCACTATGGTATTGTGCTGCATACACAAGGATTCTTTTCTAAATTCTGTTTCTCTCAAAGACTGTTGCTCAACATGACTCTTCTAACCTAGCAGGACATACAGTAGTAGATTGGCCACCCACTATGCTTTTGCTATCCTAATAATAATAATCCTTTCCTTTCTGTTTCCTTTCTGCCTGCTTTATTCTTTTTCCTTTCATGGTTGTATGTGCATACTGTACTGTGGGGCAAAACAAAAAGAAAATTGTCTCCCGGTTTGTTTTATAAAAGTAACATTTGTCCCGGTTACTTCACTTTATAAGAGAGCTGTATGCCAGTATTTGGTAGAAAAGAAAGGCAGATAAGTTATCTTTCCAGTGGCATTTGCTTTAAAAGACTTTGTCAAAATGGCCCTGTATTTCATTCAGATCAATTGTACTTATGCTCACGCCAACCCATATAAAAAAAAGTTAGCTGGAAATTGCTTTAAAAGCCTTCTGATTCTGCTGCAGTCCTTTGTAGCAAATGTGAAGCCAAGAGAGGAGATTTTTGAAAGAAGGGAAACTCTGCGTTGACTTAGGAAGCGCCCGCTTGCACTTTCGCATGGGAACCCCACCCCCTCGCAGAATGAAGTAGAAATACAAAGCAAAACTTGAGGGAAAAAGAGTTGAAGGTAAAAAAAGCTCCCTGAGTAGAGAGCTGTACCTGCTGAACAATTACTGCTACTCAGTGCAGCGTAGCAAAGCAGGAAATTAAATGTTTAAAATAATTATAATGTCACAATAATTACATAATGTATGGTAAGTGTCTGTTAACCACCATAATCAGCAGTCACACAGCTTTGTTATGCACTGTTTAGAATTTTAAAAGTTGTTAACCACAATTTGGAACTTCCTAACAGTGGCATAGCAAAAAAGCATGCACCAGAGTTCCATAATTCTCACACATAGAATGCAAACAGTGTTTTTTTGACCATACACTATAAAAGATGATGGCTGGGGATCAGGTGATAACCACTCTGTAATTACCTTGAGTGGTTGCTAAGATAACATGGTAAACCTCAAGAGAGTTTTTGTTCTTAAAATCTGTTTTTATGACAGTATCTTTATGAACCTACTGATTATGTAAGCAATAACTCACAACAGGGTGTGTGTTTATTGGGGATTAATCAACACGCCGGGTGCGTTGTGAGGCATAAGGCTGCAGTCCGGGTGTCCTCACAGCACCTGGGGTGTTGATTAATCCCCAATAAACACACAACCTGGAGCGGGTTATTGCACTTCTAACATGGGCCACACATCAAAAGAAATGGATGAAAACTTGTGGATTAATAGGAGAAAAACTGTGGGGACTACTTAGTGTTCCTACACTAGTTTTGGCTGGTGTACCACATCCATCTGTGTTCTGCCACAGGAAAATAGTACCTGTTACAGAGATTTATGGTGCACAGCCTAAGATAGTAGTATCAAGGGGCACAGTGCTGTGTCTTTCCTACTTTTGTTTTCATACATATGTTGCAGATATACCAGTTGCTACTACAGAGGGAGGGTGACAGAGAGAGAAATATACAGGTGTACTATGCAGTGTGTCTTTTGTCCATATAGTCTACCACATAGTGATGGTTTCACTACTTTGTTGCTGTCTGCAGCTACTTACTTTGTTAAATCTTATATTCTTTGACAAGGTTGTGTGACATTCTGACATACCGAAATACATACTGCAGTCTGATTAGAGTCCATGATGGATTTTGCCAATGTAGTGTTTCCTTGATGTGGGTGAAGTCCTGCAAGAATGCACATGTATTGCATTACATTCTAGTTTTGCAGACACAGACACACATTTCTGTTTTGTGGTGTTCTGTCTTTGCTTGTGACTATGCGTTCGCATGGAGGGCTGATCAACAGACGGAAAGGTACGCATAAAGGTCCTGTGACATCCAGTCGCAGGTCTCAGGTCGCTACTTACTATGCTGCTGAGCGGGTCCATTGCAAGGGTGATCACCTCCATGGTAATATCTCTTTGCACAGAATGGGAAGGCAAGTAGCTTGCGTGTAGCGTGACATGTATATATATAACCTAAGCATGTCTGTATCACTGTCCTGAACAAATTCGTGCAGGGTGCCTGACCACAGACAGCAGAGGATGGAAACTGTGAGTTTTGGGTGTACAGGACGGCATGTTTCTGATACAGGGACATGGATGTTGGCCCTGAGCTATTTTCTGTTAGTCTGCAAGTATGAATTGTTGCAGGCATGGGAATCGGGACATGTGCTTGCTTTTCTCTGCATTTCTGCATCTGTTTCAGTAGCATGGTAGCGCTAAGCTGCTTCCTTATGTTTACTTACAGTATGTAATGGACTTTTTCTTGTGCCAAGTAGGATTTCTCTTTCTTGCTGTGATTCTATGCTAGGATCTTCACGATCTATTGGGTGGGTAGCTGGGTAGAGTTGCTTAGTGGGGAAAAAAGATGGCTGAGTTTCACAGTCTTCAAACTCCACCACATTTAGTTTGGTCACTTGTATAGTTTTTTTCCTCTGTGACTTCTCACCACATCCACTTAGTAATAGATTATTAGTAAATAATGAATGGTCACCTAACACATTTAGTCCAGTCATGTTTCAGAAACATACATGCCCATGTTATAATTGTAAAACAGTATTTGCATAATGATTCCTATTGATGCTGTATTCAGAATATACAGAATATTTGTCTATTTTTGATTATTGGGGGTGTGTCTAACTCCTTAGGGAGGAGTTAGCTGACTATATAAGAGCTGCCCAGAGTCTTCTTGATCAGATCAAGTTAGGGATTGAACATGGTGAAGTCTCCCTGGAATGGGATCTCTGAAGTTGAGATCAAGCACAGACCTATGTCAGGGAGTCTGTTTCCTTAAATTTTCCCAGCTGTGCCTTTTTTTTTTCTTTTCTACGTCAGGGCAAGTAAGTAAGCTGATTTGCTGAAAATACTGATCCTGCTGCTTCTGTATTTGGATTGTTATGAACTGCTTCATCTGGAATTGAAAAGAAGTTCCTAGTTTGAGTCTGATGTATTTATTTTTTTATTTTATTTAATTTTTAATAAATCTAGGCATACCTTTGGTATGTCCAACCATAACTCTATTTAGTCTGTGTGATCTTATTACTACATCCATGACACATCTTTTGCACACTACTTTGTAGATATAGCCACTTCTCCTGTTCACTGGTTCCACTGCTAGCTGTGGGGGTGGGCTATTAGGTATTCTCCTTGCTGGCCTGCCACCACCTTGACTAGTTTAAATGCTTGTCCATGTAGCATTTAAACTTATCATTGAGTGCTTGGATTCCCCTCCAGGATGGATGCAGGCCATCAGGCTTGAACAAGCCTCCATCCCTCTAGGTGAGTCCCCAGTCACCAATGAATCCAAACCCTTCCTCACAGCACCAGTTCTTCAACCATGAGTTAAAGTTCCTGGTGCATGTGCCCCTATGCTCTTCCATGCCTCTCACAGGTTGTACTTCCAAGAAGGTGACAGAAGTAGCTACTTGCTTGGGACCCCTCCCCAGTTTCCTAAACTCTTCCTGAACGTCCTTGGGCTCCCCATTTTCCAGGGCATTAGTACATTTTATTTTATTTTTATTTATTTGTTGTACTTATTTATTGAAGAGAATCGGAATTACAATCCTTTGAGTCATAGACTCCTTTGCAAAGGCTCCACGTCAGTACAGAAAGAACAAACATCACATTTACTGGTATTATACATAGGTACAGTATATACATTGCATCAGGGAGCCTAATGTGGAATTTTGGTCTTAGCTGTGACCAAAGGTAGATTACGGATTCAGGGGGCCCTAATTGAACCCTGAGTCAGATTTTATATACATTGTGATTGCGGGACCTGAGGATGCTGTCAGGGGTAAGGTTGGACATTTTTTGTCCCTGTCATTAAGGGTTTTCTACATTCATTGGTCTAGATAGACTGCTAACAATGAGCTTCCTTTTGTGTTCTGGAGATGGTGGAGGCATGTCGGTTGCAATCACAGGCGAATGATACAAGGAGGAGGTCCTTGAGACCAGTTTTAAATTGGTCAAGACTAGGGGCTAGGGAGATAGAGGCTGATATGCTGTTTAGCCATGGGGGGCCCAGTATCAGAAAGACCTTGGTCCTAGGGCAGTCCTACAGTGGGGGACTAGGAGTGAGGTGACAGTGGTGCATCTTGGGGCCCTCCTGTGGGAGATAGTCTGGATGAGGAGGAGGAGGCCTTTGGGTGCTAGATTCATGAGCATTTTTTTTTTGCTTGGAGGGTAGTGTGGTATTTAAGCCTATCATTGAAGATGAGCCAGTTAGCACTTTTGTAAAGCTCACATGTGTGGGTGTCTCTATCACTCCCAGTGACCAGTCTGCAGGCTTTATTGAGAGCAATGGTGATGCAGCGTAGGGCCGTTTGATTGGCAGAACCATAAATAATAATGCTATAGTCAACCAAGGATAGGACTGATGAGGTTACAGCGAGGTGTAGGGCCTGCAGGGGTAGGCAATGCTTATGTCTGTATAGGATCCCCAGTCTGGTGTTTACAGCAGAGGAAAGGTGTTGAATGTGTGTGTGTGGTAGGTAAGGGAGGTGTCCAGAGTGATACCCAGGTATTTGAAGCTGGAGACCTGTTCAAGAAGGAGACCCTGGGAGTTTGAGATGAGTAGTGGAGCATTTCTGAGTGGGCTTTGGCGGTGGGCAAAGATCATTGACTTTGTCTTGTTGTAGTTGAATACTAGGCGGTGCTCATGAAACCAGGATTCAATTTCAGTAAAAAAATCCTGTAGGGCTGATTGTAGGAAGTTAGGATGGGGGTGTTTCCAAAGCAATACTGCATTGTCTGCATAGAGCAAAAGCTTCCCATTGCATGGCTGAGGGAGGGAGTTCAGGACTAGGGTAAAGAGTAATGGACTGAGAATGGATCCTTGGGGGACACCTAATTGGACTGGTCTTTTGGAGGAAAGGGTGGCGTTAATTTTTACCTGTTGTGTCCAGCCATAGAGATAGTCCTTAAACCAGGAGGTGGCCTCAGGGGAGAAATGTTGGGAGGGAATGGCATGGAGCAGATGTGCGTAACTGATGGTATCGAAGGCTTTGGTCAAGTCAGCGTAGATTGCTCCTGCTATGGACCCCTGGTCCAGGGCCTCATGAATTTATAAGATAAATTCCAGGAGGGCAGTGGTGGTGCTGTGCCCCCTCCGGAACCCGTGTTGTTCATGACAGAGCAGCGAGTGTTTGGTTAAGCAGTCGGTGAGCTGGTCCAACACAATTTTTTCAAGTGCCTTTGGGGGGGAGGATCGAAATGAGTCGGTGGATAATGACATCCAGCTCACCCTCCCATCTTGTCTTCCTGGTGATCCCCAGGATCTTCCTCCCATCCCTCCATGCTGTGGCACCTGGTAGGCAACCCACTTCCCAGTCCTCTCCCTCCTGTATTCCTAGCTGGATCCCTCTTAGAACAGAGAGCCCCACCAGGATTTGCTTCCTCCTCCTCCTCCCTCGGGGTCCACTGCTCTCCCCACTGAGTTCACCTCCTTCGTTGACCTCCACATCCTTCCCTTCCACTTCTCTGGGTACCTCTGTTTGGTTGTCCCTCTTAGCCAGTGCAGCATATGAGTTCTGGAGTGGAATAGGATATGGGATGTGCCTGTGCCTGATTGCCCTAACTCTCCCCATGCCCACCATCATTCATGTGGTCCTCATTCTTGACATCCTTTGAGGCAGCGGCATTGGACTGGGTGGTCTCTGTATGGGGTGAAGGTACTCCTGACCCAGTTTACTTCCACTCTGAGACTGGCTACCTCATCCTGCAGTCCAGAAAGATGCCTGCAGATAGTGCAGCACCTCAGTGTCCAGAAGGTCTGCCTGAATATGACTGCCCCACAGCCACTGCATTGCACCACTCCCCACATTATACTGCACTTATACTGCAATTCCAGTACTTATCTGTTACTGAAGCTCTCCTCATTCCCTTTTTACTAATTTACTGTCCTAAAAATCCTGCCACTGATCCTCAGATACATTTCTTTAAAGAAGGAAAACAAACAAAACAAAGTCAAAACACTTGTGCTGAGGGTGGGCGTCCTCCCTCTTATGCCCCTCCTACTCCACAGCCCGTGCTATTCCCTGTGCTTAGCTCCTGTCAATCAGATTTAACAGGGCATATAATTAAGAGTGGGGAGCAGGTGAGGAAGGGTGGGCAGAAGTTTGCAGCAATTAAAGACAGCAAAGAAATACACCACTACTACTGTACAAGCACACCAAACTAGGTTTTACATTTTCAACAGCCCAAAAACAATTCTAAGTAAAGACAGGAAGAAATTACAGTGCCACTAAAAGCCCACAATCTAAGTTTAAAAGTTTAAAAATGCAACACTGAATAGTATTTCTGGGTCTCAAAACACATACTGCAGGTTTCATAACACACGTCAACACATTTGTAAACACCAAACTCTTCTGAGTACATAAGTGAAATTTTGCATCACACTATCTGTCTGTTTACAAATAATCTTTCAGATAGCCAGACCTCAACATTTCTCTACTTCTCTTGGTTCCATTGTGAGCTGAATGAGCAGGCCCCACCTTCAAAGTCTCTGGTGGTTTTGTCACTTCGGGGTCTGTCCAACCCTACTCAACAGCAGGTGTTTTGTCTTTGCTTCAGCTATTTTCCCTTCTCTGAATCTCAGCATAGATCTCACTCAGCACCTCACTAGTGACTGGCATAGTCACTGAGATGGGAAAAGTTACCTTTCCAACCACTTCATGGGAATCTCCTGTCTGCTAATGTGCCTCACCAGCATCTTCAACTGTATTCTGTCTCCTTCAATCCTTCTGTGAGTTTTTTAGATGTCTACTGTTCTGTCTCAGGACATGATCATTTGTAAGATATTGGTTCAGCATGCCTCAGTACTGTTCCTCCTTGCCAATGCTTCTTTAGTTTGTCTGTTGGCTATACTTTTACTCAGTCTTCTGCACTGAGTTTTGGTAAATCGCTTGCTGTTTGCTTATAGTAGTGCTACTCTCTGCATTGTTGTTCTTTCAATTGTTCTCTCAGTCCATTCCGTACCCCCCCCAACAGGAGTAAGCTGTTTAGCAGCATAGTCTTTGCTATCCTCTGCATTTGTCTTTGTATTGGACTAATGCTTAGTCCCAGTGTTGGCATACTTCTGTGATCCAACATAGCCAACTTTGTTTCAGTCATCACATCTTTAGCTCTTCTAAGCAGTCTTTTGCAGTTTTTACAGTGAATTCTACCTTAGTGTTGCTCTATGGGTATCCTGGAGACGATGTAACATTTTGAAAGTCCTATTTTTTGCTGAAAGTTTTAAACTCTTCTGATGAATTCTGTGGTCCATTATGAGAGCATATGATCTGGGATTCCATACCTGGCAAAATGTGCTTTTAACTTCTGTATAACTTTCTGTAATGTGGCATTAAGTAGATAATTTTCCAGAAGTTAGAGAAGTAATCCACAGTTATTAAATACTCTCTTCCATCAAAATTGAACAAGTCTGTTCTGGATTTAGCACAAGGCATCCCAGCTACTTCATGTGACCACAGAGTTTCTTTTTATGTTGATTGTGTGCATGTGCAAGAAACATATTGAGTCAGCTTTCTCCACAAGCAGGTTGTGGAGGCATGACACTGTTGTGCCCAATGCCCCCACAGCCTGCAAAGGCTTGTCCCCCGTCCCCCAATGCCATGGCACACTGCTGCTGACACTAGTTCAGCCAGCATGCCACAACTTTCTAAAAAATCAGCCGCTGCAATCAGGGGCCTCCTCGTCATTGCAGCATCAGCCATCCGCTGCAATGAGGGAGCAACCCGTCATTGCAAGGCGGGATGTAAGACCCCTGATATTGTTTGTGAACATGGCAGCGGCTTGTCACTGTATTCACAAACAATATCTACGCCCCCATGTTTATTTGCTGATGGGGGAGCCCACTCCCCATCGGCATAATGTAACACCCCGCTTTTATTGTCTGCCAACGGGTGCCCAATCCCAGTCGGAAGAAAGGAATTTCCCCCTTTTTGTTGTTTGCTGATGGAGGTCCCCCAATCCCAGTTGCTTGAAAAAATTCCCATTTTTTTTGTTGTTTTTCGACAGAGTTGATCCCCCATTGGCTGTAGCTGCCCAAAGGAAACAGGACTCCGGTGGCACACTGGGAGCCCACCCCAGCGTGCCACATGCCCCTTTGGTTGTTTGCTTATGGGGGTGCCCAATCCCTCATCAGCTACAGCTGCCTCCCCAAAGCCAGACTCTGGTGGCATGCTGGGAGCCCACCCCAGTGTGCCACATGCCCCTGTAAAGTGAAAAATGGTCCTGCAACGTGTTTCTGTTTTTTTTCCCTGAAAAAAAAGAAATGGTTCCTCATAGTCTCCCTGCATCTCTCCCACAACCCACGCCCACCCACTGGGCACCCTGCCTCCCCCCACTCACCCCCTACTCCATACTTACCTCTGGAGCTCGGCAAGACAATCTTCTGTAGACCGGGAACATGTCTGCACTCTTCAAAGCCGACCTCAAACTGAGGAAATGCCAGTAAGCTGTATAAAGTAATAAACAGGGTTTTTTAAACTTTAGTGCATATCTCAGGCATTTTTGGGAAGTTTTGTACCAAATTTTCAACATGGGGTTTTTGGGGCCCCTCCTCATGAATTCTTGAGCTGTCATGGCGTTAATCAGGCCCGAAAGGTGGTTTCACGGTCACTGTGTGGAATCACACTCCGGGGCTGATTAACGAAATGACAGTGCAACTATTCATGGTGGGCTCTCAAAAACCCTATGTTGCAAATATGAAGGGCATCAAAAAATGACTGTTTTATTGAGTGTGCGTTGCACAGTTTCTACATACGCTCGTAACTTCGTGAATTTACAATATTTTCATGCCAGATTTTCAACATTGACATTTTGTCACACCTCCTTGTGAGCAGTACAGCTGTCATTGTTCACGTCCTGGCCGAAATGTGTTTTCGCACTTCCAGCGCAGAATAGTGCTGTCGCTGTGGGAAATCAGTGTTCAGGACAGATTAAGAATGACAGTGACACTGTTCATGAGTAGAGGTCCTAAAATGCCTATGTTGAAAATTTGGTAATGATATTCCATAAAATGACTGTGTTACGAGCGTGCGTTGCGTAGTTGGCACGCACACTTGTAACTTCGCGAATTTATAATATTTTTACTCCAGATTTTTGACATTGCCATTCTACCAGACCCACTTATGAACAGTACAGCTGTCATTTTTCCCATCCTGGCCAAAATGTGTTTTCGCACTTCCGGCACAGAATAGAGCGGTCGCTGTGGGAAATTGCTGTTTGGGACAGATTAAGAAAATGACAATGATACTGTTCATGAGCAGAGGTCCTAAAATGCCTATGTTGAAAATTTGGTGATGATAGCCCATCAGTTGACTGTGTCACAAGTGTGCATTGCGCACTTTCCATGCACCCTTGTAACTTCGAAGATTTGTAATATTGTCACTCCAGATTTTCAACAGTGCCATTTTTTCACACCTCCTTATAAGCAGTACAGCTGTCATTTTTCACATCCTGACCAAAATGTGTTTTCACAGTTCCGGCGCAGAATGACATGGTCACTGTGGGAAATCAGTGTTTAGGACAGATTGAAAAAATAACAGTGGTGGAGGATCACATGATGCAGAGTGCTGACTAGAAGCACCTCCGCTAAGCTCCAGCCTCCTGATCATATAATCGTCTTTTTCTGATGTTTAAATCCTACAAAACCCTCTGCATTTAATTTTTCCTGTCTGCTAAACACCTAGAGCGGCTGTTTTGAGAGTTCAGTCTGCTGATGGAGGCATACATGAAGAAAGCCCCGCAAAAACATACCCCACTTGCTACTCCCGAGAAGGCCCCAAAGAAATCTCGGGCCTCAGGTGGGCCAGATAGGCCTGATCCTTCGAGTCAAGCAGGGGAACAAGAACCTTTAATGCTTAACAGGTTCTTAGAAGAATTTAAACCCTTTCGAGAGGAGATGAAAGGGATGGCGATCGACCTGAAGGCTGTGTCAAAAAAGCTGGATGAAGTTTCGTTAACTGCCTCCGATAACACTGCCCAAATAGTCTTGTTGGAGAAATGACTACAGAAAGTTGACCCCGAGTTAGTGTCTATGCAGCAGAAGCTTTATCGTGTGGAGGCAAAACTTGAAGATCTGGAGGGCTATAGCCACAGGAACAATGTTGTGATACTAGGGCTACTGGAAGGAGAAGAAGGCCAGAATGCTGTAGCTTTCATACAGAAGCTGGTGGAACGGGTTGCTGGCCCTTCTCCCTTTGGCCCTGTATATATTATCGAGCGAGCCCACAGGTCGTTGCAACCAAAACCTTTACCAGAGGCTGCCCCTCGACCCATTATTTGCCGATTCTTAAATTTTTTAGAGGCAGCACTTTTTGCAGAAAGTGAGAGCTCTGCAGGAGGTCCATTGGGAGAATTCCAAATTGAGAATTGCACAAGACCTGCCAGGATCGGTTCGTTTGAAATGCAAAGCGTTTCACCCCATCGTGTCCAAGATTATTGCTGCGGGGCTTAAATTTAAATTGGGGTACCCGGCCAGGCTGCAAGTTCTTGTAAGTGGATCCTGGTTAAGTTATGAAGACCCAGAATCTGCCCTTTCAGGCCTCAAAACCACGTTACCGGATTTGTTCCGAGAGCCCTGAGAAGTTTCGACTGCAAGATGAGGGGATGTCTGGTATTGCCATACTGGGACTGCTATCTCTTTATTTGCTTATGAAGATAGTATCAACGGGGTGCATCTGGAAGTTCTTGTTTCTCATCTGGACTGTGTTAATACTTATCTGGGCTACTTGCTGCAAGATTCTCAGGCCCTAACTCTATAATACAAATTGTTGTTCAGGGCAAGGACTCCTGGAATGTTTGGGCTTGATTATTTGGGGATGGAGATTTTTGTTTCAGTGTATTTAGTTATATTAGCTAGCACTAGCGAGGGGAAGACTGTATTAAAGTGCTTAAGATTAATACCTCACTTTACAGATTGTTTGAATTGGGAGCGGTGTTGGGCTTTCTCAGTTGTTTCATATAGCTACTTTGGTAGGATCCGGCTGTGGCCTCAAGAGGGAGCATCATGCGCATGAAAAGTAACTTAGAGCTATTCTTAATTCAGAGAGGATCTCCCTCAGTTGTGTCTCTCGTCTCGAGTTTAGGGCAGTAAATTACCCTAATTCGGGTCCTTGGGCCTGTGGGCTGGTAAATGCCCAGTGCAGAGATGTCATTTCTCATAATTTTTTGCCTGGGGCCCAAGATGTTAGTGTCTTTCTCTGGTTTTCTGGTCATTTTCTGTTTGGAAGGGGTAATTCCCCTCCATTAGTTTCCCGATTTGGTTCTGGTTCACATAGATATTTCTCATGGGGCAACAGAGGCCCTATTTCCTTTTCGGTTCTCTGAGGTTTTTGGGCGTATCTATGTGTTTCACAGGCTACTCTGCTCCTTTTACATTATTTTAAAGTATTCGTTTGCACTTATATTGGAAGCCCAGGACCACTCTGAAGTTATTATGAGTTGTTAAAATAGTAGTGCTGCCTTGTATTTACTTCAGGGTACTGGTGCAATTGCTGGAAGCAGAGGGACATATTCAAGGGGCGGGAGAGGGAGGAAGGGACCCAGTACTGTGCTAACATTGCTTGTGGCTGTGTGGGTAGTTGGGTGGGGGGTTGTATATGCTGGGTTCTGTTAGGTAGACGGGGTGAATTTGGGGGGAGGGGGAAGGGATAATTGTGGAGGGGATGGGGGGGACGGTTCTACAGCAGTAACTTGTGGATTATGGCTGAATGTTTCTTGTGATTTTTGTACAGGGCTGAATATACAAAGTTCACTAATCCTAGTTAGATACCTAATGATGTGACTTTTGCTACTTGGAATGTTAAGGGGATCAGGAAAAAATCCAAGCAATATCAGGTGCTCAAACATTTAAGTCTATTACGTTCTCAGATAAAAGTTGTGGGGTCATGCTTATTATCAATAGAGGCATTCCCTTTGTTTCTATGCAGGTTATCAATGATCCAGAGGGTAGATTTGTTTTAGTTAAAGGCACTCTCTGGTCAGTACCACTTTTGCTTGGTAGTATATACGGTCCCAATATTGATGACCCAGGGTTTTTTATGAGACTGATAACCATTATTCTTCCGATGCTTCCCATCAGGATTTTTATTGGGGGGGGGGGGCACTTCAATCAGGTCATAAATTCTAATCTGGATGTGTCAGGTAGTGGATTGGGAGGGATGTCCCCGGGGCAGAGGGCATTTAAGGATTTGGTAGATCAGTGCGGGCTCTGTGATGTGTGGCGCGTGTTGTATCTTGACTCTGAGGAGTTCACTTTCAGGTCAATGGTGCACGGCTGGATCTGGCATTGACTACATATTTATCTCTCAGGCTGTCTTGCCGGGGTCAAGGCTGCCTTGATCCAACCTGGCCCTGTCTCCGATCACTCACTTGTGTTATGCAACTTGGCATTCTTTAACACCTAAAAGAGAAACCAGATGGAAGCTCAACGAGCAGCTCCTTAAGGATGCCAAGCATTGCAAGCTTGTAAGGGAGCAAATTGATTTCTTTTTTTCTTCTAACCCTTTAGACAGTGCAAAGCCGGATATTTTATGGGGGGCCTTTAAAGCATACATGAGGGGGATACTTATCTGTATGGCGGCTAGAAGAAAAAGGGCACAGGAGGAAGAATTATTAACATTAATGTCCCAGATTCGGTCCCTCGAAGCGAATAACTCTGTTAGTGTCTCAGACGAGGACAAGAGGAGGCTTCTAGTGGCCACAGACAGATACCTAGAGCTGTTAAGGGAAAAGGAAGAATTAGCTATAATTCAAACCAGAGCCAGTTATACAGATCAGGAAGAGAAAGCAGGGCACCTGCTGGCATTGCACATAAAACAGCAGGAATCCGCAAGATTTATTCTACCAATTCGGGCAGTGGCAGATGGGTCCCTGAGAGTATCACCGACTGAGATAGTACAAGAGTTCGCTCTATATTACGAAAGATTGTATAGTGACATGGAGAGTCCTCCTTGTCCTGGGATTATGGAGAAGTACTTAAGGGATTCCCACCTGCCCTTCTTATCAGAGCAACACAAGGGCTTTTTGGCTATCCCCATATCCCAGGAAGAGATTTCCGAGGTTATTGATGGATTACCCGCAGACAAAGTCCCAGGTACAGATGGGTTTTCCTCCCTATTTTACAAGGTTTTTCGGGATCTTTTACTACCAATACTTTATCGCCTATTCCAGCACATTCTATCTGGAGTAGAGGCAGACCCCCACCAATTTGAATCCCTGATTGTTCTTCTCCCTAAACCAGATAAGGATCCTGAGTTAGTTCAAAGTTACAGACCTCTATCCCTTCTAAACCAAGATATTAAAATCCTTTCGAAGATATTATCCAATAGGTTAACTGTAATTCTTCCTGATCTAATAGGTATGACCCAGGTTGGATTCATGAAGGGACATTCGTCATCAGACCATTTGAGTACCCTTTCCCATGTCTTCTTGGCTACCAGGGATGCTGAGTTTCCTGCAGGCTTGGTCTCCCTGGATGCCGAGAAGGCATTTGATCATGTGAATTGGAACTTTTTGTTTCGAGTTTTGGAAGCCTTCCAATTCCCTCCTGTATTCATATCCTGGATTGCTGCATTATACAAAACCCCCACAGCAATGATTTCTGGGAATGGTGCTTTTTCTAAATCCTTCTTACTCCATTCAGGTACCAGACAGGGTTGCCCCCATCTCCTCTTTTATTTAACTTGTACCTTGAACCTCTTATTCAAAACATTCTCAGTAACGCATTAATATGAGGCATTTGGGTTGGGTGTCATGAAGTCAAGGTCACTGCATATGCGGATGATCTGCTGGTGCACTTATCACATCCGGTATCTTCCGTCCCGGTTCTGCTGGGCGAAATAGCTAAATTTGGCGCCCTATCCAATTACAAACTGAATGCTAATAAATCCTCCTTTTTTCCATTAAATCACAAGATATTCAAGAGTGATATTATCCCCTTAGGTTTATGTTGGGCCCCTAGGTCATTCAAGTATCTGGGTATCAAGCTAACTCATAACCCCCAGTATGGTTTAAGGAAAATTTGGAATCCCTCTCACAGCTTATAACTCAGGATCTTGATAGGTGGTCCAAGCTCCCTATCTCACTATGGGGCAGGATCAACATAGTTAAGATGAATATTTTCCCAAGAATTTTTTACCCTCTATCTCTCCTCAATACTTTTATCCCGTTATCCTGGTTTAAGAAGTTGAATGGTATTTTCATCAGGTTTATCTGGTCTGATAAATACCCTTGATTGGCCTACCATAAGTTGGCTGCTCCAAAATCTGAAGGGGGCCTGCAGATTCCCCACTTGGCTATATATTATTGGGCTAGTCACTTGGCAAAATGTTTGAAATGGGTATGCCCTGGCCCTGAGAAAGGGCAACTGGTATGGCTCAGAATAGAATTGGATTTAATTCGGTCTATGAATCTGGATCCCCTAACTCTGTTCTATGTTAAAATGTCTCAGGTGCATGTGGCGAGAAGTGTCCATAGTTGCTACTTCATTAAGCAGTATCGCACAACTCTGTGCCTTCTTGTGATATACCCTCAGTTAGATCTGGCCCAATCTATCTGGGACTCCTCATCTTTCACCATGAACATGCAGCAGATTCCCCGCACTTGGTTGCCCCAATTGGGTGATGGAGACGTTCTCTCCTTTGTGGATGAGGAGAGGCAATGGTTGTCGGTAGGTGATATTATTTGGAAATTTAATATCCGACTCCCTCACATTTAAAACCACACAGATAAGGCATCTACTCACAGTAGTCCTTGGCAATACCCTCCTTACCAGACAATTCTGACCCCTGATCCAGAAGTCTCTTCTTTACTTGGATCTTTGGGTATCGTATCCAAACTATATCAGGTGTTGTTTCATAAAAGATATGGGGACTCTTGGACACTGAGGTTCTGAGCTCCACTCTTCCTCAATATCATCCTAATTAGCAAACCCTGTGGAGGTCCTGTCATAAATATGTTTCCCAAGACAGGTTGTGTCTTATGCAATATCACATTTACATAATATGTACTATACTCCAGTTAAGTTAAAGAAATGGGGTCTCTTGGACTCTAGCTTATATGTTAAGTGTTCTTTGGAAGAGGAACACTTCTTCATATTCTGGTCCTGTCCCAAAATCTTTCTTCTATGGGACTCTATCAAGGTGTCTCTGGATCCTTTATTGGGCACAGGAGTACTTCCACGCCTGACATTTGTCTAGGGGACTTGTCCTCTATTAGAGTTAAAGTGAGAAGGTTTCATATTTCTATGATAGCTTTATCTGTCAAGAAGCTTATCTTACACACTGGAAAGACAAGTTCACTCCGACATTACAGAATGGGTGAATGAAATTCTTCCTAACCTGCGTATGGAAAAAGTGATTGCCAGCCTCCACAACAGATTATTTGTTTATACACAAATATGGATCCCCTTACTCTCTAATTCTACCTGCTTAGACTTAGTTGTGTTCTAGGACAAATTGCCCTGTAGATTCCTGTACAATGACTTTGTACTCATGTGACATCTGGATATGTTACTGCTGTATGGGGAGGGAGGGAGGGTGGGGAAGTTTTAACATAATAAGCTGCTGTATTCTTGCTTCATTTTCATATTAACTGCCTTTTACTGTGGAAAATCTGTTAATAAAGTTTGAATTGAAAAAAAAAAGAAAGAAAATGACAGTGGCACTGTTCATGAAACAGAGATCCTAAAATCCCTATGTTGAAAATTTGGTGACGAAACTCCATAACATGACTATGTAACAAGCATCGTTGAACTGTTTCCATGTACCCTAGCAACTTGAAACTTTGTAATACTGTCAGCCACATTTTCAACAGTGGAATTTTTCACAACTCCTTATAGAACACTACAGCTGTCATTTTCACATTCTAGCTTAAATATTTTTTGCATTCCTGCGGACAATATACAGTCCTCTAGGAAATCGAGTGTTTAGGACAGATTAGAGATCGACCGAGTGAGAGGGGGAGTGACCAAGCTCAACTGAGGTCTGCCGGGACTGCTGTGGATTTATCTGTAGGCAGACAAAGGCCCCAACACAAGAGCCCAGTACAAAAGGGCAGCCTGCAGCACTGGGAGAAACAGAATGAGAGAGCAAGTGAGGGAGGGGAAGTGAGCGAACTCACCGAAGCGCTGTCAGGGCTGCTGCAGATTTCTTTGTGGGCAGGAAAAGATGTCAGTACAGGCAGGGGCCTAGTATGAAAGGCCAGCCTGCAGTGGTGGGAGAAACAGTACGAGCGAGTGAGACAAGGGGACTTAATGAGCTCAAGGGAGCTCTATCAGAACTGCTGAGATTTCTTTGTGGGCAGAAAAAGGTGCCAACGCAGGCAGGAGTCCCATACAAAAGCGCAGTCTGCGGCCCCAAGAGAAAACAGAATGAGGAGTGGTACGGTAGTGAGCAAGTTCAACGGAGCTCCAGTGTGACTGCTGCAGATTTGTTTGTGGGCAGAAAATGCGTGCAAAGCAGGCAGGAGCCCAGTACAAAAGGCCAGCTTGCAGCGCCGGCAGAAACGGAATATGAGCGTGACAGAGGGGGAGCGAGCGAGCTCAGTGGAGCTGTGTCAGGACTGCTTCAGATTTCTTTCTGGCCAGAAATAGCCACCAATGCAGACAGGAGCCCAGTACAAAAGGACAGCCTGCAGTGCCAGGAGACACAGAACGAGTGAGTGAGGGAGGGGGAGTCAGTGAGCTCAACGGGGCTTTGTTGGGACTGCTGCATATTTGTTTGTGGGCAGAAAAAGGCAGCAATGCATGCAGGGGCCCAGTACAAAAGGGCAGCCTGCAGTGGCAGGAAAACCAGAATGAGCGAATGTGTGAGCTCAACAGAGCTGTATTGTAACTGCTGCAAATTCCTTTGTGGGCATAAGAAGGCAGCAACGCAAGCAGGAGCCCAGTAGAAAAGGGCAGCCTGCAGCACCAGCAGAACAGAATGAGCGAGTGAGAGAAGGGGAGTGAGCGAGCTCAACGGAGCTTTGCCGGGACTGCCATAACATGACTGTGTTACAGGCGTGCATTTAACTATTTCCACGCACTTTGTAACTTTCACAAATTTGCAATACTGTCACGCACATTTTAAACAGTGGCATTTTTTCATAACTCCTTATGAACTCTACGGCTGTCATTTTTCACATCCTGGTTGAAATATGTTTTTGCATTCCTGCCAGAAAATAGCACGGTCACCTGGGAAATCAATGTTTGGGACAGATTAAGATCGATCGAGTTAGAGGGGGAGGACTGAATTCAACTGAGCTCTGTCGGGACTGCTGTGGATTTGTTTGTGGGCAGACAAAGGCCCCAACACAAGAGCCCAGTACAAAAGGGCAGTCTGTAGCACTGGGAGAAACAGAACAAGAGAGCGAGTGAGGAGGGGAGTGAGCGAACTCGCGAGCGCTGTCAGGACTGCTGTGGATTTCTTTTGGGCAGAAAAAGGCGTCGATACAGATAGGGGCCCAGTACAAAAGGCCAGCCTGCAGCGGTGGTGAGACAAGGGGATTTAGTGAGCTCAACAGAGCTCTATCAGGACTGCTGGGATTTCTTTGTGGACAGAAAAAGATGCGAATGCAGGCAGCAGCCCCGTACAAAAGGGCAGCTTGCAGCGCCAGGACAAACAAAATGAGCGATGAGAGAGGGAGACTGAGCGACCTCAATGGAGCTCTGTTAGGACAGCTGCGGATTTCTTTGTGGACGGACAAAGGTGCCAATGCAGCCAGGAGCCCCATGCAAAAGCACAGTCTGAGGCGCCAAGAGAAACAGAACGAGTGAGTGAGTGACAGAGCGGTAGTGAGCAAGCTCAACAGAGCTCCAGTGTGACTGCTGCAGATTTCTTTCTGGGCAGAAAATGTGGCAGTGAAGGCAGGAGCCCAGTTCAAAAGGCCAGCTTGCAGGGCTGGCAGAAATGGAATGCGAGAGTGACAGAGGGGGAGTGAGCAAGCTCAGTGGAGCTGTGTTGGGACTGCTTGATTTTTTCTGGCTGTGAAAGCCGGTAATGCAGGCAGGAGCCCAGTACAAAAGGCAGCCTGCAGTGCCAGGAGACGTAGAACGAATGAGTGAGGGAGGGAGAGTCAGTGATCTGAATGGGCTTTGTTGGGACTGCTGCAGATTTGTTTGTGGGCAGAAAAAGGCAGCAATGCATGCAGGGGCCCAGAACAAAAGGGCAGCCTGCAGTGGCAGGAAAACCAGAATGAGCGAATGAGTGAGCTCAACAGAGCTGTATTGTAACTGCTGCAAATTTCTTTGTGGGCATAAGAAGGCAGCAACGCAGGCAGGAGCCCAGTAGAAAAGGGCAGCCGCAGCACCAGTAAAACAGAATGAGCAAGTGAGAGAAGGGAAGTGAGTGAGCTCAACGGAGCTTTGTCAGGACTGCTGCAGATTTCTTTGTGGACCGAAAAAGGCACCAACAGAGGCAGGACCCCAGTACAAAAGGGCAGCCTGCAGCACCAGGAGAACCAGAATGAGTGTGTGCGACAGGAGGAGTGAGCAACCTCAACGGAGCTCTGTCAGGACAGCTGTGGCTTTCTTTGTGGGTAGAAAAAGCCACCAACACAGGCAGGAGTGCAACTGCTATCTCTTTATTTGCTTATGAAGATAGTATCAACAGAGTGCATCTAGGTTCTTGTTTCTCATCTGACTGTGTTAACACTATCTGATACTGGCTGCACTAGATTCTCAGGCCCTAACTCTATAATACAAATTGTTGTTCAGGGCAAGGACTCCTGAATGTTTGAACTTGATTATTTAGGGATGGAGATTTTTGTTTCAGTGTATTTAGTTATATTAGTTCATAGCACTAGCGAGGGAAGGACTGTATTAAAGTGCTTAAGATTATTACCCTCACTTTAGTTGTTTTGAATTGGGAGCGGTGTTAGGCTTTCTCCAGTTGTTTCATATAGCTACTTTGGTAGGATCGCGCTGTGGCCTCAGAGAGCAGCATGAGCATGAAAAGTAACCTAGAGCTATTCTTAATTCAGAGAGGATCTCCCTCAGTTGTGTCTCTCACTCTGAGGTTTAGGGCGAGTAAATTACCCTAATTCGGGTCCCTTGGGCTCTGGGCTGATAAATGCCCAGTGCAGAGATGTCATTTCTCATAATTTTGCCTGGGGCCCAAGATGTTAGTGTCTTTCTCTGGTTTTCTGGTCATTTTCTGTTTGGAAGGGTAATTCCCTCCATTAGTTTCAATTTGGTTCTGGTTCCATAGATATTTCTCATATAGGGCAACAGAGGCCCTATTTCTTCAGTTCTCTGAGGTTTTTGGGCGTATCTATGTGTTTCTGAGGCTACTCTGCTCCTTTTACATTATTTAAAGTATTCGTTTGCAACTTATATTGGAAGCCCAGGACCACTCCCAGTTATTTGAGTTGTTAAATAGTAGTGCTGCCTTGTATTTACTTCAGGGTACTGGTGCAATTGCTGGAAGCAGAGGGACATATTCAAGGGCCGGGGAGAGGGAGGAAGGGACCCAGTACTGTGCAAACATTGCTTGTGGCTGTGTGGGTAGTTGGGTGGGGTGGTATATGCTGGGTCTGTTAGGTAGACGGGTGAATTTGGGGAGGGGGGAAGGATAAACTGTGGGAGGGATGGGGGACGGTTCTCCACAGCAGTAACTTGTGGATTATGGCTGAATGTTTCTGTGATTTTGTACAGGGCTGAATATACAAAGTTCACTAATCCTAGTTAGATACCTAATGATGTGACTTTTCTACTTGGAATGTTAAGGGATCAGGAAAAATCCAAGCAACATATCAGGTATCAAACATTTAAGTCTATTACGCTCTCAGATAAAAGTTGTGGGGTCATGCTTATTATCAATAGAGGCATTCCTTTGTTTCTATCCAGGTTATCAATGATCCAGAGGGTAGATTTGTTTTAGTTAAAGGCACCTCTGGTCAGTACCACTTTTGCTTAGTAGTATACTCTGTCCCAATATTGATGACCCAGGGTTTTATGAGACTGATAACCATTATTCTTCCGATGCTTCCCATCAGGATTTTTATTGGGGCACTTCAATCAGGTCATAAATTCTAATCTGGATGTGTCAGGTAGTGGATTGGGAGGGATGTCCCGGGCAGAGGCATTTAAGGATTTGGTAGATCAGTGCGGGCTCTGTGATGTGTGGCGATGTTGTATCTTGACTCTGAGGAGTTCACTTTCAGGTCAATGGTGCAGGCTCGCAGTCTGGCATTGACTACATATTTATCTCTCAGGCTGTCTTGCCTGGGGTCAAGGCTGCCTTGATCCAATCCTGGCCCTGTCTCCGATCACTCACTTGTGTTATGCAACTTGGCATTCTTTAACTTACCTAAAAGAGAAACCAGATGGAAGCTCAACGAGCAGCTCCTTAAGGATGCCAAGCATTGCAAGCTTGTAAGGAGCAAATTGATTTCTTTTTCTTCTAACCCTTTAGACAGTGCAAACCGGATATTTTATGGGGGCCTTAAAGCATACATGAGGGGATACTTATCTGTATGGCGACTAGAAGAAAAAGGCACAGGAGGAAGAATTATTAACATTAATGTCCCAGATTCGGTCCCTCGAAGCGAATAACTCTATTAGTGTCTCAGACGAGGACAAGAGGAGGTTTCTAGTGGCCACAGACAGATACCTAGAGCTGTTAAGAAAAGGAAGAATTAGCTATAATTCAAACCAGAGCCAGTTATACAGATCAGAAGAGAAAGCAGGGCACCTGCTGGCATTACACATAAAACAGCAGGAATCCATAAGATTTATTCTACCAATTGGGCAGTGGCAGATGGGTCCCTAGAGTATCACCGACTGAGATAGTACAAGAGTTCGCTCTATATTACTGAAGATTGTATAGTGACATGGAGAGTCCTCCTTGTCCTGGGATTATGGAGGAAGTGGATTCCCACCTGCCCTTCTTATCAGAAGCAACACAAGGGCTTTTGGCTATCCCCATATCCCAGGAAGAGATTTCGAGGTTATTGATGGATTACCGCAGACAAAGTCCCAGGTACAGATGGGTTTTCCTCCCTATTTTACAAGGTTTTCGGGATCTTTACTACCAATACTTTATCATCTATTCCAGCACATTCTATCTGGAGTAGAGGCAGACCCCACCAATTTGAATCCCTGATTGTTCTCTCCTAAACCAGATAAGGATCCTGAGTTAGTTCAAAGTTACAGACCTATCCCTTCTAAACCAAGATATTAAAATCCTTTCAAGATATTATCCAATAGGTTAACTGTAATTCTTCTGATCTAATAGGTATGACCCAGGTTGGATTCATGAAGGGACATTCCATCAGACCATTTAGTACCCTTTCCCATGTCTTCTTGGCTACCAGGGATGCTGAGTTTCCTGCAGGCTTGGTCTCCCTGGATGCCGAAGGCATTTGATCATAGAATTGGAACTTTTGTTTCGAGTTTGGAAGCCTTCCAATTCCCTCCTGTATTCATATCTGGATTGCTGCATTATACAAACCCCCACAGCAATGATTTCTGGGAATGGTGCTTTTCTAAATCCTTCTTACTCCATTCAGGTACCAGACAGGGTTGCCCCCATCTCCTCTTTATTAACTTGCACCTTGAACCTCTTATTCAAAACATTCTCAGTACGCATTAATATGAGGCATTTGGGTTGGGTGTCATGAAGTCAAGGTCACTGCATATGCGGATGATCTGCTGGTGCACTTATCACATCCGTATCTTCCGTCCCGGTTCTGCTGGGCAAATAGCTAAATTATGCCCTATCCAATTACAAACTGAATGCTAATAAATCCTCCTTTTCCATTAAATCACAAGATATTCAAGAGTGATATTATCCCTTAGGTTTATGTTGGGCCCCTAGGTCATTCAAGTATCTGGGTATCAAGCTAACTCATAACCCCCAGTATGGTTTAAGGAAAATTTGGAATCCTCTCACAGCTTATAACTCAGGATCTTGATAGGTGGTCCAAGCTCCCTATCTCACTATGGGCAGGATCAACATAGTTAAGATAGAATATTTTCCCAAGAATTTTTACCTCTATCTCTCCTCAATACTTTTATCCCGTTATCCTGGTTTAGAAGTTGAATGGTATTTCATCAGGTTTATCTGGTCTGATAAATACCCTTGATTGACCTACCATAAGTTGGCTGCTCCAAAATCTAGAGGGGCCTACAGATTCCCCACTTGGCTATATATTATTGGGCTAGTCACTTGGCAAAATGTTTGAAATGGTATGCCCTGGCCCTGAGAAAGGGCAACTGGTATGGCTTAGAATAGAATTGGATTTAATTCGGTCTATGAATCTGATCCCCTAACTCTGTTCTATGTTAAAATGTCTCAGGTGCATGTGTCGAGAAGTGTCCCATAGTTGCTACTTCATTAAACGATATCGCACAACTCTGTGCCTTCTTGTGATATACCCCTCAGTTAGATCTGGCCCAATCTATCTGGGACTCCTCATCTTTCACCATGAACATACAGCAGATTCCCCGCACTTGGTTGCCCCAATTGGGTGATGGGAACGTTCTCTCCTTTGTGGATGAGGAGAGGCAATGGTTGTCGGTAGGTGATATTATTTGGAAATTTAATATCCCGACTCCCTCACATTTTAAACCACACAGATAAGGCATCTACTCACAGTAGTCCTTGGCACACCTCCTTACCAGACAGTTACGGCCCTGATCCCAGAAGTCTCTTCTTTACTTGGATCTTTGGGTATCGATCCAAACTATATCAGGTGTTGTTTCATAAAAGATATGGGGACTCTTGGACCGACGAGGTTCTGAGCTCCACTCTTCCTCAATATCATCCTAATTAGCAAACCCTGTGGAGGTCCTGTCATAAATATGTTTCCCAAGACAGGTTGTGTCTTATGCAATATCACATTTACATAATATGTACTATACTCGGTTAAGTTAAAGAAATGGGGTCTCTTGGACTCTAGCTTATGTGTTAAGTGTTCTTTGGAAGAGGAACACTCTTCACTTATTCTGGTCCTGTCCCAAAATCTTTCTTCTATGGGACTCTATCAAGGTGTCTCTGGATCCTTTATTGGGCTTACAGGAGTACTTCACGCATGACATTTGTCTCCTAGGGACTTGTCCTCTATTAGAGTTAAAGTGAGAAGGTTTCATATTTCTATGATAGCTTTATCTGTCAAGAAGCTTATCTTACGCCACTGGAAAGACAAGTTCACTCCGACATTACAGGAATGGGTGAATGAAATTCTTCTAACCTGCGTATGGAAAAGTGATTGCCAGCCTCCACAACAGATTATTTGTTTATACACAAATATGGGATCCCTTACTCTCTAATTCTACCTGCTTAGACTTAGTTGTGTTCTAGGACAAATTGCCCTGTAGATTCCTGTACAATGACTTTGTACTCATGTGACATATGGATATGTTACTGCTGTATGGGGAGGAGGGAGGGTGGGGAAGTTTTAACATAATAAGCTGCTGTATTCTTGCTTCATTTTTCATGTTAACTGCCTTTACTGTGGAAAATCTGTTAATAAAGTTTGAATTGAAAAAAGAAAAGAAAATGACAGTGGCACTGTTCATGAGCAGAGGTCCTAAAATCCCTATGTTGAAAAATTGGTGACGAAACTCCATAACATGACTGTGTAACAAGCATCGTTGAACTGTTTCCATGTACCCTGGCAACTTGAAACTTTGTAATACTGTCAAGCCACATTTTCAACAGTGGAATTTTTTCACAACTCCTTATGAACACTACAGCTGTCATTTTTCACATTCTGGCTTAAATATGTTTTTGCATTCCTGCCGGATAACAGCACGGTCACTCTGGGAAATCAGTGTTTGGGACAGATTAAGATCGACCGAGTGAGAGGGGGAGGACCAAGCTCAACTGAGGTCTGTCGGGACTGCTGTGGATTTATCTGTAGGCAGACAAAGGCCCCAACACAAGAGCCCAGTACAAAGGGCAGCCTGCAGCACTGGGAGAAACAGAATGAGAGAGCAAGTGAGGAGGGGAAGTGAGCGAACTCACCAAGCGCTGTCAGGGCTGCTGCAGACTTTGTGGGCAGGAAAAGATGTCAGTGACAGGCAGGGGCCTAGTATGAAAGGCCAGCCTGCAGTGGTGGGAGAAACAGCACGAGCGGTAAGGAGACAGGGGACTTAATGAGCTCAAGGAGCTCTATCAGAACTGCTGAGATTTCTTTGTGGGCAGAAAAGGTGCCAACGCAGGCAGGAGTCCCACAAAAAGCGCAGTCTGCGGCCCCAAGAGAAACACAGAATGAGGAGTGGCAGAGCGTAGTGAGCAAGTTCAACGGAGCTCCAGTGTGACTGCTGCAGATTTGTTTGTGGGCAGAAAATGCGAAAGCAGGCAGGAGCCCAGTACAAAAGGCCAGCTTGCAGCCGGCAGAAACGGAATATGAGCGTGACAGAGGGGAGCGAGCGAGCTCAGTGGAGCTGTGGCAGGACTGTTTCAGATTTCTTTCTGCCAGGAAATAGCCACCAATGCAGATACAGGAGCTCAGTACAAAGGGACAGCCTGCAGTGCCAGGAGACACAGAACGAGAGTGAGGGAGGGGAGTCAGTGAGCTCAACGGGCTTTGTTGGGACTGCTGCATATTTGTTTGTGGGCAGAAAAAGGCAGCAATGCATGCAGGGGCCCAGTACAAAGGGCAGCCTGCAGTGGCAGGAAAACCAGAATGAGCGAATGTGTGAGCTCAACAGAGCTGTATTGTAACTGCTGCAAATTCCTTTGTGGGCATAAGAAGGCAGCACGCAAGCAGGAGCCCAGTAGAAAAGGCGCTGCAGCACCAGCAGAACAGAATGAGCGAGTGAGAGAAGGGGAGTGAGCGAGCTCAACGGAGCTTTGCCGGACAAGCATAATATGACTGTGTTACAGGCGCATTTAACTATTTCCACGCACCTTGTAACTTCACAAATTTGCTAATACTGTCACTACATTTTAAACAGTGGCATTTTTTCACAACTCCTTATGAACTCTACGGCTGTCATTTTTCACATCCTGGTTGAAATATGTTTTTGCATTCCTGCCAGAAAATAGCACGGTCACTCTGGGAAATCAATGTTTGGGACAGATTAAGATCGACCGAAGTTAGAGGGGAGTGACTGAATTCAACTGAGCTCTGTCGGGACTGCTGTGGATTTGTTTGTGGGCAGACAAAGGCCCCAACACAAGAGCCCAGTACAAAAGGGCAGTCTGTAGCACTGGGAGAAACAGAACAAGAGAGCGAGTGAGGGAGGGGAGTGAGCGAACTCACGAGCGCTGTCAGGACTGCTGTGGATTTCTTTTTGGGCAGAAAAAGGCGCGATACAGATAGGGGCCCAGTACAAAAGGCCAGCCTGCAGCGGTGGTGAGACAAGGATTTAGTGAGCTCAACAGAGCTCTATCAGGACTGCTGGGATTTCTTTGTGGACAGAAAAGATGCGAATGCAGGCAGCAGCCCATACAAAGGGCAGCTTGCAGCGCCAGGACAAACAAAATGAGCCAGGAGGAGAGGAGACTGAGCGACCTCAATGGAGCTCTGTTAGGACAGGGCCATGATTTCTTTGTGGACGGGACAAAGCGTGCCACGCAGCCAGGAGCCCCATGCAAAAGCACAGTCTGAGGCGCCAAGAGAAACAGAACGAGTGAGTGAGTGACAGAGCGGTAGTGAGCAAGCTCAACAGAGCTCCAGTGTGACTGCTGAGATTTCTTTCTGGGCAGAAAATGTGGCAGTGAAGGCAGGAGCCCAGTTCAAAAGGGCCAGCTTGCAGGGCTGGCAGAAATGGAATGCCAGGAGTGACAGAGGGGAGGAGCAAGCTCAGTGGAGCTGTGTTGGGACTGCTTCAGATTTCTTCTGGCGAGAAAGCCGGTAATGCAGGCAGGAGCCCAGTACAAAAGGGCAGCCTGCAGTGCCAGGAGACGAGAACGAATGAGTGAGGGAGGGAGAGTCAGTGATCTGAATGGGGCTTTGTTGGGACTGCTGCAGATTTGTTTGTGGGCAGAAAAAGGCAGCAATGCATGCAGGGCCCAGAACAAAGGGGCAGCCTGCAGTGGCAGGAAAACCAGAATGAGCGAATGAGTGAGCTCAACAGAGCTGTATTGTAACTGCTGCAAATTTCTTTGTGGGCATAAGAAGGCAGCAACGCAGGCAGGAGCCCAGTAGAAAGGGCAGCCGTAGCACCAGTAAAACAGAATGAGCAAGTGAGAGAAGGGAAGTGGAGTGAGCTCAACGGAGCTTGTCAGGACTGCTGCAGATTTCTTTGTGGACCAAAAAGGCACCAACAGAGGCAGGACCCCAGTACAAAAGGGCAGCCTGCAGCACCAGGAGAACCAGAATGAGTGTGTGCGACAGGAGGAGTGAGCAACCTCAACGGAGCTCTGTCAGGACAGCTGTGGCTTTCTTTGTGGGTAGAAAAGCCACCAACACAGGCAGGAGTGCAGTACAAAGGGCAGCCTTCAGCACCAAGAGAAACAGATTGAGCGAGAGTGAGAGGGAGTGAGCCACCTCAATGGAGCTCTGTCGGAACAGCTCTGGATTTCTTCCTCAGTAGAACAAGGTGACAACGCAGGCAGCAGCCCACTACAAAAGAGCAGCCTGCAGCACGGAACAAACAGACAGCCAGTGACAGGGGCCACTGAGAGAGCTCAACAGACCAACGCAATCAACATTTGGCATTGACAAATGCTTGTTGTTAATGGTCTTCTGTGGATCTACAAATGTCACACTTTTGCATGAAATTCCAAAACTGCTGACTCACCCCAGGGCAGCACATGAAGTCCTGTGCTCTTAAGCATCCTTCAACACTCAGATGTGATGAATGTGCTCTGTGTATTATTTCTGTTTTCAGAGTTTCTGGAATCACTGCTCTTCTCTCTAGAAAATAATCCCATCTTGCACACTCAGCTCATTTCACATCTGAAAATATGATCCGCTTCCTATTGCACTTGATCCTTCTCATTTGCCCACCCTGAAGAATAATCTCTTTTAGTGCTTGCAGTATTTTACCTTCCTTTGCGTCCCTTTGAATAGTTCTTTACCTTTCCTCTGTGATTGGCAAGTACTCTACCATATAAACAGCGTCTCTGTCCATTTCTACTGATTGTTAGGTAAGCTCTGCTCAGTGTGTCAGCTACCATAGTTTTTGGCCTGGATGATACTCAATGCAAACCTCATACTTCTCAATAGAATAGCATTCTCAGCAGTCTTTTCAGTGGTTGCAACAAGGCTTCACCATAATATTCTCCAGAAGTTTATGGTCAAATTGCACATCCACTCTCCTGCCTTAAGTACTGTATACCGTGGAACTTCTCCATGCCAAATAACACTGCCAGAAGTTTTTGTGTGTACATCCTCTTTCTGTTTCAGTTAATGCTCTTTTGCAAAAGCAGCAGTCTGACCCTCCTGGATAAGTGCTGCCCCCAGTGCTGACTCTGATGCATCACACTGCAAAATCAGATTGTTTTCTGTATCATAGTATTTTACCACAAGTGCTTTTCCTAGCAGCTCTTTTATTTGCTTAAAAGCATCCTCATGCATATCCATCCATTCCCACAGGGTATCCTTGTGAGTCGTCTGTCTCAATAGTTCACACTTTTTCAACAAATGCTGACAGAACTTTGCTAGATTGTTCATCATGCCAATAAACCTCAGTACTCCTTCACATCTTCAAGCCTTGGCATCTCTTTTATGGCCCTCACTTTTGAGGGTCCACCTTCAGGCCCTCTGAGGTAAGCAGGTGTCCTATATATGGTGCATTTCTCAGCTTCAGTTTGAATTTGTTCTTTGTTAAGCTTGATATTTGTACTCCAGCACCTTTCCAAGAACTGTATCAGTTTATTTTTAAGGTCTCTGGTTGCCTGCTAAAGGCTATCTCCTTCACCCACAATCAGTACAACATCTGCTGTTGTTCTGATGCCTCTCAGTCCCTCTAAGGCATGATTTAGCCTCTGCTGAAACACCTCTGGGACTGGACTAATCCACACTTGCATACTGTGTGACCCTGAGCAAGTCACTTAACTTCCTTGTGCTCTCAGGCTGCACCTGGAAATAAGCTTTGGCTTAGTGTGCCTTTCCTGGTTAAACAATGTCCCCTTCCCTCACTGGCATTCTAAGCTACCGATACCTCAAAGGGTGCTGCAAATTTGGTCAGATAGCTTGACTCCTGTTCCAGCTCTACATGCCAAAACCTGATTTCCACATCATAAATCGTAAAAGTCTTGCTTTTGACAAATCTGGCAATACATCATCAGTGATCATAAGGGAACATGACTTTGCTTTACTACTTTGTTAAATGGTTTTGGATCTATGCAAACATGTAGCTTTACAGACTTTTTTTAACAACCACCGACTGCTTATACAGTCTGTGCTACACTGTACAGGAGAAATATCCCTCTCATAAAGATTATGTAGCTCTTGGTTTAGTGGTTTTACTAAAGAAGCGGACACTCTCCTTTTGGTAGCTTTACTGCTTCCATAGATGTATTCACTTCAGCTTGTATTTCCTTCAAAGCAACCATCTTCCAGGCAGAGGTCTTGCTGTGTCTCAGTTATTTCTCTAAATCCAAGGTTAATTTCCTCCTTTCCCTGCACTCTCTCTAATGCACTCACACTGAAAATGTTCTTATACTGAACCTTTATCAGTTCCATCACCTGTACTGCACTACTACTCAGAAGAGGGGTTGACCTTCTTGCGCCACCACAAATTAAGCAATAAGGCATGACCTGGGGTTATGTTAATGGTTTGTTAATCACCTTCTAGGGGTGTAATGTGGCATGAGGCATAGCCGAGTGCCACATGCTAGAATGTGATTAACTGACCATTAACATAACCCTGGAGTGCCTTATTGCTTTTATAATAAAACTGTTTTTTTAAATAGTGTTAAGCCTTCTCCAGCATATGATTAAGCTTTTACATGTATGTTACTAAAGATTAACATAAGGCTGTTAGAATGTTTACAGCCAATCAGCAAGCTCCATTTCTCAGACCCTTATTCTAATTCTACTTAATGCAGTCTGTTCTTTTTTTTTTTTTGATTCTCAATTTCAGCTTGCATGTACTGACTGGTTATATTGTTGTATTAGTGTACGTCAATAGCATTTGTCCTGTCTTCATTATAGGATTTCAGAATTTAGCAACTTGCATGAAAAACATTACAACTTGCACCACTGTTCAACTGAAATTTTTTCCGCACCTTTGTTAACCAACCTTGTTGCAAACACTTGTTTTTATATCCTGGCTTTCTGTACTGTACTGTGTTTACAGTTTGCTTTTCTGTTTCCACTGTTATCCACATGATAGTTTCCTAAAATTCTTCATCTGAGTTTGCTTCTCTTATAATCTTAGGCTTTCCTTTCTTGCACCTAACTAGGCAGTTAGCTGTAAAGTTATTCAATTTTCCATTTTTATACTCTTGCCTATAAGCTTGCCTGTGGTTGAATTACAGAAATCTCCACTATAATACTAGAGTTCACCCCTGCAACTAGAAGTTGAAAGTTTTAGATCCACCAAAAGGAAACAGTGGTTCTCTGTTAGAATAACAAAATGTGGAATGAACTTCCACTGGAGGTAGTGGCTAGTGATAGTATGAATAGTTTTAAATCCAAATTGGACGCACCTCATTAAAAATGACATACTGGGATACTACAGAGTTAGCAAGCTAAAAGGACTCTCATCTAAACAAAGCTCTGTAATACCTATGAAACCTATGAAGCTGAGCACTTTTCTGTAGTTCTCTCATGTTTTTCCCACAAAATCTACATGCTATCTGAATGTTTAGGCCTGCACTAGAATTCTGCACATGCTTATCTCTCTGCATTTCCCTCATGTACTTGTCCAGTCACATAGCCCCTATGGTTTGAGTTCTTTCCTTGATAATTCAGCTGCTCTGCATATCTGCAAACTTTTATCTAGGGTTAAATCTCCTTCCCTCAATAAGCATTCCCTTAAATATAAATTTTGGATGCCACATACTGTATGATCTCATATGACAGAATCTTCAATTTCCCAAAATTGCAACTTGCAGCTAACATTCTCAAATCCATAACATATTTGTCTCCATTTTCTCCTAATTCCAAGTTTCTTGTGAAAATGTGTATCTTGCTACTGTCTCATTCTTTTTGGCTTCCAATAACCATAGCATTCACAATTATTTGTTCCAGAGTATGCTAATGTTGGGTGCATCAACATTTAATGCTTCACACACACATCTTGCTGCTTTTCCCCAATCAGACAATAAGTTATTTTACTTTCACTTTCTCATCTCTATCTTCTATAGCAGTGTCATATAAAACTCCTTTCCACCTCCTCCAAGCCTGTTCTAGATTTGTTATATGTATATCTAACATCTGTGGAGTTGCAATCCATGCTTCATCTTGCCTTTACACCAAAATGATTTATAGGCTATCTTTTACTTTGAATAGTAGATATGATCTTAGCTGTTTTATACTGCTTGCATTCTTTTACATGGTCTTCAGCTCTGTCTTTCACAGCATAGCCAATCAGCCACTACTACCATGTTTCAAAGGATCTTACAAACTCCTTGACTAGTAGACATTTAAGCAATACGCGGTATGTCTAAGGGTTATGTTCATGGCCTGGGGGTATTGAGGTAAAGCCAAGTGCCACATGCCCCAGGGTGTAATTAACTGGCCATTAATATAACCTTCAGACATACCATATCGCTATTATAGTATGGTTAGACCATTATTTTATACTTACCTCCATGTTTTGTTGTTCATTTTTCTTTTCCTGTTAGAAACATGATGGTATAGTTCCTCTGTGGTTCATTCTTTGTCAGTGCAGCAAGCAAATCGGTGGTTACTGTGGAAACAGTAAGCGGGTAATGCTGTGACACAGAGTCTGCTTCTTTCCCATGTGGGGGGCATTGAGTCACACTTGCATTATGACAGCGATGTTAATAACATTTATGGATGCTTCCTGTAAGTAATTTATCTGCAGAAGTCTGATTCTGGTATTCACAATACTGCCACTTGGGAATTGTGCAGATAATTTATGCACGCAATGTCAGAACAATACTTGATAACTGAGATCACACTTTTATAAAGTTATTCAGTACTGTATATTCTGAGCTTCATAAAGTGTGCAATCACAGTTTTCAAGTATACCAGATACATTTCTTACAGTTCTGGGAGAGCCTGGATGCTTGGTGTGATACTTTTTTTATCAATTTACATAGGTTACACAGGTTAATGCAGAGCATAGAAGACTGTAGTCCATATCGCCGCCATGTATGACCTAGATAGACCCTGAATTTTGTTCACTATTAAGTTCTTGTCCAGTTGTGTTTAAACTCATTCATACTATTGCTGGCCACCACTTCCACAGGCAAGCCAATCCAGAAAGGCACTATACCCTTAGGTTAAACAAATGTTTCCTCTTTTTGACAGGTATCTTCCCAGCTAGTTGTAAGGGTGGGCTCTAGTATGATATTTCTGCTCCTAATTTTGAGGCCCAATGTCTCCCATAACCCTCATCTGATAGATCCTTAAAAACATGCACGTCACCTCTTAATCTGTGATATTCCAGGGTGAACATCCCCAACTCAGACAACCTTTCCTCATAATCTTTATTTTTAACCTCAGTAATCATGTGTGGCTCTCCTCTGTACTTTCTCAAGTAATCTTATTTCAGTTTTATACCGTTACCAAAACTGGCGCAATACTCCATATGTGGTCTCACCACTGAGCTGTACATAAGGACTAGTTCTCTCTCTCTTCCTGCTCCTAATATGCCTGTTGATGCAGTTTAATATGCCACCAGCTGTCAACTACTTGGCTACAATGTTGTTTAAAGAGTAGGTCATTTGAGATCCTGATGCCAAGGTCCCTTTCTTCCGTGACTTCCTCAGTGTCTGCCCATTAAGTTTTACTCCACTTTGTTATTGTTTCATGAAGTGCATTACTGTGCACTTATCAGTATTAAATGACAGTTTGTATTTATGGGCCTACTCTTCCATCATAGTCGGTACTGACTGCCATTTATCTGCATCCGATGTGTTGTTCACTGTTGTTCCTATCCGAGTATCATCAGTGAATTTCACTCCCAGACAACCCCTTACTAGTCATTGAGTGAATATAGATATTAAACAGGTAAGGCCCCAACATGGATCCCTGGGGAACTCCGCTTCACTTCTGACCAGCTAGAAAAAGACCCCTGATACACACCCTCTGCTTCCTGTTATTAAGCCATGAGGCTATCCAGCGAGTTATGTTCCCTGAGTTTGGTGTTCTATAAGTGCATCCACTAATTCCCCATGTGGAACCTTATCAAATGCTTTTCAGAAGTCTAGAAAATCATGTCCACCAAGTTCCCACCATCCAGTACCCTGCTGACATTGCCATAGAACACCAAGAGATTAGTCTGACATGTATGGCCTTTTCTAAAGCTATGTTGGGTATAATCAATATTGCCTGCCTGGTATATAAAATCTATGATATGTTCCTTTACTATCCCTCCAGGACTTTGCCCGGAACTGTAGTCAGACTAACTGGCTATAGTTGCCACTTCCTGCTTGGACCCTTTTTTCAAATAGGCACGGTTAGCTTTTCTCCAGACCTCAATAACCTCTCCCAGATCTAGTGACTTTTGAAACAGCACTGCCAATGGTTCTGTCAGCTCATCAGCCAGTTCCTTAATTACTCTTGGATGTATTCTGCCTGGGCCCTGTGCTTTGCCCTGATCTAATTTATGGAGTCTTTTCTTATTGTCCTCAACTTCAAGTATGAGTCTATCATTTATGGTGTTGTCAAGATGTTTTTATTACTCCCATGGTTTTTATGTTATACACAGATGTGAAAAGTTATTGTACTGTTCAGCCATCTGGGCTTTGTCTGCTCACTAGGTTCCTTCTTGATCTTTCAGTGGGCCAATGGTTTTGCCCCCTTTTTGTTGTAAATATAGCCATAGAAGAATTTACAGTTATCCTTCACCCTACTAGCTTATTTAAGCTCATGGTTCCTCCTAGATGAATGTATTGCTTTTTAGTCTCCTGTAGTACTCTTTGTACATATCTCAGTTCTTGCAATACCCACTACTCTTGGCCTTTGCATATGCCTTCCTTTTTCTGTTTATTAGTCTCTTTACTTTTTGTGTCATGACACAGGTATTTTACCTGACCTATTGCATTTCCTTTTGGTGGGTATTTTTAACCAGATAGCTAATTTTGCCTCCAATATCTCCCACATCTCCTGTAATGACTTTTGCTCAAAGCCCCTTCCATTTCCATCCTGATAGTTCTTTCCTTATATTACTGAAATCTGCCTTTTCATAATTTCTAATTACTGTGTTCCCAGAAGTACCAACCTCATCTCCAACATTATTGAGTCTCTGGTCATTGAGTCATGGTCACTGGATCCAAGTGGTGTAGTCACCATGCAGTCTTGTATCTTATCTCCCATGTTATTCAGTACTAGGTTCAGTATATGCTTGCACCTAGTAACACCAAGCATGTACTGTTCCATCCCAGCTAAGCTGAATGCCTCCATGTACTGTGATTCTACAGTCGTTTTTGCTTTTTGGTTAACTCAGTCAATCCCTCAGTAGATTAAAATTTGTCTAGTAAGATAATATTTTCTGTGTTGTCAGGTTTCAGTGTATTCACAGAGTACTTTATCCTCCTGCTGGGTATGTGAGGGTGGTCTATATATCACCCTCAATGTTGATCTTGGCACTGTATGGTAGAGTTATTTTGACCCAAACATGTTCTAGCCCTTCCAGGTTAGTTATTTCCACTTGCTGCAAAGTAATATCCTCAGTCACATATATGGGCACCCCTCCTCCCTTTTATTTTGCCTCCATGCAGTACATAGGGTAGCCAGGATTTGCCTGCCCATGTATCCTCCCTGTCCACCCATGTTTCTGTAATAGCACATATCTGGATATCTTCTACGGCAATGTATAGACTAACTCTTCAAACTTTTTAACCAAACGTCTGGAATTTAAAGATAAGCATTTTCAGGTAGGAGATTTGTTTATTCATCTAATCCTTTGAGAATTTTTGCTACTGTCCTTGGAGCAGTACTACCTCCCCCATAACCCCCTATAATTTAGTTTAAATGTTTTTCTACTTCTTGTTTTATTTCATGTGCCAATATTCCTTTCCCCAGCCTATTAACATGTAACCCATCATGCCCATACAGTTTGATGTCTTTAAAGCTGTTCCAATGATGTATGAATGTTAACCCTTGTCTATAACACCACCGCTTGAGCCAACTATTCAACTGCATGATACCCCTTGGTTTGGCTGTACGTGATCGCAGGACCGAGAGTATCTTGAAACTAATAATTCACAGCCCTTTGCTTTAAATGCATGTCCCACATCTTCAAAGTCCCTTGGATGTTGATCTGTTTCTTCTGCCCACATCATTCACCCCGTGTGTAGGATTGTAACTGGCCTGTCTGTGTACTGGAGTAACCTATGGAAAACGCTGCTTAATATCTGTGGAGGGGTTGTGGATAACAGATGGACCATACACCAAACTTCAGGTTCACACACAATCTCTGTGTAGTGTTTATTCAAAATACAGGAAATAAGCTTCTCAATACCATATTCCTTCTTTAGTACATCAGTTTGCAGCAACAGACTATGTATGTGCTTTCTCTGCACTTAGCCAGTACCTACTGACACTGATCTCTGATCTAAACATTTTAGTGAAAACCCTTCACCCCTATTTGGGCCTTGTTTGCTTGGGTAGTGGGGCTCAAAAGAAAAAAAAACAAACAAAACAAAACAAGCTATAGACAAATAATGTCAATGCAGAATGACTGAAAGAAGGGTTACCCCAAAGGGCACTGGCAACAAAACAAGTTTAAAAGAAATACAACATCATAGTGCATTCCATAATGCAAAGCATCATGGGATATATGCAAATCACCATGACATTTCAGACTTGTTCAGTTTACAGCAATTTACATGAATTTTAAATAGCACAACTAACTTAATTTCTATAATAGTCATCTAGTACTTTTGCCATTATCAAAACACCTAGAACCATGGTATTTTCAACATTTACAGGTTTTATAAACATAAGGTATATACATCAAGGTATTTTATGACATAGTGCTATTACATGCTAAATTCAACAATGATAAACACAAACTGTTTTATATCCACTTGTAGGTCACCACAATAACCTCTGTGTACTGAGGACATGAGAGGGAAAAGGAAAATTAAAGAGGACACTATAGCATAGTCAAGAAAGGGAAGGGGTGCCAATAGGTGGCCAACCTTATGGACTAGAAATTGTAAAGGATAGATTAGACTAAGAAATAGAAGAACTGTTGCAACAGATTTAAGAAAAGGTTGGTCCTCAAGATCGGCAGGAGCTCCCTGTCACAATATCCCCAATCCCTGCACCTGGGAGTACACTGGCTGTAGTATATTCATTATGGTCCTTGCATATTGTGTGGTCAGTATATCTCAGCATGGAGTCGCCTATCAATAACACATCACTTGGAGCTGCCTGTGTCCCAGGTAATGATCTGGTATTGTTTGCTTCACCTCTTCCCTGCTTTTTGTGTCCCTTCTTCGTTGACTGTGTCCTACTTATACTGTGCTGTGGAACAGTACCTTCAAACAGTTTACCATAAACTTGTTCCTTATTGTCATCCAGAATACTGAAACGGTTTTGTAGTATATGGGAGCCTTCAGTTCTACAATCGATTTCGCAGCTCCCAAAACTTCTTGTACTACAGTTCAAAGGTCAAAAATTTGTTGTACTATCATTCTGATGTCACATCGATAGTACAACAACTTTTGTTTGACCTGTCACCTCATTGGCCAAAGACGAGCCACAAAGAAGAAAAACCTTGGTAAAAATGGCAGCGGTAGTTAGTGAGCGGTGAACAGTAGATTGAGTCCGCTTGGACACAGACAGCCATAAACATCTCCGAGGCACCAAACTGAAGGGGTTTCTCTGTTTTTCTTTGTCTTTTTTTTTATTATTATTTGCAGTCGCAGTGGCCACAGATGAGCGGGATAATGGAGCACAGCCTGTGTGACGACAGATACCAGTGGGAGCAACAAACGATTGGACAAGGAACACAGATAAGTTCAAATTCAAAGGAATCTGAAATATCGGTGTAGAACTGAAGGCTCCATATGCTATATAAAACAGTATATGGTAACTTCTTAGCACAGGTGTTTCATTCGATTGTGCTGACATCATTAGACCCTCTGCTTGCTCGAGGTCTCTATGATGTCATCACAAACCCCGATGGAAACACAGCCTTGTAGTGTATGGTTATCCATACACTATTCTATATGTGTATGTATGTCACCTGCTCCTCCAATATTCCTTCTTCCCTTTTAAACCCTCTTTGGACCATGCACCAGTCTTCCATGCTATCATTATGTATATCTACCCTTGTAGTGGTGTTTGTTTTAATACCACCTCTTCTAAGTTTGTTTTGCCCCATCATCTTCTGGCAATACTATGGTGCATGTATCTGCATGTTCTATAGCTGTGTCTGTGAACTGTTACAACTCAGTAATTTCAAATTTAGAGCTGAATCTGTTTATGTAGTGTTTCAATTTCTATTTGAAGTACCCTATTAAAGTACATTTGTCACACATAAAATCTATAAGCTGATCCTCCTCTTAAACATCTTACATGCAGAGCAATAATTCATATTTTCCATCCTGATGTTCATCTGTGCCCATTATTACTTACTAATAACACCTCACCCTCTGTGTCCTAGAAACAGAACCAATCCAAGATACGCACCTGTTATTTTACCTTGATGTGAACCAAGTATGTTGCCCAGGTCCCTAGTTGTCCACAGTGGACACAGTACACACATGCAAGACACGATGTTTCTGCACGTATCTCTGTGCGCGCCCTGCACACAATTACTCTGCTCACTGTGGGGAAACTTTTAAAGTGCCTGGACAGGAAATCGGTCACTTCCTAAGTCCTGTTTTGGCTAGTGCAAACACACACACTTAAAAAGTGCTTAAAATGGTCTTAAAAAACACCTGTAGCATTAAACAGAATGCAGAAAATGAGAGCCTAGATGCAGAGTAGGGAGGCAGTAAGCTGGTGGTTTAAGGCTCTGAGCTGCAAATCTGGTGACATCCAGCAGACCAGGCCTGAATTTGAATCCCACAACTTCCACTTACATACTGTGTGACCCTAAGCAAGTCACTTAACTTCCCTGTGCTCCCAGGATGTCCTGTAAAAGCTTTCAGCTTAGTGTGCTACTCCTGGTTAAACAACTAAAAAAAAAAGAGTAGCTCTCCTGCCTGCTAAAAATTATTTTTCTAGGCTGGTAAAAACGAAGGCTGGGAGAGACCACATCAGTCCCACAATGCCTTACTGCAACATAGAGTTGACTGGGAGAAGAACTGGTCACTCACCAGCTCAACCACCCTGAAATACAGCCCAAGCTATAACAATGACAATCACAATGGTATAATCAAACAGTAAATTTATAAAAGAATAGTAGCTCTCCCAGAGGCAGGCCCTTGGCTTAAGAAATCCCCAGACTACTCAAGTAGCAGCTGATGCGCTGTCAGTGTTACCAATTGCAAATGTGATTAAGTTAATTAAATGGCAGCCTCTACAGGAGTTGAGAATGTCACTTTAGAACCTTAATTCAAACTGTGGCTTTTCTTTCACAATATTTGTGAGCAGGTGAAGTGGCTGTACATGTGTATTAATAAAAGATTATTGTAGTGTTGTTGGAATCTCAGCAGCCAATCAAATGATAACTTTTCCAATGTCCTTGCTATAATAGACAATAAACCACACAAGAAATAAAATTAACATTTCAGTTTAACTGCATCTTCAATTCAGTTTGAACACACAAGGGTTGCTGTGTCTGGTTGCATCATCCCAACTCACTGCAACCTAGTTGCACACTAACTAAACTTCTACTTCCTGTGCTGCCCACTTATATGTGTAGAGTTCTTCCAGTGGATCCCTAGTGGAACTACACACTTAATTAAGATTCCACTAACGTATATCATTACAACCCTGATGTTAGTGCTCACTTGCTGATCACTTATAAACATAGGCCAGATATTCAAAGGGTTGCTTCTGGTGAAACCGAGTTGTGCCGGCGCAACCCCAGTAATGCTCCCTGGTGTGATATTGAACAGGGGACTTGTGCAGTGAAAGTCCCGATCCGCCGGGAGCAAGGTTAATGTATGCAGTGCAAATGCAGGGGCATGCCCATGATAGCGGCACATCCCGATATTCAGCCCGGATGTGTGGCATATGCTGGCACAACCCTGAGGTGCACAGCATAAAGGAGCTCAAAGCTGAGCTGAAAAAAAGGCTCAAAGCCAGACCACCCACAGGCAGGCTGCTGTATTGCAGGGCACAACACAGCACCTGTCAGTCATGGTTGGCCACCACCCAGCAGGGACACCGTCCACAAGTACTCACACCCTTCCCGGTGGTCCAGTGTTCCTCCCTCCCACCCATAAGCCCAATTGCAGCCAGTTGTATTAAAGATGACTCCATGGTGGTCTAGTGGTTCCTGCCTCCCTGGCATGCCTGATCATGGCGTTTGACAACTATTATTAGAACCTGGTGGTCTAGTGGTATCCCTCCTCCTCCACCCACAGGGACCCCAGCCACTCAGCTTCCCCTCGTCAGTGGTGGGCAGCTGCACCGCCCACATAATGACCGCCACATGCTGAATGACAGTTAATGCATGATCTGTAAGCCTATTGGTTCATTACCGACTACTGGCTTGCAGACATATCAGACATACTAGAACAAAAGATGTGAATGATCGTGTTCATTCACATATTTGTGCCTGTGTAGTACAGTAGGGTCTGCAAGCCCATTGGTCCACACTGTGGGACCAATTGGCTTACCGATCATACTGTAAGCTGTCATTCGGTGGCAGCCAGGTGGTATGTGGGCAGGGTGCAGCCACCCACCACTGATGTGGAGGGAGCTGGGTGGCTGGGAGTCCCTGTGGGTGGGAGGAGGGGGGCACCAGACCACCAGGTCTGATAATAGTTGTCAAATGCCCATGATCGGGCATGCCTGAGGGGAGGGGGAACCGCTAGATCACCACGGTTCTTTCAAATATGCAAATACCCAAGATCTTGCATATAGGAGGGAGGGGGAACCACTGGATCACCATGGCATTTTCTTTTATGCAACTGCCCCTCGGCATGGGGGCATCCACTAGACTACCATGAATCTACTCAAGGTGACAGCGGCTGCACAGGGTGTCAGGCATTTTGCCAGGCTGCCCTGTGTAACACATGCAAATGGAGTATAATGGCATGCAAATGGCCCCATTTGAACCATGTATAAATTATGGCTCCATTTGCATGCCCAGCTCTGAATATCGCAGGTGATGCACACAGCGCAACACATTTGCACTGGAGCATTGCAGTGTTCTTGTGCCAGGTGCATCCTGTGTCATATTCAACAGAGATGCACCTTTGCACATCACCTTGAATATCGCCTGTCCTGGCCCTGGTGCATCTCAGTTGCGCCACACTCACTCTGCGCCACTGCCTGGCAGTCTGAATAACCCACCCATAATGTATTGAACAATGTTTACTCCAGCACTGAATATTGTAGCTCACAGGGTCACTTGTTTCCATGTGGATACATTATTATTAATTAGAAAATTGGCTTTTTGTTTCCTGGCATCTGACTGACTAGTACCCTTGTTGGGGGTACATTAACTTTCAATAGATGCCCAAGAAATAAAAAGTGCCAGCACAAGTGCCCTTCACCCACACAAGTATATTTGTGTCCATCCTGCTTGATGATTGGCCAAAACCACATCACTGAACTTCAAATAGACGCCTATTTTTTCTCTCGCTAGCGAGAAATGCTTGCCTCCAACACTCAGTGCCAACTGCAAAACCACACGTAATCCTCCACTCCACTTGGCTCATTTATGATTTTTTTCTGTCTTTCTTCAATCCTGACCCCACGCCACCCAAACTGAAGCTACAAATTAAAGTAGTGATCCATAGCATGTTTATGTACATGGCCACACACTGCATTGATTCTCCTAAATCTGCCTATCATTCAATGTGTCAGTGCTAATTCCAGTGAATGGACGATCAGGCAGGATGCATACCTCTCTGTGTTTTCTTGTATTGCTTTTTCTCTTTATTGTTCCCTCAGCTCAGCCTGTTATACTCCTGCCAGCATACACGTTGAGATCTGGGTCTTTCACTAGCATGGGGGCAGTGAGAGGCACTGATCTTCACTTCTGACTGAGTTGTAAACGTATCTACAACCATTTAAAAATAAAAGGACTGCAGAAGGAGGGAGTTTAGAGGGTGTGCTGCCAAAACACTGTTTTCTGTTTCTTGTAGTTTCTTTCTTTCTATTTTTTTTTTGCCTGCCCCTGCTAGAGTTGGGGTAGTGGGAAGAGACCGCCAGTGCTCCCAGAGGGACGAGGGAGTGAACATTGGGAGCTCACCAGCAATCAATTGTGAGTTTTAAATAAAACTAAACAGACTGATGGAATAGTGTGGGACAAGGCCAAGAGGGCGGGTGGCCATAGCAGTTTTTCTTTGTTACCTTGCTGAGTTTTCTGGAATGGATGTTACAGCTTTTAGCTATTTCAGGTAACTCCTTCGTGGGGGTGAAGCGGATCACGCAGACTGTCCGTCACTCCCTGAAGGAGCACTAAATAGCTAAATATGTTCTTTTTGTTGTTGGGGGCAACATGACAAAGAAATGTGCTGGGGTATTTTTGTGTGGATGAAGGTACACCGCAGTTGTTTGTAAATGAATGGGGAAGGCATCTGTGTGCAGTGAAAGGTCAGTTATGTTAATGCCAGCATTTTGTTTTGTAGAGAAACACTATTCCCATTCACCTGATTTCATATATGATTGCTCCTTAGCAGGTCTATCAGTGATACTGTGTCTCGTGGGGTGGGGGGTAATCATGACAACCAGGGCTAAACACTTAAACTACAGAGGCTGTAGAAGAATAGTATTAGGGAGGAACTATTTTATTTCAAAACATATCTTAGACTAATTTTTACAAACATTTTTACTAAACTTATTTTGTTCTACAATGCCATTTTCTAAGTGCAATAATACCCTCCAGGGTGGGACGGTATTGTGCAATACCAGAACTTCCAGGGCTACAAGGCCATCCACCTCTGGCGTCGGGCCTCATTACATCCCTTGGTGGTTCAGTATTGCCCAATACCACCCACCTATTGGATATTATTGTTGCTTATAACCCTGTGATTGTTGCCCTGCAGAATGTTTCTAATAGCAGATCATTTTTCATTCATTGCATTACACAGTTATAAAATGTTGATAGAAAATCCTGCTTTCCGATTGGTCCTTACCTGCTCATCAAATCCATTCATTGCACAGGTAAAAATAAGCATTCAAGAGGAAGACCACATTACAAAATGAGAGAAATCAGTGTGCCTTTAGAACATTGTTTTTTAAAATACTGCCATTTTTCCCATCGCTATTGCAGATCACCCTAGACTTGCAGCCAATCAGGGAAACTTCGTGTGCCACTCAAGACTGTGTCTTAATATTTTCAGTAGTACAAAACATAAAACTGTTAAATGTAATTAAAAAAAAAATTTGACTGGTGCTAAAGCAACAAATATGGTAACAGCCCACAGCATGTCTACTGCTGCTGTCTCCGCTGTCAATTGCGCCTCCTGACTAGCTGCATTTCCAAATATGAAATCACTGGCTCCTTGCACTGCTTCTGTATTTTCTTATTTTCTATTTCGAAGCTGACAGGCTGACTTCTGGACAAGTCATAGTCTGTGGGAAAGAAGTACTTTCTCAGTCAGTGAACCAGTTCTTGGGTCACAGGAAGAGGAGAGGCTGCTCCCTCCTATATAACTCCTAGCAGTGCTTGTAAATCACTTGTGTTAAAAAGATTTTAGAATACCCTATTCTCCTATCATTGAGCTGCTGCTTCTCCAAGTCCCTGAAAGCTCCTGCTGCAGTTCCTGCCCCTGCTGTGCTGCTGACCCTGCTGCTATCAGTTGTGGTTCATATAAAAATAATAAAATACAATTTGTATTTAAAAAAGACAGTTCTCTGTCTCTCCTTTAGTTGCAACAAGATGAAAAACTGAAACAAAAGAACTGATACCATAACTACTGATGCCAAGAAAGGACAAACTACACAGCACATTCAGAATTATGTCATTATCTAGATTTATGTGATATAGGTGAGTAGTAAATCTAACGACCAACAACAGTGGCACAATAACCACCCAGGGTCAAAACTGTGACTGCCATCAGAGTGACCGCCACAAATAGCGATGGCCGCTACATTTTCCTGCAGCACCAAACTTAAATTAACATTTTGTGCTGGGGCTATGCCCCACACCACCCTTGAAGGGGCAGATGCCCCCACACCCCCAACTTAATTATTACTAACTCCAGGGTGTGGACTTACAAAATAAAATAGAAAACCCAAGACAAGAAATTCTGTCCCTGACCGCAAATCAGGTCCTTCATTTCCATTGGCAGTGACTTTAGCCACTACACTGCTTCCATTGGGGGTAGCTCTAGCCACTACACCAACTGTCAAGTTTGACAGGGTTAGGCCAAACTACTCTACTTATCTTCTTCCTGTGGGTGTAGCGAGTGCATCACACTGCTACACCCACTCTAACCTCTAGATGCTCTTCAGCACTCGCTAGTCCTACAAGTGCTGTTACTGAGTCGCTATATTGAGTCGCTCAATAATAGGCAATCATATAGCATGATACCCATTATCTATTAGACTTAATGACCTATTTTATTATAAATTCCTATAAGTAAATCTATTTATTGGATATAAAAACATGATTTTTTACTGTAAAAGTAAAATAAAAATGTAGCCCATTTATAAGCCAGTAAGACATTGCGGGTGTGCATTAAACAGATATTACTTCACTCCAGGAGCTGAAGGTACCCTGCTCATGGCCTTGTGCCTACTACCCTCTGGGTGTGGTAATATCTGTTCAATGCACACCCACCATGTCTTATTTCTTACTTATACATAGATCCTACCTCCTAAGATTTAATCTGTTATGTTGCACAGTATCAAAGGAGTTTCTGAAGCCCAGGTTTGCAACATCTTCAACTTTCCTCTCATCACGTATGGTGATATTGTAATGAAAAAAATGCAATAGGACTGGTTTAGCATAATTTCCCTTTACAGAATTCATAATGGGTCATGAAACCAGTTATTTCTCAATAAATGATGAACAGTTGTGTTTCTTATGATTGTCTCCAGCAGCTACCCTGGCATTTCCTTTATACTGACACTAAAGAGGACAGGAAATCATTACTAACTAGCAGCTGCTTATAAAGTCCACCTGGGAACAGAAGTAGGAGGTTGTTCAGGAAAGAGGTTTGGTTTTATCTTCTGTTTTAACTGAAATATTTGAATAGTTTTGTACTTGAAATTAGTTCTGATGCGTTAAAATTACTACTTTGAGTTAGAACTGTTACTTGGGCTATGATATTGTAACTATTGGGGCTTGTGTGCTGGGTGTGGGAACACTTGTTTGGCAGTGATAACTAGAGTGAAATTTAAATGTGATGTTTGTCTGGTGGTGTAGAGCCCTCACACCCACCCTGTTTTGTAGGCTTTCTTAAATACTGAAAAGTCACTGGGGTTGGGATTGAAGGGCTGTGCATTTCTGTTTGTGAATGAAATTTGAAGCAACAGGAACTGGTGGGCCTGTGACATCATACGGTACCTGATGTCTGTATACACATACTGTTAGTGGGACTGGACACACATGGACTGTATGTGTTTGTGAGACTTGGGAACTTTATTGGTGGGGTTGAAATTGGGTTTGTAAACAACTGCAATCAGTATAGAGAGAGACTGTGTTCCAGGGGAAGGGACTGAGAAAAGGGGTGTGCCATTATGAACAGAGAGGGACAAACAGGGTGGCCAACCCACCATGGTAGGCATCTTTGAAGGGTTGTAGGCTGCACAGGCTGTGGGATGGCAATAATTCTCAATTGGGCCTGGAGAGGGAGACTGCCCACCTGTAGACAGCTATTTTGTATCAGGAGTGAAGTATATTGGTTAAGGAGTAAGCTTGGGGAGTTGGGGGTGTCCAAGGATAAGGGGTAAGAATATGGGTGGCAAAAGGGTGGGGCTGAGTGGAGACAGGGCAATGCTCAGAAATTACAGGACGTTATGTTACAGCAAGCAGGATGGGGATATTAGGGACAAAGGACCCATAGATAGGGATGTTGACACTAAGGGAAAACGTACGGGTAAACATTCAATATAAAGAGAGTGGAGGGGAAGAGTCAGAAGGGGCTGTTGTGGGGAAGCTAGAAGAGCAGACATTGAGAAGGGAGGGGCTGTTGTGGGAAGCCTAAAAAGGCAGACTGTGGGAAGGAGCTCTAGGAGAACAGGGCAAGAGGGGAGGAAGAGGGGCAGTTTAGAGGGGGCAGTCAGGGAAACTCAGGTTACTTGATGGAGGCTGGCATAGAGTTTTACAACAAATTTGAGCTACTACAACCTAGAGGGGAGGAAGGGGTTGGTGGAAATGAGGAAACTGATACAGCGGCCAGGGGAGGGAGTCGACACCTATAGGGCATTACAGACCGGCAATGGAAAAGATAGAAATAGTCCCAGAGGGAGAAGGGGAAACACAAATGTTAAGCAGATGGGGAGATGCAACATACTGCAGACATGAGGGAGGAGGGCACGACTGCAGAGAGACTGGGAGACAAGGAGGTGGGGAGGGGCCACCTTCAGCGGGGGCTGTACCAAGGATGGGGCCCTAGGTAAAGGGGACCCACAGAGGGCCTCTGGAGGTAGGGGACTATTACAAGGGGGAGGATGGCAGTGTGGAGGAAGGGAAACCATCAGGGCCAGGATAAGTGGTTCGGATAAGAGAGGTTAAAGGGACACCTATTCAGGGGGTCTGAGTTAAGTGGGCAAAATAACAAGGAGGCAGAAATGGGAGGGTGACAAGGGGTCTCTAATAAGGCAGGAAGACTCCCATGGAATTGAGATCACAAATAAAGGGGATGGGGGTTGAGCGCATAGTGGAGGTAACCATAAAGATGATGACGGTGTTAAGGTTCTGTTATTGGGAGAGTCGATGATTAGGGTATCCAGTGGGAGGGACAGGGGGTGGATGCCATAGCCAGGTGAAGGTAGTGGATATCTCTGGGCTGATAGTGCACAGAGCAAAGTTCATAGTGTATGAACTGGTTAGGGATTGTGGAGGAAACCAGATTTTCTGGTGCATTTGGGAACTAACGACCTAGAGGGAAATAGCGTTTTGAAATCCAAGCAAGGTTCCAAGAACTTGCCAGAGTCTGTCGGGATAATGGATGCAACATTTCTTTTTCGAGATATTGCCAGTACCAAAGGCCCCAGTGGAGGATAAAATGAAGATCACAGAGGTTAATGACTGGCTCAGGAAGTGGGAGGAAGAGAGTGGGTTGGGGTGTTAGGGAACTGGAAAGGAGTTTGGGAGGATAAGGGACTGTATGCCAAGTACAGGCTTCATCTTGCCCGTTAGGGAAGGAAGTCCTTAAACAGGGGTGGCTGACTACATTCAAGAATGTTGGGGTTTAAACTTGTGAGGGGAGGGATAAGGGAAGGGCTGACTAGAAGCCCCATCCTTCAGATGAGGGAGTAGCCTTCAAAGCCAAGGGAGGGAAACAGACTGGGGAGGAGGTTTCAGGAGGAGCAGAGGAGGATGGAAGTATAAGGAACCTAGGTGGTGTTTGACAAAGGGAACAGGGATAAGGAGTGGGGGTGAGGTGTTAGTAAATGCCAGGAGCTTGGAAACAAGTTGCCAGAGTTCCAGGCCATGCTGTTCGAGGGGAGTGGATGTGGCAGGTCACGAAACATGGACCTAAACGTGCAGGGGTACACTATGCTTAGGAAGGATAGAAAGGAGGGCAGAGGTGGTGGAGTGGCTATGTTTATTAGAGATGACATAGAAATTGCTAGGGTAGAAGAGGCAGAGGAAATGTGGAGGCCTTATGGGTCACCTCACAAACTCAGCAGGAGGTAAGGTCAAGCTGGGTGTAGTATATAGGCCTCCGGGATGAGTGATGTTCTGGAGGATGGTTTGCTGGATAACATCATTGCCCAGTGTGGACCAAAAGGGGAAGGAATGCTGTTAATGGGGACCTTAATATGTCAGGTACAAACTGGGGAACTATGTCCACTAAGGTGGCCAAGGAGCAGAGGCTGCTGGACGGCTTCCAGGATGTGTTCTTAACACAGCATGTGATGGAGCCCACAAGGAGGGCATGCCCTGGACGTGGTTCTGGCAGATGGGGATCTGGTAAGGGACCTGGTTGTAGAGGATCCCTGACTGGAGCGACCACAATACTGTCTGGTTTCAAATAAGCATGGGGAGGGGGAGAGATCTAGGACACTGGCAGTGGACTTTAGGGGGCAGACTTTGTGGGCATGGGAAATATTCTCAGGATCATTTGAAGGATTACATCAATGACAAATGTGGAAAAGAGATGGGAGATCATAAACGGGGACTTCATAAGACAGTCAGGACCTGCGCTAAGGTGAAACATAAGGGAGCAAGGTCACATAAACCATGCTAGTGGTGCAATGAGGTTCAGATAGCGGCCAGAGAAAATAAGGCGGCTACAAAAATATATGAAACAACAAGAGAGGATGGAAAAGGAAATGTACTATCTTGCATCTAGAAAAGTCACCCGGATGGTGAGGGGGCAAAGTCCAGTAAAAGAAGCAGCTGGCACAGGGATACATAAAGGGGAAATGGGGTTCTTCCGTACATTGGGGAGTGGAGAAAACTAAGGCCATCTCGGCAGATTGAGATCAGAAGGAGGGTGGTGGAAGAGGTGAGGACCAGGCAGAGGTATTAAATGAGTACTTTGCCTCTGTGTGTACACTAGGGAGGGATGGGATATCTACAAAGCAAGGCACAATGGGGATAGAAGCGGTGATGAGTGAGATCAGGGAAGCAACAGAAATGGAGCAAGAGGGAGGGAGAGGTACCCCAGGGTGTCACATCAGGATAAGGATAAAAAGGCCAGTAAGGTGGAGGGACGGATGATGCTATCTCCACTGAAAGGGTGTGGTTATCCCTCAAGGCCCTAAAGAAGATAAATCTCCTGTGCCGGATGGCATTCATCTGACAGTACTATGGGAATTGGCAGACATAATGGCTGCACCCTGGTGGAGCTCTTCAACAGGTCGCTTGAGACAGGGAGAGTACCTAGGATTGGCGAGAGGCACATGTGGTGCCAATCCATAAAGGGGGGTCGAGGAAGTACCAGGTAACTATAGACCGATCAGTTTGACCTCGATGGTGGGAAAATTAATGGAGAGTATACTAAAGGAACGATTGGGGTGTACTTGGAGGAGGTGGGAGGTCTTGATAGTCGGCAACATGGGTTTGTGCTAGGTAGATCAGTCAAACCAATCTTGTGGAGTTCTACGAATGGGTAACATCAGAACTGGACAGGGAAAGCCTGTGGATGTATTATTCTTGGACTTCAGCAAGGCGTTTGACTCTGTCCCCACAATTGTCTGGTGGAGAAACTGACGGGTTGGGAGTAGGCCCTTTGATGGTCAGATGGATTGAAAACTGGCTGGCTGGATGCACCCAGAGAGTAGTGGTCGGTAGGGAGCTCTCGAACCCTAGAGAGGTCGGTAGTGGGGTACCGCAGGGCTCGGTCCTGGGTCCGATCCTGTTTAATGCACACATATCAAACATCAGGGAGGGTATAGGGTGAAATGAGTCTCTTCACTGATGACTGCAAGATAGGAGCAGTAGTTAAGGGGAAGAGGGAGGTTGGCCCTGCAGGGACCTGGACACCCTGGAAAGCTGGGCTCACACATGGAAATTAAATTGCAATATCACCAAGTGCAAGGTGTTACATCTTGGGCAGCGAACCCAAACACAGGTACACCCTGGGAGGAGGCGCTGGAGACCTCAACAGGGAAAAGACCTAGGGATCATGGTGGATGCATGTATGAATAACTCTGAGCAGTGCAGGAGAGTGGCTAGCAAGGCAAACAGGATGTTGGGATGCATCGAAGGGGATCACCTCTAGGAGCAGGGAAGTGATTCTGCCGCTGTACAATGGACTGGTTAGACCACACCTTGAGTACTGTGTACAGTACTGGAGACCACACTTGAAGAGGGACATACAGCTCCTGGAGAGGTACAGAGGAGGGCAACTAAGATGATATGAGGACTAGGAATTTGACGATGAGGACAGACTTGAGGAGCTCTGCCTGTTTCACTGGAAGAGAGAGAGACAGGGGACATGATTGAGGTCTTCAAGTACCTCAAGGGAATAAATAGGGTAAACATGGAGGATCTTTAGACTAAAGCAGGGAGGTATCACCAGAGGGCATGGTTTGAAGTTGGAAGGTGGAAGGGTAAGGGGCAAAGAGGAGGAGGTTTTCACTGAGAGGGAGGTGGACCCTTGGAATGCACTGCCTGGCGAGCTGGTTCAGAGACCCACAGTGGAGGGCTTCAAGAGAGGGTGGGACAGACACAGAAAGTGGATGTATCAGATGATGGCCTGGCCCAGGAGGGTGGGGATGGATGATAGGGTTTCTGGAACACAAGGGGGGCTCGGCACTCAACTAGGGATCTGAGGTCTGAGCAGACTCAATAGACCGTAAGGGCCTAATCTGCTGGCAATTAGTATGTCAGTAAAGTTCTTATTTTATGAAATGATATGCAAGCACCCAAAATTATCTCAATGTAACTGTACCTGAATAAAAATGATATTAAAAACTGTGTTCCAGTTGGATACAGGTACCCTGTGTTTGATGAGGGCCCAGGTGTGCACCTCAACCCATGCCTGAAGCATCTCGGTTAGGATATTCAGAGGGGAGGAGGTGAGGAACAGCATGCCTTTGAGGAAGTTGCAATGATCCATCAACCATAACAATGTTTTAGCATACAGGTGTTGTGGACGAGGACCGCTTTGGTCCATGTCATCTGTCAGTTGCATAACTGGACCTGATGGGTCCATTGGGGAATTCAAATAACCAGAATTCACATGTGCATTATGGCTAATGGAAAGTGCCAATGGATGCTGCCATGCAACCTGGAAGGCATTAGCATGACCTGGCAGTGACATAATGGCAGGCATAAATTGAGTGGGCTTGTGCAATGAGGTGGTCAGCCTGGTAAAACGGCCATTCTGACAGAGGTGTCCAAGACTGCCCCAAAGTATTGGAGGCATTCACAAGGTGTCAGTACCAATTTTGGTACACTGACTGCAATACCAAGGGTATGGAACATTTGCCGGTTCAACCCAGAATATATGAGAGCTGATCCCTGAGTTGGCTTTTATGAGCCAGTCATCCAGGTAGGGAAACACATACAGGCATTTCAAAAGAAAGTTAAGGTTCCTTGGGGCACTGAATTTCTTATTGGGGATTTCAACGTAGCATGGCCCTGAGGAACATCCGTCTCCTCCAGTTGAGCCACCAGCCATCTGTCAACAGGTGCATGAAAGGCTGATATAGCCGAGAGATGTACCTTAAGAGTAGAGCGTTAAAGCCTGCATCTAATATGGTGAGTGGGTATTCTAAAATTTGATTTACCATGCATGTAAAAGGGTCCAGATGGTGAGAAGTGGTCATCACAGTAAACCATTTCCATTGGAGGGCATGGGTGCATCTGGTGGAGTTCTAGCAGCTACAGAACATTTTCCAATTTGGGGAGACTACAAAGTAAGCTATGGCTGTGTTTTCAGGTGCCAGGCATGAAGGTGAAAGGATTTCAGATCCGCATCAGAGTATCCTGGTTCTACCAGAAAACCCAGGCCCTGGCTTAAGTGAGCAAAATCCTGGGTAGTTTTGCATTGTGCAGAGATGCAAAGAGGTTCAGGTCTGGTCTGCCCCACTTTGAGAAAAGGTCTTTTACCACAGAGTTCAGGAGTTCCCACTGGTGCATCACTGACTGTGATCTGCTGAGATAATTTGCTAAGAGGTTTCGAAGCCTGGAACATGAAGAGTGGAGGGGTGAAGCCATGTTCCAGGGCCCAGTATCACAGTCTCATGGCCTCTCTCTCACAGTGGGTAGGAATGAGTCCCCCTCGATTGTTGAGTAATGCATCACAGGTGCTAACTGTATTAACAGAGGACCTGGAGACATATATGGGAGGAATGCATTAAGGGTGTTCAGGACAGCATGGAGTTCTAGCATGTTGAAATGCAAGGTGCATTCTAGTGAGGTCTAGGTGCCCTGTGTTTGATGAGGGCCCAGGTGTCCACCACAGCCCTTGACTAAAGCATCTGTGGTTAGGAAAAGCAGAGGAGGAGGAGGAGTGAGGACTGGCATGTCTTTGAGAAGGTTGCCACAATCCATCCACCACAACAATGTTTTACGTAGAGGTGTTGTAATGAGGATCATTTGGTCCCAGTCATCCATCAGTTGGTGCATTGGACTCCAAAGGGTCCCTTTGGGGAACTGACATGTGCAGTCTGGACGATGGGAGTGTGACAGTGGACACTGTCATGAAACCTGGAAGGTATAGGAATGACCTGTTGGTGACAACACCTGTATGCACTGGTGTAAACTGAGTGGGATTGATCAATGAGGCAGTCTGCCCTGTCCTCTGGTAGAAAGACCATTCTGGAGAGAGGTGTCTAAGACCACCCCAATGTATTGGAGGCATTGACAAGGTGCCAGTACTGAATTTGGTACACTGACTGTAATACTCAGGGTTTTAAACATTTGTCAAGTTTGACCAAGGGTATATAAGAGCTGATTTTTGGAGTTGGCTTTTGGAGCCGTAATATATAGGTAGGGAACACATACAGGCCTTCCTGCGAAGGCCCAGAGCTACTGTGGCAAAGCATTTGGTAAAACATGTGGCACCAAGGAGAAACAAAAGGGCAATACACTGAATTGATAATGGTTCCATGGAAGACAGAATCAAAGATATTTTTGGTGGGTTGTCCTTATTTTGATGTGGAGGTAGGCATCCTTCATATTAAGGAACACAGCCAGTCTCCTTGCTGCAGTAGTGGAAGGAGATCCTGGAGGGTGACCATCCTGAACTTTTTGTACTCTATGAAGTGGTTGAGACCCCTGAGATCCAATATGGGACACAAGTCACCTGTCCTCTTGAGGACTGGGAAGTACCTGGAATAAAAGCTGTTGTTCTGTTGTTCTAGAGGAACTGGTTAAATGGGGCTCTTTTGGAGGAGGGACTGAACCTCCTCCAGTAACAGAGCAAGATAATCTGCTGAGTAATTTGTTTGAATAGGTAGATGGTCTGGAGGGATTGTCTAAGAGTTAAAGGCATGGCCCTCATCAATAATTTCTGGAACCTAGCCATCTGAGGTGATCTCCTCCATTGAGGAAGGGATATGCGACCTCCTACAGCCACTCTTAGAGGTAAATGTGGTTGGGGAGGACTGGGGAGTCCGGCTGTAGCAGTGGGACTGCTCCCCATGCACCACCACCTCTAGGGGCTTTGGAGTGAGCACCTGGGTGTGGACTGGAGCTGGTAATGTTGCTCCTTTCCTTTACCTTGTTGCCTGGAAGGAGATATTGCCCTCTGACCCCTGCAGGATGGCAGGAACCACAAAAACAACCCCTAGGTTGGGTGCGGTAGAGGAAGGAAAAGATTTAAGGTTCTACCTGAAGCTTGTAAATCCCTTAAAGTATCCTGCACATCTCTGCCAAATAATACTTTCAAGATGGGTGAACAGGCCTTTCAGCATTTGCCCCAAGCTCTGGAACTCTTTTCCTCACGTCTTTAAGATGCTCTCAGACTCACCCAGCTTTTAAAATGAAATTCACAAGTTTCTCCTATCTAATGATAAATGTTTGTGTAAATTATTCCTTTTGTTGTATTTATCTCATGCTTAGGGCCAGATATTCAAAACTTTGCCCCGGGCTGAATGAGCACTGCCCGACGGGCAAACTTAGGCCCGAGCACAAAGCAAGTTTGCTATATTCAAAAGGAATAGCCCGGGCAAACAGCTTTGAATATAGCATGGAATGAGGCTGGGCAAACTGGCTGGAGTGCAGTGCAACTTAGCTCCTGGAATAAGACAGTTCTGAATATGGCAACCAGGAAGTGCAATCCACAACTGCAAAACAGTGCACAGCGATGTGAAGGTAGGTAGAGGTGAACTATGTTGGCAATGTGTGTTATCAGCAATGCGGACCCAATACAGCTGCAGACAGCAACATATGTAAAAGTATAGTGTTCAAAACTGTAAAATATTCCCCGAACTGTTTGCACAGCGCTAACACGCTTACACAGCTTTAGCGCAGGGTTAAATCGTTAGCCCAGTGCAAACATGTTTGCCTGGCCATATTCAAAAGTGACATGCAAATGAGCCTACTTCATGATCTTTAGCAAACATCCAGATTAGCATCTCATTATGCCCTGGTTGCATGCTGTTTGTGCCCTGGCTAGCGCTTTAGCCCTGCTGCGCTAAACCCACGTAGCGTTGTGGTGCTCGCAAACAGCTCAGGGAATATTATACAGTTTTGAACACTACTTCCCATGTGCTGCTGCCTGCAGCTGTACTGGGACAACACAGCACAGGCACAGATGGTGGTGGTGCTGCATGCAACTGTCACACTGTAGGTCATGCTACAGTGCACAGCAGACACTACAGTAGCAAGGGGCCAGTAGTGTGTGGACACAGCAATGCCTATGGTGTGTGGGACAGTGATGATGACTGCACTATACACAGTGAGAGGCCCAACCTGCAGGTGTTTACTGACAGTGGTCATTACTGTTACACTGTTGTGTGACCCACAGATGCTGCACCTCTGGCATGGGATGCTCACAGTGACATATATATGTCCGGATTTGTGTGCTGTGGCAGTTGTACAGCTGTGCGGTATGTGGCTGGGGGGGCATATATTATCAGAAAGGCACGCTGGTGTTGGGGTATGCCCAATACTGGCCCATGCACTGCATGATGTGTCCCAGCCTTGTGGCCACACCTGGTCTGTGGCACAGCCTGGCCACCCATACACTCTCCCTCAACATCCTCCATGCCCACAGTGCTGCATGTGTGTGCTGGCATCTATTGGTGTCCAGAAGTGTGGTCCGCAGTGTGTGCTGTATGGCCACATTGCCATGCTGTCCACTGGTGGCAGGGTCACCACTTACTGCCTGGCATGGCTGGGACTGGCGGCAGGTGATGGCATCATTGTGATGCCATCAGTTAGCACATACTTCCTCTATGTTTGGCTTTGTCTATGTGTCATATTTATTTGTTAGGGTCGCGCAAAACCCGGCGCAAACACCGCTACAAAGCCATAGTGTTGCATAAAGCTGATTGCCCAGGGTTAAGAAGCTTTTCCGGGCAGTAATATGCACCCGCGCTAAGTGTCGCTCTAAGTCGCATAAAACCACTTTGCGCGGTGCTAGTCGCTGAATATAGCATTGTTCCTGTATTCATGTCAGTTTGCCCTTGCATACATTATGATTTTGCCTAGTGCTAACGCGAGTTTGTCTGCGCTATTTGGCCTTTTGACTATAGAGCCTGCTAATCCTATGCGCTAAACCTCGCGCTAAACGCTTTTTTGCCCGAGAAAGTTTTGAATATCTGGCCTTAATCTATTAACTACCAAACAATTTTGCACACCTGAAGTTGAACTTTTCTGTTATTACATTGCACTGAATATGATAATGTCACTCCTATACTTGCCTGTACTATGGTGATATTATTTAGCAATAAGGCATAACAGGGCTTTGGTTCTACTAGGTTTACCCCATGGTCAGGGGCATTTTAAAGCATAGCGATGCCGAGTGCCTTCAGCCCCTGACCGCCGGGTAAATCTAGTACAACCAACATCCCTGAAGTGTCTTATTGCTTATATAAAAGGGCCCAGAGGCAACTTTTAATAAACAAACACACTAAAAGTTTTAAAACCCACAAATATTATAATAAAATGTTGCTAAATAATGTAATATAGTCCCTTCACTGATGTTTTCAACTGTCAGTCATGTGTCTTTCTTCATATTCACTACATTGTATGATTGTTTACCATGGAATAGAATAATTCAGAGCTCTGCATTATTACAGTAGTAGAATGTCCCCCTCCACACACACACACACACACACACACACACATATGGAATGATAACATGAAATGCAACGAATTCTAAATTCTTCAGAGTTCCACTGACATACATACACACAGACTCACACGCAGGCCTCAAGTGGAGAAAGAACCTTAATTTTATCTGTTGCCGTAAAGAGCAGGAGTTTTCTGGTAAATTGATGGGGATAGAAGAGGGTTTTTCATGGTCATCAAAAACACCAGCAATGGAAACTCTGCATAGTACTTGATTTTCTAAATTTGTGTATGTGTGTAAGGAGGGGCTCTTGAGTGAAAATAACATTAAATTATTTAGTTACTTTAGCTAATTTAATGGACTTTCATTTTAAGGGCTGTTGAAGGTTTCGTATATGAATAAAGATTGCAGCCATGTTTGTGATGAAGATTTGGGGCCCTATTCACAAGGTGGATGCAAGACCTGCGTCAAGCCTGCATCCACCCGGTGCGGCACCAACCACTTCGTTACACCATTCACCCATCACAAAGGTTGCGCGCCTTTGCAACACTATAATTATTTACGGCGGCTTGCACCAGACATGTGGTACAAGCCCTGTATTATGGGTGGCAGTGATGGACCAGCGAAGCTGGTTTAATATCGGGCCGGGACACACCAGCTGTGAATCCTATCTCATGACGGGGATCGACCTAAGCTCCATGAGCTCTGAGTTCAACACACCTGGGGCTTGTGCTGGTCCAAACCTTTTGTGAATCAGGCCCTTGGAGGCAAGAGGTTTATGAATTCTGTGAGTTGCCCTATTTGTTAGGGACTTGTTTTTAGCCATTGATAGTGCTTTCTTAAGGCATTAGCTAGAACCGAGTCTCAGCCAATCAAGAAACAGGGATTTCCTTGCCCATTTTATGTGTATCTTTCTCTAAGTATTTATTGTTGTCTTTGTAACTTGCTGTCTATTTATTGTCTGTACCTCTCCTGGACTGTGCCTGAAAATAGGCAATGTTTTTGTCTAGTGTACCTACCTAATCAACAAAAACTAAATAAATAAATTTAGGGCCCTTAAAGGAGCATTTAGTACAGCCTGCTGGACATCAGATACAAAACCTGCCACTCTGAGCCATGAGTATCTTCTATAGCAGATCCCTGGCAGAGGCATCTGAAATATCTTAAGCTGCTTGAAGGAGATGTTTGCCCACATAAGTGCCTGTAGTGAGAAGTAGGGCTGTGCCTAATGCGGAACTCCGCTGGTGAAATTAGTATGGTATGACTTCATTCTGCTGGTGGAATTTCCACCAGAATTTCGCTGGTTCTTCGGGAGAATTTCGCCTCATTGATCTGCAGAATGATATTCCACAGAACAACATTTTCCACAGAAAATTATTCCTCAACAATTTCAGTGGAAAATATTGAGATCCACAGAATAATATTCCATGGAACAGCAGTTTTTCCATATAGCTTTTTTCACTCCCCATTGCCTCCTGCACCTACTTGGCAATGAGAGAGACATGGTATTTCGTGACTTTTCTCCTGTTACCTGGGACCCTAGAATGTGGTTGCGCATGCATGTGGAGAGCACACATTGCGCCTCTTGACTCAGTGATGGCCCCATCTGACCACCGACCTAGTGCCAGGGTACTCTGTGGCCTGGCACACTACCACCTAGCCTTCACTGGGTGGCAGCCAAGAGCCAGGGAACCCTCTCTTCCCTCCCTGAGAGGAGCACTGCCTTGTGGCAGCTCAAAACAGCTCTGCATCCTCTTGCCTGTCCAACCCCTGGTGGCTTGAGCTCGTCCTGAACTTGGGTTGCCAGTATGGCACAAGGTGTGGCATCCAGTGCTCAACCCTCAGTGCCACTGGGCTGCATTAACAGCATTTTTCCATGGAAAATTGTTCCGACAACTATTTTCCCGTCATTGAATTTCCACTATTCTATTTCTGGCAAAATTCAGCTGAATTTTGGCAGAAATTTGAAAATGCAGCAGAATATCATTCTGCTAGAATATGAACATTCCACACAGCACTAGTGAGAAGTTTAAGTAATTCTGTTTCTCTGCACTGTCGGGCAAGGCCTGGGCAATAGTTTTGGCCTTACACCAGAGGGAGTTTTGATATTTCATCATATGGGCCTGGTAGTTTGCAATACATAGGCCCAAAAATAGAGGCGTGAAAGTTATATTTCCCACCATAGAAAAATTTCTGTAAAATTTTGCAACCTTTGTGGAAGGTCTGAACTTACACCATAGCAGATCAGAAAACTTCCAAAGGTTTTGGGTGAAATATTACCCTGTTACACTCACCTATGGGGGAAGAAAAAAGTTACCTGATGCCCAGTGCCCCGAAGCCTACCTGAAATAAAAATAATAAATCCCGGAGGCTAGTGGTACCTTATCCCACCTGATCACCTGCCCCACATTTAAAAAACCTGGAATCCCTGGTAGCTAGTGGCACCCCCATCCAGTCACCCACCCCTCTGTCCTGGACATCATGTCCTGGTATCCAGTGTAACTCACCTCCCATCCTGATCCCCCACTATAGTCACAAAAAAAAATTCTCACTAGTGGTCTAGTGAACCCCCCCTCCTATCCACAATCCTCAGTCTGAAATAAATGTTTGTTCCCTAGTTGTCTAGTGCCCCTAGCCCCTCATCACTGCAGGCAGTGTCCCACCACCCGCTCCCCTATCTTAAACCTGGTGAGCAGCTGGCTGGCTCTCCTCTCTCCCTCCATGGGCAGCAACTCACTGAGCTGTCAATGAATGTGCACGTGCTTGTACAAGCTTAGCTCATTCTGACAGCTCAGCAGGCTGCCAGTCATGGAAAAGAGAGGAGGGCTGTGCTGGTCACCCGCTCAGGTTTGGGATGGGAAAGTGGCGGTGGGACATTGTCTGCAGGGGTGGGGGCTGGGCGGCACTAGACCACAAAGGAATAACATTTTAATTCACGGACTGAGGATTGGGAATGGGGGGTCAATAAACAACAGGAGAAATTTTATATTTTTCACTATATGGCAGGGGAATGGGATGGGAGGTTACACTGAACACCAGGGCATGATGTCCTGGACTGGTCAGGTGGCTGATCAGGTTGGAGGAGGGACCACCGTCACCAGGGATTCCAGGATTTGTTTTTAAATATGGGGTGGGTGACTGGGGTGGGGGGAGGACTGCTAGCCACCAGGGAATTAATTTATAATACTGTATATCAGCAGTGACTGATGACTAGCTGGGAGCGCTAGACACCTTAGACACCTTACTACAGATGCTGATCAGGTGGGGGAAGGACCGCTTGCCACTAGGGAATTCATTTGTAAACTTTGTATTATACATTTAACATTGGGCAGCGATGCAGGGCAGGCAGAATTTCCATTAAAGTTCAGAAATGGATTTCAGAACTTTCATGGAAGCAAAAGTCTGACTTTCACTTCAGTTCCGCAGCGGAAGGTTTTTGAGCACCTCTACCCAAAATGCTGAGGCATACATATGCTTGCCTAGGACATCCAGCTTCTGAGACCAGGAGGGAGGGAGCTAAGATGTTTTGGTGCCCTGGACCTATCATGGACTGCAGTAATATCTAATGAATCCACCTCAGGCTGTGTGGCATAAAGTGGTTTGCCTGATGGATTAAGATATGATTTATCTGTCTTTCTAGGGACTGCAGGGATGTTATTGGGCTTGTGCCAAGCAGCATAAGTGGCATCCTCTAAAGCTGATAAAAGAGGAGGTACAACTATAGTGGGAGATTCAGAGAGCTCCAAAATATCTAGGAAAATCTTTTGGTGGAGTCCTGTTCCCCATGGAAACCCCATAGCAGCCTGAAGTTGCTGCATCATGAAAGGAAAAGAAGGGTCTTCATGAAGTGACCTGGGAGTGTTAATAACAGAGTCCCCACAACAGGTCAAGATAGTAGAGCTGGTACTCTGTTCATAGGGTAGCTCAGCGGCACCCCAAGGTCCCTCTTTCTCCTGCAAGATATGGTCTGGATTATATTCATAGGCACTGTTGAGTGTGTTGATGAGCAGGAGGGAGCAGGCTGGTGATGATGGTGCCTGCTGTGGCAAAGAGGTGCCTGGCATCTTCAAGAGGAGAGGTGTCGGCACCCCATTAACTGCTAGACAGCACTAGGCAGGTCAGGAAGGAGTCATTGGATCATCTCAGAGAATGTGATAAGAGCGACTTGAGCATCAGCACCCAGTTGAGAAATGGGCATGATGACAGGGGAAAACAGTAGCGTGGAACCGCCAACATCAGTGGCATACTGGAGGTCATCTTGCTAGTGGTGCATGCTTAACTCTGACCATTGTGGGAAATCGATGGGCAGTGGTGCTGAAAGCATTGCTGCTGGAGCAGTTGATGGCTGCACAGAGACCATACCTGTAACAGGTCTGTGAGGAGACCTGGAGTAGAGCGGGACAGTCTGTAATTGTCCTTATACTTGTGCCTGTGCCTGGACTTATCTTTGGATTTGAATGACTTGAAGCTGTCAAGGAGGCTGGCAATGCTGACATCTCCTGAGACTGCTTAGAAGCAACCTGTTCTGTTAGCTGCTTCTCCATGTTGGTGAGTTGTTTCATTAGTAAAAGCTTTTCTAAGGCACTTTTGCAGTGTGTCTTGGTTGCAGAGTTAAAGCACTTACAAATCTGGCAGGCAGCGACACCATGGTCAAGGCCTAAGTAACAAATACAGATGGTCGCGAGTCGCTGTTGTATATTTTATCTTCGCAGTCACAAGAATGAAATGACTTTGATGGTCTTCTCCAACATACAGGGCATCAATTAATGACTTAAAAAGTGATTACTACTGCTTAAAAAGAAAGTGGTGTGGTAACCAACAGTGTTTCCGTATGGTGTCTGACAAGTAGGAGCGATGGCAGGAAAAGATCTGAGGAGAGGAGGGGCCACTCACTTTATAGGCATTCTGACACCTGACATTATTGTGGATGGCCCCTGCAGCACTGCTTGCAAAAGTTTCCATGTGGCCCTGCTGCCTAATTACTATATGTTCCAAAACTGTGGCCTGATGAAAGAGATTCTCTTGAAGATCTATTGTAATGATCCTGGACTTCAGGAAGGCTTACTATGTCAAAATAAAATGTGCATTAAAACCATCTGAAAGATGCTGCAGGGGTGACATGGAGGAAAGCTAGAATGCCATAAAGGATGCAATAACTCTGGCCATAGCAGAATGCACCACAGATTAGTAAAACTAAGAAGAGGAGAAACCCTCTTTGGTTTTCTAAGGAAGTTGCTTTCAGTATAAAGGAGAAAAAAAGCTTCAAAAAGTACGGACAAAGAGGGACATCAACATGGAGGAATACAAGGCAAGCCTCAATGAAGCAGGGAAGGTGATTGGTTAGCCAAAGCACAAACAGAAGAAAGAATTGCTGAAGGAGTTAAAAGAGGACAAAACCTTTACAGATATATATGGTGAAAACAAATGCAAAGGGTATTGTTCTGTTGAGAACCAGAAAGGGGCAGAACATGGAGGCTGACAAAGAAATGGCAGAGGTTCTGAATACTCTGCTCAGTCTTCACACAAGAGGAACAGGATAGTGGAGTTGGTACTAGGAAATGAAGGACACCACACCAGTGAAGCTGACATAAATCCCTTCACAAAAGAAAGGGTCCTAAAAGAACTGAAAATTTAAGAACCAGCAAAGCAATGGGACCTGACAGTATCCACTCAAGAATACTGAAAGAACTTGCAGAGGAACTTGCCTCCCCATTAGCAGTCCTCTTCAATAAGTTCATGGAGAGTGAAAGAGTCCAAGATGACTAGAAAAAGCCACAGTGGTACCTGCACAAAAGTGGGAGCAGGGAAGATGCTGGGAATTACCATCCAGTGAACCTCACCTTGTGGTGGGGAAAATCATGGAAACATTACTGAAGGAAAGAAAAGCAATATATGGAAGCAAATGGAAAACTGGACCCAAAGCAACATGGCTCTCATTAGGGAGGTCATGCCAGACAACATGATTGATTTCTTTGATTGGGTGACCAGAATACTGGACCAGGGTGGAGCAGTAGACATAGTGTATCTGGACTTCAATAAGATGTTTGACTCCATTCCACATAGTAGACTAATAAACAAGTTGGAACACACTGGAGAGGGGCATAAAATAGTCAGCTGGGTTAGGAACTGGCTCCAGGATAGAACCCAGATGGTCATGGCAAATGTCACTCTGTCAGAGCAAGGTGGGGTAACCAGCGGAGTCCCCAGGGATCAGTACTGGGCCAATTCTATTTAACATATTCATCACTGATGGATTGAAGGAAAGGTATGCCTGTTCGCAGGTGACACCAAGCTCTGTAACAGAGTAGACATGCAAGAGGGGCCACAGGAATGGACTCTGATCTAAAAAGCTGGAAGAATGGTAAAACAACGGCAGTTGAAATTCAACACCAAGAAGTATAAATTTATGCACCTGGGGAGAAAGAATCAGGCAGGAAATATACCCTGAGGGGAACAACTAACAGAAACTAAGGTTGAGAGGGATCTAGGAGTACTCATATCTTATGATTTAAAGACAACCAGCAATATGAAAAGTTGAAGCAGAAAGCTAATGGCATCCTTGGATGCATAGGTATCGATATCACGAGTAGAAAAAGCAAGGTGATAATCCCACTGTATAGGTGCTTGTGAAGCTGCACCTAGAGTATTGCATCCAGTTCTGAGACCACACCTCAAGAAAGACAAAGATCATCTGGTGACCATTCAGAGGAGAGCTACTAAGATGATTCACAGACTTTATCAAGAATCCTATGAGTCAAGGCTAAACCATCTCAAGATGTACTCACTAGAAAGGAACAGAGACAGAGGGATATGGTTGAGACATTCAAATACCTCAACGGAATTAACTCAGTACAAACTCAGGACCTTTTCAGAGAACGTTCATCTACACAAACAAGGGGACACAGCAGGACCCTATCAGGAGGTAGATTTGAATCCAACATCAGGAAGTTTTTCTTCACTGAAGGGTGGTGGAGCCTTGAAAAGTCCACCCCAGAAGTCTTGGCAGCAAAGACAGTGAGAGAGTCCAAGCTAGCATGGATAGGCACTGTGGAAACTGAGGAAGGAAAAAGATCATGTTGGGGCAACCCACACAGGCAGACTAGATGAATCATATGGTCCCCTTCTGTTGGCACCTTCTTATGTTCTTATGGTAAGTACCTATGTAATAGTATTTTCTCTTCAAGGAACCAGTAATTTGGAGTTTTAACTATGTCATGGTTTGTGCATAGAACTCTAAGCATAGTTCTCATAGGTCAACAGCTCATGGTTAGCATTCTGTAGACCAACTGTGACATATTAAAACTCAAAATTTCTGGTTCCATGAAGGGAACTGTAACAGAATGCTGTCCCATAAAATAAACCAATGCAAAATACTGTTTCTTATAACTTTTATTCAGCTACAGTTAACAATGGATAATTTAGGGAATGCCATAATTTCTAAGAATAACATAGAGGATAATGTATGGTCTTTGGTTAACAACCATGGTGTAAACATTCTGAAGGTTGCCACGACATCTTTGTAAACCTTGAGAGCATAGCTCGAGAGGTTTTCAGATGTCATGGCAACCTCAAGAAGTGTTTTCAGGGCAGTAATTAACCAATGACCATACATTATATTTTATAGTGTATGGCAATCAAGATTGTGTAATCATGGATTGAATTACTTTTCTGAGTAATTCTTACCTCAAGCAGTCATAAATCATGCAGGAAGATTCATCAACAGATTGATAGATAAAATGGCAACATTTTTAAACAACATAATGTGTAGTGATCCAGTTGGACCACCATTCTCAAAGGAACATTGAATGTTGTGAGCATTCCATTTTGTTATTTCCTTGATATGACTTACTCAAGAAGGATTAACAAGCTGGCCCCGTGGTGCTCAGGGTTGAGGTGCTGGACACCACACCTCACACTATGCCGTTACCTGGATTAGGGATGAGCCAGGATTGCTGAGGGTTGGCAGGGGAGGGCGAGGAGCATGACTGAACTGCTGCAAGGTGTCTCTCCTCTCTCAGGGAGGGATGAGGAGTTTTCTGGTCGCTGGCTGCCACCTGGTGGAGGACAGGTGGCAGTTCAGGCAACGGGAGCCCGTGACAGCCTAGGGTGAGGTGGAAGGGCCTAGCCGGTATCTGGTGTGCATGTGCACCTCCAATTGCACACACAACCATGTCTGCCAGGGTTCAAGGATCAGAGAAAACTAGGGAAAAAATGCAAAAATTGCAAAAAAAAAAGAAGAAGGGTTAACAATAGAGTGATGTCATATTGATGGCATAACAAGATTGTAAACTGCTTGATTTCAGTTAGTAATAAGGGCCCCTTACATTATAACTTTATAAACAGCAGCCAGTTAACACATATTTCTTGTTCCCTTTAAGCAAACTGGTCAGTCGAATCCAGGTCAGCCCATGAGTCTTTTACGAATATCAGTACCAGGTTGGCCACCTTCCAAGTTACAAGTTGTAGCAAAACACATGATTGGATATTTCTAAAGAGATTCTTTCTGGTTGCCCTGTAATGGTACTGAAGTCAGGAACTTTTCCAGATATACAGTATCACAGAAATTTCATGAAATATCTGATTGCAACTAACTATGCATTTTCCAATGATTTACTGAACATTATTGTCAAAGGGAAAGGCAGTTTGCAGCTTGTTTCTTTAAGACTTTGTGTGCAGTTCTGCTTCTGTTCTGGTGGGTGTCAAGGTAAAGTCAAAGAACACATTACATTTTGAAACAGTAAGAGATCTTTCCTTGTGTCTTCCAACATTCCCTTTCCTTTCCAATAAAGCCTATTAGGCAAATGCCCATGGCTGTGTGAGTTGTTGGTGAGTGAAATAACTGCCATTACTCATTTGCAGTTAATGCACTAACAGTCTCTCTTTGTTTTGTTATGGGCTTTAGGATACATTGTGTATAAAAGCACAATATAAATGCAAATTCTTCCTCATTTGCACTAAGATCCCACTGAGTATACTATGTACTTTGTAATTCAGATATTGGATTTATCATGAGAGCACACTACCACATTAATCTCCATGAACTATGTTGACTAAATTATTGGCCTTCAACCCCAAGACATGAAAATTTTCTTGTATAAATGTTATTACTTTTCTTATATCTCACTGAGAACTGGGTACATCCCCAGGACTGCAGGATGGGGCACATGGTGCCCCTCCACAACAGTGGTCCCAAGGATGAACCAGGCAACTATAGACTAGTCAGCCTTACATCCATTGTGGGAAGCTAATGGAGACTATCCTTAAGGAAAGGCTAGTTACCTTTCTGGAGGTGAATGGTCTCCAGCACAGCAGACAGCAAGGGTTTGTCATGGGAAGATCTTGTCAGACCAACCTGGTGGACTTTATGACTGGGTGACTAGACCACTCGACAGGGACCATGTGGTGGATGCCTTGTATCTAGACTTCAGCAAGGCATTTGATTCAGTGCCATATGGGAGACAGATTAGCAAGTTGAGATACCAGGAAGTAGGGAGAAAATGGTGGAGTGGATCAAGAACTGGCTCAATGACCGGAAGCAGAGGGTAGTTATGAGGGTGGAATTTTCAACTCCAAGAGCCATAACCAGTGGGGTACCACAGGACTTGGTACTGGGTCCAATGTTGTTTGGCATATTCATTGCCGACATCTTGCATGGATTAAGAATAAAATCAGCCTTTTTCAGATGACACAAAGTTAGGTGCAGTGGTAGACAACACAAGGGGTGGTGGGGCTACAGGATGATCTGGCTAGACTTGAGCACTGGTCAGAAACATGGTAGCTGGGGTTCAATGCAAAGAAGTGAAAGGTCATGCACTTGAGAGCAAGAAACACAAGGAATCATTACCAACTGGGTGAGGTACAAATATTCCCTACAGAGGAGGAAAAGATCTTGCAGTGATAATAACATGGCAAATGAACCATTCAGCACAGTGCAGAAAAGTGACATCTAAGGCTAATAAGATGCTGTGGTGTATTGCCAGAGTAATCACATCCAGGAGAAGGGCAGTCATCCTGCCACTGTATAGGTCATTGGTGAGGCCACATCTGGAGTACTGTGTACAGTCTCTGGTGCCCCTACCCTAAAGAACAATGTTAAATTGCTGGAGGGGGTCCAATGCAAAGCAACCAGGATGATCCTCAGTATGGAGGACAAGCCCTTTGAGTAGAGACTTGAGGAAGCTCAACATGTACTCCTGGAGGAATGGAAGAATAGAGGGACATGATATAAACCTTCACAGATATGAAAGGCATAAATAAAGATGGCACAGAGGGAACTTTAAGATTAAGGGGGAGGTAAAGTAGGGGCACAGTCTAAAGTTGGAGGGTGGTAGATTCAGAGGGGAAATGAGAAAGCACTATTTCACAGAGAGAGTGAGACAAGGTGGAATGCATTGCTTGAGGAGGTGACATCCTTGAAGATGGTGGGCAGCTTTAAGAGGGATGGGACAAAGTCAGGAGGAAGGTCACCAGTGAGGCACTAGGGGTGAGGTAACTGCTAGTATGGGCATGAAATTGGGTATGTGGGTAGGATAAGAGGCAGGAGCTGCAGTGTAACAGACTGTTAGCTTGCACACTGAGCAGACTAGATAGACCATCAGGCCTGTATCTGCTGGCATTTTTGTACATTTGTATATTTGTATTGTAATGCTCTAGGTCTGCTTTAGATCTTTGGATGTTCTATTTCCTGTTGGTAGTGCATACGTAGATATTTCCAACTTGCTTAAGAGGAGATTTGGGTCAAATCAGTAGGGAGATTGTCCTGCTAGTAGGGAGATTTCATAATGCCATGAGTCTGTCCTTAAATGGCATCAAAAACAAGAAAAAAAACATTTAAAACATTTAATATATTTTATTTTGTCAAGAATAAGCACCTAAAAGAATCAATAACTAGTTATACAAAGTTATCAGATACACTGTTCATCGCTAATTTACTATTCATGTGTATTTATCTGCCAAAAGAAACATGAATAGATATTTTTAACAGAATTTTACCTAAGCAGGAGATTTTGTTTCCAGGAGAGAGGGCTGGGTTCAGTCAAATAAACAGGGGTCTCCTGGGAAAAGCAGGAGATATCACATGTATGGTTGTGTGTCCTGCTGCAGCTTTGTAATCCTTCTTGGTCAGATCACTACTATAAATGAAAGCATGTAGGTAATGGTTTTACCTGTTTAAATCAATGGAATTGATGAATTAAATGGCAAGTACTTTTCATTGTTTTGCTGTGATTTAAATTTGGGAGGTGTTTGGTTAGTATTATCACCATCTAATCTGAATTGCAGACTCTTCCTTGGAATGACCAAGACATTGACCAAATTATCCATTCACACTTACAGTTCTTAATGATATAGTGTACTGTCAGGAATAAATATTACCTTTCAAAAGTACAGTAGTACATAATCTTTACTTATGTCTGAAGTAGTTCCCCTTTTGAAAATTAGATGTTCTACTTGACAATATTTGGTGTGATTTGTGAAACAATACTTTTATGGAGGCTGACATAACTCATTCTAGTCCTCCTCATGACATCATCAGCCCTATGATCTCATTGGCTTTGACCTCACAACTGACCAATAAGAGCCAATCACCTGCTGCAAGCTCGGTCTTTGTGATGTTGCAGTAAGTGAAGTCACAATGCTGATGAGGTAGGAAGAAGACTAGAACTAAATATATCAGTCTCCTGGTAAAGTATTGTTCTTTACATCACACCTAATATTATAAGGTAGAAAACATATTCAGCAAATGGGAAATGAAAATACTTCAGAATTTAAAAGCAACAACTTACTACTTTTAAAACCTAACACAAATTTCTGCATGCTGTTGTTAGCACTGTTAGCTCTTTAAGTGTGGTACCTTTATAGAAGTAAATCAAACCTTTCAATGTGGGAGCAGAGAACTGTATCATCTGTGTATTGCAATGTGATATATGTTGAAGTCAGTAATGAAGGGTTAAAGTATAATTTAATTTATATAAAACTATGGTTTAGTCAATTATGCTAGCCATATCAGATTTCCAAGTTATATCTTTATGTATCCATTCTGCTGGGGATAATCAAAAGTAAATTTGATTTTACTCTGATTTTGTTATACTGATGCTTTTAAGTTCTACATACATGTTTAATATCAGTTGCTAGTTTTCACTCTGTACAATATAAATAATTTATTTTCTTAATCTAGTTTTGCACTATGAAGACACATTTGATTTAATTTAGGATTATGTTGTGTTTTATTAAAACCTGCAATAGAGATTATGTATGGTTATGAATACTTAATGCCCTCAGTGTGATAAACTAGAACCGTTGCAAGTAAAATATGCAGTGTCAGTTCAAGAACAAGAGCTAAATGGAATAGCCATGTTTAAATTCTACTACATTATTTTACGTACTACAAGACTTCCTAGAAATAATAACTGCAGATATCTGAGGATGGGATGAGATAATGAAAAATCATGGATTTGGAAAATGCAATGTGAAAATGCAGTGCTTACATTTACATTAACTACATAGTCCCTGTTTTTATTTTGATTTGGTTATTGAATTTTCTGTCTATACAGACAAAAGCCCAACTAAGTTTTAGGTAATAAAATAATATGTAAAGCAGATAGCTCCATCAATAAAACAAATAAAACACTGGAAAATAATATAGTTTTATGTAATGCTTTTAATAATCATAATTCCAAATTACAATATAAACCATGAAGAATGGCAGCAGCCAGTAAGCTTTCTTATGTAGGAAGTGCTACTGAGGTAGGTGGGAAATCTCCAGGAGGTAAATTAACAAAGTGATGCATAAAGCAGAGAAAGAGAGAGAGGTGTGTGTGTGTGTGTGTGTGTGTGACACAGAGAGAGAGGTGAGTAGTCAACATTCATGAGGTCACCCAATGAACAAGTCGTACTAGTGTGAATTCAGTTTTAGGTCTTATTGGGTTATACTACATCTCCAATGTATATTACTGTATAGCTTTACATGATGAGGCAAAATCCAATATATGGATGTGTTTAGTAAAATCATTGACATTGCTATTAAGTCAACAGAAATGGACCAGATACTTCACATTATTAATTTGTGTTAAATGTTTAAAAGAGGTAATGCAACAACTTGAGAACAATTGCACATACCCAGCTAGAATAACTTCCATGTAGAAGATTTGCCAAAATTGCTATTGAAATCATGCCTTAAATGAAGTTGTAGTGCAGGCTTTTGCATGGCTACATCCCAATTTTCACACAATTGTACATAACTGCAGCAGAAATTAGGGCTAAAAAGGCCACAGTGATTTAATGGCATTCAAACTTCTGCTGCAGTTACCTAGAAGTGCAGGAACATAGAAAGTTGCCACGGGAAAAGATCCATAGTCTCTTGTATTTTCTCATTTCCTCGTGGAGTCACATCAACCTAAAATTTGTTTGACCAAGTGCTATAACCTAGAGGCAGTTCAGCCTTGTTCACTCCTACTTGATAATCCTCTCCCAGCATTTGCTCCCACCAACCCTTTGTGACTGTCTCATCCTCTCTTGAAGCCAATCACAGTATTGCCATTTACCACTTCCCTAGTCAAGCATACAGCATGGTGATGCTCTGTTTCAGAAGAATGACACATGTGGCTTTTCATTGCACAGGCAACTGTAAATCATGGAAACTTTTGCAACAACAGGAGTGCCTTTCAAAATGAGGAGCTATGGATGAGGCACAAAGAGAAGAATGATAATGGGGCTGAAAATCAACTTTTACATTAGCATCCTCATGTTTGAAAATTCTGCACATAGCAGGTTACATCATCCTGGTGGTGCTATTTATTTATTATTTATTTATTGCAACATTTCACCAGGAAAGGCACACTGAATAACAAGTTGCTCATCTCATGGTGCATCCTGGGGGAAAGGATAGTGGAAATATATGCACGCATACAACAGCAAACATTATTACAACAATATTGACAGAGGTGAACAGCAAATAACAAAAGAACACATTAAGTGCAGCACATGAGTACAATTGTTTACAGAGGTCACAATGGGCAGGTCAAGTGCATTACATTAGGATAACAACTTAAATTCATGATGATGATACCATTTAGCTGGAAAAGAATGGGTGGATAAAAAGTAACAGCAGAGGTGGAAAGGTAGTGAGGCTGGAAGGAGCTAATGAATAGGAATCATGGTTATAGATATATTGATAGTTGTGGATTGATAGGAATCTAAAGTCATAGATATATTGGTCACTATATATAACCGAGGAATGACCAGGTAGGGATCTCTGCAGGGAAAGTAAGTATTGAGGCTGGAACAGAACTGTAATTCATAATATATACTGTTTATATTGATAGAGGATGAGGAGCAGGTCAGGAATACCAGATAGGTTAATTGCAGGTAAAATTCACAGAGAGGAAATTATGTAGGCTGAAGTTATAGAGGAGGGAGGAGAAGTGCGGATCTGGTGAAAAAGTGAATTCCACAGTTTTGGAAAGTGATACGAGAAGGCAGCCTGGCCTACAGTGGTAGATTGGCAAGGAACAACCAAGGAATGAGGTTCATAAGATCTAATTGAGTGGGTAGAGGAGGGAGGACTGATAGAGAGGAAGTGAGATAGGATGGGAGGATCCAACCAGAATTTAGAAACAAATTTAGCACAATGATGGAGGTGTTTATTTTCAGTGAGGAAATGCCAGGAGTGGTAGAGCTGACAGTGGTGGATGAGAGGAGGAGAGTCCAGAGCGAAGTGACAGAAGCAGTTGAAGAGGGTATCCAAGCTGGCTAAGGAGGTCTTGGGAGCGGCACTGTAGGCTACATCATAGTAGTTGAAAATAGGTAGGATCACCTTCTGAACAGTTTTTGCCTAGCCAGGAGAGGGAGGCAGTTCCAGTTCCTGTACAGAGTGCCGAGCTTGGGGTGCAGCTTTTCAGGATGGTACACATGACCAGAGAAGGTGAGATGTTGGTCAAGACAAACACCCAGATATCTGAATGAGGATGTGTCCTCAAGGACTGTCCCATCAAGAGTATGGAAGGAGGGCAGGGAAGGGAGCCTAGAGAGTGTCTCTAGTGTTGAAGGTCATGGAGACTGTCTTCTTGGCATTGAGAAAAAGGTGATGAGAGTAAAACCAGTGCTGACCATTATTGAAGTCCTGCTGAAGTCTGTTTGCAGCATCAGTGGGGGACTGTCTGGAGGTGTAGAGGGCTGTCATCTGCATACATATGTATTGAGGTTCATGTACAGACAAATAGTAGGTCATAAAGAAATATGGAGAAAAGTATAGGTCCAACATGGACCCTTGAGGGGCACCAGCGTTGATAGATGGGGAGGAGGGATGTTGAGTCAGTGATTCTGACTGACTGGGTCCGACCTACAAGGTAGGCTTGGAATCAGTTAGTGGCTGAGTCAGTCAGACCTGCTGAAGAGAGGATTTTAGTAGTAGGGTGTGGGAAACTGTGTCGAAAGCCTTGGCCAGGTCAACAAAAATGGCAGACGTGATTTGACCACTGTCCATCCCTGAGAGGATGGAGTCAGTAAGCCTAATCAGAGAAGTGGTGGTGGAGTGGTTTTTCTGAAAATCAGATTGGAAGGGAGTGAAAAGTTGGAGTTAGAGAGATTAGAAGAGAGTTGGGCAGAACCAAGTGTTCTTGCAGTTTGGCAAGGGTGGAAGGAGGATATGGAACGGTAGTTCCCAGGTGGAGAAGGCCCTTTGGTAGGGGAAGAACAATGGCATGCTTTCAAATAGGTAGGATGGCTGCCATTTAGAATGAGAGGTTGAAGAGGTCCGACAGAGGGCAGAGATAGCTGTAGCTGAAAGATATAGCAGCTTGGGGTCCAAGCCATCAGGCGAACTGTCTTTGGATGGGTTTAAGGTTTGCAAGGCATCCAAGGTGTCAGAAGGGGCAATTTTAGTTAAAGAGAAACAAGTGGACTGGGTGGATTGTGCATGATGAGGTGGAGGGCACCTGGCCTAGTAGATGGTAAGGTGGATAGAAGAGCAGAGGCACAAGAGGTGAAGTATGAATTCAATTCGTAGCAACAATGCAAGTGATCAGTAATAAGGGTGTTGTTCAAATGTAGAAATGGTAAGTTCACCCCAAAACAATGTAAAATGTTAAGTTGACTCCAAAACAATAAGTCATATTAGTTCTGATCAGCAAAAGCTATCTGTCAGTGCCACTGAAAAGCTTCAGGGATAGGGTATTGTAATTGATTTTTATTATGGTAGCTTTGAACAGTTTCATTTTAGACTGGGATTCTTGCCACTCTTACCTATTACAGGCAAGTATTTTAATGGTCTAATATTATTTTCAGAACAAATATTCATATGCACCTCCCAGATTTACAGTTTCCATTCCATGTCTGGCATAAACACTACTACACACTGAGTACTATGTTTAACATCATAGTTTCACTCAAAATCAACACCCATGTCCCTCCAAAACTTGACGCTACACATTTCTCCTGAAAATAGATCATGCAAACATAGACAACTGGCAGCATAAGAAGACCTTGAGGCTTAGAATCTCTTGACCAGCCATTCGTGTCTATCCCATCCTCTTTGAAATGCTCCACCATTTTGCACTGACCAGTGTTTCTGATAGCTTGTTTCATCTCCACCACCCTCTTTCTAAAGTAGTATTCCCTCATATCCCTTAAACCTCCCCACCAGTTATTTTTCATACATATAAGGTAAAGGTATGTTGTTTCTGTCACAGGGCCAATTAGTTGATCATGTCATAGGTGACAGACAAATCAGTTAACAGAACAAGAGGAAAACATAAGCATCCTTTGTTCTGTAAATTGTCCACAATGATCTGTGCTGATATCTGCTTGGTGATGGCACCTCTCAGAACACAACACACCACTGGCTGCCACTGTATTATCCTGGTATTTGTATTGCATCTGGTTATGAACAGCTCTCTAGAGTCCACTTTGCTAATGTATGTACAGTATTTAAACATTCAGTTATGTATCCCCAGTCGCTTTTGGCCTCTAGTGCCACCATTGTGAGGCACTGTAATCTGTCTCATATGCCTTGCCCCATTGCGTCTGAATTATTTTGGTTGGATGCCACTGTACTATTTCCAGCTTCTTAATGTTCACTTTGAAGTGAGGGTTCTGAAATCATACACAGGACTCCAGGTGCAGCCTCACCAATCTCCTGTACTGGAAAAAATGACAGTCATTTTTGCTCTACCAATGCATCACAACACTGTGTTTGCTTTCTCTAGTGCCATATCACATTATGCTGTTGATTTAAATTGGTTTCAGATCATGATCCCAGATCCCTTCCCCATCAGTCACAGTAACTGTGAAACCCACCACAACTAACCTTTGTTCTGCCCTGGAATTTTGTTTTCTTCATGCATGACCTTTCAAGTGTTGACAGTAAGCCCGTTGCCAGATTTTGACTACCTCATGGGCTTTTCCAAGTCCTCCTTAAGTGACTGATACCATCATTTGAGCCAATGTGCCACAGAACTTGGGGTAACAGGCAGATTTCCTCTGATGTTTTCACCTATGTCATTAATGAAGATGCTGATAAGCACTCGGGCCTGTCACTGATAACTTGGGCTGGCAGTATGGCCTAGAGGTTATAGAACGAGGTGTAACGAGCTTGGTACATCCAGCAGACCAGACCTGAGTTTGATTCTCACAACCTCCACTTGCATACTTTGTGACTCTAAACAAGCCCAGTGCTCCCAGGTCACCCCTGAAAACAGGCACTTGTGCCTAGTGGGCCTACCTGTTTACCAAGACTAAAATAAAATAAAAATAAAAAACTTTGGCACCTCACTGGTGGCTTCCCACATTCCGATAATTCCCATTAATCACTAGCTTTAGTATTCTCCAACACTTACCCAGTTCTCCTCCCAGCTTATTAGCTTATCACCCACTCCCAGAACCTCCAGTATTCTGACTAATCCTGTGTGGGTTTTATTTAGATATATTTTTATCTTTTGATGTCCATATTGATATTCTGATTAAAACTGTAAATAGTACACCTGGCCAACTTTATAGAATATGTACAGGTAATTGTCTTTTCTTTTAATTCTAAAATCTTTTTGGTTCAGTCACTTACTGTACATTTGCAGTAATAGATTGGTCATCTTTTGAAATTAGTGCAGCTGGCTCTAGAGCACTATTACATTTATTAAAATTATTGAGGGCATAACTTGACCTGTGCTGCACCTGGCTTTTGGCTTTGATTATTATGACTCCTCAACACATATGCAAAGCAGAAATAAACACAAACAATGTAATGGGCTGAGAGATGTGCTTCTGACTGTTTCAGGGGCTGGGCTGAGGGCAATACAGAACAAAACTAGGTAATGGGAAGGTGTAGTTGTACAGTGCAAAAGCACAGTACAAAGGAAGAAATTAAAATAGCCAAGCACCTTTTAGTGGTGAACTACTGTAATGAAACTGCAATAGAACTAATTTGGTAAAAGTAACATAAACTGATGATATTAAAATATTACAGCTGATTTATTTTTCTTTTCAGTTTTATATTTAAAATAATTTTAGACCGATTTTATCAGCATAATAAGACACTTTGAGGTGTGGGTTATTGCCTAATTAGAACACTTCACAGGTGCTAAATGCAGTCAGTGCAAGGCTTCAGCCATCATTCCACCTGGGGCCTGCTCTTATCAGGCAATAACCCATGCCTCGTCATGTCTTATTGTTTATGTAAAACACCTACATGGAAACACAGAAACTTAGAATTTGCTGGCAGATAAGGATTCACTTACTCCACTTAGCCTACCAATTTTTCCCTGTTGACAGTGTCACCGCAGATTCTACTTGATCTCTGGTCCATTATCACTCCCCTCTTTCCTTTCCATAAGATTCCCTTGTGCCTATCCCATACTTTCTTGAACCCAACCACTTTTTTACCACCACTACCTCTGCTGGAAGGCTGTTGCAAGAATCTATCACTCTTTCTGTGGAGAAGCACTTCTTCACATCGCTCTTGAATTTATGCCTACTTCTAGCTTCATATCATGTCTCCTTGTTCATGAGCACTTTTTAAATACTCTCTCCTGTACCTTATTTACCCTCTTTAGGTATTTAAAGACTCTCTCATATACCCCTTTCCATTCTCTTCCAATGTGTACATAATCAAGTCCTTAAGTTTCCACTTGTAGGGCTTCTATGCTGACCATGCACCATTTAGATTACCCTCCTCTGGACTGCATCCATTCTTCCTATGTCCTACCAGAGATGTAGTATCCAGAACTGGACATAGAAGTCTAGATGGGTCTTACCAGTGATCTATACAGAGGCAACACAACCTCCCTCATTCTGCTGGTGATACTACACCCTATGCACCCAGCATTCCACTATCCTCCCAAGTGCCATGTCTCATTGCCTGACCACTAGGGCTGGACAAAATTAACAACTTCTTGTGGACACAATTAAACAATTAGAACAACTATACCACAAAAGAAAATATATAATGGAAATGGAAAAACAATTTGGTTAAATAATAAGATCATGAGACTAATAGCAAAAAGAAGAAATCATTTAAATCAATGAAGAAAGCAAGACTACTACTAACATTAGGAAATATAAAATGACTCTTAAACAGTTAAAATATGCAATAAATAAATCATGCAGAGATGATAAATTCAGATTAGCCCATGCAGATGACAATATGAGAAACTGCTATTCATATATTAATTATTTATTTATTTGCTTTTGATTGACCAGGTAAGTTCACTTGGCAATAACCCTGCCCAATTTCAAGCACAACAAGGGACAGTAGAAATACAAATAAAACAGACAGTCATAGGATGCATGCAATCATTACTAGACAGCAGCTAAGCAGGTATCACACAGGGATAAGATAAAGTGATACATACAAAATGAACAGACAATCCACAGTGCATAAAATGCTCATAAAACCATCCACGCAGGGATGGGCAGTCAGTTATGGACAAGCAGTGTAATAAAATATACAGTGTAATAGGAAGCAGTAATCAAGAAAGAATGAGGCAGAAACAGAAGGTTGATCAAAGTTAAGTGCAGTCAAATGTATCAAGTGCAAGAAGGTGAGAGAAAAGTGCAGTTTTGAAGGAAGAGTGAGATACGGAGCCTCAAGGTGGGAGGCAAAGAGTTCCAGAATTTGGGGGCAAATGTGAGAAAGCTTGTTCACCCATTTTAGTGGAGTAGTATGGTACACCAGTAGTTGGGCATCAGAGGATCTCCAGAGTATGGGACTGAAGCAAGGGAGGGAGCATCGACCCAAGAGAGTCAGGTCAAGGATACCTGGTTAGGCAGTCAATGAAACATCCCAGTGAGTAGGAATGTCGGGAGCTAGGTGACAACCAGTGCAAGGCAGAATAAAGCAAACAGTGATGTGTCAGACATGGTGTTGACAGGGCAAATCTGCAAATGTTGTAATAGGCAGTGTCCCATTTGCAGAGGACATTGGCGTTAGCATGGGAAAGGAGGGAGAGCATGTAGAAGGCTGGGGAGCAGGACCCCTTTAGCAACAGAGATCCTGGCAGCTGGAGTTAAGAGTGATGTACATGATATGATGCACCAATCTTGATGTTAACTGACTTGCAAACTCATTTATGTGAGAGGAGAAGTTGAGTACAGGGTCGAGCATAACACCCAAGTATTTAAAGGAGTCAGTAGAGGAATCTGTTGACCCATCCTGGCCAAGCACTCAAAACTTGGGGAGATGTGGCAGGGTGTTTCTTAATGGACCCAGAGAGCATGGCCTGAGTCTTTGGTAAGTTGAGAATGAAGGAGTTCAAGAAGAACCAGCATTAGAGCTGTGAGAATGCAGATGCCAGATGATCATTAATGTCACTGATGAACTGGAGGCAGTATAGAGGACCAGGTCATCGGCATACATAATGGGGTGGCAGTGTGGTATAGAGTGGGAATATCATTGACAAATACCAAGAAGAGCAGAGGCCCAAGGATGGAGCCTGGGAACTCCACAGGAGATGGGGATGAGGATGACAGCACCTTACCAAAGAGGATGGACTGTGACCCATTGTCAAGGTAGCTGAATCCAGGCCACAGTGGATCCAGAGACCCAAGGGCATGTAGTTTATCCAAGAGCAGAGTGTGATTTACTAGATCGAATGCCTTGGTGAGGTCAATGAACACAGCACCAGTGAGGAGACCTTTGTCCATGTTGGATTTTACCTCACTGGAAAAATGGTGAGAGCAGTGGTGGTGCTGTGTCAACCCAGAAACCATGCAGGCATGGGACTGAAGGTTAAACAGAGTAAGTGGGCTGATATCTGATGATGGATTAGTTTCTCAAGAATCTTGCCAAGTATAGGCAGAAGTGAAATGGGATGATAATTGGAAAGGACTTTGGGGTCTCTTCTTTCTTGAAGATTGGAATTGTCTTAGCAGAGTTCCATGCTGAAGACACCATGGGGAGCAAATGGACAGGTTAAAGGATGAGTTACCAGAGGGCCAGGAAAGGGACAGCTAGTCTAAGGATCCTTGTTCAAGCTCATCAAACCCAGGACTGCCATGCATGGGAATGGTATTTAACATCTTAAGACCTCTGAGTGCATGACAGGGAAAGCATAAAAGTAGGAGGTGCATCATGCGGAGCCTGAGTGGTCAGAGGAGATTGAGGCCCATGGGATGAGAGGGAGATATTAGAAACATAAGTAAACATTGCATTAAAGGCATTGGCAATAGTGTTGGGATTATTACAGAGCGAGTCGTTAATTATTAAGTCATTGGGAATCGGTGACTTAGTGTTGCCATTAACTCTTTAATTTGAGTACAGTACCTTTTGGGGTTGGAGGCAGAGGATTTGAGAAGTTTGCAGTAATAGTTTGTCTTGCTATGCATATCTCCTTCTTGCAGGAGTTGCACAAGGAGTGGTATGCATCAAGGTCAGCTTGATGGAAGGAGGTTTACCATTTTAACAAGAGTTTGTCATGGCACTAAGCATTCTCAGGAGGGGCGCTTGAGCCACTTAGCCGCTTTCCTCTGACTCTTCATGTCGAGATTGGGATATGCTTGCTCTGCAAGGCTAGAAGTATTGAAATAATCAGTGGCTAGGTTGATGTCAGAGGTAGTATAGATTGGAACCAGTCCACCTGGCAAAAGATCATGAAGGAACATAGACTGGTCAAAGTTAGAGAAGTCAGATAAGGATAGGACTCTTGGAAGGGTTGCAGGAGTAAGGGTGCCTCTCACGCAGTAGACTGGGCAGTGTTCACTGATAGAGTCTGGAAGAACACCAGCAGAGGAGTAGATGTATTTCCAGTTAGTGAGGATCCAGTCTATCAGGGTGTGACTGGAATCATTATGAGAGATTCCAGTAGGGATTCAATGAGTTGGAGAAGGTTAGCCTTGTAAATGAGGAAGTAAGGACAGAGGAATCAGGACCCTGCCAGTCAAGGTTAAAATCACCCAAACAGATGCCCTCATTTGTCTTTACACTGTTGGAATCAGGTCAGTAATCTCTACTAAGCCAAGCTTGTTGTTACTAGGTGGAATATATACGTAAAATGTGCAGCTTCTTGGCACCACTTAGGAGAAGGAGTGAGTGAAGAACCTCACAGTTGTTTAGGGGTGGGTGGGTACCGAGAGACATTAAGGTGTGATTTAGAGTATAAAGCCAGCCCACCAACCTGTTTGGAAGAGGTCTGTCAGTACGAGCAAGTTGTACCATGGAAGAGAGCAATTCGGATCAGCGACAGAGGGTTCCAACCATGTTTCAGATAGGACAAGGATGTTGGGGTTATTGGCATGAACCCAAGCTTCAAGATTTGGATGAGGCTGCAGATATTTAGGTGGGCCAGGGTCAGGCCCTGAGCCTGTGGCAGGAGATGAGTCAAGGAGGAATAAGATATTATTGGATTAGATCTAGGGCCAGGGTTAGGTTCAATGTCACCAGCAAGAGAAAAGATACTACAGTGACCCATATCATGGCAAGCAAGATGGCTTGAGAGACAGTTCTAGGTAAAGTAATTTTCCTGTGTAAAGCATGTCTCACTAGTGGGCCCATGTACTTGTAGCAAAGGAGTATGGAAGGATTTGGCATGGAATAATTCTCAGCCAACATGTTGGAGTGGGTAAAGTTCCATAAGGGGGCATCAGAGTGGAGTAAGGGGTCCCAGACAGAAGTGCCAGTGTGTCCATGCCAAGTAGGCCAGGAGTACACAAGGGAGAAAGCACATAGCCTGCTTGGACATCCTTGTAACAGGTTGATAGGTACAATAGAAAGAATAAATTCAAGTAAGAGAATCAGATTTCTGAAAAGGCTACATGGAGGGTTAATAGGTTCATAGTGAGGAATGTGGTAACACAGGAGTGGCAACCACAAGTAATGAGGACAGAGAACAGTAAAAGAAAAAAAGAAAGTAAAATAACGAAAAAGAATCACCATGAAATAAGTGGCCTACAGGTGATCAGCGAGTAAGCAGAGTCATGGAACAGAGACACTTAGTGGAGGACTCACTTAACCTACAAATGGGAAAGCCAGTAGATAGGAAGAAAAAGTATTGCACTGCCTCCAGCACATGAAGGTCCTTAACTATAAAGGTAAAGCCAGCTAATGGTGGGAGGGAATTGAAGTGGGCGGTGGAAAATTTGTTCAATTTAGCGTTATCTTGCAGTAAACACAGACAAGTTAATTTATATTTAAAATTAAGTTTGCCACCGGAAGCTAGGCTACTAAATAAATCTAGAAGTATTAGAGTAATTGGACCGTTAGAAAATAACAGAAATATTTATAGTGAACCTGGTGAAATGGCCCACATTTTTAATGAATACTTCTGCCCAGTTTCCAGTAATAATGTAATGCCTATGAAAGTAGAGAAAATAATGAAAACTGAAAACTTCTGAATGGGGCATGTGTAAGGAAGATTACATTAAACAAAAGCTTAATAATTTAGATATCAATAAATCTGAAAGACCTGATGGACTACACCTATGTATGCTAAAAGAACTAGCAGAAGAATCAGCATTACCAATAGCTATTATTGGAAACAAAACTATACACATATGAGATGTCCCAGATGTTTGGAGGAAGGCAATTGTGGTCCCAATGTATGAAAAGAGAAAATAAAACATGTGCTTGAATTATAGACCAATTAGTCTGACTTCCATAGTTAGTAAAATTATAGAAGATATCATAAAAGAAGCAGTTCAAAATGGTTTATAGATGAGGGAAGTTTGTGATCATACACCCATATGGATTCAGTAGTAGAAGAAGTTGTAATAATAAACTTAATGTGCTTTTTACGAACAGTCACCAAAGAATTAGATCAAAAGAATCAGTGGACATTATCTTCTTTGCATTACAAAAGGCCTTTGATACCTTAATGCACACAGGTATAATTGATAAACTACAAAATTACAAGTACAGGATAAGCTAATAAACTGGATCAAGGATTGGCTGCATGGCAGAACCCAGAGAGAAAGGTAAATGGGCATCTATCAACAGAGGAAATGTGGAGTAGTAATGTGCCCCAGCATTTGGTCCTGGGACCACTCCTATTCAATCTGTTCATCCAGGATCTATAAATACAGGGAGACAATAAATTGTTCAGATTTGCAGATGATTTAAAGTTAGAGGAAAGGTCACTAACCCGGAAGGAGATAGAAGTATAAGCAAAATCTAGGTGAAACAGTGGAATGGGCAAATAAAATGTGATGACATTCAGTATAGAAAACTGTGTAGTGATGCGCTGCAGTAAAAATAACCCAAAGCATAATAATAGTATTCTTAATATCAAACTAAAAAAGTGGAAGAATTTAGGGACCTAGGTGTGTTAATATCTAATACTATAAAACCTAGTAATCAATCTAAATATGTAGCTCGGAAAGCAAATCATTTGACAACATGTATAAATAGGGCATTCATTAGCAAATCATCTACAGTAATGATGCCTGTGTATAAAACTTATGTTAGACCTCACACAGATTATTGTTCACAAGCATGGAACCCATTATTAAAAAAAGATATTGAGATTTTGAGAGAACCCAATATAGGCTTACCAAACATATTAAGAATTTAAAATATTCATCATGTCCAGTGAGACTAAATAAGCTAGGATTATGACCACTGTGCAAAAGAAGGCAGAAGGGTGATCTTCTAACACCATATAAAATTGTTAATGACAAAGATTTAAAATCACACTTAGAAATTCAATTTATACATAAAATCACACAACTTAAGGGCACACAACAAACAAATAATGGAAAAGACATGCAGGACAAATCTTAGGAATCATGCTTTTCTACCTAGAACAATTTGAATCTGGAATCAGTTACCAGCAGATATTATAAATGAGACCACCTTTTCAGGATTTAAATAAAACTTGATAAATATATATATATATATATATATATATATATATATACACACACACAACACACACACACACACATATATATATATATATATATATATATATATATATATATATATATATATAGGACAATATTAGAAAACACTAATCCACTGCAAAGTGAGGATAGCATTATAGCATTTATGGGCATTTAGTGCCTTTTGCTATCCTAATACCACAGTAGTATGAACTTCCAGTTTCTCATAATTTCTACAAAATTCCACAATACCTCATGAAATTTTACAACATGTTGAGGAAGTTTCCAAAATTCTTTAATTGATCATAACTCAGTCAGTTTTATAGCAAGAGATCTGAAAGTTGGCATGTGTGGAAAGGGCCCTAAAAAGATGTAAAGGTCCATGACATTTAGATGAGGGCTAGGGAAATTAAAGGGCTGAAAATGAACATTTCTGAAAATATTTCTATGACTTATAACTTAGCCACCTTTGTGGTAGGTAATTGAAATGTATATGCATTCTTTCTTGAACGAGTCATAGAAAATGCTAAACAGAGAGGTAATTGATTATGTAAATTATAAGTTACAGGATTCAAAATTTTACAATTTATTTGTTGCATTGTGCAAACATTTTCAAAATATGTCAATGTTTACAGCTCACTGCTACTGCAGGTATACACTCAGGATTTGGTATGCTTACCTAAGTAAATATGCATTGAAATCTAATTATGAATGTGGTTTAGTAGAGTAACATTTATTGTGAATACTTTAGAAATTACTAATTGGCAAACATTTGCTAAAAATCCATTGAGACATAATAGGCAATGCCAGTAGAATTCCACTTGTGGAATTTAACTTTTATGAAAACTTATCACCACTAAATCACTTTATCTGCACTAGCACCTGAAATATCCTCCATCACTTCTGTGACAGAGATTTCATTTCATTTATTTAAAACAAAAGCCTATGGACAAAATGACCATTTTCATAGGCAACTGCAGTCAAGGTATGTGTTACAAAGAGACAGAAACATACAACAATAAATGCAAACAACAGATAAGTTATGTCTCATAATATTTACAAATGTCAGTAGTAGAAATAACATTTCTTAAAGTTAGTGCAAAGATTTGTAGTTAGCCAAAGTCCTGATAGTTTCAGGTTACAGGTTCCAAAAACTACCGACTCTGTAATAAAATGCATCTTGTTCAACAGTTTTGTGACACTTGGGTTGTTTAAGATGTGAATCACTGATTAGTCTGGTTTTAGTGTTTCATAAACTTTTCTTTCCACCATAGATTTTAATTCAATTGGCACTTGTCGGTTTACCAATTTCCATGGACAACAACCCAGCTGTTTATTCATTCTTTGCTGTAATGTTTGCCAGTTTGAAATACTATAAAGACAACAAGAATGGTAATCTAGTGAGAGGTCAAAAGCAAATCTACAGGCTTTCCACAACAGGTGTGCAATTCTTTGCAGATATGTTGTTTTTTTATCAGAATTATTTTTATTGATTTTCTATAAAGAGAGCATAGTGCAAACTGCAACCTCATATACAAAGCAGCAAGTAATACCACATCCAGTTATCAATCTTTGTGTGTTCAGTATCAACTAGATCAGAGAGTTAAGTACACAACCAACCAGAAAACCAAGCAGTGTCTCTAAGCAAAGGCAGAAGAGCAAGGCCATCCATATAGGTGAAAAGACAAATAACAAAACTAAAAAAGTGCCAAAGGTTCAAACGGGGTTATTATAAGAGGGAGGAATCTTGCAAAGAGAGGACAGTAGGCAGGCATCCCATTTCCTGGTGCATCTATCCAGGTGACCCTGGTGGGCATACAACAGCCAGTCAAGAGAGGCTAGTCAAGCCAAAGCAGCATGCCAGCTCTTCTGAGGAGGTAGAGGTTGTTGACACCAGTACATGAGAAGCCGCCCTTGGCCTCCATGAGAGCCCAGCATAAAACCACCTCGAGCAGGAGCAGGAAAGCTCCAAGTGATGTCATGTCTCCCTACAGAAGCTTGGGATCTGCCAAGAAACTGTAGAGCCTACTACCTGTGAGCAGTCAGTAGACACTGCTGACCAGAAGAGTAGCAGCAAGGGCAGGTCCAAAGGACATGCAGGAGGTTCGCTCCAATTGTGGCACTGCCAGCAATTAGATTGGTCCAAAAGACCATGGTTGCACAGAAACGCTGGGGTACAATACCAGTGTAAGAGAATTGAGCTGAATAAACTGACTCTTCATATATCTATATTGCCTATGGCCATCCCACAGATATTGGGACCAGATAGCATCAGGGATATTGCAGTTGAGAGCCTCAGCCCATTTGAGTCTACTCAGGGAGGAGGGATTAGGTTGAGCTTCTGTCCATGTCCTGTAAAATTGGCCAATAAGTCCAGGCAGGGTGGGGAACTTGGAGCTCCCACAGCCATCTTCATTTGCTATCAGCTTCATAGCACCTGGACAAGTTCTTGGAGAGCACTGTGCAACTGGAGATATCTCCAAAATCCACAGTGGGGAGCAAAATTTAGCTTGCAACTGTTCATAAGAGAGCAAGACATCCAAGTCACCCACACATATGCCTTGAACCCGATATATACCATTCGACTCCCCTTGGGCCATCTGAGGGTAGACCTCCCACCAATATGAGGGGTTACACCACAGGGACATGTACTGAAAGGGGACCCAGGCTTCTTGGGGGTATGAGATAGGGACTTAAGGGTTCTCCAGGCTTTCTGGGTCTTGAGTATAATGGGAGAGAGAGCACAGGGGCCTTTGGTCCTTGGATGGAGCAATACCTTGGAGGGCTACCTTCAGCAGACCAGTTTCTACCTGTACCCATGGTAGCTCATGGTGCATCCCTGGTACAAACCAGTGGGTGGCAGCAGACATCATGCACGCCAGGTGATAGCCTTTGAGCCAGGGACTCCTCAAACCCCATGCCACCATGCGCCTGAAGCTTCTGCTTGCTCCATCTTGGAGGTTTGCCATCCTATATGTAGCTGAGCATAACGCAATCTAGCGAATTGAATAGCTTAGAGGAGAGGGAATCAGCAGGTTATTAGGAGATACATGACCTTGGATAGAAACAACATCTGCACCACTGCTACTCTGCCGGTGGGGACAACTGAAGCCTGCATTACCTGTTCACCTCTGATGTTAGCTGCTCCATCAAGGGTGAGAAATTGGCAGACTCTAGTTCAGACTAGCGGTTGCAATATAGATACCTAGATAGGTAAACCCTTTGCAGATATGTTTTAAATGCAGAAGAATAAATGGTAAGGCCATAATCAATCAGTGATAAAATGTGTATTGATTCAACCAATTTGTTTGCATCAAATGTAAAATGAAGTCTATTTCTATAACCAAACCTTTAATAGACAGACTTTACTAAGTTTTCAATATGTTGGTAATAACTGAGGCAACTTTCAAGGGTCAAGCCAAGGTATTTGTATTCGTTGACTTGGTCCAAGACAGTTGCATCAAGTGTTCTGACAGAATGAGATTTTAATAAACTTGACTGTTTCCTACAATGAAAAAGCAAAACTTGTGTCTTTTTTAATTTAAACATAACTTATTATTAATTAACCAATTATGAACAGTATAAACTCAGATTGTAGTATATTTGTCAAATTATTTAAATATTTGTTCTGAAAGAAGATTACTGTGTCTTCTGCATACAAAAGGGTCCTAGAAGATATTATGACACTTGGTAAATTATTCAGAAAAAGACTAAAAGAAGAGGTCCAGGAATTGATCCTGGGGAACACTTAAACTTACAGAGAAAATTTCTGAATAAGTATTGTGTATTTTATCCTGTTGTACGTGGTTGGTTAGGTAATCTTCTAACCATGATGTAACTGACTTAGAGACACCAAGATGACTTAGACTCTCAATCAGTTTTGAATGCTGAACCACATCAAATGCTTTAGGTAAGTCAATATAAATTTAGCCTACTAAGTCACCACTGTCCAAAGCCTCATGGATAAAATTGTATATTCTGCCAATACTGTAATGGTATTATATTTTTTCTTTTCCTGAAACTGTGTTGCTCAACTGCCTGTAGATTATATTTTTCCAAATAATCATGATCTGATTATATATTGGTATTTCAAGGGCCTTGAGCAGTGGTGAAAGAATAGAACTTGGTCAGTAATTAGAGATTTCTTGTCAATCCCCATTTTACGACTGCAGGGCTGGAGTTCTGCGGATGTTTTGCTAGTACAGTAGAAATAAGGAGCTCACCAAATGTTTAATGGATCTCTTTTTATTGGAGTTTTTAGCAATCCCTTCACTCAGCAGCCTGTTTACTGCATTACTTTTCTCTGTTAGTGTTTCCCAGTGAGGAATGAGAATGATAGAAATCCACAAATAGAATGAAGTTGTTATGCTGCAGTAGCTATGTTATCACAGCTGTTATGCTGCAATAGCTATGTCACTACTGCAGCAGAACAACTTGGAATGCTGCCACATAGTTGCTTTCCTCAATCCAGTTAAGCTGGAAGTTGCTGGGTTTTTTAATTTGAACTTGCAGAAACATCTGCAGCACGCTGTGTCAGTTAAAAAGAAATGTTAACATTTCTATTCTCTGTTGTCTTCTCCAGCTGGTTTTGTGTGATTTTCTATGTTCTGACTGCTCTACACTATAAAAGATTGTGTATGAGCAGTCATGCAAACAGAAATTATTGTCTTGAGGTTCCCTTGGTAACAGAGTACCTCTCGAGCTGTGCTCTCGAGGTCATCTGTCGCCAAGAAAACTCTCGATACAAGAATATCCTTGTTACGTAAGACTGCTCATATACAATCCTCTATATTCTGCAGTAGTTGGTATTTTTCTTTCACTCTGACAGCGTTTTAAAGATTTGATGGGAAATAATAGTCACAATAACAATACTTGTATTTCAATCTTAATGTTTGCATAATTTTTAAGACAGTTTTTAAATAACCCAGAAGACAAAACATTTAAAATATGGGTGTGACAGATTAGTAATTAATCAAGAAATACAACCAGAGATTAGCAAACATCACTGAGACTAGTAAGTCAAAGGTCACAGAATGGAATGCTATGAACTGACTCCTCAGATACTCTAAATCTTACTGAAACCAAAGACAATGTGTGTGTGTGTGTGTGTGTATGTATGTGTGTGTGTGTGTGTTTGTGCTAAAGCATATTAATTAGAAATATGTAAATCACATAGCTCTATGTTACATTTGTTAATATTATTTGTGAATATTTAGACTCACACTGTTTAAACATGTGCAGTCTAATATTAGTGTTCATTAGCCAAACTGTAACCTGAAACAGGACCACCTTGTACACAGGGATCTGTTACCCTAATGATGTCAGTGTACTCAATATGCCTGTATGAAACTCAGATCTTTTACTACTACTGTAAATGGCAGTTATGCATATGTGAAACAAAAGCCAGGAATCACCACCAACCAGTTAGAGACAAACCTGTAAACCAACATTTCAGGATCTTTTTGTCTTCACAAAATGATGAGTAAAGCCTGCTAGAGAGTGTAAGTTCACTCACTGCCCTTTTATTCTGTTCTTTTTTGGTAACCGGGTAAGGCACACTGGGCATAAGTGCCTGTTTTCAGGGTGACCTGGGAGCACTGGGGTGGTTAAGTGACTTGCTCAGAGTCACACAGTATGTAAGTGGAGGTTGTGGAATCAAATCCAGGTCTGCTGGATGAAAGAAGCTCATTCACAGCTCATTACTTTAACCTCTGGGCAATACTGTGATCCCTTGAAAACATGATATCTGTCAGTCCAATTCTGGCACCAAACAGGATGTTTGGGTCACAAAGACTGGAAAGCAGCATCGGACCATGTTTGTAGAGTGGCTAATTCAGTTCACAAGTGGCTAAAACATTGGGTGCATTTTAGCCAGTGGCTCATTTTAGACCCTAGAATTTACTCAGCTGGCATGAAGGAGCACTGAACCATTTGCTGGATGTGTGGGAAATATTTTGTACCCCTGCTCACATCATATTCTTTTACACTTTGGAGTTGGACAATAGCAATTTCTATTGTTTATTAGCCAGCCGGTGGCACTGAGGATTCAGGCACTAGCCTTACCTCACTCACGCCAGCAACCCATGATTGTGAGCAGACTCGGGTCACTGGGGGTCAGCCAGGGAGGAGAGGATTGAACATCTGATGGACTGCTCTCTCCTGTGGAGGGTGGATTGTGCATCCTGCAGTTCTGGTGGCTCCCAGTGGAGAATGGGAGCATTACCACTAGTGGGGCACATACATGGCATACGGAGGTGGTGGCAGACATCCTGCTGATGGGTTCAGAAACATACCCATTGTGAGCTGGGCATCATTGCATGTCCACATCTCTGGGAACTTGCAACAAGGAACAAGGAGATCCACAATGCTGGTTTGACAACAAAGTTGTCGACCAATGTTACAGTGAAGGCTTTATGTTGACTGCAATTGCGGTTGGCATAAAGTCATCCAATGGGAGCTTGGTTTTTAGGGGGCTTACTAAACTCTCAATGCAGGGCGATCTTCCCCCATCCTCCTATTTAGGATTATCAACTCCGAGTTGGAGTTGACTCATGGAGAGGGTGCAAACCCCAGAGAAAGCAATGCCAGGGTCGAGTGGTGACATTACAGCGGCAACAGCGAATTGTTCCTGTAATGCCAGTCACTGTTGAAATTTTTAACCAGCATTGGCATAAAGAAAAAGGCCCTGGCACCTGGGAAGATGAAGGTTGGTCCAGTGGACAGCTCACATGCTCAATGCCGGGTCTACCACAGCCAGCCTATGAATTTCCTCCTGCTCTGGCCACCCTACTAGATTCTAGATAGAGCACCAGAGAAGTAGGTGGTCCCACCTCCTGGGGCTCAGAGCCAGGAGACTAGAGGGTCAGTAGTAGGGAAAGGAGATTCAGGATTGAGGCTAGGTCTGGGAGACCTCAGGTAGAGTGGGAGTTGGTCAGGTCCAAGAGACCACACCAGAGCGAGTCCTAAGGGGCCAGAGAGGGAGCATAAAGAAAGTAAAAAAATGTTATTAGTTCTTACTCCTTATCACAGCCCTTTGTGGGAATAATGAACCTAGAGAAAACTACATACGTGTAATCATGGGAGATAACTAAATAACCATTTTACATGATTATGAGACAACTATATATAGACATACAATGTCTTCTGTTGTCTCAGAGCTCCTAGTATCAACTCCAAGTATTAGAAAAACAACTTTGGAAACAGGAAAACAATACGCTCTTGACCTGTCATACTGCACATTGAAACTTATAACATGGGTTAGGTAAAGCAGCTCACATGATTGGAGAAGAGCTGTCAGTTGTCTGATGATTAAATTCACTATTTAATCCATGGTGGGTATGCCTGGTCTCTTCCTCAGAGAAGAGCAGACCAGAGCACACGGGGAGGGATCTATAGATTCAATTCTGCATTTTCTGTAGCAGCCATTGTTGTTGTCAGCTTTAGCGAGAAGATAACACAGTACACTCCATGACCTTCAGGTTGTAAATGTACCATGGTTTCACAGTTGAACTACAAATATGTGCCTAAATGATAGCTTTGTAATGTAGAAGCCATTATGCAATATCAGTGAAACAGTTTTCCACACCTCCGGTCACTTACTAAAAGCTAACCCTTAGTCACAGGACAACATGGGACATGGGCCATAGTTCTCACTTCTCTTCTTCAAGAGGAGGTATTTAAAATGTGTCGTATAGGTGTAGGCATTGGTAGAGTGGTGGATTGCTTACTGTACCTGGTGACAGAAGTTCAGACAGGACTTCAGACACCCATGGCAGTCCATCCAGCAATCACTGCTGTATGGTAGTAGGCACGGTGTGCTCCCAGTCTGTTGCACCCACTATGACATTTGACCACACTGTATGCTATTTCACTTCAGGTATTGGGATCCCTTGTCACTTTACTGAAGCCAACAGTGTGTGATACTGCAATGTAGTATAAGACATACAGTGCAGCTGTCCCCATAACACATCCATTGCAGCCAATACAGATGGCAACACACTAATGTTTGATGGCAGTAGTGAGAGTGAAGAAAAACACCCTAACCCCTGAAGCAAGTGGAGTGCAGGTGCAGGTCATTAGTACTTCAGAAGTTTCAGAGTGCTGAGCTGTGTGCCATACTTTCCATCACAGAAGTATTAGGGACTATAGAGACAGCCTGCAAGGGACAACTGAAGAACTTCGGGCATATGTCTGTCTGACATCCTGAAGTACTGTGCAGCATAGCAACAGGGTAGTCAGAGATAAAGTATGCTAATTGCACATCACACACATAGTATGATTTAGAGTGGAGCAATTGCAGTAGTGGTCAGTGGTGGGCCCCATGCTGTCAGTGCATGATCTGTTTCATGTGGCTGTGATCCACCTCATGACACCATGCCCTCATTTACAGAATCCACTCTGCTCATTGCAATCTACAGCCATTGTTGTCTTCAGAATTACTGAGCAGAGTGAACTGTAGCAGTCGTGGCACAATGGAAGTCAAGTGTGCGTTGCTTGGAGCCACTCTATCAATGAGTGGCTGAGAATAAGTTTCCCAATGGTGGAAGCAGTGATCTGAGAAGTAAAACGATTAAAAATCTTGGACATGGTGGTCGGCAATGAAGTGGCCCATGATAGTACTCCCTATCCAGCAGAGAAGCAATCAGACACTAGTCATACAATTGCTGAGAGTACAACAGTAAAAGACAGTGTGGCTGTTGACTGGTTAATAACACAGCAGTACAGAGCAGAGGTGTCAGCACAGACTGCTGATGTGAATGTCCCAGAGTCTCTCAGTGAGCAGAGAAATCTGTCAGGAAATGATGGTAGTCACAATGTTTCCAGGTATTCCTCAGTAGAGATACACATGACAGATAAAAGTAAAGACAGTGTCATGCTGTCTTGCATACCAACTATACAGATGAAGACAGGAGACAAAAGTACCTGAGCAAACATTCTCAAGTACTCAATCAGCTAAAAATGTGAGCTGTGGTACTACAAAATGGTCCAGGAAGAAAAAAGGAGATGTAGTTTCTTTGGCACTGGAGTCTTGCAGAACCCTAACCAGTAACCGGTAGCAGCAGCTGTGCCTCATTTCATTTTGGCAGCTCAGCTGGTAGAGGAGTTCTGACACTACAGCATATGACAGAACAGCAGAAGACAATACATCATGTTATGCAATACATTTGCGGACTGGACAAGTTATCTACTCAGGTGACTTGCCACTATGACCAGCGCACAGAAATACTAGTGAAACATACAGTATCACCAGTAAACAGTTTGTCACCCTGAAAAGTACAGTGCCAGATACTAGCAGTAGTGACAATATCAGCCTGCAAAATATGAAAGGGATGGAGTGGCAATGTGATGCACACAGTGCACCACGGATCTCTTCAAGTAAGTTGGGAGTAATACACTCACACCATACACATGGCATAGCAGACAATCTGAAGAGAGGATATTATTTAAGTTTGTAAACCAAAGTCCCAGAGGATGCCCGTACCAAAGATATCAGTTTGAGAAATGTTAAAGAAACAGAGCAGTAACAGGAACCATTGCTCCTTTGTACAACTGAGAATGACAGTGTAAGTAACAGAATGCACCATGTGATAAAGACACAATGTATTGCTCAGCATAGTGATGCAGAACTGAATACATATAAAATCAATAAGAAAGCCAGTAGCAGAAACAGAGATAAGATGAAAGAGGCATACCCTTTGCAACACTTCCAATCTGTGAACACTACTTACTCAGTACAGGAAAAGAACATTTGTAGAGTCAGTTGATGTGCAATGAGCAGTATACAGATGAAGCCAAAAACTGGTCAATAAATGTGCACACACAGCAGAACTCAGTGTGTCCTTGAACTGTACCACAGAGGTGTAAATCCCTCCTGTACCCTATCCAGTAGAGCTGCACACATACTATTAGCAGTTAAGTGATGTTCAGTTTCTGTCTGTGTTGATATACAATGTTCATTTTGTAATACTTCTGCCAAAAGTTATTTTTGTTAAGAAAGTTGAGTTATATGTAGTGTCTATTTGTCTTGATATATAGTGCTCAGTGTGTTGTGTTCCTCCCAACAGTTGATATTTTCATCAGTTGCTTAGAAAACTTTTTGACATATGGTATGCTGGTTTGCAAAAAGTCAGTAAAGTTCTACTGTGTGGATGCTTACATGTCACAATGGTATTTTTCTTAGTAATGATAGAAATGAGGCAAAACAACATGATTGAAAACCATGTCCTAGTGTACATTATCCACAGCAAAAGCAAGAGCAGCGGTCATCTAATACTCTGAAACCCCTGCAGAGCAATGTGAACAACTGTCTATATGCAGCTATAACAGTCATATTATACACAGTAGTAAGTTTAAACAAGTTGTTACCAGGCAGGCAGTGTAGCAGCAGTGAGACACTGTACAGTGTCTGTTCTGATGCTGTCCATTTGAAAATGGAAGCTGTATTTTCTGAGAAGTGTTCAGTTGACATGTTTAAGTACTGTTTTCAGTTCAATAAAAATGGTATCGCTTCACATCCACCCATATGTCTAGTTTGTCATTTCAGATACACAAACAGCACTAGTCAACAGTGTACATTCTTTAGTAGACAAAACCCACATACAGTGCCTCATAGCAGAATGTGGTAGGATACAGGGAGACAGCATAGTCATGACCTTATAAATCACCACGTCCAACACGTTCAATGCTTCAAGGAGCTTGAAACTAGTGTTGTCTACAAACTACTACAGTTAGGTGTGCCATAGCATACTTTCTTGAACATGTGCATGTGTTAGTCAGTGGATGCTATCCATCGCTGTACCCATGTGTAGGATTTAAAAACAGTGCAATGTTTCACCTTCCTGAGACAATATAATCAACTGTATAACTCACAGTTGTCAGCAGTTCTAATTACAGAAATCATACATTAATGAATGTAAACTGGGGGAGGGGGTATGAGAATGTGCTCATTGTCTGCAGCACAGGGCAGATAGCATCCATAAAATCAGTGACATCGGGACTTCACATTACATACTTGTACATTACAGTGACTTCTGTGGAGTACAAAGTAGCAAGAGTTCATGAGCAGCACAGCATACATAGGTACTCATTGCCTGTCTTACTAGGTGCAGCAATTGCTGTACTGCATAGAGAGTGTGTAAACCATGATAGAAGAGTATGTGTGACAAGAGATGGCTGAGAAATGTAAAGTTCCAGCCACATGTGGTAGGAAATCATTGTGTGGGTGCAGTACAAAGATGGAGACAAAGACAGTGTTTGGGAAGTTACTGTTTTCCTCCACTCTGCTGCCTCCTTTCCCGCTGCAGTAGTGAGGCACATCCCATAACAGACATAGTGGTCTTTTAAATCATAAGCACAGTGTGGCAAGACAGACATGTTGTGAGGGAAAGATTCCCAAGACTGCAGTGACAATACCACAGCCACATTAGAGCTGACCGGCATTCATCTCCCCGGGATACAGGCAGCCAGCTGCAGGCATACCATTCACATTGGTTATAGTAGCCTGGCACAGACAGATAGCATTGCAATTGCTTCCAGCATACATGTGTACAGGAATAAAGTAAATGCTAGCTGCAACGCTTCAATTACACAGTTCCTCAGCTGATATACCCAGTAAATACATCTGGGCCAGCATTTGTGCATGCAAGTAAATGCATAATTGAAGCAGTTCACATTGTGCACATGCACTTTGACTACTTCTTAGGCTCCATACAACATGAGCAGCCTCTGCAACCTGTCCATCACAAAGAAACCAACTGCCCTTCAGAGGTAAGGACAAGGAGCTATAGCACTACAAGGCTGGATTACACTCTCACTGTAATGCTATTCAGGTCATCTGGACACTCACGGTAAGTGTTCTATAGTTCTGATAGTATGCGGTCGTCAGAATCCTCCTCAAATTGAATTCAACAGTTCCTCTCTGCAGACAGTATACTCAGTATGTGACCTGCAGCGGTGTGCATTAAACTCAGAGTTTAATCCACAGTTAGCAGCAGCACTATAGCCAGTGACTCTCAATGCTGTACAACTACCATACTATGTGAGTTGGCAACTGTTTTTATGCAGAGGCAACATCTTACATTGTAACAGATCAGATGTGGGGAAAATGTTCTGTAAATTCAAACTCTAAACTTACTATGTTCAATAGAATGAGTCCATGTTCTCTGAGGAACTACTTTACAAGGTGGAAGCATGCAGTCCCTCTGTTGCATAAACACATGCAAGAGAACACACTTTGTGGGGGTCTACTGTGTCCTTTACCTAACCTATGTTATAAGTGCAATAACCCATTCTAGGGCCTCATGCCTCACAATGCATCCCAGGTGTGGATTAAATGCCTATAACCCCAAATCCTGTTGTGGGTTATTGCTAACATAGAAACTACAGTAACAGCAGATAATGACTGCTTTGCCCATCTAGTGTGCCAGTATTTAATTACTGTATAGTTCACTTTTGCTGCAGACCCAACTTGATCTACAGCACTGACTCTTCCACCTCCTTCCATCCTCCAAATCAAAAGTTAATTTGTTGAACAGAATTGCAGTCTGATTACAAGTGATTTTCCAAAATGAAAAAAAAAAAAACAAGGTCGTAAATTGACTATCTGTCATTACTGTGTAGACAATGTCTGGATTATTAAAATAAAACAATACTAAATAAAATCCTATATTGTAGCTTACTCAACATTGGTATACATCTGGGTACCATCATAATACAGTGAATTCATACAGTATGTACCTATCATAGTGTCATGACTCAATGAGTTTTATATTCCTTCATTCATGGTCCCTTGTTTTTTAGCCTTGCTCAATGCATATATTATTACTGATTTGATTATCATGTCTGTGTAGCATAGTACAAAATGAATTATTTGTACCACACAGTTTACAGTATCAACAATGTACATATTAATAATTTTACACTTTATCCATTTGAGTCGTCTAACCTGTCGTACATAAAAACATAGAAACTGATGGCAGATAATGTCTGATGGGCCCATCTAGTCTGCCAATTTTTATTATAACCAGTTTTGCTGTAGATCTGGCTTCATCTACAGCACTTTCTCATCCATTCCTTCCTTCAACCAAGGGTTCCTTTGTGCATATCTGAGGCATTTTGAACCACCACTGGTTTCACCCCACTACCTCCCATGGGAGGCTGTTCTAGGAATCCACCACCCTTTCTGTGAAATAAGTACTTCCCTCACATCTCTCCTGACTCTACCTCCTTCCAGCTTCATATCATGACCCTTTCTTCTAAAGCACCTTTCTCTGAAACATACTTCCCTTCTGTACCTTATTAACCCCATGAGGTATTTAAAGGGCTCTATCATATCCCAACTCTCCCTGCTCTCCTCCAGGGTGTACATAGTGAACTCTTTCAATTTCCTCTCATAGGGCTTCTGATGTAGACCTTGCACCATTTTAACATTCCTCAGCTTTCTTCTTGTCATTTTCTCCTTTTTCCAATTGTTCCCCTTCCTCACCTTTCTTCTTTGACTGCTCCTCCCCCTTCCTCCTTTGCTAACCCCTGCTTGGGATCTCCCTGCTCTCTATCTCAGCCTGTGGTGACCCACTTTCTGCTTCCCTATTTTTCCATTACCCTTTGACTACTTTTAAATGTCCATCAAAGTAACATTTAAAATGTGCACTGAGATTATGTTTCCTTCCTTAATGGAAGCTGGCATTCACCTCAGCATAGGTCTTCAGTCTCCATTGTAGCTATACCTCTCCTCTGCTCTCTACATCATTTCTTGTACAATAACTTGAAGGCCTTGGTGTGGAGTGCCCTCTTCTTCCCACATAGTACAAGATGCACTGACTGCTCACACTTTAAACACATGGAAACACAGGATCAACCAGATAAATGATCTATCTTTACCAAAAATGAAATTTACACACAAAGCTGCCTACAGTAACTCATCTTTACATTTAAGCTCATGAAACACGATTATTAAGTTAATGCATTAGCAGCTGTAGTAGCTTTGACCAGTGTTTGCTAAATAGAGGAGTAAGAAAAGCTTGTTTCGAAGATGTAGGGACTTTATTGTAAATCAAGGAAAAATGTAATAGTTTTGTCATGGGTACAACTCATTCTCTAAAGCAATTTTAAATAGTTTTATACCCAATCCATCTGAGCCTACACAGCTTTTTTTTTCATTTTCATAGATAGTTTGAACAAGTATGTTCATTGATAACTTTAAAATAAAATAGGGGTTAATGAAACTATTTTCTAAATCAATGGAAACATGTCTAAAAAATCACTTGATGACATGGATTAAGCTAACTTTTCAATTTCACTTGTAAAATAATGATTAAATCCATAGGCTATATTAATTGGATCCTTACACAATGTTCCATCTACATTTAGTGCATTTAGAGAAGGACTGCACTTATCACCTAGAAGTTCCTTTATGTTATTACAAATGAATCAAGTGCCATCGAGCTTAAAAACAAAATAAATAAGGGGTAAAACCCTGTGTTACCAAGCAGCAAAAGTATGGAATGACCTAATTTTTACAGTAAGAATGTCACCTTCTTATAGGGCTTTTATTCATGCAGTGAATGAGCTGTAGCAACTCATATGCAGTTGTAAATAGAGGCAACTTTAGATACTATTTTGTCCAAGGTATACATTTGAAGCTAATAACATTAGCCAGATGTTGTATGGCTGTGAAGTATGGGGCTTGCTATCAGGAAATACAAAACTAGAATCTATAAATGCCTTTTGAGAAATATGCTGGAGCTCCATGGGATTGTCTGACAGCCTTTATAAGATTGGAAGTAGGTATTCCTGCTCTAAATGTTAAAATTAATATTAGAGCCATAAAATATTGGGAGAAAGTACTGAAGATGTCCATGGATAGGCTTCCCAAATTATGTTGGGTTGACTTTTGGAGAGATTAAAGGAGAGACTGGTATGAATGGGTGGTTCCAAAGTTTGAATAACTTATTAAAAGAATTTTGGTATAGAAGATTTATGGTCTAATGAAGCCATGATTGATGCTAACCTGTTTACTGAAGGCTGTTGTTCAAAGATTCTCTGATGTTACGTTCCAAACTGACCTTGCCAGAATACATGAATTAGATAGATATGGGTATTATTCTGACATAAAAGTAAATAGGAAAATGGAAGCATATCTGGTATATTGTGAAAATAAAAACATAGGAATAATTTGTCCAATATGAGGTTGGAAAGTCTGGGTATTGTAAATTTACAATATAATAAATGGTAGGAGTCAGTTTGGAAATGGAAAAAAATGTAACTGTAATAAGGATAATGCAGAAAGTTTACAAAATAAGTTATTAGAATGCAATGAAATGAAAAAGAAAGAGATAAATGGATAACCCCTTTGATTATGGTAGATAAGCTAGAAAATAAGAATATGTGTATGAAGCATCTGCTTAGTTTGGAAAATATTAGGATAATGTATGGTGTGGCAAATTTCGCCAATAAGATGAAAAAGTCAAACCTGAGTATAATTAATTTTATAATCTTCTTAGTTATGCTATCTTACAATATTGTATTACAACTTTTTATTTATTCTATCTTATGATTAATATTTTATGTATGTTCTGTGATGGATGTGATAACATGTATATTTTTATACATCTTTTGTATTAATAATCTTTGAACTTTGAACTTTGTCCAAGGTATACATTGTTGTCTATGTAAACTGTACATATATTGATTTTGTAAAATGTCTAAATATGGCATTTGTACTTGTAAATTAGTATAACTTATAAGGTACAAACAGGACTGTCTTGTGAACAGGGTTGTGTAATCTTAATGGTCCATTTTCCTGTATATATAAAAAAGATTATTTCTATATATCTATCTATCTATCTATCTATCTATCTATCTATCTATCTATCTATCTGTCTGTCTGTGTGTCTGTCCGTCTGTCTGTCTGTCACAGCAGTACTTTGCTTTCAGTAATCTTACTTGTTTTTACATTGATTTCTTAGTTCCCTAAACCTTATTAAAATGTGTTATCTCCTGTCTCTCTACATTTATACCACATACAGTGTCTTTCCATCATTATTTGCAATAGCTCCAGTGTTATTCATTTATGTGAGTTACTGTGTTTAATTACATTTCTATATGGGGTAAAATGTCACAGAATCTGTTAAATTCAGATAAAAATAAAATGCCAAATCAATATTAGGAATGCAAGCAATACAAAATCAGTCAGCCTGACCTAATGCCTTTTAAAATCAGTTATTTTATGTTTGGGTAAAACCCTAGTCCTTGTATTGATAGGGGATAACCTTTGCATTTTACTTCACTGGGTGCATTTTATTGGTGAGTGGTCATGTAATCAATATGGAAGAACTTGTACATTTCTAACCCTTTCTTCATTAGTAACTAGCAGCCAGTCAATAATAGCACCAGTACCTATAGAATAATTAATACAAGGTGGTCCAGTTACAAGTTGTGTTAAGGAAAATTCACCAATAGAATCATGGCAAGGTTTTCTATTTTAGCATGCCAAACCATGTTAAAATCACCAAAAACATTTTTTTTCAAAACTACTATTTAGTTCTTTGTAACATTTTATAAAATTATCAGAATCAATTTTGTGTGTATCAGGAGAAAGATATGTTGTAACAATAATCATATTCTTATGTTTACACATTTTAAATTAAGTCCATGAAACTCACAACTAAGATCCTTAGATAAAATCTGAAAATTTGTAGCACTAAATGTATCCCTTATATAAAACCCACATGCACAACCTTGCTTAACAAGTCTATCACATCAAAAAACTAATAACCAGGAATAACCAAACTGCTGTTCTTAATTTGTGGCATCAACCATGTTTTAAATAAAGAAATGATATCTGACTTAGATTTTATAATCCAGACTACAAACTAGTCATATTTTGAAATAACATTTCTTATATTTGTATATGCCATCTTAATACTCCCTTGTATTGTTGGACTGTATTCTGAAAGACTAGTAGTCCTTGGTCCTTGGTTGGGATGACTATTACCAGAAATCAATAATAAATACAATATCTAAAACTTTATACCCTGTTTAGATCAGGGACATTTAACTTTACAACAGTTTGGTTTAGTGACAACATAAGCATTAATTTTACCTCTTTAAACTTTTGAGAATGCAAATACTAACTGTATCCTCATCAGGACAGTATGCAAATGTGTATCTTGAAGTTTCAAAATGTCTAATGTAACATAACTCCCTTATCGACTGGTTCTACTGCCCTCAGCCCATCTGCTTATTTCGCTGTTTATGATGACAATGTCCCCAGGACAGTTATCGCTTCACCACTACTACCCATAGCTTGCTTCCACTAAGCAATTGTGTAAATAAGTGTACATTGTCAATTGAAACTTGCATCTCTGTAACTATGCATAATCTATAAAACCTGTATATCCTGTGTATGAATCCCTTGATTGTATATCCACTTATGTAATCTATGTTAATGTCTTACTCGTGATGAGGAGCCTTTGGAAACAAATCTATGACTCAAAGGATTGTAATTACAATATTTTAATAAATAAATAAATCAAAATGCAAGTTTATTGAGGTAACTTCAGTAACAGATGTAGCGTGAAGTAACTTACTGAAGTCTGGGATATCCAGCATCATGCTCCATCATGACTAAAGGTATCCAGATACTTCTGTCACAATGGCCTAAGTCACAACTAGTTGTAAGGCTTGAGTCTTAGCATCACTTGGTGTCACTGTTTTCGAATAGAAAATATGCATTCTTATCTACAGGGTTGTTTAAGAGTCACCAGGTGGCATTGTACAGGCAGAATGCTGCACATGCATGTGCTTCAACAAGTAATTAAGTCAGTGAGTTCTAGCAGTTATCTGGCATATTGCAAGAATTCAGGCTAGTGCACAGTGATTTCCATCACTATTATTCTTGGTATGTCACTCAGGATAGTGATCTGACACTTGGCACCACTATACTTTTACTAAGAATCCTTCAATGAGTGCTACCTTATTGCCACTTTACTAAGCCTTTTCCTTCCTCTACAATGGCAACTCAAGTGAATGATGGGCAAAGATGTATGGACATGGTTTCCACAAAAGTATCAAAACATTTGACAATTTAACTAAAGTTCATGAAATTCAACTTAAATTGCTGATGTTATTTTGGATTCTTTGACTGCTTACAACATGGCCAGCCTTTGAGCAAGAGATCAGAGAGCTGGCTCACACTGACTCTTCTTTTTCATATTGGTTGTTCTCCCACATGGCAGCTCATGTCTCAGGGTATACCCAGTTCACAGGGATATACCCTGATCAAGATGAACCTAGCTATTATTCAGTTGACTACTGAGTTTTTCTCCAACATTTTTCTTTCCCATTTCTCCTGGTGGTGGTGGTGGTGCCTCTTTCAACCTTGTACAGCCACAGCTTTCCTGTGCCAGGAGCAAGCTCCCAGGCTCAGCCACAGTGGTTCATTCAACTGGTGGGACCCACCACCAACTCTTCCTGACTGTCTGGAAAGGAGCAGGGAAATCCTAGCCCCCAAAAAGAAAACAGGGTAGGAAGCGAGGTAAACACCAAGACAGAGACGTTGATAGGGTGAAGAGCAGGGGTAAATGGAGAAAATGACAATGGCAATAAGGACAGGAATGGAGCAAAAAGGGGTAAGACCATCAAGAAATGGAGGGTAATGAGTGCCAATGCCCAGAGTCTGGGCAACAAGCTCCCTGAACTGGTGACCTTGATGGAAGAGGGATACCTGGATATCGTAGCAGAAACATGGTACACAGAGAACATGACTAGGTTGTTAACATACCAGGGTATACAACCTACAAAGAGAAACAGGGAGGGAGAAGAGGGGAGGAGTAGCTCTATATGGAAGGAAAGGATAAAAGCAACAGAACAAAAGAGTAAACAGGGAGGTGAGGAGGCACAGTGGGTCACCCTAGAAACTGGAGATGGCACCACAATCTGCACAGGGGTTGTATACAGACCCCCATCTCAGGGGAGGGAATGGACAAGGATATGACAGAAGGCATCCTTAGGATGGCAGAAAAGTGGAGATACTGTTGATGGGGCACCTGAATATGCCAGATGTTAACTGGAGCACCTTTGCTGCAGCCACATCCAAGAACAGGGCCATTCTCAATGCCCTACAGGGGCATGCCTCAGACAGCTAGTTTTGGAACCCACTCATGAGGGAGCAATCTTAGACCTCATACTCTCAAATGGGGACAGTGAGAGGATCTCAGATCTAGAAGTGGGTAGCCATCTGGGAACAAGTGACCACCAAACAGTGTGGAGGATGATAAACTCAGCTACAGGTCAAGCCATACAAAAGTGAGGGTACTGGACTTCAGCAGGGCTGACTTTGGCAAGATGGGAGAATGCCTTAGAAAAGTACTAGCAAACAGGCTTGAAGGAGGTGGAGCAACAACGGGAACATCAAACTGCCATCACAGAGGCAACAAGCCTGTGTGTGAAGCAAATAAACAAATCAAAATGAAAGAAAAAGTCACTATGGTTCTCAAAAGAGGTGGAGGGAAGGTTAGGGAGAAAGATAACATTTAGGAAGTATAAGGAAACACAGAAGGAGCAGGACAGAGAACTGTACCAGTTAAGGCAGAAGGAAGCAGGAGGGAAGTCAGAATAGCAAGGGCCCAAACTGAGGAAAAATAGTCAACTAGTTAAGAAGGGGATAAAACCTTTTATAGGTATGTCAGGGCGTAGAAAGACAGAGGAAGGGATAGTGAGGCTGAACAGAATGGACGGTGGGTGGGCAGACAGCGACAGTGAAAAACAGGAAACTGAATGAATACTTATGCTCAGTATTCACAAAAGAGGTACCTAATCCAATTAACAGAAGCACTCTGGGTAGGGGTTGATCCCAGTCCTTTCACAGAAGAAAGAGTTCTGAAAGAACTCCTAAAACTGAAGGTGGACAAAGCAATGGGCCTGATGGGATTCATCCAAGAATTCTAAAAGAATTAAGGGGAGAACTAGTGACACTGCTGACTACCCTTTTAACAAATCATGGAAGGATGGTGTGGTACCTGAGGACTGGAGGAAGGTGGATGTGATTCCTTTCACAAAGTGGGAGCAAGACAAAGATAGGAAACTACAGACCTGTCAGTTTGACCTCTCTGGTAGGGAAAGTAATGGAATCACTTGAAGAAAAGAACTGTTGAGTACCTAGAGGCTAGTGGTGCACAGAACCCAAGGCAGCATGGGTTCATAGCAGGAAGGTCATGTCAGATGAATCTAATTCATTTCTTTGACTGGGTGACAGTAGTAGACCAGAGAGGGGCTGTGGACATGGCCTACCAAGACTTTAGTAAGGCATTTGACACAGTCCCACACAAAAGATTAATAAACAAATGAACCAGCCTGGGAGGGTCCCAGGGTGGTAGTCTGGAGTGAAACTGGACAACAGGACACAGAAGGTAATTGTAACGAGTCCACTCTGAAGAAAGGGGTTACTAGTAAAGTACCACAGGGTTCAGTACTGGGTTCAGTCCTTTTAATGTCTTAATAAGTGACATTGCAGAGGGACTGGAAGGAAAGTATGCTTCTTTGCAGATGACACAAAGATCTGCAACAGGGTTGATACACAAGGAGGCATGGAAAGGATGAGAAGAGACTTGGCAAGGTTGGAGGAATGGTCAGCAGAAGTATGGCAGTTTGGATTCAATGAAAAGAAGTGCAAAATAATGCAACTGGGAAACAAAACCCAGCGGAAGATTACACAATGGGGGGTAGTAACAACATCAAAATGGAAAGGGACCTGGGAGTAATCATATTAGATGACCTTAAGGTTGGCAAGCAATGTGAGAAGGCAATAGGGAGGCTGGGGGATACTGGTATGTATGAGGAGAGGCATCACCAGCAGAAAACAGGAAGTTGTTATCCCTCTGTACAGACAGTTGATGAGACCCCATCTGGAGTACTGCATCCAGTTCTGGAGACTCCATCTCCACAAGGACATAGACAGCATGGAGGCAGTCCAGAGGTGAACAACTAAAATGGTGCAGGGTCTGCAAGAGAAGCCATGTGAGGAAAGACTAAAGGAGCTTAATATGTATACCCTTGAGGAAAGGAGGAGAGAGGGGGGACATGAGAGAAACTTTAAGTACCTCAGTGGAATAAACAAAGTCCAAGAGGGTAGCATCTTTCAGAAAAGAGATGTGCAAGAACAAGGGGACACAATTTGAAGATAGAGGAAGATGGCTCAGGGGTAATATGAGGAAGTATTTTTCACAGAGAGGGTGGTGGATGCATGCACCAGCCTTCCTGAGGAGGTTGTGGGGTCTAAAATTGTGGGAGAATTCAAGAATGCATGAGATAGACATAAGGCAATTCTTATGGGAGGTAGGAAGACATAGGCTGTTGGTTAACTAGGATCTGCAACTTATCTTGTAAGTAGGAAATGGGCAGACTAGGTGGGCTAACTGGTCCTTATCTACCACCAAAGTCTATGTTTCTATGTTTCTGATCAGCTGCTGTCTCATGCATGGTCTGCCTCCGATGTGGCTTCCGAGCATGGAGGCATAATATGTTGCTTCTGGTCCTGGGGCCTCAAAGCCTAATATTTAGGGTCAAAGGACCTAACAAAATTGCTGATATTCTGTTCTCTAGTTTTAAAGTTATAGGGCCTAGCATTCTGCAGTTTACATAATTATGAAATGTAATTTTTAAAATTTCTGAAAGTGTGGAGGTTTATAGAGATCTAAAATAAGGTACATTTCTGTATGGACCTTGGTAACGTGCTCATAGAAAATTTGTCACATTACGGACAAAAAGTTTTGTTTACATAATTGTGAAATCTAAGTTGAAAATTTCCAAATGTTTGTAAGCTGATAACTCAGTTATCTTTATAGGTAGAGCTCTGAAACTTGTTACACTTCTGTATGTACCTTTGTCAAAGTCAACATGACAAATGTGGTGCAAGTTTGACAAATATATTGTACATTAGGTAGAAATATGTGAAATTTCAATTTTTGCAAAATTTGTAGAAGTAAAATAGGAACTTCACCAGAATTTTAATTGTGGAAGATAAATTTCACCCAGCCCTACTGACCACCTTTAAGTCATCTGGTATGATTACTCCAGGTCTCTTTCCTGTTTGGTGGTCGTCAATACTACCTCACCCATTTTGTATACCGCTACTGGTTTCTGTGCCCCAAGTGCAGTATTTTGCACTTTTATATTGAAATCTAACTGCCATACCCTTGACTACAACTCAGGTTTTTCAGGTCACTACTGATCCTTTCACACACCCCACCCAAGTGTCCATGTTATTTCAGATTTTGGTGTCACCTGCATAGACGCAGAACTTCCTTCCTCCTCTTCTGCAGTGTCACTTATAAAGATATTAAAGAGGACCAGTCCCAGCACTGATCCGTGAGGCAACATTGGTCACCCTTCCTTCCTTGCAGTGAACTTCATTTGCCATCATTATCTGAATCTATCCCTTTACCAATTTCTTACCCAGTTAATGCCCTTTGAACCAACCCCTAAGCTACCTAATTTGCTTATGAGTCTCTTATGTGGAATGGTGTCAAAATCCTCACTGAAATCTGAGTAGACCACATCCACCACTCAACCCTGATCTAGCACCTTGTTCACCCAGTCAAAGAAATTTTTCAGATTCATTTGACATGACCGCTTCCATTAATCAGTGCTGCATCAGTTCCTGTAGCCCATTGAATTCAAGTTATTCCACGATGATTTCCTTCAGCAGTAATTCCATTAACTTCCCACCACCGATGTGAAGCTGACAGGCATATTGTTGCCAGCCTTCTCCCTACTACCACTTTTGTACAGTGGTAATACATTCACCCTCCTCCAGTCCACCAGAACCACTCCTGTTTCCAAAGAGCTGTTTAATAGCACAGTCAGAGGTGCTGACAGTACCTTCATGAGCTCCCTCAATAGTCTTGAAGCACTCCATCAGGCCCCATCACTTTGTCCACTTTCAAATTACTGAGTCCCTTCAGGACTTTCTCCTTGAAGAATGAACTAGTGTTCACCTCCCTAAACAAAGCTCCTGTTATTTTTTGGGCCCTTCCCGTCTCCTGCCTCTGTGAACACTAACAAAGTATTTGTTCAGGATGTCAGCCTTTTCCTGTCCCTTCTGCACAATACCCCTGTCCTTTTTAACTGTACAATCCCACCCCTTGTCTTCCTGTTCTTACTTACACACTTAAAAATGTCTGGTCCCCTTCTTTTCTGGCAGAGCTATTATCTCATCTATCTATTTGCCCTTTACACTCTCTACAGCCCTACCTGTTCCCCTGTAATGTTTCTCTTTATTTCTCCCTCTGAGTATCATAATACCTTCAGAATGCTTCCTCTTAACTTTACCTGTTTCATCACCTATTTTAAGAACTATATCAGTCCCCTTTCCTCTTGCTTTTGTTCACCTGCAGAGGTTTGTTGCCCTCACTACGGCCCTCTTTATCTTCACCCACTGTTCCTCCACCCCACCCATGTCATCCACTCTGCCAGGTCATCCCTGAGGCATTCACCCATCTTTATAAAATCTAGCACCATGCCAAAACCCCATGATGAAAAACAGTGTAGGCAAAACCATGCTGCATGGTCTATGTAATCTGCACTAGATTATATAAACAAACTCTGAGACTATGCACAATTTATGCCTGCATGGTTTGTGACCACGCATGTGTGCAGTCCAGGTCTTGACCAGATACCATAAAATCTGACCTCCTGAAGTCCAGGATACTGACCCTTGTGTGGTTTGAATCTGCAGCAGGCCTTATATTGAACCACACTGTAGGGTGATCTCTGGTCCCCATGTGGCCTCCCACCATGACATCTGCAACACTGTCCCTGTTAGTGAATACCAAGTCCAGTATTACCCCATCATGAGTGTGTTCACTTAATAGTTGCCTGAGGAGTCCCCATAGTGAGTTCAGGTAGTCCCTGCTACTAACTAAAGCTGCAGCTGGGAGGTTCCAATCTATATCTGGCAAACTGAAGATCCCCACCCCACCAGCACCTCCACATTTTCTGCCATTTTGCCAATGGCTTCCATCAGTACCTTATCTAACTTCTTCTCCAGTGCTGGAGACCTGTAGACCAGGCCCTTGCAAATAGTGGCTCTATTCCCATCTCCAGGTGACCCACAGTACCTGTGCCTCATCATATTCCATGTATCTCTGTCACATTTATGCTTTTCCTTACATAAAGCACCAACTGCCCCTTTCCTTCACACCCTGACTTTCCAAAACAGAGTACAGCTTGGTAATGCCATGTCCCAGTCATAAGTTTCAGTGCACACTGACTCAGTAATGGTCATAATATCCAGGTTGGCTTCTGCCATGATGGCCTCTAGGTCCAGAATCTTGTTTCCTAGACTTTAATCTTGTGTAAACATGGCTTCAAGATTTTATTAGTTCCCTGCAGGTTACCATACTTTTTCCTTTTTTCCTTCCCTTCCCCTTCCCACCTCTCTTTTAATGCTCCTGTTCTCATCTCCCTTTGTCTCTATTACCCTATTTCCTTCCTTGCTTTGCACCTTCAGGGGTTCTTCTCCCTTGAGTTATTCCTGTTCTCTCCTGAAGCTGGGGGCAGTTTCTGCCTCCTGATTGCATTCCACCTCCCATCAGCTAGTTCAAATTTTCAAAGTTACATTTGAACCATTCATAGTAGTTGAAGCTGTATGGACCATCCATACATATAGCTTAACTAGCATTGATTTTGAGAAAAATACATTTTGCCTACATTTTACCCCTCTCTCTTGCCTTGCAACTTGACTACAAAAGGAGCAAAAAGCAAAAAAAATAAAGTCCGTAAAGCAGGCAGCCTTAATTGGTTCTTCATATGTATGAGGTCTACGATGCCCATGGCTTTTACACAGCCTACTGACCAAAATAAGTCTTGAAGAACTCTTTCAAGCAGAATGTATTCCAGATACTGCTAATAAATGTAAATGGAATCATATCTGGCTCACACTTGTATGGAAAACCAATTTCTGTCAGTTGAACATCATCTGGTCCTGGGAAAATGCTCAGCATTACTGAGTTAACATATGGTGCAAGATAAAGGTGGCATAGTTCACCTGGGAGGTCCAGAAAACTGGTTTTACATATAAGTGTGACCTGGATATTTTCCTGTAAGCTTTCAGAGGAAACAAAAACAGTAACCACCTTTCCTGAGGAAGTGACATTGCTGTTTTATGGTGGAAGATGAAATAAAGGATTATTAGAAGTAATGAGGAGCAAATCTTCATTTGTAAGCATTATCCTTGATGAGTTCCCCATTGTGGATCTATGATATTTCTTATCAGGTATTGGGGTCATAGAGATTGTACACAGATTTCATGTATGTAGTTTTATTTTCTATAAATACTTTATGTGCATAGATCCAGCCACAATGATTGGTCCAGGACAAGGATCCCATTCTCATGGGCAGCATGAAACTCCCTCTGTGCCTCCCACAAACTTTTGATGGTGTGTGTGTGTGCGTGTGTGTGTTTAAATGTGTAGGAAAGGATTCTTTACTCAGTGTATATAATTTTTGGTGGAGTTGGGTGGTTTTGATATTTGGTTAAGGAAGCAAACACATGGGAAGTACTGGTCTGTGTTAGCCCTGCTAGTTCAGAGGCCTGGGATTGTCGTTAACTTCAATATACTTAAGGTGAGCAAATATATGGGTAGCAAAAGTCATACTTCTAAGCAATATGTTACACGTAACCAAATTTATTACATATAAATACACACAAATTCCATAGGTTACAAATGTGTGCTTTGCTTCATTAAATTAATTTAAAGCGCCAGAGTGCTCAAAGTGTGCTACCATATGCCTTGCAACAACAATTTCTAATCACAAAACAACTTACCTGGTCTACTGCACCAGCCACCACCAACCTCTGTGCTTCCACCTCTGGCTTCTAAGGGGTGTAGGATGAAAGTCCCATTGATCTTTAAATACCCAAAGTGCACGTACAAAAAAAAAATAAATTAACATTAATTATTACCCATCCGACACAAAGTTCACTGACCGGCATGATTGTGACTACGTGAGATCAAAGTGTACTCTACAAACTTTATAAACTCTACAAACTCTCATGAGAGAGAAGGACATAGATAAAGTATACTTAAATACAGACAGTGAAAATCTTTTAGCATAGATCACTTATTGATATCTGATGTTGATGTCTGATGTCTGATGATATTTTATGATACTTTATGAACAAAGATATTTTAGTCTTTCTTCTCACGTATAGTGGTTGATTATTTAATTTTAGTGTGTTAGCTGGGTAAGGTACTCACCTAAATTGGCAATAGATAACTTACATTTGATGGATTGATAGATTGACTAGTTAATAATTGAGTGATAAATAGGTGTTAATTGCCAACTGTGATTTGTATTCTCTGATTAATCTGGTTATTTTGGGGATCTACTTAATTGTGTGACTCCATTAAGAATATGAAAAGGCTGCTAAGACTGTTAAGCCTAGAGTATTGTGATTGTATAAGGATGGTAAATACAAGGAGTGGATTGTCTTGTACACCTAATAAGGGAAAAATAAGATCAGAGACTAACAAAAAGAGGAAAGAAATTGAATGCTATATTGAAGGAAAATACAACACAGTTACAAGGTAAAGGGGAGAAGAGAGCGATGGTGAAAAACAATTACAAATTACTAAATTCTTTCACCCTACTACAGAAATTGCTAAGTGTGTCTTAACATTGATGGGTACCCTGTTAGTGGAACTAACAACAAACATTTATATTCCAAGGGTATAATTAACATCTCTAATGAGGAAATAATTTCAACAGACTCAGATAACTTGGAAAATGCAGATGAAACTGAGCTCTGTAACAGCTATAGTTATAGCTGGGCTCCTCATCTCAGGGTTCAAGTTATTTTAAAGAGTCCATAACACCTCTTAATGAAACATATCAGGATTGTAATTCATCAGCATTATTAAATGCTGAGGGAGAGACCACACCAGAAATAGGTCATGAGTTTATACATCAGATAAATATTTCTCTTACACAAGAACAAAAAGAGAAAACAAATGATTTACTGCAAGAACTTAAGGTGCAAGAAAATAAGTTCTTGGTACAGAAAGATAGTGTGGCCCAGGTAATGGAAGACCTGAATCACACTGTCTTAGGTCTAAAACAACTGGTCGATAAGCAAGTAGTATATAATGATGAGGAAGAAATTATTCCTCCCCTTTTCCTCCCCATTTCACCTACAAGTCAACTAAAGAGGTTGAATGTCTGTACCCCAATTTTAGTAATGAAGAGTCAGTGAACAAAAGGGAGAACAGGCATGATACCAGAAAAGTAAACTGTATAAATAGGTGATGTCCCATTGAATCATCAACTTTATCCAAGCAAATTCTTGAATCTATACAAGACCATTCTTTTGCAAATGTGGTTATATTAGAAAACTTGTGGGTACTGAAGGAAGAAATTGCTGCACTTAAATCAAGTGTGTTTCACAGTCAAAGTCTCCTGAATGACTTAAAACAAATTAATATAAAAATATTAAAATGCATTTGGTGGATATTTGTGAAAAGCAGATGCAGAAGTTATGAATAAAGCAATTCAGGTAAATCTTCCACCCTTTCACTAAAGAAGCTAATGATGTAATAAGAATTAATGAGAAGGTGGGGAATGGTACTGGTATAAAAAGATGAACAGGGACAAAAATGTAGGAGAAGAGATGAAGATATAAAGCTAGGAAAAAGGGAAATTGGCTGAGGAAAGGAGTGGTGTAAGAACAAGAGGACAGATAAATGATATAATTCAAACTAAGATTGTATCAATAGATGAAAATATTGACAAACTGACTCCTCTGATGAGGTTATAGAAATAAAGATGGATACTGGTAAAGTTAATAAAGGTTGTGTTGCATCAAGAGGGAAGACTGAGGGTATAAGTCCAAGTTTAGATTGAAACATTCAAGAGGCACATGAGGGTCTTTGATCCATCAATGGTCTCTATTAAGACTGATGTTGAGCCTGATGATGAAATGGAAAGAGTAAATGGTAAGGAAAATAATTGAAATATATGGTGCTGAGAGGCTATTTGAGGAAACTCATTTGAAATTAGTAGAATGGGTTACACAATTGCTACAGTTGACTAAGTGTGCCTCAGAGGAATATTATGTAACAAGACCACATACATTGAAATATACATATTGCATATTACTCTATCTTAATGCCCAGTCCTTGGCAAACAAGGTGTGGGATGATGAGAAAGACCTAAGGAAAAAAGGAATTTTCATTTGTCCAGCATACAGGGTTCCGTGTGTGGAACAGATGGATAATTGCAAAGTGTTAAGAGTTTAATTGTGCCCTGTGAGGGAGGATTTTTATTGGTGCCAGTGAGTGTTAGAAGTAATTACAAAATATGAACAATCAAATATGTTAAAATGACGAAATAAAACACTTTCCCTTTTGGATGGGAACAAAACAATACACACTCTATAGCTGGTTTAAAGGCAGAGATTGGCACTTTTCTTTCTTGTGTGCTAAAATGAACATTAGAAATAATTTAATTGAAAGAATAAGGACCCATCCTGGTAGTTCACAAATAGATATTACATTTAGATCAACAAACCTTGCTGGTCTCACATTGAAAAATGCTTTGTACTGGATAATCATGGTATCTATCTTATAGATTATAGAATAGTGGATGAATTGGACAAGGATAGCCATGTAAAGGAAAATAATGTTAGGTTGGTAAGAACCCATTTACACCACTTGAGACTTTTGAACAGAATTGACAGATATTAGAATAGATAAACAAATGGATATACAGATAAATTATCTGTATTATCATGGAATACTGAGGGAATGAACTTCAAAATTTTTGACACAGAATTCCAAAGATTTTTAGTAAAATGGATATTATATATTTACAGGAACATGGGCTTTGGATGATATATTTCCAGTACTCCCAGACTTTACAAGTTATACTGTACCAGTGACTAAAAGGAGAAAAATGGTAGACCTAGTGCAGGTTTGATTATCTACTTTAGGACATCGTTAAACATTTCAGTTGTACAAATGGAAACTGTGATAAAAGAAATACAGATTTTAGAACTGGATAAGAGAGGAAAAATGATACTTATTAAATACATATCTGCCCTCAATCAATAAATCTTTGAGTAGTAATTTTTGGGTACTATTTAAAGAACAAATGTTATCATTGGTGGAAATATATGAAAATGCACCCATAATATTCCTGGGAGATTATAATGCATGCATACCAACTACTCCATCAGCTGATATGCAGGGCATGAGTATAATAAATCTAATACAATGTTATGAAAGGAAGTCTAACGACAAATTAAGAAACAAAAGAGGGAAATTAATGTGTCAGATAATGGAAGAACATAATTTTAATCTGATGAATGGAAGAGAACTAAGGAGGATCCAGAAGGAGAATTCACATATGTAGGTCCGAACAGATAATCAGTTATAGACCTAATGTGGGTAAATATGGAAGCAGCTGAGATATGAAAATCTACAGTAGTAGCCACAGACATTGACAGCTATTCCCAGAAATGTCTGTGATATTTCTAGAGAAATCTCCTACTTTCCATATTTCTACAGTAAGAGCAGCAGAGAGAAACTCTTTAGAAATTTTGTGAAATATCTGGAAATAGCTGGCAATGTCTGTGGCTACCACTGTAACTGCATTATCTCACCCAGAATCTTTAAATTTACCTATACACAATTATGGTATATTGAGAAACTGAGAGGTAAAATAATAGGAAATGAAGAACAAGCACAGCTTATAATAGTGAATTTTCAGTGTGTGCAGTGGCAGGGATCCATGATTAACACCTTTGAGAAATATTAAATTTGACTATATGACAGATTTAAAATCTAAAGTATTAGAGAATACAGATAATTTGGATTTGACAGAGCTTTGGAAGCTTAAGGTATTTTATTTGGCACCACTTTTATTAGAAAAACAACAGAAAGACAGGTTAAAACAACATGGTTTAATAATACAAGTAAGATGGAAAAGAGGAAATTAAACAGATTAGTATATGAATATAGGAAGAACCCCAATATTGTTAATAAGAAGGTTTTGAATAATGGAAGGACAAATTATAAACTAACACTGAAAAAGAAAAAGAAAATACCATCAAAAAGTGGGGAAAATGTAGGAAACTATAGTTTGAAAAGATATAAAACAGTTTTGCTATTAGTTTCACAAGGTTTTGGGCAATATGCCAACACAGTTATAGCCACAATTACACCAAATAAATGGGAAGAGCACTTTGCAAATTTGTATTTCTCTAAAGATGAACAATACAGAGGTTAGATAGTACATCATTGCCCAGAGATGTTTCTTCAACCATTTTTATTACAAAAGAGGAAATAGTTGTAGCTATTGAAAAACATCATTAAACAAAGCACCAGGTCCAGACAAAATTTTGTCAGAAATGTTTAGATCATTTAGAGGAATAGTAGGTACTGGCCCTATATTCAATATTTAACTTTGGCTGTCAATTTGATGTATTCCCAGAGACTTGGTCAGGAAGTATAATTTGCCCATTATTTAAGAAGGTTGATATAAACAACCCAGCAATGTATAGACAAATAAGTCTCCTGGATTCATCACAAAATATTTTTACAAGAATAATTCTACAGCATTTACAACAATGGGTGGAGGAAGAGAATCTATTGACAGAAATGCAAAACGGATTTAGAGCAGCTAGGTCCACATTTCAACATTGCTATGTTTTAAGTCATCTTTGTGGAAATATGTTACTCTGAAAAAATAAATTGTACTGTTGCTTTGTGGATTTAAGAACAGTGTTTGACTCAATAAATTGATTTATGTTATGGGAGAAATTACAGACATATAATATCGACCAACCCTACTGAAATTATAAGTACATTACATCAAAATACATGGTTAAAAGTGAGATATGATCAGAATGGAAATTTAACCTCACAAATAAAAACTAATTTAGGAGTGAGACAAGGATGTCTTCTTCTTCCTTTATTATTTAATCTTTACATAAATTCGATATTGATAGATTTGGATAATCCAGAGTTTCATTCCCCATCTATACCAAACAATGAGGTTTCCTGTCTTGCATATGCAGACGATATAGTCCTATTATCAACCTCAAAACTTGGATTATAATGAAAACTGACATACTTTTCAGAACTTTGTAAAATTAGGAAGTTGCAAATTAACAGAGACAAAACAAATATGATTGTGTTGGGTGCCAGGACTAAATCTTTACCAATTATTTTTACAGATGGGAAAAAGTTAAAAACAGTTAGTAGTTATGCATATTTTGGTGTGATATTTTCCCAGAATTATAGATGGAAACAACATATAATAAACAAACAAAAAATTAAATGTAGTAACAAAAGCATTTAAGAAATGTAATTTTAATTATGGACAAGCATCAGTAGAAGACAAGCTGAGAACTTTGAATGATAAGATAAAAGCAAGCATTGTATATGCCTCTGAAATATGAGCAGCAGATAATGTGAAAACTCTGGAAACAGTTATAAATCAGACATACAGGTATTTATTGAGAATTCCACAATCTGTACCAGCTGAAGTTCTGAGACATAAACTTGGGCAAATATCTTTGAGGAATCAAATTCTGGAAAGACGATTAATATTTATTTTACAATTATTCCTCCTATCTTCCTATCGTCTGCCATAAATGTGTTTGGAGGAGAATTACAATATACCTAAAAGGATTTGTACCCTGGCTATAATAACAATTAAAAGGTTATGTTTTCTATGGGATTGAGTCAGATATTATATGAAATTTATATTAGACCATTAAGAGAGAGAAAATGCAAAATAAGACAAGTTTATCAGATATAGAATGGTCAGAGGATCATATTAAAACATCACGTCTAGTTAACTTCAGTTGGTTAAAAATATATAAATTACTAGAGGATTAGCAGAATACTTGACTATACTTATTGACTGGAATGAAAGAAGAATCATAACAAGATTCAGAATGGAATTATATCCAGCAAATTATATTATGTTAAGACAAAGGTGAAATGAGGTTAAAACTGCATATTGTAACTGTAAATATGTTGTTGAAGATGACTTGAAATATATTGTTCTACACTGTCCACAATATAACAATCAAAGAAAATACTGGTTGGGATCAGTTTTGGCAACCCAGTCTTCCCTCTGACAAGAAGATTCTTTTATTTCTCTTTAACTCAAATGATGTTGGAGTTTTGAAGAGGTTAAGTCGGTATTTAATAGCAATCAAATTTTGATATAACCAAATGATAAGGAGGTATATGATAATAACATTTTTGGACTTGATGAGCATTTAAGCTATTTGCACAACCACTTGTAGATTTGTGAAATGTATGTATGATGACTTATGATTGTATGGATATTTATGTGATGTTTATTTTAACTGTAAAGACATTTTTGTTGAACAATAAATTTTACCTACCTACACCCATCAGAAGACAAAGCCCATTTAAAGGGTAAGGAAAAGTATTCTATACTATATTTTGTTCAATATAAACATCTTATCTTAGTATTTTTATAAATACCTTCCATTTATACAACTAATCTCATTTAAGACCCCACATCTATAAATATACCCATTCTCTTATTTACAAGACAAAGAACCTACGTGCAAGAACTAAGGCAATGGTCACCCCAAAGGGCACTGGCTGGGAAACCAAGTTTCAAAGAAATACAGAATCACACATATCCCCATAATTATTTACAATTCTATAATGCATGACCCCAATTTAACCAATACAATACTTTCTTGCTATTCGCTTTAGGATACAATTCCTCACAAAAATATATTAGAAACAGAAAAAGTCCTTGAAACGTTGTAGATGTATATGTCCATCTTGTGGGTCTTTGGGCCCTTCTTTGTATACATTTTCATTTGCTTTTCCCTTTTAATTCACATTCTTATTCCATTCAAACATAGAATGCTGCAACTTTAAACATTCAGCACAATATGTCACAGTACTTCTGCACACCAGTATTAATATGACTACAGGAGTAGAAAAAACAATAATTACCTACTAAAATATATAATTTTCTCTAATATTTTACACTTGTGTATTGATCTTTTAACTTTTGGCTTGCATGCTATTTAAGTATGCCCCATGGAAACATAATTTTCCAGAAGTAACAATTACTTTGCAAGTCCATTTTACCCTTAAACATAAGGACTTAAAGTAATTTCCTTAAAATAACAATTTTATTAATGGACCCATTCTATTCATAAAAATCAGGCTAACCTCAACAGATCTAAATCTTATATATATTGCCATAATCACATCAGGGGCATACTCAAAATGTAGTCCAACTGTTTTAATAAACTTACTAGAAACAAATACCTAAATATGTTATACATAATCACAACATCTAAACCAAATGCATAATTTGAATTAAAATATTAAAAATAAAGACAATATGTATGTACAATAAATACATACATATGCATAAGCTATGCACATAGATTTTAAGTGAAAACTTAAGGATCTAATTCTAAATCTAACTCTTGCTCCAAGTCATTTAATACCAAAACGGAACTCAAAATTGCAATGTATATCTGGCAATCACATGTGATATCTGTCAGCATAATCAAAACACGTTTTCTCCTGTCACAATTTAAACAACCAGTTGACACTCATTTAAGGAAAGGTTTCAGATCCAGAACATTATTCAACCCAGCAGGCTTCATGCTTTTAGCTTCCAAATCCAGAAGCTTTCCTTTGTTGTAAAATAGTTTTAAGGAATAATCCTGTTTTGCCTCTATTTTTTCCTTTTTTCACATTCCAATCCTATAAACCGCAGACCAATTGGACTGCTATTATGTTCAATTCAAAATGCACTGCTACTGGGCTGCTTTGATTCTTATAGCAATGTTCCAAATATGTTCTTGGATCCTCTTTTTAACCTGTCTTTCAGTCATCCCAATGTATAACTTGTCGCACAGACATGCAAAGCAAAACATTACATATTCAGTGCTGCAACTGATAAATTCATTTATTTTATATTTCTGAGTATCAACTGGACGAATAAATTCAACTGCTTCTATTACATAGAGACATGCATTGCACTTTCACCATTTCTTAAATCCACATGGGGAGTAGCCACTGACTGGCTACTTCCTTCTTCTATATTTACTATGTACTATTAGATGTTTTATATTCTTTGCTCTCCTGAAGGTTACTCTAGGTTTCTCACCAATTTTGTTAGGTAGAACCTTGTCATTCAGCATAATGGGCCAATGCTTATGAACCATGCTGCCTATTTTACCTGCAACTGTATTTTATTCAATGATAAAAGTCATTGCATCCTCTTGCATTTGTTTTGTTTTCATTTTTACCTGTAACAAATCTTTTCCATCAAAATTTTCAACCTTCTGTTTTGCTTCTTTCAAATCTTTAATACAGTACCTCTCTCTATAAATGCTTGAGTTATATTTGCAGATTCTATTTCAAAATATTTTTCTGTGCAGTTTCACTTAGCTCTTAATAATTACCCATGTACTATAGATGTTTTAAATTTTGCTGGATGACTACTTCAAAGTGCAAATAGGAATTACCTGCTGTTTTCTTTTCATACATTTTGTTGTAACTTCTTTCCTTCTATGCCAAGCAGCTCGATGTCCAGGAATGGTATGGTGTTTTATCTACAGACTAAATTAACCACAGACACAGTGAGTTTTCATTCAGCCATTCCATAAATTTAGGAATTATATTCTCAGGGCCTCCCCATACACAGATGACATCATCAATAAAGTGATACCATAAGACAACGTCATCTGCATATGGGAAAGCCTCAGAGAATACTATCTCCCTCTCCCATAAGCCCAATGTCAGGTTCGGAAAGAGGGTGTCATGCAAGTTCCCATGGTTGTACCTAGTATTTGCAGATAAAATTCTTGATTGAACTCAAACACATTATGTGTCAGAATAAACCTAATGGTCTCCAGTAAAATTTTACTTGGATTTGAAAATGATGTTCTTTCAAGAAAATATCTGCAAGCTGAAATTCCATCTGAGTGCTTAATGGAAGAACAAAGTTGTTCCACATCAACTGATAACCAAAATAAATTCTTCTGCCCTACAAAACCCTGCAATTTTGTTAATAGGTCTTCCATGTCTCTGAGGTGGGATTTGAGCTTAGAAACTTCTTTTTGTGGAAAAAATCAACAAATACAGACAAGCTGTCTGTCAAGGATCCCACCACAGAGACAATTGGATGACCAGGTGGAGTAACCTCGTTTTTATGAATTTCAGGTAGGGTTTACAGAGTCAGAGATTTTGGATTCTCTGTCCATAGAAAGTTAAATTCACTAACCATAATATCACCAGACATTTTTGCATCTGTCAACATTTCTAACAATTCTCCTTTAAATTTATTTACTGGGTTGCAAGGCAATCTTCTATAGCACAGCTGGTCACCGACAATATCTTCCACCATTTTTCATACTGTTAGCTTGGAAGTATCACAATATTACCCTCATTGTATGCACTTTTGATTGTTACATCATCCCAATTTTGGATCTGTTTCAAGGCAATATTTTCAGATCTTGTTAAGTTCTTCCAAACTTTATTAGTGTCACGAACAGTCAAAATCTCAGAAAAATTATCTTGTTATGACCCTTTCAAATATTGTAATATTTGGATTAAGTGATCTAGGACAGCAATCAGATTTTCCTTTAAATAATCTATTTCTATGGTTATCAATATATGTACAGATTTCATTATTACTGTACCCACTACTTATTAATTCAGTTGAACCCATTATAGTCTCTGCATTAGCTTCAACAAACAATTCAGGTAAAATCCTTAAATTCGTACTTTTCCAGGTTTCAGATGTTTCAAGTCCTTCCATCTGCTCCTCATTCTATATGACTCTGCTTGTTTCTGTCTGGGCATCATCTTCCGTCTGTTCTTTCACACCACCAGATTTGAAATATTCCTTCAACTTTATTTTTCTAAAAACCTTAAATAAATCTATACTAATGTCAAACTGATTGACTGCTGATGTAGGAACAAATGTTAAACCCTTCTGCAAGACTTTTTCTGAGGTTCAGTTAACTTTTTGACTGACAGATTAATCAAATTTAATTTCTGGTATGAATTCTCTGTCCCAATGTCTTGGCATATTGTTCCTGGCCCTCTTCTCCCTCCTCGTCCCTTCCTCTGCCTCTGTCAGTCTGATCCCTGTTCTCGGTTTCTTTTGATAAAAAGACCATTACTTTCCACTGTTTGATTGGAGATTTCTGCTGGCTGATTACTATCTGTATTTCTAAAAGTAACCATGCAGTTTTGTTTACTTATGCTCCTTTTCCTGAAGCTGCTATAACTTACATTACATCCTCTAGATCTCCCTCTGCTATCACTTCAATCTCACTCTTCCTTGAGCCAAGAGAAAAAGAATTATTTGCTTTGTCACCCTCATCATGTGTTATTTTACTTTGTTTTCTTCAAATTAGTTTCTTCTCATAAATTGCTAATTTCTCTTTCAGATCTTGATCCAATTAATTAAATAATGGGTTATTAACAAATTAATTTAATTTATTTTAGCTATCTGCATTGCAGTGTTAATTTGTTCGCATTTCTTCATGGCTGCTTTAATAATTAACTTGATAAACACCATTGTACAGATTTTAGCTGCTTCCTGCCATTCAGCTTTGTATTCAAATAGACCACCGCTTAGAGTCCACCTTAACCAAATTAAATACCCTCTACAATGTCTTCTGCCACTTTGCACTCAATGCCCCACCCCTCACTCATCACTGTGATCTCTACCACTCTCTGGCATTTCCATCCCTCGAAAACTGTCACATTATGCAATGTGCTAAATTAGTCTCTAAGTACTGGTTAGGTGTCCTCCCATCTTACCTTTCCACATTGCTTTCTTTGGCCCCACCCCACTCATTCCTCAGATCCCTTGATTCCTGCCAACTAGTAATCCCTTGATGGAGGACCACTGTTGGCCAGGCAGCCTCTCTCACCACTTCCCTAAACTCTGGAATGCACTGCCTCGACAAATTCATCACTCTTCCTCTACAAATACTCTCTTCACCACCCTGGTAAATTACTTCATGGTAAACTACTCCTGCACCTGACTCTCAGGCCTGTCCCACTCTCCCTCCTTGCCTAACCAGTGGCATCTAGAAAATGCTACAAAGCTGGCATATTTTAGCTCAACAGACACACTTTGCATCTATGCATTTAATGTTTTTGCTAGCTGCTTCTTGAGTGTGTACATCAGCAATTTTTCTATCTGAGTTATCACTACTACTGTATATTCTTATATGTGGACTAAGTTTATGTGCCTATCTGTAATCTGGTTGTACTTTGATCTATTCTGTAAATCACACAGATTGTAACCTATATTTTTCTTGTTGTGAACTGTTACTCAATTGATAACCTGTATGTTATCCATCCCTGTTCTCTCCCCAGGTCACACTGGGAGATGTGCAGCTTGTTGCTCAGTGTGCCTTTCCTGGTGAAATAATTTTAATAAATAAATAAGATCAATTCCTCCAGAGGGTGTTCTTAACACTGAGCCCTCTTGGATACAGTTATTTTTCTACATAAGTCTCTAGAGTTGACACATTGTATCAAGTGTTCATTTCATTAAATAGCAACTCCTCTAGTTCAAAAAAGGTCACTCAACTCATTAGTAGCAGTTTGCTTTTCTTGATTGCCAGCAGTCCCAGAATTATTGATCTTTAATTTTCTTGAGCTATGGACTCAATTGAGCTCAGTGCAAAGGATTCATATGATCTAGAGGTATTGTTTCCATTAAAACTGCTTGCCATCTGATTCAGTATTGCAGCAAATGTGATTAATTAAATGGTGAGGACACCTATTGTGTGCAAATTTTTAAGAGCACGAGAAACTGGGGAAATGCCAACAGCTGCTTAGTAGAATGAAATACAATAAAAAATTTTTAGCTTTGTCAAACTGGTGAACTACTTGGTGGCTGGCATCTTATAATAGACCTTAACCTGATTGGTGCTGCAGGTTCATAAGCTAAAAATTTTTCTTTCCAAACCAAAAGAAGAAAGTGTAGAGGCTGTGCAATTACAAAATATTTCAGGTTCACTCAAACCAAAATAATAGAGTCTTAACTTAATGACTCTGTATACTGTAGATTAACAACTTCAGTATACTTAAGGTGAGCAAATATATGGGTAGGTTTGTAGGTAGAAAAAATCATACTTTTAAGCAATATATTACACTGTAACCAAATTTATTACATTTAAATACACACAGTAAATTCCATAGGTTACAAATTTGTGCTTTGCTTCATTAAGCTAATTTAAAAAGTGCTCAAAGTGCACTACCATACGCCTTGCAACAACAATTTCTAATCACAAAACAACCTACCCAGTCTACTGTGCCAGCCACCACCAACCCCTGCACTTCACCTCTCTGGCTTCCTAAGAGGGTGTAGGATCAAGCCCCATTGGTCATTAAATACCCAAAGTGCATGTGCAATAAAATAATTAAGTTAACATTAATTACTACCCATCAGAAAACAAAGCCCATTTAAAGAGGAAGGAAAAGTATTCTATATTATCTTTTGTTCAATAAAAACATTGTATCTTAATATTTTTATAAATACCTTCCATTTATACAACAAATCTCATTTAAGACCCCACAACTATAAATATACCCATTCTCGTATTTACAATTCTATAATGCACAACCCCAATTTAACCAATACAATACTTTCTTGCTATTCGTTTTAGGATACAATTCTTCACAAAAAAAAATTATTTGAAATAGAAAAAGTCCTTGAAGCTTTGTAGATGTATAAGGTCCATTTTGTGGGTCTTTTGGGTCCTTCTTTGTATACATTTTTCCTTCACTTTTCCTTCTTAATTCACATTCTTATTCCATTCAAACATAGAATGCAGCAACGTTAGCCTTCGTATCGTCTGACCCTAGATTTCAACCCTGGAGTTTGCTACATTGCAAAGCCATATCACTGGTTGTGGGATTAGAAGCTGTGATTGCAGCTTGGAATGCTGACTGAAGCCTTAATTTGTCATCACCGGCAGAGATATTTCTAACACCTGAAAGAGGGATGGTGGTGACATTACCTCTCTGTTTGAGGAGATTTTTAGTGTTTTGGGGTTCACAGTGAGACATTGATTTCCCAATTATTTTTCAAGTCATCATTGGGGTGTGGAGCTGGGGTAATAGGGTACCCCACCCCATTTTCTAGCATGGACTGGTGCCCCAGTTCTGTGCTTCTATGTTTGATTGTTCCCCAGTCTCAACATCAGTTCAATACTCTACTTTGGGCTTTCTTGTTAAAGCAAATTCTGAAGATGAGTTCTGACTGTTCTGACAAATATGATTAAAAGCTAGCTGCATTTTTCTTAGCCTCTCACCTGGTGGCAGCATTAGTAGTGCTTTGCATCAAAACTCTTTATAATTATGTACTTTGCAATTTGTATAGATACAGTTGCGCTGGACTTCTTGGAACCAAGGATTCAGTCTAAAGATTTAATTTAAATATTTTATTGTGATAAGCTGGAGTTTATCAGAGTGTGTTTGATTTTGGTTTAAGTGGATATCAATAGTATGAATGATGTGTAGTTGTTGGGGACTAATTTAGAGGTAGTATATTATTAAAGGATGGTTATTTGTGTGGAGTGATTTGGAGAGGGACACTTGTTGTCATTGTGTGGGTAGGTTGTTTTATTTGGAGTACTGGAAGTTGAGTTTTACTATGTGTCATTTAGCGCCAGCCCCATTTAGTCTATTCTGCATAGCAACTATGAGAGTGGCACTCCTTTGGAGGGCTCTCTGTACTCTGTCTGTGGCTGTGGTTAACCACTGCTGGGGGCTGGTGGTCCTCTGGGGCTCTGTTCACAATGTAGTCTACCACCATGAGTAGACAGGTGACAGGATCATGAGTGTGGTACCTAGGAGGCACTCAGGGAGTAGATTTTGTCAGGAAAGGGGTCCTTCCTGCCTGATTCCTATTCCTGAGATCCTGAGTTTTCTGGTCCACAGTCCACAGGTAGTTTATACTATGGACCAGCTGACTAAGCATGAGAATAAAAGAAATTAGGAATAATCATCTCAAATTGCCTAAAGGTGGCCAAGCAGTGTACAAAGGCTGTAGGAGGGCCAGTGGCATGCTGGGGTGCATAGGAAGGGTTATCAGCAGAAGAAGAGAAGTGGTGATATCACTGTACAAAACACTGATGAGAACTCATCTGGAGTATAGTGTACAGTTCTGGAGGCCTCATCTTTCTAAAGACATAGACAGGTGGAGGCAGTTCAGAGAAGGGTGACCAAGATGGTGCAGGGCTTGCACAAGAAGACATATGAGGAAAGATTAAAAGACCTCAATACATGTACTGTACAATGGAAGAAAGGTGGGAACAGGGAGATATGATAGAAACCTTCAAGTATCTTAAGTTCATAAACAAAGTGCAAGTGGGTGGCATCTTACAGTACAAGGATGAGGAGGCATGATATTATATTGGAGGGGCAGCATAAGGGGAATGTGAGGAAGTTTTTCTTCTTGGAAGGGTGGTGGATGCATGGGATAGCCTACCCAGGAGGTGATGGGAGCTAGCACAGTGGGGGATTCAAACATGCATGGGATAGGCATAAAGGAACCCTAGAGGTGGGAAGGAGAGGCTACAGCTGATGACCAAGTAGGGTTAGCAGCCACTGATGCAAGTACGGAATATGGGCAGATGGGATAGGCCTAGCGTGTCCTTATCTGCCATCAATTTCTATGTTTCTAATTTCTCTGTTTCTTGTCTGCAATATATCAACAAGAGTAACCACTGATGCCCATTTTTAGTAGATATTTGTCTAGTTCTGGCTTAAAACTATTGAAAGTTTTACATTCCACCACTTATGTCGGCAAGCCATTCCAAATTCCCACCACTCCACTGAGAACTATGCTGTCTTCCTTTCACTTAAAATTGCCTACCCCTTTAATTGTAATTTATGACTTCTTGTTTCTTTTACTGTCTGAAAATTCAGTATTTAGACTTGATCTCAAATCACCGTTAGTAACTAATACTGTCACCCTTAGTCTCCTTGTCTCCAGCATGTAGAGCCCAAGTCATTTAACATTTGCTCATAACTCAATCTGTGCATTCCTCTTATGATCTTTGCAGTTTTCCTCTGTACCCTTTCTAATTTGTGTATGTTTGCTTTGTTTGATAGGTTCCACAATTGTTCACAGTACTCCAGACGTGGACGTAACAAGTGACCTGTACAGTGGCATGACCACCTCTCTCCTACATATTATATTCTTTCTTATACAACCCATTATCTTATTACACTTTGAGACAACCTTGTCACAGTGTTTTGAATTTCAACTTGCTATATTTAAAATTCCTAGATCTTTCTCATAAACTGAAGTTTTAGTTCTATGCCACCCATGTAATATTTTACTTGCCTATTATTCAAAGCAAAATGCATCACCAGTCACCTTTCAAGATTAAAGCATATTTTATTTGCTGGTGGCCTTTCAAATAAATTGTTACTATCATCCTGTAGCTTTTATTACCATGCTCTGTGTCCACAGTACAACCCACTTTGGCAGTATCTAGAATTTGGCTAGCACGTGTCTTTATCTGTTTTCATTTCCTATATATATATAATTGAATAGTGCTGGTCCTAAAATAGACCCCTGAGGAACTCTGCTGGTCACTCTGATTTCTGATGATTCATAACCATTTATTTTAACTGTCTATACCTATTCTCAAGCCATGATTTAATCCACCTTACTAGCCTTGGGTTAAATCCATAACTCATATATTTTTGTATTAACTCAACATGTGAAACTTTATCAAAAGCCTTACTGATATTCAGGAACACAACATCCACTAGCTTACTCAGGTCAAGCACTTCACTGACTGTACCAAAGAACTCTTTCATATTCATTAGACACTACCTACCCTGCTTAAACCCATGCTGTTTAGTATCCCAAATTTCTTTATCAACAATAAATTTGTTGATTCTGTCTCACATGCCTTGTTCAAAGTGTTTTCCTGCCACCGATGTCAAGCTCACTGGTCTGCAATTAGTTTTACCACTTTTTACCCTTTTAAAAATTGGCTAACAACTGCTTTCTTCCAATCTATTGGGCTTCCCTCCTCAAGGATGCATTAAATAATCTAGCCAATGGGTCAGCTAGTACTGTTCCCAGTTTCTTTAGTACCCTGGGGTGCAAACCAACAGAATTCTGAGCCTTAGTCATGTTTAAGTTTTGTAACAAAATTAAAACTTCTTCCTTCTCTGTTCTAATAGTATTACCATTATTAGAAATGTCCACCTTGGATAAATCTGTGACCTGAAATATGGACCCAAAATTATATTCAGGATGCCGCTATATCCCTGTCTTTCTCAGCCTTCCTCCATTCTCCTTCAGTGGTCCAACTGTTCTGCCCCACCTCTTTTAGATTTTCTGTAGTTCAGGAATGATTTAGTATTATTTTTAGAAGTGTGTGCTATATCTAATTACTTCCTTCTTTTAAATTGTAATCTACTTTTACAGATCTTAGCTATTTTCCTATATTGTTCTCATAATGTCTGTTCATTTATTGTTTTTGTGATTTTAAATAGTTTCCTCTTCCTTTTTTTTGTGCTGCCAGTCTTTTGTTAACCATACTAGTATTCTTCCTTTCCTATTGTATTTTGCTACAAGTGGTACAAACCTCTCTTCAAGTGATTTTATTTTATTTATATTGACCAACCAAATACCATTTACATCTTTCCATTCCATCTCCTTACCCCAGTGCAGTGTTGTAATTCCTTTATCATGGCTGCATAGTTTGCCTGTTATAGCATTTTCTTTTTGATAGTCCCATATTTCTTATGTTTTCCCTTTTTGTTAATAATACCATTGAATAGTCACTGTTACCTAGTGGTTCCCTGACACTTCATTTACATCAGATCTTCCACTAGGTTGCTTAGTACCACATCCAATGTATTATTACCTTGCTGGTTGCTGTACAAATTGTTCCAGGTTTAGGTGTAACAAACTATTTACCAAATGTCTGTTTTGGCTATTGCCCCTTGTGCTGTCCTCCAGTCTACACCCAGGATGTTTAAGTCTCCCATTAACACCATGTTATTCCTTCCCATAAGTTCCCTGTTCATATCAAGACTTTGCACTAATTATTTGATTTGGTGGTCTGTAATTTATTTCAATATAATATAACTGAACAGTTCTTCCCTTACTTTTAACCAGTTTGACCCTGTCATCCTGCTCTGCTTTATTAATTTCCTCTGCTCATAGTTGTTTTGTTATGTATACAGCTACTCCTACCCCATTCTGTCCCCTTCTATCTCTTCTAAATAACTGGTAGCCATCTATATCCTTGGACTATGTGTCATCCTCTGACCACCATGATTCTGTTATACTTACTACATCTGGGTTCTCCTTATATAATATAAATTCTAGGTCTCCAAACTCATTACTAAGACTTCTTGCATTAATCAGTAAACACTCCGTTCATTATCTTTCGTTCTCCCTCATTGCCTGAAAATTCCTGTTTGAGGTCTATGAGCGTGATGTTATGGTTACTTGAATTTCTATGTACCCTCCCATTCCCTTTAATAATCAGTTTAAACTCCCATCTATGTATTTGTTAAGACAGTCCCTAGCAGTCTTGTCCCATACCTATTTAAATGCAATCCGTCACTTCTGTCAATTCTCTCCTGTTGTGGAACTCATACCAATGTTCGCAAAAATGAAACCCTCCTTTTAGCCCAAGTTCATATCCAATTGTTCATTTTGCTGATTGTTCATATCCCTCCATATCCTCCTCCGGGACAGGTAAAATTTCTGAGATAATAACTTGCCCCTTTTGTTTTTAACCTTTCACCAATATTCTCAAAGTCCTGCCTGATGGTGTCATCAAGTCTATACCCAATGTCATTCACATCCACATGTATTGCCACTGTGTGTTATCCTAGTTCCTTTCAGTAAACAATCTACGTAGTCATTGATGTTTATTTGTTTGTTTATTTAGATCTAGGATTACAATTACCTTTGAGCCAAGGCTCTTTTACAAAGATTCCACATCAGGTTCAAGGTTCCATGTCAGTGTTTGCTCCAGATAGGCAGCTAACTGTGGTCTTGTGTTTCCTCCTTTGCAGATGATTACATCAGTATAGCTAATTACTGAATCTCCAAATACTAAATTTTGCATCTCCTGTTCATCACTGGTGGCTGCCTGGTCTGAAAACTCTGATGGTCCATCTGTCTGTACTAGCAGCTGATATGTGTTAATAAATTCAACTGGTTTGGACTGTGCGCTCTGCTCTCTTCCATTTCTTTGCCCTCCCCACTAAAGTCCAAGATGGTAGCTCATCTGTTTCCTTATCACTGTTGCTGTCATTCTGGTTTCTCTTCCTCTTTTCTCCCATTACCTCACCATTACTAGTTTGGCCTGTAGCTTGTGTTGGCTCTATCTGCTGCCATCCTCCTATTACCTCTTTAAACATGTTACCTACAAATGACTCCAATTTTTGATTACTCTCAATTCCAGCCCTTTTTCCTCTTAGGCATTTAACTCCTCCTCCAGAGCCTCTATAGCTGCTCTTTTGCAAATAATGCCTTTACTCCCTTCACTGACCTTGCCCACATACACATCTTGCAGATAACACTTCACCAGACATCTAATTTTATCTACTGTACCTGTTGTCCCAATGACCTCTTCCTGAGAAATTGTGTATCTAATTATGTTATCCTTAGTGCTGTGCAAAAGTTTCAACCTCTGAGATTCAAACTCTCTAGCACCTGTTCTCTCTGTTAAGGCTGACATGACAGACATTTGTCATTGCTTTCTTCTGCTGTACCCTGTCCCTGAGAAGTAACAAAATGTAGTACATACCTGCCAAAACCTCTGAACCCACTGATAGCTAACTTTACACTGACTCAACAGGGCTTACCCTCCTGAGGCTTGCCTCTGCCATGTCTGCCTCTGCCTGTGCTTGCTGACATTCGCTAAGTTGTCCTGCTTTATATCACATGACCAGGAAGTGCTGTTCCATTGTCACAGTCCCATGAAAATTCAAAACATTGCTTTCACCCTTTTAATCAAAATTAGACCTCTGCAGCTCATTTAGTCTCCAGCCCATCACAGCTGACTCTGGGCTGTAGTGCCCATATTGCCTCTGCAGAACTACAGTTCCAAGAGTCCCTTGCTGCCTGCTTCATTCTGCTGAGCCCTGTTCCTAAAAGTAATGGAAAATAGTTAATATCAGCCAATAACCTGTGCACTCACTGATAGGTTACTTTACACTGATTCCAGCAGCACTTACCTCACAGGCTTGCATCTGATGTGTCCACCTCCATCCATGCTCACTGATACTTGCTAGGTAATGCCATCCTGCTTTATATCACGTGACTCAAATTTGCCGTTCTGAGGTCACATTCTCATGAAAATTCAAAATATTGTTTATTAACAATAAATATCATTCTCTTAACCTCCACAAATGTTTCCCAGCCAAAATGATCTTTTTTTGAAAATCAGCTTTATTCAAGCACTAAAATAACATGGCTTAGACAATTGATTAGATGAGATTATTACAACCATTTGATTGCTCTTTCCATGAAGTTAACTTCTCAGTTCCGATATTAATCACAAGTCCATCCGAAAAGTCCAAGTCCATACAACTGGATCTTATATTTGGTGGAATAAAAATATGATGAATTACTTCAATGTAAACCAAACTTAAAAGAAAACTAGAACCTCTTAATGCCTGGAACAATGATCTGAGTTAGTTTAAAGTCTGCCTTTTATCCCAATATATTTACTAAGGGTAAGAAAGCAACCTTAATGAATACCTTATCATTTAAAACACTGTACCATTAATAACATAAAGTGTTATAGTGTGATGTTCTGTATGTTCAGGGACTGAAGTAAATCTTGTAGACCCTGTACAGAAAAAGGTCACAGAGAGGGAATATTATCTATCAAATCTATTGTTCTTTAAGAATGACATCTCCTTGAGATAAGCCTTCTCCTGATGAAGTGGAGATCCCTACTGTACTTCCCACACCGCACAGGGCTCTATATCTCCATAAATTTCTCTTGTCTGAGATGTAATTTAGCTGTCAGCCTTTCTATTTTACATACCTTATTAGTTCAATCTAACCAGTCTTAAAAGGAGGGAGGCTCCGGCCTTAGCCAGTGAATAGTTGTGCATTTCAGAGCCACTGCAAAAGAGCTAGTGCTAATTTCCTACAAAGTGAAAGAAGCTGAATGATCAATGGTAGACCCAGGAACCATTCTGTGAATTCATCAGGAATATCTGTTTGTATGATTTGCCTAATGGCACTCTGCACCCAGGACCAGAATCCTCTTAAAATTGGGCAGGCCCAGAATATATGATAATGGGACACTATCTCCCCCAATTCCACCAACAACTATCCGAATATGTACTGTGAAAATGTTTGGTTACTGTTGGGGTACTGAAAAGCAAATTAGAATTTTCCAAAAATTCCTCCATCCAGGAGAAGGTGTCACTCTCCAACCAATCTTCAGGCACTTATCCCATTCCTTATTTACAATATGTGTTTGACTCCCTTTCCCACTGTTCCTTTATATGTTGTAATAGTATTACCTCTGACCTTCAGTCTACTATAGAGGTTAGAGATTAATCAGATTTTACATTTCGAGGTGATCTCATCTATAAATTTCTCCCAAGAGTTCCTGTCTATTTATTAATCTTTCATTGTCACCATATTTAACAAAATGTCTGACCTACAAATATCTGAAAAGATCAGAGTTGGGTAAATGGAATCTGTCTTTAAATTGTTGAAATGATATATAGACACATCCCAAAGAAATTGGGAGAATTTGCTCAGCCCTTTGATTCCCACACCCTATAGCCAGAGTCTAGTCTTGAGGGCAAACAACCACTTTATTAGGGCAGGGGCCCAATGTTTCCTTTGAGGCCAGTTTGACCAGCACTTGATGTAAGATATTTATTGAGTGTTTCACCCAGGGATTATCCGAGTGTTCCAAAATGCTAGGAGGTACCTCTGAGAAAACTAATGAAAATAAGGGCAGTGGGAGAGCTTCCCCTCCTCAATCTCATGCCACCCTGAGGCTCTCTGGCATTTAGCCCAGGTGCACACTGGCACCATCTGACATGCCAGATAGTATCGATGAAGGTCTGATAAACCCTGACTTCCTCTGGTCCTGTGCAGTTGCAAAATCTCCTTGCCACCCTTGGTCGTTTGCCACCCCAAATAACTTTACTTATTCCTGCCTAATCTTGTTCCAGAATGTGTTAGGTATATGAAGGGCAGTGTGGAAAATAAAATAAAAACCTAGGTAACAGATTATTTTTGATCAAATCTATTTGGCCTGCCAAAGATAGTATAAATTGACCATCTGGCCATGTCCCTCTGCATCTCATTCCACAGTTTATTATAGTTGATATTGAAAAGTTGGTTCAAGAAGTTGTTATTTGTGTCCGAGATACGAATTTGATTGTTCTTGGCCCAGGTATATGAGAATGTGGACAAAATTCCTGTGTCAGTGTCCCAATTAGAATTATGGTCTCAGACTTACTCATATTTATTTTAAAGCCCTAGATGTGGCTGAATTGTTCTAAAATAATATTTAATGGAGCCACCGTCTTCTCAGGGTTTCTAAGGAAGAACAGCATGTCATCTGCATAAAGGCCCTTTCTGCTCCAGACCCCTGACATTATCCCTTTTAATTTTTGTGCTTGCCTGACAGCCACTGCCAGGGTTGTAAGAATATAGCAAAAGCAGTTGAGACAGAAGGCACCCTGTCTGGTTCATCTGTGAACCTGAAATTGCCCCAAATTAATTCCATTAACCTGAAGTTGAGCCTGGGGAGATGGGTATAGATTAGATATAATCTTTCTAAATTTAGTGCTGAATCTCAGCTTTCTCCATGGTTTTTAGTAAAATTGCCAATTCACCCTATCAAATGCTTTCTGCATCCATAGAGATGGCTAATTGGAGTGCCATCTGTCCCCACTGAGCCTAGACAATGTTTAATAGTCTTCTAATATTATCTTGAAGGTATCAGCTGGATATGAATCCTATCTGATTAGGGTGGATTACTCTGTGGACTATCCTCTGAATATGGTCCACCAGAATACCCGTAAAATTAGAGATCAACGTTCAGGAGGGAGATTGGATGGCATGAACTGCAGAACTCGTGGACTTTTCCTTGTTTATGCAGTACTGAAATCTGGGTATAATGCCAAAAGCCAGGATTTCCCTCCCTCCTGGCTCTGGTGGAAACATGACATCAAAAGAGGTGTTATTTCTGCTTGGAATGACTTATTAAACTCTGCAGGGATTCCATCCAGCCCAGGTGACTTCCCTGCTTTTAAAGCCTTAATTTTCCACAATCTCTTGAGGAGGATGGTGCCTCAAACAGACCTGCTTTTCTTGGGTTAACTGGGGTATTACCAATGGTGATAAGAATTCCTCTGGTTTTCTATTGGTGTTAATATCCTGTGGCCCTGGTGATAAAGTTGTTCATAAAAACTGGCAAAATCTGGGCTATCTGCGGGTGGTTTGAGACTAACATGTTTCCTTTGCCCGGATCACAAACACAAGAACTGCTCTGCTGGTAACCTGCTTCCTCAATTTGAAGATCAGGAGTCTACCAGCCTATTACCTTCTCATAGTACTTACGATTAGCCTGCCTTAGAGTTCCTCAACCAGCTGAGCCAGAAAGTGCTAGAGAGCCACCTTCTTCTGAAGCCACTATCTTTATCTGTGGGATCCAGAGTTAGTCTATGTCTGAACTCTGCCTCCCTAAGGTCATCTCTAACTTTTTTGTGCTCTCATTCCTCACTTTGGAGCAATAAGAAATTATATGGCCTCTCAAGAAGGCCTGTAATGCATCCTATTTGAGGGAGGGAAGCCTCTTTGGAATCATTTGTGACCAAAAACTCCCTAATATGTTCAGAAATAACTTCTTTAAACTCATCTGAGTTCAGTAACCCCACATTAAATCTCCAATGTGAGTTCCTGGGAGTAGGCATAAGCCTAATTTGCAATAGGACAGAGCGTGATCAGACCAAGTCATGGGGAGGATGGAGCAATGCTGTATAAGCATACATTTATCTACTGGAGGAAGGAGCATGTCTAGGCAGGAGTAGCTCTCATGCCTGTGGGAAAAATATATATAATTCCTCTGTCCAGGATGATACTTTCTCCAAGCATCCATAAGCCCTGATTTCTCCAAAATTAATTTGAGAAAGGTGTCTCCTGGTAGCCCAATCTTCTTTGCCAATCCATGTTTCCTGAAATGACTCTATTGAAGTCCCCCCAATTATATATAGTGTCTCCATATCTGACACTACCTCCAAAATTAGCGCACGGAGGAAGGAACGTTCTCTTTATTCTCTTTTGGGACATATACATTTAAAAGATACAGGGCACACCATAACAATATACTTTCAGTCTGACAAAGCAACCCTCTTCATCACTGTCTGTCCCACTATCTTTATGGGGCGTCTCTTCTAATCAATATTACAGCACCTCTACGATGGGGTGGGTCCTCCAAGTAGCTGCATGGACCTCCTCCACCCATGACCTTCGCAACTTAGAATGCTCTGCCTCCGTCAGATGCAACTCTTGGATATGTGCAAGATCTACTTTGTACCTTCCAGTTCTTGTATAATTCAAGCTCATTTTAATAGGTCCATTCAATCCCTTGACATTATAAGTAATTATTTTTAAATCCATACTATAAAATAATCAAATGGTTACCTGAATCCCTTCCTATGTCCCCAGAGGTCCTCCAGGAAGGGTAGAGCTTGCATAGAGTTCCAGGTTTAACAATCAAAAATATGAAGTAAAACATTTAACAACAAGAATATTGAATTGAACTACAAACATCAAAAACTTTACTTCACTTCCAAAGTGCCACCTCCTCCTTCCCTCTAGAGTCAAACTTTGGGAAGGGTGCACAGTAAATCTAGGCTGCACTTACCTGCAGGCCCTAATTGAGCCTCAAAGATAGGTGGGGTCATTAGTCAGCAATGGTAGAAATTTCTTGCTTAGAGAAAATTAAAGTTAATCTTGTCTCCCCACCACCCCATCCATCCCACTTAATAAAATTTCCTATTGATTATTACTAATTACAGTACCCAAACTCAAACTTGGATCAAAAACTAGAGCATGTAAGAAAGATTAAAGAGATTGGCATATTTGCCATTTATATTATGCCCATTACTTTAAGCAAATAGAAAACTCGGACCCGTTTTTCTGCTTCTCCTTTTCCCATTTTAAAATTACACTTAGTGAGCCCTCCAACCTCCACCTTCCTTCTTTGGTTTCCACTTTGTTCGATGATCCAGAAATAACCCTGAGCATAATTAAAGTGTTTAAATGGCCTCCGCATCTGTGGTATTGTTTTAATAAGAGACCACTGTAGACATTATGAGTAACAGGTATGAGAGAGGCCCACCAATAGAAGGTTTAAAATCTCACCTAAGTCCACTTTTCAGCTGGTTTTAGTATGCAGTTCCAGCTGAAATGATCTTTCTCTATCTTCTCCAATCTCTGTTTTTTCCTCCACAGAATTCTAAGTAGCCTGTGTAGCTGGAGCAGATGATTAAAGGTTCTTGTTGCTGCATGATTGTGACACGTTCCTCTGGTCTTCTGCAGGGGACGGTACTACTCGAGAGGATGTTGGATTTTCTGGATAATTCCATCTGTTCTATGGACTTGCTTTCCTCTGGAATATCCGAGTTGAGTCTTCATGGCCACTTGGGATTTCAGACTGTGTACCATCTTCTCTACTCTAATTCCTTAATTGTTTTGGCATCTAGTACAGAATCTACAGAAATATCCCACTGCTTTAGGAATTTTGCAGCATCGGAGATGGCAGGAAACAGAGTGAGTCCCTGAGTCTGTAATGATCTTTAAAGTAGCAGGATAATTGAGACCTGCTTTCCTCCTTCTGGCCATAATAACCTTAAGATTGGGTGCAATTTTCACCTTCTGTCCATAGTTATTGAGGCATAGTCATGCTCAAAAATAGGCATGCATCCCCAAATATAATTTCTTTCTTGGCCCAGGGTTTGTATAGGATCTCTTGCTTGGTTCTATTGTCTAAAAAGGCTATTATTATTGATCTAGGCCATGCCACCAGATCTTTGGGGCAGGCTCCACTGAGCAGTGGGCTCTGATTAAATTCAGCTTGTAGAAATCCTCCAGCCCTAACAGCTCTTTTATTAAGCCTTCTATGTAAAGTGTCATGTCCCCTGACTCTGATTGTTCAGGAAGTCTGTGTATTCTGATGTTAGCTCTTCAGGATCTATTTTCTAAATCCTCCATTTTTGTTGTAGCCAAACCCTCGATTGTGGAGTTGCATTATGGCTCCATTGTGCAAATCAATCGATCTAAAGGTCTCAGTAGCATGTTCTTCTAAAGCCACTATTTCCTGGTCTTGTGCCTTCTGGTCAGATCTAATTTCAGAGAGTTACCCTGTATTTTAGAAAGTGTATCTCCTAAATGTTTAAGTTCTTATAAAGTTTCTTTGAGGTTATAGTATATGCTGCCTCCTTATCTGAGCTGCTCTCCAATGTGGAAGCTGAGCTAGGAGTAGCTGGAACATTTTGGGGATCTGCAGCCTGTTGAGAACACTCTTTTTCTGAGTGTTTTGCTGTTTCTGCAGCACAATCTTTAATCCTGCCATGTAGATGCCATCATGTCATCTAGTTTCTTTGTCTGAGTCTAGGTGCCAGTGTAAACAATGGATGGGTTAGGATTTCATCAGCAACTGGGGAGCTGAGAAAATCTCAAACTGCCATGGATGCTGACATCTCTGAAGTCCCAAAGTTATCTTTAATGTCACCCTTCTAACCAAAGTTAGACCCTCTGTAGCTCAGTTGGTCTCCTGCCCTTCCCAGGTGGCCCTGGGCTGTATTTCCCACATTGCCTTCATAGAACTACAGTTACCAGAGTCCCTTGTTGCCTGCTTCCTTCTGCTGAGCCCTTTCCCTAAAAGTAATGAAAACATAGTTAATACCAGCCAAAAACCTCTGAACTCACCAATAGTTTACTTTACTCTGACTCCAGCAGGTCATACACTCACAGGCTTGTCTCTGCTATTTCCACCTCTACCTGTGGTCCATAATATCAGGGTTGATCCCATCATTTGGTCAGATCATCATGCTGTGCAATTCCTCTGTGGGGCTTCTCATTTAACCACCCTGTGGAGATGGTCAGTTACTGCTCTTTTAGAAATGTGGAGTTTCGGACTTCTTGGTGGTACTGAACATCTTGGGCATGAAGTTAGTTTGCAATGGGAGCCAAGGTGGCCATGGTGGGTTATAACCTGGCCCTTGTGACTGAGTTTAACTTCCTACCACCTCTCTGTGTATGCCTCTTGATTTTCTGCCGTAGATCGCTATAGATTGATGTTGGCCTGAAGAGGCTGAAGAAAAGGTGGAAGTTGAGCACTGTTGGCAGAGGTCCTGCTCAGAGGAGGGTAAACTGGTGCTGAGGGCTCATTAAGATGAGTATCAGCAGGCAATCACTGTGAAAAGTCAGCCTTCCTGTTGCAAGCCATTGCTGCTGCCAGAATAAGCCAGTTCAGCTCTTCAACACTGTAGACAGACTATTAAATACAGTCTGCATCCTGTCCAGCAGAGCCTTTTCTCCTTATAATTGTGAGGAGTTTTACTGGTTCTTTCTATACAAGGTGTCCACCATTTGGGTAGGGATATCCTCAAGCAGCCTGTCATCAGTTGACAGTACCTGATCTTTGATGGACAGAGGCACTTCCTTTTCGTTGGCAGAATTTGAGCCAGTGTTGGCAGATTACATCCTTTGTGTGGTTTCTGGACTGCATCCACCTTCTGTATATTGAACCCAGTGCCAAGTCAGCTTCTTTTAGAGTGTTGGGATTTACTCAGTCCAATTGTTGTGGAGATCATTAGGTGTTCCATTGGTGAGGGATTTTCCATCTGCCCTAAAAGGTCTTTGGTTAAGCACTTGCTTAAGAAATCTTCTCTGGATCCTGATGATCCCTCCAGCTATAGGCCTGTCTTGAACCTTCCCCTTTTGGGAAGTTGATCGAAAGGTGGAGGCGGTGCAGCTGGAATAAACCCTGGAGAAATCTGACAAATATGAACCTTTCCAGTACAGTTCCAGCCTTGCGATTGTACATGACCGTGCTAGTCAGGGTGTGCCATGATTTTACTTTAGCAAGGGATAGTGGGAATAATTTCATCCCTGTCCTGCTTGATCTTTCTTTGGCTTTTGACATGGTGGATCATGGAGTGCAGCTGGATCATTTGAGGCACTATATAGGACTCCCAGGGAGGTGTTGTGGTGGTTTGAATCTACATGTCCGGCATGGTGCAGAAGGTGGCACTTACTTTTTACATTGACTAGCACTGCACTCTGCTGTGGTGTGCTTCAGGGTTGTTTCTTCCTCCCATGTTGTTTGCCATGTACATGTTGCCACTGAGTGAGATCATTAGATGCCATGGCTTGGGTTTTCATTGCTGTGCTGTTAAACCCAGCTGTATGTGCCTTGTGCCCGATGATGGTGTGGTTGTTTTGAAATTTAGGAGTACCTTAAGAAAATTTAACACTGGATGGCAGCCAGCTGCTTTAGATTAAACCCACTGAAGACAGAAGTGTTTCTGGTGCAGCCAGGTCAGTTAGGTTCAACAAGAACAAGTAGTAGTGCCATCCTACCTTCATTGGATAACATGTCATGTGGAGCAGCAGATAGGGTGGAGAATATGGAGGTCATTTTGACTCAAGCTGACCTTAGAATATCTGGTGCCAGCTGTTTTCCACAGTGGCTTTTGTCATCTGCAAAACATCTCCCAGATCAGGCTCTACCTTGAACTGACTGACCAAGCAGCACTGGAGCATGCCTTAGTCATGTCAAGGTTGAATTACTGTAACACTCTTTACCTTGTGTTAGGCATGAATCTAGTGCAACATTTGCAACTAGTTCAGAATGCAGCAGCCTAGTTGGGACCTCTTATAGTGAGCAAATCACACCGATTCCCCACACTGTTCATTGATTGCCAGTGCAATGCTGCATTAACTTTAATGTGTGCTTGCTATCATACAAGGCCCTACATGGTCTGGGTCTGACTACTTGAAAGACCTCCTGGCACCTCATGCCCTGACTGCTCCCTCCAGTCAGTGAGGCAGACTGCTTATCTGTTCCAAGATCCCATTTGAAATTCTCAGTTTGTTTCACTGTTTTGACCAGGGCATTTGGAGTGGGCCCCAATTCTTGGAATGCCCTTCCTCAGGAGGTGAGTGGTGCTCCTTCAGTGGTCATTTTAAAAGTATTTGAAAACTCATCTTTTACACTGAGCTTTGGGCCTGGCTGCTATGAAATCATTTTGAGATTTTATATTTAGTGCTATTTATTGATTTTAATTAAGTTTATCAACTCTGCTGTACCATTGTGAATCACCCAGAGCCGCTAGGAATGGGCACCCTATCAAAAATGATCTTGCTTTGCCTTCAGAGGTTACATCCATTTAGGAACATTCATCCTGTGTTGACCCGGGTTCAGCAAATATGTTGTGCTGTTGGCATCTGGCACAGGACGGAAAGTGCATCTGATGCATGCTAGTTGTCCAGGAAAGTGTGAGTAGGTCAGCAGGGGCACAAAGAAGTCATAGAGCAAAGTAACAGATTTCTCATGCCTGCGGCCTATTACTAAGCAGTGCAACATTCAAGGTTTGTTGATGTGTGAGGCAACCAGGCTCCTGTTCCTCCTGTGGTAGGTATTGCATTGCTAGGTTGGAGGGAGAACAAAAGTGTCATCATCAGATAAGTCATCTCTGATTTACATGACATCTAGTTTGCATCACATAGATTAGGTTGGACAACCCTGCTGGGATAAGAAAATCAAGTTGGTATCACAAGCAATTCGTGAAGCTGAAAGGTGCTGTGGATTGTATATTTATTCAGCCAAAATAAAGGGCTATTTTCAAAACAGCAAATTTACTGTGCAAGATGGTGCTGAAAGGCTTGGTTAAGATGCCCCAGTGCTTCACTGTAGCATGGAACTATGTCGGTATAGCAGTAACCAGGATGCAGCCTCTTTTATAGTGCTGGTCTCATTACATGATTAATTAAGCAATAATGGTGTGTCATGCTTGAATAATATCACGCCTCAGGTGGTTGGGCACAAGGCTGAAGGTCGACTGCATCCAACACCCAAGAAGTGATATTATCAACACTACACACACCCTGAAGTGCATTACTGCTATTATACAATGTCTCCTTTTAAATGTAAAATAAAAAATAAATAAATACAGTTTTAAAATCTTTTTTTTCTATTTTTTAGTGTGGAGGTATATTTTAGCAAAAAGAGTTCCCTTTTTGTTTCTCCAGGAAGTGGAGCTGTTATCTGTCTTGCATCTTTTATCATTGTGTGTCTCCTAAAAGCTGGTCTCTCTGAGCCACACCCCATATCCCAGTCAGACTCTCTGCTGCCTTTTCCCTGTGTGCAAGTAGTGGCAATGTTTACTCTTTCTCTCAGTACAGTTTGTGTCATTAATATTTATGCCCAGAGGAAGATCAAGAGGTTGCCAAATGGGTGAAGTGGACAGGTGGGTTTTATCTTTGGGTACTAGTGAATTAGTTGCTTAAAAAAAGAAAGAGAAAAGCAGTGTTTGTGTTTACAAGGGCTTTCCATATACCAGTGCTGTGTGCAGCTTTTGAGTGAAACTGTCAGCTGAGCACATGCTGTGATAAAAGACATTGTGAAGCCACTGTTAATCTGAAAATTTGTGGTTTGGGCTCTGGCGGTTGGGATTTCTAAGATATGTGCAGCCTGCAGGCTGCTATGTCAACACAGCAAAAACAAAACAGCAAAGAAAACAATACTAAATGTATATTAGCACCAACAAAGATAGTGAATGGAAATAATAGCGAAGAGTCTAAATAGCAAAAATAACAGGAACAAAATAAGCAACTTCAACACAACACAGCAATGCCAACTGTAACAAAAACAACACCAAGAAATTATACTTCTCAACATCCAACTTTATTTTCATAGTAATAACCAAAACAAGTCAAACAAAATACAATCAGAACATTATTATCAAATAATCACTCAAATAACCATGCACTATAAAGACCACATAGCTAAAATGACACTTGCTATTTTCATTCAATATTATTAATTCTCTATATTAACAGTACACCACCTTCAGGATGTTGTAAAATGTGATTTAATTGTATGAACTGCTTAAGGAAGGGTAGAATTATTCTGGTGCTGAACTTGTGGTAGAATTGTGATGGTGTCTGAAAGCAACTGGGTGGAGGCATCCAGATTAGCAGTGGGCATGATTTTCTTTTATGTCAAGCAATCTTTTGTGTGCTGGGACTAGATCCAGTGATGTTATACTGGATAACATCATAGGTCCAGTCCCAGAATGACCAATCAAAGCCCAGGATTCTTCCTTGCCATTGTATAATTAACTTTAACATTCTAATAAACATTCCAGCATACAGTCAATACTCAATGCAATCAACAAAATACAGGGCTGGAAGGCCATAGTCTCAGAAATTAAGGCAAGTAAGTGTTGATATCAATACAAAAGTTAATTAAAAAATCCACATCAATTTACAAATTGCAGTCATTGATCACTTGAAAGTTGGATCCTGGTATGATAATTCACTTTTGAACCCTTTTTGGGTGGAGGTACCATATTCATATATACTGGCAGTCAATGCAAGGGCTACGTAAAGAGACCTCTCAAGGATTGTGACCAAGGCAGCAACTACTGCAGTGATCAGTTTTTCCTCCTGGATTTGTAACATCAAAATTAGAAGGATCCAACTCACAGTGTAAGGCAGAAACAAGCAGAAACAAGGGGAAATTTGAGGTTGGTTTAAACATCTAAAAGTGGAAAAAGTTAAACATTATTAGTATTCAATGGAAGCAAATTAAAAATACTAAAACATCATAGTCTCATCACAATTTTCTGCAAGCATGAGGCAAATTTGTAAAAATGACTATAAATCAGATTTCTCATTTAACCTAGCAAGTGTCTGACACTGAAGTCTAAAATCCATTTGCTCTTTTGCTGCAAGAGGAAGCTCAGTCTATCAACACCCCTGCTTCTCAGCCCTTTAGGTCTGGTACCCACTCAAGATCCAATAATTAAAAACATCATGGCTTCTAGCTGTACATTTTGAAATGAGCTCTGATTCACCTTTCATCTTTATCCTTCAAAATGGAATGCAAGTTTTCCTGAATCCTCACTTTGAGGCATTGGATTGTCCTGCCAACTTATATTTTATCACACTGACACCAGATCACAGACCACAAACATTTTATTTATTTATTTGAAAGTATCAGAATTTTAAAACCTTTGAGTCATAGACTCATTTCCAAAGGCTTCACGTCATATGACATCATAACAACATAGTACTATAATTATAAAACACATTAAGTCATTACATATGGTACAGTATGATAACAGTTACAGTGTCTTACAGTATAGGACCCTAGTTACAGTGACGTGCAAGACAACTGCCACTGAAATGCACAGCATATAGTGAGTACAGAGGAGGTGGTTTGCCTGTGTAGAGCTTATACAGAGTGTTAGCTAAGTTGGTAATTAAGCTACGGAGACATGTTATTAGTCCCAGATAAAAGCAGTCTGGTGGTTAGACTTTGTCATCATGCCAGCCATTTGAAATAGTACAGCAGATGCAGTACTGTGGAGGTAGTCTAGGAGGACAGGCTTTGTATTGGGCCTATCTAGATTCTCCACAGGCATTAGATTGGCTACTGGGAGCCAGGGTACTGCCATTTCATCACCGTGGGCACGTATGGAGTGGTGATGAGGAGGTGGTTTCTGAGGGCCACTTTGAAGGCACCTGGTTTGGGGTGACTGGGGACCATGCAGGTAGGGCATTAAACCAGGTTGGGGCCCTGATGGGGAAAGATCTCTGGGCTAGGGCTGTCCTTACCCTAGAGATGGATATGGATGATTTATCCTAACTGCAAGTGCAGACCATGGAGGTGGTAGAGATTAGAGAGGATGACATTCCTGGTGGTGTTAGCCAAAGGAGGGTCTTTTTGGCCATGAGGCAGGACTGGTACAGGACTCTTTCATCAAAATTGAGTATCTGGGTGAGGGAGTAAAGGGTGCAGGTGTGTGTTGTTTGGTCCACTCCAGACAGAAGCCTGCAGGCTTTGTTGATGACCACTTTTATTTCGTTGATGGCTGTGGCATCTGCAGTGGCTTAGACTAGTAGGCCATAGTTGATTAAGGAAATGACAGATGAGGTGATGGCTAGTCATAGGGCTTCAGGTGGCAGGCAGTCTTTGTGGCAGTATAGGAGGCCAATCGCATGTTAGTCGCAGATGTGAGTGTGTTGATGTGTGTGTGGAAGGTGAGCACAAGGTCAAAGATAACCCTCAGCTATTTATGATGAGACCTGCTCAAGGGGTGGAGGGAACTGGAGAGGATATGCAGGTGGGTGTTTTTAATTTGCTTTGGTGGTTTACAAATATAATGGTCTTGGTTTTCTTCAGGTTCAGGACCAGCCTATGCTCTGTGAACCAATGCTCGATCTGGCCAAATGAGTGCTGAAGTGAGGATTGGAGACTGGTGGGGTTGGTGTGAGAGGCACAGAGGATGGTATCATCAGTGTAAAGTAGAACTTTTCCTGGGCATGAGGTGGGAAGAGTGTTGAGAAACAGACTAAAAAAGTACGGTCCCAGGATGGAGCCCTGAGGAACTCCAGAGTGGATGGGGTGGGTGCAGGATAGTGTCAAATTTATTTTCACACACTGTGTCCTGGATGACAGGTAGCTTGAGAAACAGTCCAGGGTCCTTGTGAGAAACCCACTTGCAGGAAGGTGTCAAGCAGGAGGTGATTGACCATGTCAAAGGCCTTGGAGAGGTCAATAAACACAGATCCTGCCAGTTGCCCTTGTCAAATGCATAGTGGATGTAATTTGAGAATTCTAGAATGGTCGTGGTGGTGCTATGTCCAGTATGAAATCATGCTGCTCTTTGCAGAGCAGGTTGTGGGTTTCTAGTTAGTTTGTTGTGATCAATTCATGTACATCCCAGTCCTTTTGAATTCTGAGTTATGTAAACTCTCTCCCTGGCTTGACATAGTAGCAGAAATTGCATCTGTTGCATCTGTGCTAACCTTTTGGTCTTTCTGTTAGTTAGCTCAAGGCAGATGGTGTTATCTTACCAAACTGCTATTTACCAATTTATCATGCTTGTTATTCCCTTTACTAAATGAAAAGCTTGTTGTTTTTCTCTTAGCACATCTATCACATTTTCATCCCCAAATACAATGTTTCAGTTCCTCAAACATGATATTTCCTATCCTGCCTGGCAATTCATTATTTTCTGTAATAAAGGTGATTTTCCCCAAATCTGTATTTTAATTTCTCTGCTTGGTTTCAGAAGCATGCTTCATTTCTCTACCACACGCATCCTATTTTATAGACTGTAACAATTACCTGTTCTGTCCTCTTTCTTCAAACTTTGCATTCCATTCTTCCACCTGTGCCTCAAAATATTCCAAGCTAGTAACAATTACATATTAGACATAACAAATGTCTTAATGGTATTGATTTATTTAGTGATGCAGGATGGATGCTTTCTGATCTTAGGAAGTGGGACTTATGGTAACCTTTAGTTTTAACAATTTTACAGATCAAATGAGACAATGTAATGTCCAAGACATTTACCTCATATTTATCCACAACAGAGGTTCAGATTGCCACTAAGTCAGGCCACAAAATGATTAACTTTCTCCTGGTGTCCTTCCACATGCAGACAACATCATTAATCATTAATATATTTGTACCATTTGATGATGTTGTTTGCATACAGTTTTTTTTTTTTGGTAGCCAAATAAGGCCCACTTGGCACAATGCCTGTTGTCAGGGATGACCCCAGAGAACTGGGGAAGTTAAGTGACATGCTCAAGGTCAAACAATAAGCAAGTGGAGGTTGTGGGAATCAAACCCAGGTCTGCTAGATGTATGCTTATTCACAGCTTATTACTCTGTCCTTTAGTCTATATTGGCAGCAGGTTTGGTAGACAGTTGAAGATCAAGTTATTTTCCAGAGGCCAAGAAAGAGACTGATGCATAAAGGGCCATTTAGGCCCTATCACTGTCAATAGAGTTAGAGATAATGCTCTCCTTCAAACTCAAAGATATCGTAGGTTAGGATACAATGTAGGCTTTCCAGAATAAAGGAAATTGTGATCTCAGTTTTAAAGGAGCTCCTATTAAGAAAATACTGTACTCCCTAACTCAGCTGGTGTATTGAATAGATGAATAAAGGAAGCTATATCAATGCAAAACAACACATAATCTTCATGCCAATTGAAATCCAGAATTTATTCAGGGAATCCATAGGTGTCTGTGTGGTAGGCTGGCAGATCTTTCACATACTTCTGCAAGTTCATTTCATTTCATTTTATTTAGAAGAATGTATAAAAATCATTAAGATTTGTAACATTACAATAACATCATAAATTGGAAAACACATTTCACGATGTCCCATGACTTTGGCGACCCGATGGGACACCTACTGAAAGAGGCAACTCAGTCTGGCGCCTGTCGTTGGGGTGACTGGGGAAGGTGGGCAACTGGATGGAGGGATGCACGAAATAGCAACATCCTGTTGCTACATGCCTACACACGGGAGCAAGCATGCCAAGTGTGGGTGGGAGGAGATGGAGGAGTTGTAGGAGGTGGCACCATGGTGAGCTGCTGAGCTGCTGCCATAGTGTGGTGGGTGGGTTCAGGGCTGTGGCGGGGAATGGTGCTGAGTTCGACTTGGTCCGGGCACAGGTACTTTTGTTGCGCCGGTCCAAAATTTTATTGATGCCACATTTGCCAACCCCCAACATGCACCCTCTGGAGTTGAGAATCCTCAAGTAGGGTAGTGCAGGGAATGCAACCCCACATAAAACAAAAATCCCAACTCTCCAGTGCCATTTTGCTGTGCACGGGAGTTCATTGCTGAAATATTTTTCAGCGATGTGCCGTCGCCCTAACAGATATAACATCTTAAAGAAAGAAAAGGAAAAACATTTTACAATGCAGCATCACACATATATACAAATAATTCAAATACAGTAAAACATATTATGCAGTGAAGTTGCCAAGAAATTTTGCTGTGGTAAACATCACATTCACTTTCTTCAGCTGTAGTATACTCATTTTATAATCCTTTCCTTTTTATATAATCTAGAGGATGTATTGCATCTAACCATCAATTCCTTTGACCATCCCATCTATTGCATTCAAAAATGATGTGCAAAATATCTGACAGTGTCTTAATAGGCAAGTACATGTTTCCAGTCTCCTGAAGTAAATATTTCTATCCAAGTTATACAAAGGAATGCAGAGGCTAGCCATTCTAAAGTTACACAAAACACTCCTGTGCAAATAGTTTCCACAGTGAATCAGATAGTTTTCAAGTCCCCATTGTTCTTTTATAACAGTATATAGACCATTCATGTCTAGCTCATGTATCCTAGACATATCATCCTGTTTTGCATTATCTTCTATTCTGAGAATTGCATTAACCACACTATCTATGTGTAATAAAGACTCATTAGACCACAACTCCATAAGACCTAATCTTTTTAAGGCCATACCTAATATAAAAAAAAAACTATTTGTACCATCTCTATTTACCAAAAGTGTTTTGCAATAATCTAAACAACAAATTTTAGGTAAGCGGTTATCTCCCATTTTCATTATTCTGCCCCAAAGATTAACAGCTTTGATTACAATCCTAGTTCTGATTGGTAACATACTAGTTTCCAGTCTTCAGAAGCTGGATGGACAATCTCTTGGTACATTAAGTATGGTCCAGATAAAGGAATTTTGAATTACCTCAATATTTAAACTATCAACATACATCCTCCAAATTTCACTCCCATATAAAGATTGACTTATTGTTTTTGCCTCAAAGGCAGCTTTGATTGCAACAAACAAGTTATTTGCAGATTCATGCACAAATGATTTTATCCACCTACAGACTTATAAGATCGATTTTTATATCAGCCAAATGAGCTTTCAAGACATTTTTGAATCAACAGTCACACCTAAGTACTTGTATTCTCTAACTTCTTTGAAAGCTCTATTTTCTATAATCCAAGATTTAGTTGCTTATTGTCTCCCTTTTTACTAAAACAAAGAATTTTAGATTCCTTTACATTCAGTTCAAGCTTTAGAAGTGCTAGAGAGTTATTGATACTAGTCATACCCCTTCAACCTTAGAGGTGTTTGGAAATTACTATTGCATCATCTGCATATAAAATAAGTTGTATTTTTTCATTATGAATTGAAGGAGCAAGAGCGCCAATAACAGAGATGTTTTTTATTAGGAGTTCATTATATTATATTACAATACTCTGTAAGAAAAACACATATTTTTCCATCAAGCTTTTTCTCATATGTGCAACTATCAGTAGGCTTGTTCATTCCTCTCCTGCCTCCCTGTCTGGCACTCAACACCTTGACTCATCTCACCTGAGTATTCCCCACAGATTGCCCCCAGTGGTGGGCCAGGAAGGGAGACCTATCCTCCCCACCGGTGACTCTCATTCAGAACCAGGGTCAGCCATCATGTGGTGATGCAGGCAGGCTACTGGGTCAAACAACCAAATAAACACTGCACAGCAATAACCGTGCAGTGTGGCGCACCTGTATTTAGAGAGACAGGGTATAACAGAGGTGAGGGAATTACTGCTACCCCTGTCGCTCTACGCTTCAATCAAGGAGGGATCAAGTTTCCATGTGCTGGGGTGCCTGGTCAAGTCGCTTCTGTAGTGGAGTGACTAAGGCACTAGCACATAGAGGAGTTGGGACCTGGGACCTTGGTTTAGATCCCCAGGTCTTCTGGTGTTCATTCTTTTGCAGTGTTTTTTTTTAACAAGTTTTCCCCCTCATGACTTGTTCCCCATCTCTAAGTCCACACCCCTCAGAATTAGTTATATAAAGTCTGGGAGAAGGGTGGGGTGCACTGTTTGGTTTGTGGTCAGTGTTATTTCTGACTCTGGCACATGCTGTAGTGCTTGCAATGTGTATTTTGCCTGCTGTTATTGTTTTCTGTTTTATGACCCCATGCTGCGAGAAGGCAGGCAGGCAAAGCAAGGCAACTTACTTTAATATGGAGTTACATATAATAAGTACATGAATTGTATACTGTCACTTTAAAGTTTGCACTATTTATGAGATGTTTTAAGTGTTGTAACTCCACCTCCTGATGAAGTGTCATGTGATAGATGCAAAGTGCATAGGCTGAGAGTGCCCCGGGCTTTCTCCAATAAATCTTTGCATGCTGAATATTGGCTTTTGTCCTCTTTTGTGGATGTTGTTACTTGGTGAGTGTGCTGTGGTGCTTTTCTTGATTGTTCATTTTTGTGCACCCCACCTCACTCCTGATCGTGCTATAGTTGTAAATTAAATCAAGGCAACTGAAGGCAAATTTGATATATATAGCACCCTATCCAAGGGCTCTGAGCACTTTACAGCAAAAACAATACCCCAAGAATTAAAATCTGGAATTAAATAAAACTGAATACTTTTCAAAGAAACATTTTTAGGAGGCTTTAAAGGCTTCCATTGAGCTAGCTGCATGTATATAAGGAGTCATCAATAAAAAATAAGCACCCACTAAAGTACAACGCGATCTCAGCAATATTTGTAGATCACTAATTTTAATTACAGCATGAGTGCGACCCAAATACAGTCAACCTTGATGGAATAAAGTGCAAACAGTACTGTTTCCACTTTATTCCGGCCAAGGTTTGACTGTATTTGGGTCACACTATGCTGTAATAAAATTCTGCAATCTACAAATATTGTAGAGACGGTTATACTTCTTTGCGGGTGCTTATTGTTTCATTGAGGTCTGTTGTTGTGCGAGCACTGCCATTTAACAGATCATTTCCTGAATACCTGGTGCTGAACATTTCTTTTTCTGAATGTATATAAGGAGGCAGAGAGTTCCACAGCAATGGTGCAGCAGAACCAATGGCTCTGTCATGCAATCTCTTGAGACAAGAGGAGGTACCACAAGCAAGTCAGCCTTGGTGGATCATAGGAGTTGGAGAGGTCGATACAGATTAATGAGCTCTTTGAGTAGTCAGGTCCCAAATCACATAGGGCTTTGTTTGACAACAAACAGATCTTGAAGGTGATGCACAAGCTTATAGGCAGCCACTGCAGAGTGTGCAGAACAGGACTAATATAATCCCACAAAGAGACACCTGTCAACATCCTGGCCACAACATTCTGCACTAGTTGTAGTCAATGCATCAATCCTCCAGACAACCCTAGGTATAAAGCATTACACTAATCAAGTCTGTTGGTGACAAAAGCATGGGTGATCATAGCCAAGTCATCAGGCGTAAAGAACGGATGGATCCTGATGATATTCCAGAGATGAAAAAACAGGCCCAAAAACCAACAACACCTGTTGTTCAAAGGTCAGTTGGTCATCTAGAGAAATGCCAATATCTCTTACCACACTCGCCACTGACAGGGGCTTCCCACCGACAATTGGGCGAGAAACATCACATCAGTGGAAAGCTTCATTAATCCAGCACCCACCCATTTCCATTGTCTCCTTGTCCTCAGCCATGGCGCACATAAGCGTGTTTGTTCTTCCACACACACACTACAGAACCACAGCCCCTTCCTACTACATAGCTTGTACTCTTGTGCTGCAGCTAGCCTCCACCATGTGTCAGCCAAGGAGTGAGACAGCATCCCTCCCAATCCCAGAAGAGGAGAATAGTCCATCAGATGCTCAAGTCTCTCCCCACCAACCCCAAGCACCCTGAGCTCATTCCTGAACTCAGGTCACCATGAGGGAACAGGTAAGGCACACTAGGTGTTTCAGTTCTTTTGCCACTGGGTCAGCTTTACCTAAACATATTTTGACAGATTATCTGTAAGTGATCCCAACCAGAGACAACTGGATTCCCTCAGGGATTTGTAAGATTTGTGTATACCTTTGGCAGTGAAGATGAGGTAGGCATCACTGGATTATTTTACCAAAGATAGTCAAAATCTTCTTTTCACATTTTCCCTCAGATAGGAAGTTTGGAGAACTTTCTAATAAATCCAGCAATGGGGTGCCCTTCATTTTCTGTAGTTTGTTTCATTATTAATCAACCTCAGGATCATGTTCCCAGAATTCTCCCTCTCCATAAGGACAATGTTACCTTTTATCAGTTGACTTCATAATCAACTGCTTGTTTTCACATAATTCTTGCAATGCATCTTTTTCTTTGATAGATAAATTTCTCTTATTAGATTTGTTTATATTAAACACAAGATGAGTTAACTGTTTTGCACTATAACAGCCTTTTCGAAAATTGATATTGTGACATTATGGGTGGGTGAACAGAAACTAGATTTCATTCATTCATTCATTCAATTGATTTTTTGTTAATCAGGTAAGCACACTAGACAAAAACAGATGCCTGTTTTCAGGTGCGTCCCAGGAGATTACAAGGAAATATAGAGACAAGTTCAAACTGAGTAACATTGCATCAGATAAACAAAGCATATATTTCAAGTAGTAAGGATTGCACATAGGTTCAGGAGACAATATGCAGACATTTCAAGGATTTTGGCAGGACGTAAGAACATAAGAAAAGCATTGGCAGAACGGGACCATGCAATCCATCTAGTCTGCCTTAGAAACTACCCCTCCCTATGCAGCCTTTATCTTAACTTGACCTTTATGTCTGTCCCATGTGAGTTTGAACTCCTGATTGTCTCTGATGCTACCACCTCCTGTGGCAGGCTGTTCCATGGGTCTATTGCTCTCTCTGTGAAGAAGCACTTCCTGAGGTAGCTTTTGAACCTTCTTCCTACTAGTCTCATATCATGCCCTCTCATGCATGCTGCCATGTTCTGTTGAAATAAACTGCCTGTCTGAGCTGTGTTAAATTCCCTCCCAACTTAAATGTTTCAATCATGTTCCTCTGTTTCTTCTCTGCTCAAGGGAGCATAGGTTCAGATCCCTGAGTCTTGCTTCATATGACCTAGTAGCCCTTCTCTGCACTGATTCCAAATGGCCAATGTCCTTCTTGAGGTGAGGTCTCCAGAACTGAATGCAGTACTCCAAGTGTGGCCTCACCAGGACCTGTAGAGGGCATGATAACGTCCCTCTTTCTACTAGAAATACCTCTACTTATACATCCAAGGATGCCACCCACTTTCCATGATGCTTTCTCACATTGTTTTCCTGCCTTTAATTTGTCAGTGATGATTAAGCCAAGATCTTGCTCTATTGTGTCTCTTCAAGTTGATGTCCTCCTAGTGTATACTTTTTCCAGGGTTCCTCTTTCCCAAGTGCGTTATCTTACACTTTTGGTGTTAAATTGTAATTGCCAGTACCTGGACCAATCCTCAAGCCTTCTAAGGTCAGCTTCCATGTTGTCTGCTCCTTCTCTTGTGTCCACTCTGTTGCAGAGATTTGTATCATCTGCAAACAGGCAAACCTTCCCTGTAAGTCCTTTCATGATGTATGCTATAAATATGTTAAATAGGATTGGTCCCAGTACTTATCTCTGGGGATGCCACTGGTCACCCTACCCTCTTTTGACAATAATCCATTGACTAGCACTCGGGGTCCTATCATTCAGGCAGTTACTGATCCAGCTGACCATCTTCTGGCCAACTCCCATATGTTCCAGCTTGTTGGTTAGCCTTCTGTGAGGATGGTGTCAAAGGCCTTGCTGAAATCTAGGTAGACAATGTCCACCGCCTCTCCTGATCCAATGTTCTGGTGACCCAGTTGAAGAAGTCAATCAAGTTGGCTTAAAAAGAGCATCCTTCTGTGAAGCTATGTTGCTTTGGGTCCATTTTCCAGTATCTGTTAGGTACACCACTATCCTCTCTTTTAGTAGTGACTCCATAATTTTCCCCACAACTGAGGTCAAACTAACAGGGTAGTAATTTCCTGCCTCTTGCTTGTTTCGCTCTTGTGTAAGGGCACAATGGTTGCCTGCTTCCAGTCCTGAGGTATTTTCCAACCATCTAGTGACTTGTTGAAGAGCTCAGCCAGCGGTGCTGACAGTTCCTCTCAGAGCTTCTTCAATATCTTAGGATGTATGCCGTCCGGTCCCATGGCTTTTTCCACTTTCAGTTTGTTAAGCTCTTTTAGGACCCTCTTCCTTATGAAGGGGCTAGTATCTGCTCCTGAGTATCTTCCTTTGTCCTGTTCAGTGTGGAACATTTGCCACTGTCTTCTTTGGTGAAGACAGAGCAAAAGAATTCATTTAGCACTTCTGCCTTGTCCTTGTCACTCTTTGCGATCTTAACTTCCTTGGTTTCTAGTCGGATTATTCCTCCCTTAGTTTTCTTTTTCTCTTTTGTATCTATAGAAGGTTTGTCTCCCTCCTTAACACCTGTGCTATTTTCTCTTCTGTTTGTGCTTTTGCCCTTCTAACAGCTTTGCCTGCCTCCTTTAATTTGTTCTTGTATTATTCCATGTCAGCTTCTTGTTTTGTTTGCTTGAATTGTGTAAAATCCTTTCTTTTCTCTTTAATTTTGGATGCTACTTCATGAGAGAAACAGAGGTCTTTTCCTTCTTTTGTACTTGCTGATTTGCTAGTGCATACAGTTGTTACTGCATGCAGAGAAGTCTTCAGAGTATTCCAGCAGTCATCTATATCTCCTGTGATTCCTCCTTCTAGCATGGATGCAGTCATAGTTCTTATTTTGGGAAGCTGACTTTTCTGAAATCTAGTACTTTGATTTTGGTGTGACTATTTTCCTGCATATTGTTCACAGTAAACCAGATTGAACTGTGATCACTGGTCCCTAGATTGGCTCCACCTCTGCTTCTCGATCATAGTTCTCATTTTGGGAAGCTGGCTTTTCTGAAATCTAGTACCTTGATTTTGGTGAGACTATTTCCCTCCATATTGTTCACACTAAACCAAATTGAATTGTGATCACTGGTCCCTAGATTGGCTCACCTCTGATTCTGGGATCCTTGTGCTGTTTGTCAGCACAAGATCCAATATTGCTTTGTCTCTGGTGGGTGAGTTCACCAATCATCAAGAAGGTTTCAAAGCTCCTTGTCTACATTGGTCTCCTGGGTCTATATATGACTCCTAGCTGGATAGGGCTTTTCCATAGCTCCTATTGTAACCCAAAGGGCCTCTGCTTTACTGTGTTTTCCCTGGATTTCTTTTGTCATATGTCATATGCCACCTCCTGTCTTTCCCTCATGATCTTTCTGGAATAATGCATACCCTGGGATGGTGACATCCCAGGAATGGTCCCAGTAAACCATGTTTCCTTAACAGTGACCAGTTGGACAACAATTTAAAATACATAAAGTACAAAATGTACAAGCAAGCAGAAAAATGAGCAGGTATGGCTGGCCAGAGGAACCAGCACATGAACTCTGGAAAGTGCCAAATGGAGATGGCCAGAGACAAGTGTCCTGCCAGCAGGAGAGGTTATTAATGCGATCCCTTTCCTGAAATCATTAAACTGTTTCCCAGTCACATCAAATCTTGAGGTATAGGCTGCCCTATTTCATTTCCATAGGCTTCTGCTGCATCCTATGTATTTTCACCTGTTACACTCTACATTGCCACTGTCTAACAGTTCATTTGGAATAGTTAATTTCATCCTGAAATGACTATTTAAAAGCTGTAGTCCCTTCAGTAACATTATAATCAAGCCATTAGTGTCATTTTGCAATATGTTTTACCAATATCAAACAAAGAGCCTGATCAACCAGATTTCTCCTATGATTCCTGGTCAAGCGGAGTACAGAAGACTCGAAAACCTATTTAAAGGTTTCCATCAGATCTGCTAAGAGCAATTACTACCGTCAGCTCCTTAGTACCTCTGTCAGTGACTCTCGTGGTTTTGGAGTCATGTTAATACCATCATAAGGAAAAACACGTGCAATACCATCTCTGATATGGTCATGGATGGTTGTAATTGCAATAATCTGCTCACTATCACCGAGGCTCTTAACTCCAGATTCGCTGACCTCTCCTCCTGTACTGCACCTCCTGGGCCTTTACCTGTCACTCTGCAGGATAACCTTAAAGCTTCCAACCCATCTTCACCCTTCACCCAGTCTCTGAGGTGAAATCTTATGCTTACTTAAGTCCATCTCTCCTTCTGGATCTGCAGGGAAGATGGACTCTTATAAAATTCCTAAGAACCATTGCACCATCTATAGTCTCTCCTTTTCAACCTATCTCTTCTTACAGGACATGTCCCTTCCTCTGGAAGACTGCTAGAGTTGTGCCAGTCTACAAAGGGGACACCACTAACCTGGATAACTACCACCCTATTGCCATCCTCTCCACCCTCTCTAAAATACTGGAGAAAATTATTACTTCCCAGGTCTTGGATTACCTGTACTCCTTCAAACTCCTCACCCCTGACCAACATGGTTTCCGATGTGAGCACAGTACATCCACTGCTCTCATACAGTTTACAAATTATGTCAGACTCGCTATGGACAAAGGCTCTCTAACTGGGGCTACTTTTGTTGATCTTACAAAAGCATTTGATTTAGTTGACCACCGCTGCTCCTATCAAAGTTGTCATCCTAGGCTTCTCACCTTCTGTCACTGCCTGGTTCCAAAATTATCTTTCAAAGTGGCAACAATTTGTCCAGATCACAGATGCTAAGTCCCTCTTGCTCCTACTTGGATTGGAGTGCCCCAGGGTTCTATTCTTGGTCCTCTTCTGTTTACAGTCTTCATAAATGACATCCACTGCTTACTGGTGCTTGCTCAGGTCTGCTATATGCAGATGATCTTGTTCTTACTCATCCTCCTCAAATCTCTCAGATATCAACCTGAATCTCAATAGTAACTTCAATACCTTTCAGAACTGGATATTGCAAAACAAGCTTGTCTTGAATAAAATGAAAGGTGACTATGCTCTTCAGTTCAGGTTCAAAATTTGGTCCTGCATCCAACCATTAAGTATCAGAGCACTTAATGGCTCTCCCTAACACAGTTACCTCTTTCAAATACCTAGGAGTAACCCTTGATCCTGCCTTGTATTTTGACCTGCACCTAGCCTCAATCATTAAATCTGTCAATGTTCAACTTGGACTTGCATATAAGGTGAGACATAGTCTAACATCCATGGTGAGAATAGCCATTGCAGAGGGATCCTGAGACCCAAATTGGCATATGGGTTAGTAGCCTTTCCAGCAACTACTGGACGGCTCCTCCGAAAGTGGGATGTCTGCTACAACAGCATTTGCCATTTTGCTTTGTATTTTCCCAGACTTACTCATCAATGCACACTATACTCCAGTCTGGGATGGTTTACCCAGTCAGCCTTCCGACAGTTTACTTCCTACTGTTTTATAAAGAATATAATCTCTTCCCAGATACCTGACAAACTGGTTCTACTGCTCAAACCTGTGACCTCTGCCTACCAACTGAGATCAGCTGACAAATCCTTCTTGTCCAACAGAGCTGTAAAACCAAAATGGGGAGAATGCCTTCTTTAGCTGGGCCCTAAAGTATGAAACTCCCTTTCACAGAGCCAAGAATCTCCTCCCTTCTCCACACAGCTTCAAACAGGAGCTTCATATGGCTCTTCTAAGCTCTGAACCCTGCTCCTGTCCTCATCCACCTACTCCTGTACTGATTCCTCCTAGTTGCCTACTGGCTCCAGCCTCTACTACTCTCAAACCTCCTGGAAATCTTGTTATTTCCTCTCTTCTAGCACTTACTCACTAGTTATATGACTTATGACTGTTAGTTATTTGCACTTATATTTCTGTTTTGTTACTACATATAGATTCCTGCAAATGTACTGTCATTGCTGAAAATTTTGTATAAGTGTATTACATCTGACTTCTACTTGTTCCCATGATGTTTTCTTGTATCTACTATTGTCTATGTACCCTTTGTTGTACTCTCCCGGTTGTACCTGAAAATACACAGCTATGCTGTCTAGTGTACCTACCAGTTAACAAAAACTAAATAAATAAATAAATAAAAGTGACACCTGAAATATTCCATTGATCCATCACTTGTATCAGTATACTGAGGTCTTGCATATCCAATGTTGTCTCTTCATCTTCCATATCTCTGTTTCTATTTAGCCCAATGAATCACATTATGTTTACTTTATAAATTCAGCGGCTTACACAGCTTAGTGAGGAGTTATGCTGGTGCAACATTGTTGATAGTTTGAAGGTATGTAAATGAACATATTGTTGATTATTGTAGATGAATAGTTTTGCCATTTACACTCTGTGTTCCACAGGGAACTACCACCCTGTTGGGTACCATGACTTCAAAGGAACCCTCTTGAAGAGAGTTCCACCCTAGAGGTGTCACAGGAACAAATCATTTAGGCTAAAGGTACTTTAGGAAGGAGCCCCAAAGGAGAGAGAGGCATACCACTAGAGGACGAGGGAGGATGGTGGGGCAAAGAAATGGCACTTCAGTGTGAATCTGGAGGTAGATGACTTAAATAGCTCAGGAAGTAGGCATGAAGTTGTCCCACCCATTGAACTGCAGGCACAGCCTTTCAATTCAATGGGTTTACACAACTTAGTAAGGAGTTATGCTTGGCAACTTTATTGATAGTTTGAAGGTTTTTGAATGAACATACAGTATTACTGATTGTCATGGGTGAATAGTTTGGCCATTTGCACTCTCTTTTCACAGGAAACTACCACCCTAACAGGGTACCATGATGGCAAAGGAACCCTCTTGAGGAGGATTCAACCCCTAGAGGTTCCATGGGAATGAATTTTAGGCTAAATGTACCTTTGAGAAAAGCCTAAAAATACTGAGCAGTAAGTAGTGACACAGTGCTCATGTGAAGATGAAGTAACAGCAACAAGATGACAGAAACAGACATGAATGGAATTGAGCAATGACTGACAGATATCAAAACTGATCAAGAAGGGCATGACTTCTGTAAGGGAGAGGGAATGGTAAACTGAGGAAGACTACCATCCTACCCCAACTCACAGCAGAAACCTGTTAGGACTACCTAATTTTATGACCTTCAGCATGGAGGAGAGGAAAACACCCTATGAGAGGGAAACCTCTGGGGACCCAAGGCCTTAGCTGGCCTCAATCCAAACTTGGGATAATTTAGTGTCAGCTCAGCTACTGCAATTTAGAAACCCAATTCAGGGAAGGATTTTTGGAAGGAGGGCTCACTCCATCCTTTAATGGGAAAGCTGTGGTGGTGCCAAGCAAACTCTGCAGCTAAAAGATGCCTTCATGCTGGCTTACCCCACAAGGCTGGAAGAGGAGTTCAACAGCCACTTAAGGGTACTCACCTGGCTTCCATGAAGGAGGCCTAGAGAAGATGTAGAACATTTGAGGGACAGGGAAAAGAAGGCCATTGGGACCAGGTGAACCTTAAGTGGTAGTAGGGAGAATAGCTTTCAAAGGTGCTGCTAGCTTGGTCTGTACAGCTAAATGAGGCCCCTTGGGCTTAAGGCCTTCATCCTCAGCAGCTGAAGTCTTAAGTGTTACATTGAGGGTGCCACCAAGTCTATCTGCATGACTAAAGTTTTGGAACATATGTAGGCCATTCTCACCCAAAGGGAAGAAAAGATGGACCCAGTCTAGTCAAGGGACCCACCCTCAAGATGCAGACTTCAAGGGCAGAGCAAGACTGGAAGCTTACAGGGTGCACCCTGGAAACCATACTATGGAAGTGACTGGCATGCATGTGAATGCAGGAGTAGTGGAAGGTCATGGTGAAGACTGACAGCTATGAGCAAAGGAAGAAACAAAACACAGGTAAGGCTGAGTAGCTACTTTTGTCTGAAATATGAGTAACAGACAGCCATGGTGAAGACTGATAGCCATGAGCACATGGAGAGAAGAAATGTAGGCAGGCTAAATCCTTGATTGAGACATCAAATGATAAGCAGGACAGAGAATGAGACTGAATGATACAAATTTGGACTGAATGATGATGCATGCCAGCTAATTCCATAATGGGTTAGTGTTAGTGCTGATGTATTGTGAGTCAGGCAGGCTGAGGCAGCAGCAACAATAATGACTTAAACTGCTAGGGAAGCAGGAGTGCATAGGAACCAAAACTAGGGAGCATAAGCAGCTGAGGACACAGCAACAAAACACTGTAGGGAGTCGCTGCCTCACTAGAAGCCAGGTGTAAATAGTTAACAAATGTTTTAGAACTGAGAAATTGCTAAAGGTATAGGAAACAGGAAAAAAGCCTGAAGAGCATAAACAAGTAATGGGGAACAGGATATTAGGGACACTAAGAAGCCCCCAAAAAAAAATTGAAACAGAACAAACACAAAGCACAGGAGAACAGCAGCAGAACAGAAACAAATGAATGAGAGAAGCAGAAACTGCAGCCAGAGGTAGAAAGTAAACACTGACCTAGAAAAGCAGTAGAAGAATAAACCAAGAAGAAAATTTAAAGCACAAGGGGCAAGCGGAAACAAACATGGCAGAAAGGGGAGAAGAGCCCAGCAGAGCCTCCAGCTACAGCAAAGAAATGGTGCTTTAGTGAGAGTCTAGAGGTGGCTGACTTAAATAGCTCAGTAAGGGGCATGGCTATTGCTCTCACCCACTGAACTGCAGGCACAGCCTTTAAAAAAAAATCTGAAAGTCTACTTTAACTTTGAATGAGTTCACCTTAGGATTTCGTATAAATGAGAAACCTTTATTTAAAAGGAACTGTTTTTCTGATTTTAGTTCCACAAAAGTTACATTTATAATTATCCTCTGAGGCTTCCACAGTTGAAGGCTATGAAAGCATGTAAGAATGGGTACTGTTGTGAGGAGAGTAAATTGTTATCAATGCAATTTAAGTAAAAGATGAATGTTTATGGGTATAACGCTTATATAGATACCAATTAAATTATGGAAACTATTACCAAAATTCAGAACAAGTGCTAAAAATATTGACTTTATTTTTTTTAAACCATCATGAAATATTCAATGTCAATATTAAAAAGTATATTGATATACTTTATCATTGGGGAATTATATCTATAACATTCACTTTTACAAAAAAAAGTTCTGTTGTGATGTAAATGTATATCGATATAGCTTAAGAAAACTGCCTGTTTTAAAATCAGTATTATAATTACTACTGTTACATAATAATATATAATATTGACAACATTCTTAATAGTTGGACTGCAAGCTTTAATTAACAAAATTATGTTTCTAGCACCAATGGATCCAAAGTTAGAAATTTCAAAATATATTTTCTTTAAAATATGATAACATTGGAACCATTAGGGCTATTGACTTTTTTAAAATAAAACTTGGAGTCAACCAAGTAATTATGCTGTTACTATATCACCACAGTGACCATATATCATATATACTGTATATATAAAATGTTTTATATGAATATAAAAAAGTGGTTCATGCATTTTAAAGTCCTGTCATTTTACCACTTTATGTTGCCATGTATATGTATGTAGGATCACAGGAGAACTGCATTAACTGTTTAAATCTTATAACTTTGAGTTGGCCTAGTGGTGTAGAGGGCTGAGGCACCTAGTGCCTTACCTCTTACCATGCCGGCGAACCTGGGGTCAGGAGCAAGCTCAGGCCATTGGGGTTGGACAAAGTGGGGAGAGGACTGAGTGTTGGAGGACAGCCTCATCTCCCAGAGTGGGAGGTTTGACAGCTCAGCCCTTGGCTACCCCTGGGTGGAGGCCTGAGGTAGCACCAGCAGCTAGAGCAGCAGTGATGGGAGGCCATGGTTAGCAGAGTGTGTGTGCACCCACATGCACACACTTGCAAGATGCCATGGCAGGGAACCAAGGAAGACAAAAGAAAAATGGTGGTTGGAGGCTTCATGAAGTTCTGCCTGTCCTTCCTTGCTCACACTGCCATCAGTTTGCCAACTCCTCGAATCTGGATGCTGGGTCTCTGGTGGGAGAAACAGCCCTTCCCTTCCCAGCCCTGCAATGGGGACCAATCCATGTGGGATATGGGGCTTGTCAAATCAGAGAGATGGCTGCCAGGTAAGGGAGACAGGGACAGGATTCAGCAGCCACCTACGGTATGCCCTGGAGGAAAACCTCTAGAGAAAAATAAATGCTACAGCTTTCAAAATGTAGTGTCAAGCATTATAAAATATCATATAAGATTATTTTTGGAAATGGTTGGAAGAAACTAGTGGTTATTCTGTCTAAGAATAAATACATTCCTTCTAATTTTACTGCTGATTCTTCCTCCTTCAAGAATTCATGGCTTTTTCTTGTGACCAAATATTGAAAATCCAGAAAAGTCAGCAACTCCAAACAGCAGGTTGTATTTTTTATTATTATCCAAACTTTATTCAAGCATCAACGGGCACTCAGATCCTGGCCCAAAGTTTCACCCTTGGATTTTGTGATGGGATGAGGGCCTGCATAAAACATGACAATCTTTTGACTGTAATGCAAACATATAGTCTTAAACTATCTAACAATTTAATTCTGAGCAAATGTCATTACTGCACATTTTAACCTGTATCCAGTATAACTCCTAAGACTTCGAATGTCTAACATTTGTTAAGGCATCAATCATTTTAATTCATCATACTTTTAACTAAAAAATAGATGTAATACTAAACTATGAGACATTACATTGTCATTTTATTGCACAAGGTTACTATCCATCATAGCACATTGAAGATTTCACAACTGTAGAGTGTGTTAGTAGAAGCTGGCAAGTCAATTTCTAATTGAGCACCAACCTGTCTATACTGTCACCCATTACACCACATTCAAAATACGATAGCTCTTATGCAAAAATGCAAATGTTCAGATGCATTCTAGATAAACAAAAATATCAAATAAATTAAAATTCACTTAAAATTAGTAACACCCACTGTTACAGTGATATTTATGTTAGGAATGTTATTTAGCTCTTATCAATGTTCATTTTCAGTTCAGTCAGGTTTTAAGATGTTATTTTATTGAGACATTGTAAATAAACATTTCAATTAGTTTGTGTTCAAAAATTCCTTAAAATAAGAAAAGTGCTATCAAATCATCAAGTTGTCATTTTGTTTGTCCACACAAACATTACTGAAATGAAGTTCAGTTTTTATCTGTTAGTGAAGGTACTGATAGAGAACAAATAGCAGTCATAGTTTTAAAATAAATGCTGTTTCAATATGAATGCACATTGTAAAGGTAACAGCTCATAAGGTGCTTCAACTCAAACTCACAGCTGCAAAATAAAGTCTCTACCTGGAAGCATGGGAACCCTAAGCATACCATCTATAAATCCAGCTCAGTCTTATGCTGGTAGGAGGAAGGCATAGTGTGGGTCACCCCAGTCAGGATGTGCATGTCAGAACCTATGCAATGATGTCAAGATGTTGAACGATCACCCCAACCCACTTTTCTGCAGTTGCTGAGCAATGGCAAAGCCTAACCCCTTGATGCCACTCGAAGGGTGAGTTGAGAGCACCAACATCAGTGACATGCTATTCACCCTCATCTCCACCTGTCTTTGTTTTACATAAGAAGGTGAAGCCTTTGGATGAGAGTTCTTAAAACTAATCAGAGTACAGCTCAGTTATTAGTTGTACAATGATTCTTGCAATATATATATATATATATATATATATATACAGTAAAACCACATTAATCCAAAAGTCATGGAGGACATGAAAACCTTTGGATAAACAACGTTTCAGATAAGCGAGGCTTCTATTGAACATTATGCACTTTGAAACTTGCAATAAAAAACTATGTAGCAGATGTCAATTTCAGCATCAGATAGAAAAGACTATAATATTGTAACAACATTATATTAAATTAAATTATAAGGTTGTAGGGGAGGAGCTTGAACATGGCTGCAGGTAGCTGCTTCAAGAGTGAGCTGCATTTAAAGGTCTGACAAAATCCTGCTGTTAAGAATTTTTCACACAAAGGAATACCATGGAGATAAACGGAAAATAAAATCTTCTCCTTCATCTGAAGAATATGAGTCTCCCAGGATCAGGCCATTAGAAAATATTACAGATTGGAAGCTGGCTTGGAGGGCTTTGGAAGCACTGGAGAAGGAAGCTCTGGCTCTAGCATTGGTACACTGAATGCCGAATTACTATGGCCCCAGATGACCCATCAAAGGTGAGCTCACCTGTGCAAAATAAGGACTCAAAAGAGCTGAATGCCCCTACACTCCACCAAACACAGAGAGTAAGTTAAATTGCCTTCTCAAAAACAGAACTATGACTGTCAAAAATGCTACTGTCACCAATTAAACTTGTTTCAGAAAAGGAGAGTGCTGTTAAATGGCCTGACACTTACCTGAAGGTCTCAGAAGAAAGCTCAGATTTCCAGCTTCTAGTGTATAGGGATGGGCGAAGTGCCTAATCTATGCTCACATAATATAATGCAAATTTCAGACCCTTCATGTAATTTTTCATTAATGTGTAATGCAAAATTTAATCTTGGAAGGTGAAATTTCACCTCTAGAGGCAGAATGCACCTTTTAGATGTGAAATGTTGCCTTCCAATGTGAAATTTTCCTTTCTGCAGGTGTAATTTCTTTCTTCCAAAGCAAAATTTCATCTTTTCAAGGTGAAATTTTACCTTGGCAAAAACTGACAAAATTCACGTATCATTAAGCAGCATGAAATCAGCCACTTCACCGCAATTTCACCAGTAAATTTTAAATTCACTGCATCTCTACTAGTGTATTTGCAGCTAGTGAAGAGGTAATCTCTGCTAAACAACCTGAGATGGCTAAGGGTGCCACTCTATTGATTCGCAGGGTGAGGCCCCTGAAAAGCTATTAACATGGACTCAATCTTTGACCTAAAATTTCAGGCTGTCTCCCAGAAAGTTGAATTTTTGCAGCAAGATGCAAACAAAATCAAGAAAATATAGAAAGCATCTCAAAACAGTTGGAGAGTACAAAAGAGAGGTGAAGAAAATGTATATGAAACCATCACGGTGGAAGCCATGACATCTAACTTAATGCAGGACAATATGGCCTTATCAAGGAAAGTTGAGTTATTGGAAAACCAGTAAAGATATAAAACCTTGTGTCTTATTGGACTGCCTGTATCACTGGATCAAGAATTTGATTCAGCAAGAGACCTAAGTAAAGATATCCTGGTGTCTGTATATGATCTACCAGAAGACAACTTACCATTTATTACCACATCATACAGAATTTACCCTAAGCACCTAACTGAGAGACAAATCAAGCAGAACAAGATCAGCAGAAATTGACAATCTTGGTGTCCTTTGCCGTTGATACAGTTTGGGATTTAATTGCCCGCCTATCTAGATTAAAAGCTCTATTACTGTACAAGACTTTAAGTTCTCCATTTACCCTGATTATTCGTACCCAACACAGCAAAGAAGAAGACATTAATTGGCATTCACAACAGCTTTTGGAGATAGGTGCAGAGTTTCAACTGTTAGCATCAGCAAAGTTGAAAATTAAATATAAAGGGACACAACGATATTCTTTGAAATTGACCAACCTTCTGAGTTTATAAGGAAGCAATATGAGGAATAAAGTGAGAAAGATGGAGAAAATGATTCACCCACATTATCCGAAGAAGAGATGATGAACATGAAATATGCTCTGCCTTTGAGGAGTAACTAGGGCTATAAAATAAATGTGTAGTTACCTAATTAGTGCACTGCAAGCAGCCAGAACCTAAGAATTATAAATATTATTGTAGGTAGATAGTAGATTTTACACATTTTTGTTAACTAATAAATCTCAATACAGAATAGAAATATTCTTAAGATAAGCAGCAATTACTTGAAATTAATTCAAATGTAACTTAAACTATTTACTCTTCCCTTATCTGATGTGTTTTAGACATGCCTTTATGGATTAGAATAGAACCAGAACTAGAAATAAAGAGGAATAAATTGTTTACTGAGTTTATTTCTGAATGTATGAATTTTTAAAAATTGAAAAATTTATAAATTAAAAAAAATAAGGTTGTGCCTGTAATACTGCTACAGCAGTGCATGGTCGGTGGATCAGCAGATAGTCATGGTTCACTTCCTATTTCCCACCTCCTCATGAATTAGCTAGACACAGAAAAGCCTGACCTTCATGAATTTGTAATCAAATTAAATTAAATTATATGGTTGTGCCTTTAATACTGCTACAGCAGTTCATGGTTGAGCTTGTCTTGGGGTCAAGTTCTGCAGCACAGCACTGTAATATGGCATCCTCAAACTGAATGAGAGAGGGGACCATGTTGCCTGCAGCTGATCACTAAGTCTGCTTGTATGCTTGTCTCTGGGTTGGTTGAGCAGTTTGTGTCAACTTAAATTTTAATTTGAAATGAAGTCTGTATTAGGACCATGAGGAGGTGAAAGGGTTAAAACAGTTGCATGAATGGGAAGGATTACTCTAATGAGTTGCTGAATGAGGTGCTGTCTGCACATACCAAGCACTAATTGTGTTGTCATCTCAGCTTAGTTGTTCAGGACTGCAAAATAAAATGCAAGTTACATGTGGGGACAGGATTCAGTTTTGGATAACTGAGAGTTTCAGAAAAGCAGGGTTCAGATAAGCAGGATTTTACTATGGTGATTACATAAGACTCTAAATGTTGAAAGTGCCACATTTGTATGTAGTATTGCACAATAAATTTAAAACATTGGGCAGAATTTTCAGAGATCCACCTAAGATGCATCTGCTGCTATTATCAAAGCAGAAATGTGTCCAAACATGTTAGACCATCTATTAGATGACCTAATAACATCCCAAGTTTGCATCTAAAAACAGATGCAACTGTGTCCAAAAATAATCACAGTTGCATCCAATTTGATACACCCAATTGTGTCAATTATTTATAGCAAAATTGTGAATTTTGTTGTAAACATATGCAACATCTGAAAAAGCAGCAGGGTTGCCTGGATGCAAGAAATGGACACAGACACAGCATGTATTTGCGTCTGCATCTAACTATTTGAAAATCCCTACCATAGTGTTTATTATTTTATCTAAAAGTGTTTAATGTAAAAAAATTAATGCATATTATAGATCTTGGCAAAAGTATGCATTAAAGACTATGTTTAAGAATCCCAGATGTCAGTGTGACTGAAACACTAGTATATCTACCAGTGAAGTAGAAGGTCATGTGTTCAAGTCCTACATCCTATTTTGTGATCTTTAAAGAGATTGTGAACCTAAGGTACCACTTTTGGGATGTGGTATCTTAGGTCCATGATAATCCATCTGTATAATTTTAATATTTTATTTTCAGCCTTTTTAGTGGTAAGAGATCACAGTTTAGATCCAACAAGGTGACCAGCTAATCCCTCCCACTTCCACAAAAAAAAGAAGAAAGTCACTGTGTGTTTTCTGTTTGAGGAAGGGGCTGTATCAACTAATTTGCTGAGTCAGGAGCAGAGGGAGAAGCTAATTGGGGTATGACTTAGGAGCAGGAGTACAAAAGCAGGTGTCTCCAATTACAGCTTCCTGCTGTTAGTTTTGACAGAGGAGAATCTTGCTTTGGAGCAAGTAACAGCTGACTAGAACTACAACTTTCTTCCTAATTGCCCTCCTTCCCATCCCTCCATCCTCCCACCCTAAGCCAGTTCTACTTTTATAGCCATTGATTTGACTGACAACAGGAACTTCCTGTTTGGTAGTAGAAAGGGAAGGATCACTGAGACACATTAGTTTCATCAACCTTGAAGGAACCTAAAATATAGCTCTCCCCCTCCCCGGCTGCTGGAGGTCTGAATCCAAGCAAAGAAGAAGGAGACTACTAAAGACTACAGGAAGTTCCTGTCCCAGAACAGGAAGGGTGGAAGTTGTAATGGCACATAGGCAGTAGGAAAGTGGGTGTAAAATACATAGAGGGAGGAGACAGTAAGCATACAAAGCAACAGGAGATGGGACACAAAATAAGTCAAGATGGGAGTTGTGCAGTGCAATGGCTGTGGGCAGCAGTGTTCTGGGAGACATTCAGCTGCAATGCTGCCCTATTTGCAGGCACCTCTCTGGTCTGAGGGAGGAGGTTACCCATCTCCAGGCTGACCTGGCTAGGATTCATGGAAACCTCTTCCCCCACCCAGGGACCACCAGGGCCACCACCGCTACCTCAGAGGTTGCCAAGAAAGAGGAGTGTTGGACCAAGGTGGGCTCAGGGAAGGAGGGTGGTGGAACAGAGGTGCATACCTTCAGTTGTACCTCTCCACAATTCATATGCTGTTCTGGTGAAGAGTGGTTCCTCTATGGAGGCACCTGCAGTGAGACCAAGGAGGATGCTGGGAACCTCCACAAAGGAGACCCACAAGAGGGTGGCATGAGACCCTACAGGGAAGAAACAACTCCTGGTGGGGACTCCAATCATTAGGGGGTAGAAGTGGGAAGGATGGGGATAGGGAGGCAGGTGCCTGCCTAGTTCCATGGCTCAGAGGGACAGGAAGTGAATCCTCAGAATCATGGAAGCAGCTGCACGAGGGAGGGAGCTGGATGTCATTGTCCACCTAGGGACAAATGACCTGGCTGGGAATAGGATTGGAGCAGTACAAGAGGAGTTTTAGAGCTGGGGAGGGCCTTAGATAAGTAGCATATACAGTAACCTTCTTGGAGGTGCTGCCTGTCTATGGCAAGAATGATGCTAGGGTATTCCACACCATGGGATTCAATGAATGGTTGAAAAACTGGTGTGGAACTCAGAGCTTTTGCTTCACTGGGGACTGGGAAGCCACCTGGAGAGATGCAGGCCTATACTGTCATGATGGTCTGCATCTATCCAGGGGAACCAGGATCTAGGTGATAGGTTTAAATGCTTCATTGGCAAGCATTTAAACAGCCAAGGGGAAGCACTGAAAATAGCAGGGAAATCCTAGTCTCACCCCACAAAACACAGTAGTTAGAGAGGTAAACTCCAAGGTAGTGAAGTCAGTAGGGAGCAGGACGGGGTAAATTCAGAAAAAGGCAGTAAGGACAGGGATGTGGCTAAAGGGTAAGGCCATCACAAAATGGAGGGTGATGAGTACCAATGCTCACAGTCTGTGTAACAAGCTCCTGAACTAGTGGCCTTGATGGAATAGGGATGCCTGGATATTGTGGCAGTCACTGAAACATGGTACACAGAGAACCATGACTGGGATGTCAACATACCAGGATGCACAATCTACAGGTGGGACAGGGTAGGTAGAAGAGGAGGAGGATGAGTAGCTCTCATATAAGGGAAGGGATTAAAGCAACAGAACTAAAGAGTAAACAGGAAGTTGATGAGTCACTATGGGTCACCCTGGAGACAGGAAATGGCACCATAATCCACATGGGGTTGTGTACAGACCCCATCTCAGGGTGAGGAAATGGACAAGGAATTGATAGAAGGATCCTTAAAATGGCAGAAAAGGGAGATATTGTTGATGGGGACCTGAATATGCCAGATGTTAACTGGAGTACCTTTGCTGCAGGCATATCCAAGAGCAGGGTCATTCTTGATGCCCTACAGGGGCATGCCTCAGACAGCTAGTGTTGGAACCCACTCAGGAGGGAGCAGTCTTAGACCTGGTACTCTCAAATGTGGAAGGAGAAAGGATCTCAGATTTAGAAGTGGGTAGCCATCTGGGAACAAGTGACCACCAAACAGTGTGGTTCACAATAAACACAGCCATAGAGTCAAGCCATACAAAACAAGAGTATTGGACTTTAGGAGAGCTGACTTTGGGAAATGAGAGAGTGCCTCAGAAAAGCACTAGCAAATGGGCAAGAAGGAGGGTGGAGGAACAATGGAGAATAATCAAAACAGCCATCACAGAGGCATCAAGCCTTTCTGGTGAAGCAAATCAACAAAACAAAATGATGGAAAAACACTATTGTTCTCAAAGGAGGTGGCAGGGAAGGTTAAGGAGAAAAAGACAGCATTCAATCAATCAATCAATCAAAATCTTTATTTATCCAGGCGGGCACCATTGAGCAAGGCTCATTTGCAAGATGGACCTGGTCCAGCATTCAGGAAATATAAGGAAACACAGAAGGAGCAGGACAGAGAACTTTATCAGTTAAAGCAGAAGGAGGCTGGGAAGGCAGTCAGAATAGCAAAAGCACAAACTGAGGAAAGATAGCCAACTCTGTTAAGAAGGAGGATAAAACCTTTTATAGGTACATTAGGGAGTGAGGAAAGACCAAGGGAGGGAGGAATACAGAGACTTAATAAAGGGGAGGGAATGCGGCAGAGGGTGACAGTGAAAACAAATATTTCTGCTCAGTATTCACAACAGAAGGAGGAGGAGGTACCTAAACCAAACAAGAGAAGCACTCTGAATAGGGGGTTGATACCAGTCCATTCACAGAAGGAAGGGTTTTGAAAGAACTCTTGAAACTGAGGATGGACAAAGCAATGGGTCCTGATGGGATTCACCCCAGAATTCTGAAAGAACTAAGGGCAGAAGTAGTAATGCCACTGACTACTCTGTTTAACAAGTCATGGGAGGATGGGGTGGTACCTGAGGAATGGAAGAGGGCAGATGTGATTCCACTTCACAAAAGTAGGAGCAGGCGAGGCAGGAAACTACAGACCAGTTAGTTTGACCTCAGTGGTAGGGAAAATGATGGAATCACTTCTGAAGGAAATAACTGTTGAGTACCTAGAGGCCAGTGGGGCACAGGACCCAAGGCAGCATGGTTTCCAGCAGTAAGGTCATGTCAGATGACCCTAATAGATTTCTTTGTCTGGGTGACCAAAGCAGTAGACCAGGAGGGCTATGGATATGGCCTACCTAGATTTTAGCAAGGCATTTGACACAGTCTCACACAAAGATTAATATACAAGTTAGCCAGCCTTGGAGTGGGTCCCAAGGTGGTAGCCTGGATAAAAACTAGCTGGACAACAGAACACAAAGGGTAATAGTAACGGAGTCCACAGTGAAGAAAGGAGGGTAACTAGTGGGGTACCGCAGGGTTCGGTATTGGGACCGGTCCTCTTAATGTCTTTATAAGTGACATTGGAGAGCACCTGGAAGGAAAAGTATGTCTCTTTGCAGACAACACAAAGATCTGCAACAGGGTGGATACACAAGGTGGGGTGGAAAGGATGAAAAGGGACTTGGCAAGGTTGGAAGAATGGTTAAATATATGGCAGCTCAGATTCAATGCAAAGAAGTGCAAGGTAATGCATCTGGGAAACAAAACCCATGGGGAGAGTACACAATGGGGGTGAGATAATAACAACAAAAATCAAAAGAGACCTAGGAGTAATTATATCAAATGACCTAAAGGTGGGCAAGCAATGTGAGAAGGCAGTAAGGAGGGCTAGGGGATACCGGATGCATAGAAACATAGAAACATAGAAGTTGACGCAGATAAGGACCGCAAGGCCCATCCAGTCTGCCCATTTCTTTTCCTACCTTATAAATGTGCCATCGGCCTTTGCTCTGTCAGTGGCCTATCTATTCATAGTCATTTGTATTGCTCCTTATGCCTATCCCATGCCTGTTTGAAGCCCTGCACTGTATTCATAGCCACCACTTCTTGTGGTAAGCCATTCCATGCATCCACCACCCTTTCTGTGAAAAAGAATTTCACATTCCCCTTAATCGGCCTCCTCTAATCTCATGCTGTGTCCTCTTGTCCTGCTATTTTCCTAATATTTAAACATGTTAGACTCTTTCACCTTGTTTATGCCCTTAAGGTGTTTGAATGCCTCGATCATATCACCTCTCTCCTCCTTTGCTCAGGGTATACATATTGAGCTCCGTTAATCTGTCCTCATATGTCTTCTGATGCAGTCCCTGCACCATTTTGGTTGCCCTTCTCTGACTGCCTCAATTTGGTTAATGTCCTTGTGAAGGTGTGGCCTCCAGTACTGCACGCAGTACTCCAGATGGGGCCTAACTAGTGTCTTGTACAGAGGGATTATTACCTCCTCTTATGACTTGTGATACCCCTACTAATACACCCTAACACCCTCTAGCCTTACCTACTGCTTTAGAGGTCTGCTTGGATGATTTTAGGTCATCAGTGATGATGATGATGCCCAAGTCTCTTTCTTCCTTTGTGACTGCTAGCAACTCCTCCCAGCCTATAGGTGGCTTCAGGGTTTCTCTTCCCTATGTGCATGATTTTGCACTTTTGCATTAAATCCCAGTTGCCACTCTTCTGACCATTCTGCTAGTTTATCCAGATCTCTTCTCATTCTGCCCACCCCATCTGGATCATCTACTCTGTTGCAGATCTTGGTGTCATCTGCAAACAGACAAGCCTTACCCTCTAGTCCATCTGCAAGGTCACTAATGAAGATGTTGAAGAGGACTGGCCCCAGGACTGATCCCTGAGGTACCCACTTGTGACTTACATCTCTTCTGACTGTATACCATTTACACCACTCTCTGTTTTCTGCCCGTCAACCAGTTTGCCACCCAGTTGACCAACTTCTGACCCACCCTGAGCCTACCCAGCTTATTTATCAATCTTCTATGTGAACAGTGTCAAAAGCTTTGCTGAAGTCAAGGTAGGCGACATCAACTGCTCCCCTTGGTCCACCACTCTGGTTACCCAGTCAAAGAAATCTAAGAGATTAGTTTGACAGGACCTTCCTTTGTAAACCCATGCTGTCTTGGATCCTGTGCCCCTATGGATTCCAGGTGTTGCACTATCCTTTCCTTAAGGAGTGCCTCCATAATCTTGCCCACTACTGAGGTAAGACTGACCGGTCTGTAGTTCCCTGCCTCCTCCCTGCTACCACTCTTGTGGAGCGGGATCACATGAGCCCTTCTCCAGTCTTCTGGGACCTCTCCTGTGCTCAGAGACTCACTAAACAATTCTGCTAATGGCTCCGCTAGTTCCTCCTTTAGCTCTTAAGTACCCTGGGATGTATGCCATCAGGTCCCATTGCCTTATCCACCCTGAGCTTAGCAAGCTCTGTAGGACCCTTTTCTTTGTGAAGGAGTAGTGCTCACCTCCTCCCCTGTGTCCATGATGTTGAGCTGTGGCCCTGCCCTACCTTCTCTTCAGTAAATACTGAGCAAAAGTATCTATTTAGGATAGATGCCTTTACAGGGTCCTCCTCCTCACATGCTCCCTTTTCTCCATTAAGCTTAGCAATACCCCTCTGGACTTTCTCCTTTCACTAATGTATCTATAGAAAGTCTTGTCACCTTCTTTACTGTTCGTGCTAGTGTTTCCTCAGTTTGGGACTTTGCCTGCCTTACTGCCTTACCTGCTTCCCTTAGGGCAGTTTGGTATGCCTCCCTATCTTCATCCCGCTGTGTTCCCTTATATTTCCTGAAGGCCAGCCTTTTGGCTCTGACCTTTTCTGCTACTGTATTTGAGAACCAAAGTGGTTTCCTTCTTCTTTGCACTCCTTTTCTGTCTAACACAATGGGATGTTGCTTCAAGTATTGCATCCTTAATGCTTGCCCACTTTGCCTGTACCCTCACCTGTGTTTCTTTTTGCCAGGGCTAGCTTAACTCTGTTGGCCATCTTATCAAAGTCAGCTCCTCTGAAGTCCCATATTTTTGCCTTGGAATGGGATGATTTAGATGTAGTAGCCAAATTGAACCATATCATGTGATGGTCACTGGCCCCCAGGTGACCTTCTATCTGGAGATCTGTGATCCCTTCTTTGTTAGTCAGTACTAGATCTAGGATAGCCCTGTCTCTTGTGGGTTGCTGTACCAGTTGTTTGAGGCCCTCCCTGCAGGGAATCCACTATGAGTCTAGTTCTGGCAGATGTTCCTGCTGGTATTGACCAATCTGTATCCGGCATGTTGAAGTCTCCCATTATCAGAACCTCCCTTTAGCTGTCATGTTTTGTATATCTTCTAACAATAATGTGTCTATGTCCTCCTCTGGTCTGGGGCCTGTAGACAACCCCAGTTCTTATGGCTGTCCCATTTCCTGTTTCCAGGGTGACCCACAGTTCTTCTGGCTCCTTATGTGTATTCTGAATTTCTGTAGCTTTGATATTTTCATTAACATACAGGGCCACCCCCCCCTTTTGCACCTCGGTCTCTTCTGAACAATACATAGCCAGGTACTGAAGTCTCCCAAGTGTGGTTACTGGTAAACCACGTCTCACTAATTGCTACTATGTCCAGTTTAGCCTCTGACATTATTGCCTGAAGGTCTGGGATCTTATTTCCCAGGCTGTGAGCATTTGTGTACATGATTTTCCATTGGCCAGATTTTGTGTGTTAGTTGTTGGGTGAAGTTTGGCATTACCCTGTGCATTGTATGGGGAGACAAACCTTTTTCTTACCTGGTGATGCAAATGAATGACAAACATGCTGAATTCCTGTTTGACCACTAGCTGAGGGGAGGGGTGTTCTTCCCATTCGACGATGGGGTGCTGCACCCTCTCCATTTGCTAGTTTAAATATTCTGCAAAGACGCCAAACTTCTGCCCCAATGCACTGACTCTCTTTAGTCAGATGCAGTCCATCAAATTTAAAGAACTTTCGCTCCCAGAACTGTTGCCAGTTCCTACAAATCTGTGTCCTTTTCCTGGCACCAGCCCTTGAGCCACGTTTTTAGCTCCCTATCTCCCTTCTCTGACCTTCCGTCCATCTGCTCCTCTCCCAGACTGGCAGGATCTCAGAGAAGGAGATGCCTGATGAAATAGATGATAGTTTGTCACCCAGCCTAGTCAGGTGTTCCTTGGTCTCCACAACTGACCGGCTGGTGAGATCATTAGTCCCTATGTGTACTAGGACATCAATGTTTTCTCCTGCTTTGTGAACACTTTAGCAATGCGGTCAGTGTCTCTATGCTGATGTACCTGGAGACATCTGACCATCACCCTGGCTGGAGATGGGTATCAACTCCCTGAATCATGGAGTCTCCTATGATCAAAGTTTTTGGATTTCCTTTGTGCTTGTTTTGTTTTGGTTCCTGATTTGGGTGAGTTTTGTTGTGCTAGCTCCTGTGCTGCAGTGTCCTGCTCTGCAGTGTCTTCTGCCTCTTTATTTGATTTCAGAGATAGAGGCAGATACCTGTTTGTAGTGTTTATATGGTTTTGGAGGTAATGTGTTGGAGAGCAGAGCGTGATGGGGCACCTGATTTGCTCCTCCTAACCACCTGCCAACCTCCTGGACCAACTATCCTCTGCAGTCGAGGTTTTTCTGTTGGATGCTGGGGAAATGACGGGTGGTTCTTATAATGTATTTACTCTTCAATATGAAATTTAAGGCATGCAATCTTTGCCCATGCTGCCCGGAGCTGAGCCTCAAGATCTCCAAAGGCTCAGCATGTAGGACAGTGTCCTAAATCCTGTAAGACTGTCCTTCTGAAAATTGTTCCACAGTACTTGCAGTTAATGAAATCCATTCCAAATAAGTTGCTGGGTTTGTAACCTAGTCAGAGTAATTAGAAGGAAAAAAAAGGAAAAAAATGCAAGTAATGGTTTAATTGTGCTTTTGTTTAACTTGTTATAACAAGTTAAATTACTAGTGCCCTGTAAATGAGATCACCTTGTGGAGGCCCCACTGATCCGCCCTTCCTGCTCTGCCACAGGAAATGTCACAACTGTGTTACCCTATAAAAGGAGTGTAGCTGGGGTGGTTGGGGATGGGGTGGGTGGCTGGGCCCTTCCCTGCCTAAAAAGAAGAACCACGGACAAAAGAACAAGGAGGTAAGAGCAGAAACAATCAGTCAACAACAAATGCAGTAACCCTGAAAGCTTATCCTAATGTTAGATAAAACTGTAAAACCTGTAAAGCACCACCTGTAATAATTTCAGAGAAGATATATGCTGTAAGAAACACTTTGCTCCAGAGAAAATAAAGCAGTAACAGAAGATATACCTTGCAAAAGACAATTTGAATCAGAAGATTACAGGAGTAATGTGTTAGCACACACCTGTAGGCACACCTTGTAATAATGCAGAAGAAGGTATACCAGCAACAACAATTTGAATCAGAGAAAAATAAAGCAATGAAATGTTAGCAACAAACAGTAGCCATCCCTGTGAGTAAAAAATAAAACACCACCACACAGTAAATCTGCTTAGCCAAACTAAGTATTAATCCTTTTCCTTGCTCTGGTAAGTTTCTCTACTCTGCCTTTCAAGCAGTCTTAGAAGGAAAGAGCTCAGGTGAAGCTAGGTGCCTTGGCCAGCAAACCAAGTCTTCTACCTCCAAGATATCAACTAACCTGACTTTTTAACCCTTCTTTCTGTTGGAAATTACTGACAGTTTGCCAGCTCCACCCCCACACACACACCTAATCCTTTGGAAGAGCTGTGGAGGAAAGCAATTAGCTCCTTCAATGTGAGAAGGAGACTGAAACACCTCTGAGACAACAAACCTTTTCAACAAACAAGAATAAAATAAAACACAGTGTCAAACAGTAATTTTGCTTAGCCCAATGATAAAAAGTCACAAAAATGTAAGCTCCACCTGTAATACAGTAATTTCAGAGAAGATATACGCATATGGAGAGGCAATAACTGTAGAAAACAGGAAGTTGTCATCCTCTGTACAGACAGTTGGTGAGACCCCATCTAGAGTACTGTGTGCAATTCGAGACCCCATCTCTGCAAAGACATAGACATAGTGGAGTCTGTTCAGAGGAGGGCAACAAAATGGTGCAGGGTCTGCACCAAAAGACATATGAGGAAAGACTAAAGCAGCTTAATATGGATACCCTTGAGGAAAGGAGGAGACGGAGGACATGATAGAAATTTTCAAGTATCTCAAGGAATTAACAAAGTACAAGAGGGTAACATCTTTCAGAAAAGAGATGTGCAAGAACAAGGGGCACAATTTGAAGATAGAGGGGATGGCTCAGAGGTAATGTTAGAAAGACTTTTTCACAGAGAGGGTTGTGGATGCATGGAACAGCCTTCCTGAGGCAGTTGTGGAGTCAGGAACAGTGGGAGAATTCAAGAATGCATGGGACAGACATAAGGCAATTCTAGTGGGGTGTAGGAGGAAGTAAGCTGTTGATTAACTAGAATCTGCAGCTTATCCATCAGGTAGGAAATGGGCAGATTAGGTGGGCCAAACAATCCATATCTGCTGTCATATTCTATGTTTCTATGTTTCCTGATTCAGTCACACGCCTTCACTCAGGCACATAATGACATGAAGCAAAGGACAGTATGGCGGTGTGCCCTCTTGAAATGAATGGGACTGATTTTCTTCCTACTTTTCAATATTATGATGGTGACTTGGAGATTAATGAAAGCTACTAACCAACTAACAAGGGCCTTGTTAGTCGATTATGGCCTTCATTAATTTCCAAGTCATCATCATAATTTATTAAAAAGTAATAAATCTGTTCAGTTCATTTCAATGGTGCATGCCCACATGCTTTCCCTTATTTCATGCCACTATGTGCCAGAGTGCAGTGGTGTGTAGCTGAATTAGAAATGGAAAGGATCAGCTGGCCACCTTTTGGGGCCAGACTATGATCCCTACCTCTAAAAAAGGCTGAAAATAAATACTAAAATGACACAGGACTATCATGGACCCAAGGTACCACATCCTGAAAGTGATACCTTAGGTCACAAAGTGTATTAAATCACTTTAAGAACTTTAGTGCATATCTGTATAAAATGTAGTTAATTTTAACTAAAGATATGTGTGCCATATAGAAAACAAATGTTGCAACTAGTGGTAGGGATTAAGGGTAACAAAAGCAGTTTAATAGATCTTCACAAGTACAACAGCGTAGGGAGACAGTATTTTACTCCACCCACAGAGAAACAAGATTACCAGCATACTGCCCAGTTCTCATCCTCATTCACTCCTATTTGCTTGTCTAGTGTGCTTAATGTATGCATTCAGTACACTTCTCAGCATTCAAGTAACATATTCCAGTCTCCCTAATGAGGGGTTCAGTTACTTTTTCTATTGCCCAGAAACCTAGGGAGCTGCTGTATGTCCTGCAGCTTCAAAATGTTTTGCTAATGGAGACCCCATTTGACTTGTTCCATATGCAGCTTTTATGCTCACTTATACTAAGCCTCAGTGGTCTAGTTGTTTTCATTGTGTGGTACTTAGGACAAGGGCATGTGAGTAGACAGACCACATGGTCTGAGTCACATTCAAGTCAGTTTTATTTGCAATCTTATGACACCACTTAGGTATTCAAATTATTTTTGAAGTCTTCCTGCACTGGGCACATCTCCCACATAGGATCATGCAAGAGTTCAATGGTCCTAGCAGAAACTGATTATCCATGGGCATTATTTTCTGCTGTTCTGATTGCACCAATTTGTCTCTATGGGTGCTCACCCTTTTGAAGTAATAATTGTTAGCGATTGAAATTCTGGAGCATTTAGTTCTTTTAAAATGACCCAGTGTTTGTATACAAAATTTTAAATTCATTGGTGTATTGTGAGCATTCAAAGAAAAAAACATTCTAGTTGGTTTTCCTTTTGAGGACATCCATTGATCTCATTAGTTCTGTGCTGTCTTTACTTTTTAGGGCTGCAGTGGATGGAGCCCTGCAGACCTCCTGCAATCAGAAAAGGAGATTTTCTGACTGAACAACAGTGTCGAGTTAACTCATAGTCGCCTCAGCATCATTGAAGCACTCTGTGCTGTCCATTAGCAGTCACACAGCACTATTTTTCTGCAGTCAGAGGTCACAGTGGAACATGGCACAGTCCGCTGTGTCCAAGATGGCCAACAATCTGTATGCAAGACCACTTGCACAGGTGCAGTAGAGTTTGGGGCTATCTTGGTCATGACCTCTACCAGCAAGACCGCGATGTGACGGTTTGGTTTTTTAATATTTTTCTCCCACCCACCCAACCTCTCTCTTAGCACCCACCAACCCCCCAAGAAACATTACAGTCACACAGGGGTGCCCAATCCCCAATGCAGGAATCTGAGTCCATTTCACTGGGATGCCCAATCCTCAGTGCAGGAATCACCAACTTTTTTTTTCTTTTCTTTTCCTCCTGCCCACCGAACCTCTCTCTCAGCACCCACCACACCACTCCCCAGAAAAGTAACAGTGACACTGGGTGGTGCCCAGTGCAGGACTTCTCAATCATTTATTTATTTTTCACCCTGTAAAAGAAACCTCCATAGATGTCTTTTCAGCCATTGGAGTCCCCACCTGACTCTTCAACTTAAAACCCACCACCCACAGAATCCCAAGCCCTTACTTACCTATCGAGGGTCCAACACCATAATCATCTCTGGACCACAGACACTTCTTCACTTTTTAAAGTCAGACCGCAAACTGAAGAAACAGGTGTGCAGTTCAATGTATTTTAATGGTGTTCTGAACTTAGTGGTATACCTTGGCCATTTTGCATATTTTGATCCACATTTTCAACATACCGTTTTTAGGACCCTGCTTTATGAACAATTGCACTGACATTAAGTAAATCTCCTGAAAGGTGATTTTGCAGTCCCTGTGTGAAATCACTTTTTGGGCAGGAGTTGAAAATTTCCTCTGTCCTTGTTCATGAAGTGGGGTTATAAGAGGCTATGTTGAAAATTTGGAAGAAAACATTAAAAACAACAAAAGTATGACCCTACATTGAATTTTGTGAATGCAGGCTCTTAACTTCAGTAATTTTCATTTTTACCCCAAATTTGCAACTATAGCCATATCTTTACAGCACCTCATAAATGTAATAGTTGTCATTTTTCAAGTCCTGGCCAAAATTATTTTGTTGTTGTTAAATTTGTATTCATTTTTAAGGTATGCAATAATAAGTACACACACATCAAAGCAGAAGGGACTGTTGACAGATAGGTAGGTACCCTCATTTAAAGAGTTGATACAAATATGTGATGTGTACAAGCATAAAAACCAAAAGAAAACCAGCTTACAATTGTCAATTACCTAGTTGATGCATACATACTAAGCACTGAAGTATAACTACCAATCTAACAGCCTAGACAGATAGGTTTGAGTATGGATCGTGTGTCTCGTGGCTGCCAGCATGATCTGATGCCAGGGTACCTGTTTGCATTGTCTGGAGGAGGCTTCCCATTCTGCAATATAGGAGGATATGAAGCCACAAAGCAATTAGTGCACTGAGGTCAAATAACAACCAAGAACTTGAAACTTAACATTCAAAACATAAAACATAACCATGGTAAAGATAGTCATAGAGTCCTAGTATCATCTTACAGTGACTGTGTCTGACCTTTCCTTTCTGCACTTAAAGTATAATAGAGTATTGTGTTGATCATTAGGTAGTGCTCAGATATCATCCTTCACTAGTCCAAGGGTGTAAGAATGCTAGGAAGGGTTCCTAGCAGGTATAAAACTGAGACATCCAATTAGAGACTACATGTGACAGTCTGTCCAGCTCTGCTATGTGTACTATATGAGCCAGGACTTCCTCGTTTGTAGGGCAGTGGAACTATGCTATTTACAAAGTACTGCATGCTTGGCTTGCATACTAAGTAGGCCAACCATCTGTATTCTAGTGGACTCAGTGACAGTGTTGGTGGCTTTATCCCCAACAGGAGTAGGGGTACTGACAGTAGAATCGTCTTATGAAGCACATGGATACCTTATTGGCATATGTGCTCCAGAAGAGCTGTAGCTGGGGCAGGACCAGAGAATGATATAAATCCTCTGTGGCTGATGACACCTCCAACAGCTGTCATGACTGAGTAGGTTAGCCTTGTGTAGAACTGCTGGGGTTCTATACCAAGAGTGTAGAATCTTATTCTGGATTAGCCTACTTGAACATCATTGTGCCAAGTGTGCCCAGATATCCAGCAGGACATCCACTGCTTGTCTGTAATTTTATATCCATGGACTTCTCCCATTTGGATTTATATTCAGTTGATTGGCTGGGGATGGTGTCTCATATCATTGACTAAAGGTTATTGGCTTGTCCTCTGGGAAGAGACAGCCATTTGGTTAAGGGTGGATGTTTGGGTGCCTCATGTGATCAAAGAAGAGGTCTGACTGCATTCTGCATCTGGAGATATCACCAGAAATCCTTGGTGGAAGCCCCATTTGGCCTACAGAGATTGAAATGTGGCTACCATCCTGTGGCTAGGGTCAAGTATACCTTTTTCTTCATACATTGAATGCCAGTAGCGCCCAGTGGGGCCAAAAGACGGTTGTTTGTCTATCAAAAATAAGTTTTTTGCCACAGGGGGTATATAGGAGAGGTATTGGCTGGTTCCTAGAATTTTGTGGAGTTGTGTCCAATATTTTATTATGGGGTCAGTGGTAGGATGCGGCTCCTGGGTTTATGATGGTTTAGGTAGAGAAGGGAGGAAAGATAACAAGTTCCTCCCATTTCTTGTTCCATTGCAGTGACAATTCAGTGCATTGTCTGAACCAGTGCAGAGTTTGGGCTGCCTGGAAGGCCAGTTTGTAGCCTTCCATCCAGAGAAGACACCAACCTCCTGATGTCCAATGGGACCTTAGTTTATTTTGGCTATATCTTGAACAGTGCTCTTCCAGATAACCTTACCAAATAATTTGTCTACTCTCTGGTACCAACCTGTGGGGAGAGTTAGGGATATGGGACTGTAGATAAAATAGTTTGGGTGCAGTGATCATTTTAATTGTGGCTATTTTTCCAGCCAATGTAAGTCGAGGCACATCCAGTTCTCAAAATCACCTTTACAGGCAGTTATGAAAGGCTAAAGGTTTATGTCCAAGATTTGCTTGAGTTCAGTTATTTTAATTCCTAAGTACATAATCTCTGCACACACCCAATTTAGCCCACATTTTGTGTCATATGAGGCAATTTGAATTTAGGGAGCACCTCTGTGTTATTTTGGTTAATTTTCAGCCCTGAATACTCAGAGAAGCGGTTTAGCAAATGTAGCAGGATTTACCAAGGGTACTATATTTTCAAGGGTATTAGCAAATCATCTGCATACATCAGTGCAGCATAATTTCTCTCCCAATGTTAATACCTTGAATCTCTTCAGTTTGCCTGATGGCCACTGCTAAGGGATCCACAGCCAGAACAAACAGCAGAGGTGAGAGGAGGCAGCCTTGTCTGGTTCCCAGTTCCAGAGGAAATGAGGGGGAAATTAGAGAATTGTTGAGAACACATGCGACCGGCAAAGTATATATTGCCTTTACCCAAGCTTGATATCTATCATCAAACCCAAAATGCCTCAAAACTCAATGCAGGTAATCCCATTCCAGGGAATCAAACACTTTCTCAAAATCCACTTCTAGGGCAGCTGCAGGTGAGGTTAAGCTTTATGCTATATTTATGATGTTAGTTAGGGATTGATATGATTAACACTGTACTGGTCTTGCACAAAGCCCACATGGGAGGGATGGATAAGGGTCAGGAGCAGAGGATTGAGTCTAGTGGCCCAGGCCTTTGCATATACCTTGTTATCAACGTTGATGAGTGAGATAGGCCTGTAGCTAGCTGCTAATGTGGAATCCTTCCCTTCTTTGTTAAAACTGTAATGACAGCTTCCTTTGAGTGGAGGAGAGTGCCCAGGTCTTCTGCTTTCAGATAAACTTTATGAAGGAGTGGGACAATTTGTGGGCTAGGACTTGGAGAAATTCCACTGGGAATCCATTTGCTTATGGTGATTTACCTTAACGCTTGTTTAATTTCCTCTACCATCAGGGAGAATCTAGTATTTGTTGTTGTTGTGGTGTTAAGTTGGTGGGGCAAAAGAATCAAGAAATTCCTGGATCCCATCAGGTGCATGTGTATGGGCGGATGAATATAGGGAAGTATAGAAGGAGGCTTTGATGTCATTTATGGCCTGGGGATGGTCTAAATCTGTCCAGTAGGGCCCATCAGCCCGGCAATGCATCTTTCTGCTTGCTGTTTGCGAAGGTGGTAGGTGAGTAGTTTTCCTGCTTTATCCCCTTCCTCCCAAAACCTATGCTTTATTCTTAAGATGGCAGCTTCAGCTTTTCTAGCCAGTAGGGAGGTGATCTCAATTCTCAGTCCAAGGACTTGTCATCCTATTTTTGAGTGTGGAGAGGGGTGGACTGTGTCTTGTAAATCCTTTCCACTTGTTTTACGCTGTCCTCAAGCACCTTTAGACAATGGTCCCTGATGTTCCACCTGTGAGCTGCCTAACTTATAATTTTGCCTGAAATGATTACCTTTAATGCCTCCCATGTGATTCCAGATGAGGTATCCCATTTGGGATTCTCTTTGAGAAAGAATGTAGTTTCCATCAGAATCCATTGTACAAATTCTGGGTCACAGAGAAGTAAGGGATTAAATCTCCAGGAGGGAGAGGAAACCAGTTGGGTCCCCGCAGCAGGAGCAGCTGTACTGGAGCATGTTCAGAAATTACCATATGAAGTATGACTGATTCCAAGTAAGTTTGGTTCAAATCGGGGAGGTAAGTAAGTAGTCAAGGTGGCTATATGAGCCATATGTCTCAGAATGAAATGTATAATAGTGGCCCCAGGGATGAAATAGGCATCAAACATCTATGAGGCCCAGTTCTTGCTTCATGAATTGTAGAGCCTGTTGTCCTCTGACATGCTTTTTCTTCCCAAGGAACTCCTGTCAATCGGGGGATAAGGTGAGAGTAACCCCCGCTAAAATAAGGACACTAGTAGTAGTCATAAACCTTATCTTATTTGCTAAGTCATATAAAAGTTTGGGTCATCTTTGTCTGGGCCGTACACATTACACAGCAATAAAGACCCCTCCCTCATGTGAAACTAATGCAATCACCCATCTCCCATTGGGGTCTGATATTTGTTTTGAGATGGACCATTTAAGGGCCTTGTGTAAAAGGATTACCAAACTCAGTTGTGTGTAGACATGGAGGCATAGATTTCCTTGCTGACCTAGTCCTGGTCAAGGTAGGAATGGACATATTTTACCAACGTAGTCTCTTGATGGAAGGAGACCTGTGATTGTAACCTTTTGAGGTTTGTGAGAACTTTTTTCTTTTAATTGGGTATTCAGGCCCCAAACATCGCATGCATGGCATGTTATCTCAGCCATGGTCTGTTAGGGGAAATTTACATTCTGATAAGTGCTGCACACTCCTGTCCAGGTTAAGAATTTTGCAATAGATAGATAGATACTTTATATAGTGCTCCATTCCGGGGACTCAGAGGGCTTCACATTAACAATTAAAACAATATAAAACACACAGTATAGTAATCAATATTAACAATTAAATTCAGGTGAAGCTAGCAGCAATAGAAACATAGAAGCATAGAAACATAGAAGATGACGGCAGATAAGGACCACAAGGCCCATCCAGTCTACCCATTTTTCTACCTTATGAACATGCCAGAGGCCTGTACTTGTCAATGGCATATCTATTCATACTCATCTTTATTGCTCCTTTATGCCTATCCCATGCCTGTTTGAAGCCCTGCACTGTATTCATATCCACCACTTCCTGAGGTAGGCCTTCCATGCATCCACCATCCTTTCTGTGAAAAAGAACTTCCTCACATGACCCCTTAATCGGCCTCCCTCTAATCTCATGCTGTGTCCTCTTGTCCTGCTATTTTCTTATATTGATACATGTTAGACTCTTTCACCTTGTTAATGCCCTTAAGATGTTTGAATGTTTTGATCTGTATCACCTCTCTCTCCTTTACTCTAGGCCCTAATTATAAAGTAATACTAAATGTTTAAAAGTACTTAATAAAATTGCTATTATAAATCAATACTGACTACTGCTGTCATTATTCTAACTAAAGATCTTATCAGATCAGTACATATATGTGTAAATTTGGGCATAGCAAGCACCACGTGTGGTAAACAGCATGTGCCGCATGTTGGTGTTGCTCTTGCCCCATTCAGAAATTACAAATGTTGCTCCCGATCCAGAAAAGGTTGGATGCCCTGCTCTAGGTGTGCATATTGAGCTCCATTAATCTGTCATCATATGTTTTCTGATGCAGTTCCTGCACCATTTTGGTTGCCTTCTCTGGACTGCCTCAATTTGGTTAATGTCCTTGTGAAGGTGTGGCCTCCAGTACTGCACGAGTACTCCAGATGGGACCTAACCAGTGTCTTGTAAAGAGGATTATTACCTCCCTTTACGACTTCTGATACTCCTACTAATACACCCCAGCATCCCTCTAGCCTTATCTACTGCTTTAGTGGTCTGCTTGGATGATTTCAGGTCCTCTGTGATGATGATGCCTAAATCTCTTTCTTTCCTTGTGATTGCCAGCAACTCCCTCCCAACCTATAGGTGGCTACAGGGTTTTTCTTCCCGACAGTACAAGTCACATTAAACTGTTCCTCAACTCACTGGTGTACCATTGTTCAATGAGTTTCTAATCTGTGCAGTGTTTAAGTCAATGAATTAGTAAAGGTTAGTATTGATTTGCAACTAGCTGTTATGTACTGCAAGCTTTATTTTCAGCTGAGTGCTTATGAGTTTCATTTCAGAAGGCAAACTAAACAACTGTTAAGGAATGCTGTGATATTTATAAATAATGCCATGAAAATGCATTGCATAAACACTGCAAAACAGCTACTGCCATTTCACTAAACAGTTACAAGTGAGTTGACTAGGCAGTGAAGGATGGTTGGAAAACAGTTGAAAGCTTCAACAGTTCGAGTTGCCACTGCAGTAGCATCACAAAAAAAATGCTACACCAGTGAGTTGGAACAATTTAATGTGACTTGTACTGCATGTGCATGATCTTGCACTTCTTGTGTTAAATCCAGTTGCCACTCTTCCAACAATGTTGCCAGTTTATACAGATCTCTTCTCATTCTGCCCACCCCATCTGGATCATCTACTCTGTTGCAGATCTTGGTGTCATCTGCAAACAGTCAATCCTACCCTCCAGTCCATCTTCAATGTCACTGATGAAGATATTGAAGAGGACTGGCCCCAGGACTGATCCCTGAGGTACCCCACTTGTGACTTGCATCTCTTTGACTATATGCTATTTACCACCACTCTCTGTTTTCTGCTCACCAACCAGTTTGCCACCCAGTTGACCAATGTCTGACCCAGCCTAAGCTTACCCAGCTTATTAATCAATCTTCTATGGAACAGTATCGAAGCTTTGCTGAAGACAAGGTAGGTGACATCAGCTGCTCCTTGGTCCACCACTCTGGTTACCCAGTCAAAGAAATCTATGAGATTAGTTTGACAGGACGTTTCTGTTGTAAACCCATGCCGTCTTGGATCCTGTGCTCCTATGGATTTCAGGTGTTGCACTATCCTTTCCTTAAGGAGTGCCCATAATCTTGCCCATTACTGAGGTAAGACTGACTGGTCTGTAGTTCCCTGCCTCCTCCCTACTACCACCCATGTGGAGAGGCATCACATGAGCCCTTCTCCAGTCTTCTGGGACCTCTCCTGTGCTCACAGACTCACTAAACAGATCCGATAATGGCTTTGCTAGTTCCACCCTTTAACTCCTTTAGTACTCTGGGATGTATGCCATCAGGTCTCATTGCCTTGTCCACCCTCAGCATAGCGAGCTCTTGTAGGACTCTTTCTTTTATGAAGGGACTAGTGCACACCTCCCTCCCCCTGTGTCCATGGTGCTGAGCTGTGGGCCTCCCTACCTTTCCTCAGTAAATACTGAGCAGAAGTATCTATTTAGGATAGAGACTTTTCCTTGGTCCTCCTCTCACGCTCCCCTTATCCCTTTGATCTTAGCGATACCCTCTGGACTTTCTTTTTTCACTTATGTATCTATAGAAAGTCTTGTCACCTTCTTTTACTGTTTGTGCTAGTGTTTCCTCGATTTGGGCCTTTGCCTGCCTTAATGCCTTCCCTGCTTCCCTTAGGGAAGTTTGGTATGCCTCCCTATCTTTGTCCCACTGCATTTCCTTATATTCCTTATATTTCCTGAAGGCCAGTCTTTTGGCTCTTACCTTTTCTGCTACTGTTCTTGAGAACCAAAGTGGTTTCTTCTTCTTTGCTTTTGCTTTTCTCTCTAGCACAATTGGATGTTGCTTCAAGTATTGCACCCTTAATGCTTGACCACTTTGCCTGTATCCCTGACCTGTATTTCTTCTTGCCAGGGCTAGCTTAACTCTGTTGGCCATCTTATCAAAGTCAGGTACTCTGAAGTCCCATATTTGTGCCTTGGAATGGGATGATTTAGTTTTAGTAGCCAAATTGAACCATACCATATGATGGTCACTGGTCTCCAGGGACCTTCAACCTGGAGATCTGTGATCTTTTCCCCATTAGTCAGTACTAGATCTGGAATAGCCCTGTCTCGTATGGGTTGTTCTACCAGTTGTTTGAGGCCTTCCCTGCAGGGAATCCACTATGTGTCTAGTTCTGGCAGATGTTCCTGCTGGTATTGACCAATCTGTATCTGGCATGTTGAAGTCTCCCATTATCAGAACCTCCCTTTAGCAGTCATGTTTTGTATATCTTCTAACAGTAATGTGTCTATGTCCTGCCCCTGGTCTGGAGGCCTGTAGACAAACGACAGTTCATATGGCAGTCCCATTTCCTGTTTCCAGGGTGACCCACAGTTCTTCTGGCTCCTTATGTGTATTCTGAATTTCTGTAGCTTTGATATTTTCATTTGCATAAAGGATCACTCCACTCCCTTTTGAACCTCAGTCTCTTGTGAACAGTACATAGCTGGGTACTAAAGTCTCCCAAGTGTGGTTACTGGTGAACCATGTCTCGCTAATGGCTACTATGTCCAATTTAGCCTCCATCATTGTTGCCTGCAGGTCTGGGATCTTGTTTCCCAGACTGCAAGCATTTGTGTACATGATTTTCCATTGGCCAGATTTCAGTGTGTTAGTTGTTGGGTGAGGTCCGGCATTTCCCCTGTGCATCGTATGGGGAGCCAGACCTTTTCCTTACCTGGTGATGCAAATGAACTACAAACATGCTGAACTCCTGTTTGATCACTAGCTGAGGGGGTGTTCTTCCATTCAACGATTTGGTGCTGCACTCCTCCCCATTTGCTGGTTTAAATATTCTGCAAAGATGTCAAACTTATGCCGCGATATACTGACTCCTCCTTAGTCAGATGCAGTCCATCAAATTTAAAGAACTTTCACTCCCAAAACTGTTGCCAGTTACCTACAAATTTGTGTCCTTTTCCTAGCACCAGCTCTTGAGCGACATGTTTAGCTAACCTATCTCTCCTTCTCTGTCCTTCCGTCCATCTGCCCCTCCCAGACTGGCAGGATCTCAGAAGGAGATGCGGATGAATGGATGACAGTTTGTCACCCTGACTGGTCAGGTGTGTTCCTTGGTCTCCACAACTGACTGGCTGGTGAGATCATTAGTCCCTATGTGTACCAGGACATTAATGTTTTCCCCTGCTTCTTGCATTATTTTAGCAATGTGGTCAGTGTCTCTCCATGCTGATGTACCTGGGAGTCAGCTGACCATTACCCATGGCTGGAGGTAGGTATCAACTCCGAATCATGGAGTCTCCTATGATCAGAAGTGTTTGGGATTTCTTTTTGCTTTTTTTTTTGTTTTGGTCCCTGTTTTGGGAGTTTTGTTGTGCTAGCTCCTGTACTGCAGTGTCCTGCTCTGCAGTGTCATCTGGCCCTTTGCTTAATAAGCTTAAAATCCACCTATCATTATACAGTACTTTAGTATTTAATTTATTTTATTAACATATCAACAACATATATCTTCGCATACATTATGGCAAGCATTTACAGGATAAATGTGAGTAAACTATATACATTGTTAACCAGCCTATATTCTTAACATGATCATGCTGAAAAGAGTATCTAACCTCTTCTCCATAAACCCCCTCCTTTACCCATTACCTAAAACAGAATTGCACACCAATCAACGCAAACAGTAATCTTAAACGAGGGGTATCTCTTATAAGTGACTCTGTATGCCATGAGGTCAGAGCAATATCCAGTAGGCCCCGCCTGGAATCATAACCCTGGGCCCTGTTGCTCATCCTGGCTATATGGGATTCTACCTGTAATGCAAGCGTGATTTCTTTATACCACTCTACTGCCGACGGGTAAAGGTAGTCCTTCCAGTGTCTCAGGATGACAGCCTTGCAGTAGCTGATATTATGGTCATATACAACTTCTGCTGTTTAGTCATCTCCATACAAAATTATTCAACAGACAGATTTCAGGTGTAAAGAAAACTTCCAAGTTCACGTGTTCGTGACAAAGAATCACGAATTGCTTTCCAAAAGGGTTGAATCTTAGCACACTCCCACAGTGTGTGATATAAATCTTCCTCTTTCCCACAGCTGGTACATGTGGAGTGTGCTAACCTGCCGATTCTGTGTAGTTTCATAGAAGTGTAATACATGTTGTATATAATGTAAAACTGTTGAAGCTTGTATCTATCTTGTCTGACATTTTTATGTGTGATGCCATATGCGCTTCCATGTGTATATTGTCCTCTGTTATTCCTAATCTATGTACCCAATAGTGACTAACACCAGAAGGAAGGTTATCATCCAACCGTTGCAATGCACCATAGATTCTGGAGATAGAATGGGGTTGGTCAGCTATTTTAAGTAACTCCAATAACTCAATTCTATTTTCTGTCCAAGCCTCCTTTTGTGAAAATGAGCTTTGATTGACTCGGAGACTTGTTGAAATTTGAAATATTGTCCTTTTAATTCTGGGAATTTAATACATGCCCACTCATATGATATTATCTTACCCTGTGGAGCCAAATCTCCAACTTTAGGCCCTCCAATGGCCTCCAAAACCTAGGCATAATTGGTGCCCGTTGTATTAAGAAGTGAGTATTCTGTGTCAACATTTGTTCTTAGTAGTTCCTCCAACTGACCCTTAGAAGTTTCTGGGCCTGCTGCAGAACTTTTAATGACCATCCAATAGGGGTGTCCTTTAGCGGTCTAGGAAGAAGTTTAATATTAGTGTATACAACCGTGTTTAATGATATCGAGTGTGTCCTGACTAAATCTCTTTCAATAAAGATCCAAAGAGGTATATAAGGGTGCGAGGTCGATGGTATATTTGGCTTAAGCCAATGAACTACCTTACTTACATGCGATGCAATGTAATACTTAAAAGGAAGGAAGAGCGAGGCCTCCAGACTCTTTGGGCCTGTAAGTTTCTGGACGCCTCCTGACTGCTTTCCCTTTCCATAGATAAACATTAAGCATCCTTCTTAGGTTCTCGAACCAGGATTTGGGTAGGTAACATCACAGCATGTTTAGAGGGTAAATAATCCTAGGTAATATATTCATTTTGACCACTTCCATTCTGGCCCATAGTGACAGGGGCATAAAATTCCATCTGGTTAGATCTTGTTTGATAGTTTTAATGAGACTACAAAGATTCTCCTTAATCATTGAATTTATTCCTCTGGTAATCTTAAGACCAAGGTATGTCAACATCCTTGGTTCCTAGGTCAGGCAAAACTCCTCGCTATATTGGGATAACATCTATTGTTCAGCGGAAAAGTTTTGTCTTAGAGGGGTTAATCTTGTAATTGGAGACTCTGGAAAATTGTGTTATTTCTTGTAGTATTTCCGGTATGCCCATATCTGGTTCTTCTAAATGTATAAGGAGATCATCTGCATATGCTGAAATAAGATACCGCCTACTCCCTAATTTAATTCCCTTGATCACATATGATGCCTTCAATCTGCAAATCAAAGGTTCCAGATATAAATTGAACAGGAGTGGAGATAGCGGGCATCCCTGTCTTGTGCCACATGCCAAAGGGAAGGAGTTTGACAATATGCCATTGCATCATATAAGAGCTGTGGGTGTACTATATAAAATTCGAACCCAGCTCAAGAATTCTTTAGGCAATCCAAAATTGCCCATAACTGCAAAAAGAAAGTCCCAAGACACTCGGTCAAATGCCTTTCAGCATCCAGTGCCAATAACGCTGCTGGGGATTGTGTACTTTGGGCATGTACAATTAGGTGGTGAATCTTACGAGGTGATCACTGGATAACCTGCCACCATAAACCCCACTTGCTCATCACTAACCATGCTACTCATTAGTGGGCCCAATTGATTAGCTAGTATTTTAGCTAATATTTTAATATCGACATTCAACAGTGATATCGGACGATAACTGCCCAGCAGTACAGGATCCCTTCCAGGTTTGGGAATAAGAGTGATAAGTGCTTCTAGGTAAGCCGGATCAGAGATACCTTCTCTGAACCAAAAATTATAAACTTTGGTTATGATTGGACATATTATGTCCGTGTAGGTTTTATAGAAGTTGGTAGTTAACCCATCCGCCCCGGGATTTCTCTCCAGCTAGTTGGGAGACTGCACACTTGCCTCTGCCTCTTGATTTGGAACTCCTAACTGGCTCACTTCAGTGTTCAATATCTTGGTTAGGGAAACAGAACCTAAAACCTGTGAATCTCACTGGAGGTGGGATTATTCTTTGATTCGATTGAATAAATTTGTTGAAAGTATTCTCTAAAGATGGCCACAATTTCCTTGGGTCTTTTACCATATTGTCCCCACTATCTCTTCGAATTGCATTAATAACTCGATTAGAATCTAACTGTTTTACTCTAAATGCAAGTAGTTTGCCTGCCCTCTCCCCTGATTCTAAGTATTTTATCTTCATTCTATGTAAAGCAAGCTCTGCTTTCTGCATCATTATTGCTGTATATTGGGCTTGTAATTGATGTAATTTAACCCAATCTCCTCATCGGAGTGTTTTGTAATGTTATTTTCCAAGGCTCTAGTGGCCTTTGTTATTTCTTCCAAACACATCTTGGATTTCCTAGCCCTAGTGGCCGATATCCGAATGCATTCTCCCTTAGCCCACATTGCAAAGCTGCCCATACAATATCTATATTCGGGACCGAGTTTAAGTTACTGTCAATAAAATGATATGAATGTCTTTATTTGTTCCTGTGTAAAAGGTGTCTGCAATAATTGGTTATTCATTCTCCACCTAAAGTCCCTCATAGTACCATGAGTTGGTACCAACTTGATGGAAACTGGGGAGTGGTCTGATATGACTTTACATTAATTCTAGCATCTAGGACCGAGGGAAGAACACTCATACTGACTAGAAAATAATCAATTCTAGAACATGATTTATGTGGACTAGAGAAAAGGTGTATTGCCTCCTATCCCCATTTGCCAATCTCCAGATATCGACTAGGCCTAAGTTATTCATTACTTTCTTAGGGCTCGTGTGCAGGGAGAAGCCCACTCGCCTATTATTAGTCCTATCTAGATCTGACTGCATTGGATATTCCAGTCTCCTCAATAACAAGGTGGAGGATGTGTAACTGTTTAAAACTCCAATATTTGCATAAAAAACTGTGGGAATCTGTGTTTGGGCCATATATTGATCCAATAACTACTTTTACTGAGACTAAATTACCCACTAGGAAAATGTATCGGCCTTGCTTATCCCATATCTCCTTCTCTAGTTGGAAGGGGGTCCTCTTATGGAATAATTATACAGTACTTTAAAATGAATCACTGTATTTATAAATTAAAAGTCTGGTTAAATAAGAAGGTCATTAAACCCTTTTAAAGGTTTCCAATGAGGGTGCCTCCTGTAGATGGTTAGGAGTGAGTTCTCAGGGTAGGCATGGCAAGAGAAAATGAACAATCACCTGAATACTGCAACCTAACCCTGAAAACCCTAAGGAGGCAACACTCAGTGGAACAGAGAGCCTGGTACAGATGATGGGGCACAAGGAGATCTTGCAGGTAGAATGGTCCCCCTTCATGTAGGGCCTTATAAGTCAGTAATCTGACCCAGAAGACAATCCTCTACCTAACTTTCAGCTAGTGCTGTTCACGGAGGACAGGTGTGATATGATCACATCTTTGCACACCTGTGAATAATCTCGCCGCTGCATTCTGCATCAGCTGCAGCCCGCTGAGGTTGCCTCCAGATAGACCTAGGTACAAGGCATTGCAGTAATCCAACCTGGATATGATGAAAATATGTGCCAGTGTGATCAGGTCCTCAGATGATATAAAGTCCTGGATCCCGCGATATTCCTCAGATGGTAAAATCCATTTTAATGATGGACGACACCTGAACAACCAGTGTCAAGCTATCATCAAGGATCATGCCCAGATCCTTCACCAGTGTGGAGGGGTCAGTGGGACCCCCTCAGTACTAGGCCAAGGAGATCTCCCAACTTCTCCTCCTCCCCACATCAATAACCTGGATCCACCACTAGCACCTCAGTCTTGTCAGGGTTGAGTTGTAGCCAGATTTCAGTCATCCAAGTCTGGATCTCCTCCAGGCAGTTGTTAAACATGGAGGCTGCTATCTGGTTACCAGGTGCACAGGACAAGCATAGCTGGGTATCATCGGCATAGCAATGAAAACCTAGCCCATACCACCTGATAATGTCTCCAAACAGCAGCATGTACACTGTGCATGACAAGGACAAGACCAATCCCTGTGAAACTCCACAAAGCAGAGGTTTCGGGTTAGATGAGGCTATCCCATAATCACCCTCTGCACTTTGCCTGTCAAGAATGACCTGAACCAGTTGATGACAATACTGGACAGGCAACAACAGTACTGCAGCTGGTCAAGCAGCACCTCATGGTCCACAGTGTCAAACGCTGCAGAGAGATCCAGGAGGACCAAGATGGTGCGCTGTCTCCTGTCTATTGCCATCAGGAGATCATTACACCTTCACCAAGGCAATCTTGTACTGTGCCCAGCTCTCAAACCCAGACTAGAAAGATTCATAAGTGAAGAAGGAGTAAAGATGCTCCTGAGCTGGATGGCCACCACTTTTTCTATAACCTTCCCTAAAAATGGGAGGCTAGAGACTGGTCTGTAGTTGCTGAGACACTCTGGGTCCAATGAAGGTTTCTTCAATGGGGTCTAACCAGGGCATCTTTCAAGGCTGGTGGAAAGACTCCACTCCTCAAGGAACTACAGACAATTTCAGCCACCACAGATCCAATCAGGTCCAAACATCTGACCTAAAGTCGTGTTGGACCTGGGTCCAGATCACAATGTGTTGGTCGCAGCTTCGAGAAAATATCACAAGACAATCTCAACCACCTCGCCCCACTCCAACTGGATTGAACTCAACCCTACAGGAGGAGTGTTTTGACAAGCCTCAGAATGAACCCTGCAATCCCTATAAGTGATGCTGAAGGAGATCTCTGCTCTGATAGAGGACAATTTGTTGGCAAAGAACCGAGCAAACTCTTCGCACCTTGTACTTGAACCTGCTCCTCCCACACAGAGTCACACAGGATATAATAGCCTGTCTACCATGTGAAATAGTTGAGTTGGTCTGTTCTTTGGCACAGCAATGTCCCTGGACAAAAATCTGTCTCTTTCAGGAGATTACCCCTGATAGTCGCTATAATGAGACCTCAGGGCCAATTTGTCCTCCATCAGGCTAGATCTCCTCCAACATCTCTAACCTCTGACCCTTAATCTTTAACTCCATATGTTCTCTGTCAAACCAGGGTGGTCTCCGACAAGTAAATAAGGGTTGGACATGAACAGGTATGATTAAATTAAAGGTGGCAGTGATGGCCCAATTACAGGCTGCCACTGCCTCCTCTGTTTCAATTGCACACACAGCCTCCACACTTGATAGGTCCAGTTCCGCCTATAGTCCTGTTGGGACAATCCCTGTAAAGGGCGGTACCTGACCATCTCCACAGAGGATGGACCTTTGGGGGCCTCAAACCTGAATCCCCAGTGCTAAGATCTGACCAAACTACCAGATCTACACTGAGGTCCGTGACCTCAATGCCAAAAGAAACACCAGGTGTAGTGTGTGTGGCAGCACAAGTGGGTCACTGAGGTTCCTTTGCACCAGGCACAGGGCCTCCATATTCCTCAGGAGATCACACCCAAATGATGAGAATTGAGTTGACCCAGACATTGAAATCCCTGAGAATTAACCATCTGGGGACTCCAATGCCAGGTTGATGGTGAAGTCTCCGATCTCCCTCAAAATTCTTCCTCCCACCTGAGGGCGGTAGAGCAGGAGGATCCTGAAGCCTGTGCCAGGACCCCCTTAACAGTAACACACTCAAATGACCCAGTAGGGCCCATGGGTAGCACTGTGAGGCCCAGGCTGGATTTAAAACAAATGGCCCTCACTTCTGCAATCCTTCCTCAGGGTGTGTATCACAGAGTACCCAGCTGGCACTGCTGTCTCTAAAATAAGAGCAGCATTTTCATCCAGCCAGGTCTCTGTGAAGCAAGCCAGATCTACCGAGGCTATCAAGTCTACTATTATGGCAGTCTTGTTCCTCATCAATCTGGCTTTGCACAACACAGCCCAAGTAGGATGAGGGAGACTGCTGGATCAGCTATCTGCCCACTACCCACAGTGGAGCCCTTGGATATAGGAACCAGACAGGGAGACCCTCTCTAATACCAATTTTACCCCAAGGCTTCTCACTATCCAAATCCATGACTCCCTGGCAGGCACTCAAGTAGATCCTCCCACCCCCAAGCAATCCCCAATGCCCTGCACATTCTATAGGTTTCTGCAGAAAGTGATGGGAGCTCAAAGGGTGAAGGTCCTGGAGGTAGGCCACCGAGTAGCTGCACCTTATCGGTCTATGTCCCAGGTACATATTCTACTTATTTAATTAAGTCAAACCAATATTACAACACCCACGCAACCACACAATCAAATCCATCTAATCATACAACCATTCAACCTTGCACTCCAAATGATCCACACTACCCTTCCTATGCCAAATAAATTTCAGTCAGAAAAACCCTCCAACACCAACCCACCCACTTTTCAAACTCTCAGTTAGTCCAAATTGTTATAAGATGTATCATTACTATAAGACATATCTCTTCCTTCAAGGATACTAAATGGAAAGTGCTGCTTTGAAATTAAGTCAAGTTATAAGATGTACCATTACTGTAAGTCATAGTCTCTTCCTTCATGGATACTAATGGAAAGTGCTGCTTTGAAATGATGTCAAGTTATTTTCAGACACTTGTTCTTGTTTGAATGTATTCTAACATTAAATAACTGTTTAGTACAACCAAAAAGTAACCAAAACATTAACACAGCCATATTTACAACCAAAAACGTGTATGTGACACAGGGAAATCATGCCAAAAGGCTGGTGGTTTACTGCCACCTAAGGCCTGCCTGGACTCCCTGGGGATTTTGGTGGTAGAACCCCACTATCAGAGGAGGTATCTACCCCCAGATCAATCATCTCCATACATTTGAGGATGACAACTAAATAATCTCTTGGTCAATGGGGCATATGTGAATAAATTCAGGCATCATTGGCGACAGCAGTAGCTGGTATAAACACTCTATAAGGGGGTCTGTTGCACACCGGAAGCCTGGTACAGAGGAGTTCGACTCATCATTGTGTTCCAGGCTTGGACCTGTTAGGTGTCCCCATAGGCAGCTTAACAGCTGCTAACCCCCTTTTTTGTTTGGTGACCAGCCGAAAAGTGTACCACAGTGCTGTACACAGATTTTCCCCATTTGCAGATATCAGATGTTGTTATTAGTGGCTGACGCCAGTGTGGCAACAAAATCCATAAGTGTTGCAGTTGAGTTGTGCACCATCTGGTGCATTGCCTATCATATCCGTGGGTAAGCATTTATCATGGGAGAATCAGAACAGCACTGTATGTGAAGAAGGGGTCAGCAATCAGTGGCAAAAGTAGCTAAGGGTGTACCTAGTGTGTTTGTTCAGACCACTCAGTTGATGACAAGTTGCTACCTGCATATTCTATGAAATCATATCCCTACTTTATCAACTTATGTTGGGAGGCTATAGTGGGTGGCTGTTTACTAGAGTGGAGTGGGCTATTGACATAGCCATTTTGCTAACCTACATTGTGCCTAAAGCCTCCCAGCTCCCTGAGCAGCAGTTACTTTTAAATCAGGTATAGAAGGCAGGAGGGGGGACAATGCAGTTTACTACATATCTACCACCCACATAGGTGCATTAAGAAAACTGATACACAGATGTAGACACTCTGTTGTGCATCCCTAAAGGGTTCATTCTGGCTGTCCGGTACTAACCTCAGAAATCCCCATGTCCCCCACTACCCCCATCTTCTTTGAAAAGTAAAAGACCACACTTATCTGATGCCAGGTAGTTCAGCCACGTCCAGCAGCTGGTAAAGCAGCTAAGCCCTGTTGTCTAGTAGATCGCAGTGGTGATGATGCTTTCCTTGGGAGGCTAACATTTTGATTTCCCTATGGAGCCCCTGCAGTTGAGTCTGAAGATCTCTGAATGACCGCCTCAGTCCAGGATATTGCGGAAGGGCAGTTGTATTCAGGATTGAGGACACTTGCACTTGTTTGTGGGATGTCAGCTTCCAGTGGACCCGAATTGCTAGGGCTTCCAAAGCGCAAATCTGTTCTTGCTGAAATAAGGGCTGACAGTATCTTCCCTTCTTTGTAGTTCTGGTTCCCACTGCAGTTCTGGGATCTCTCTCATCTTGTAGATGTTCTCTTCTGATATTTCAGATGTGCTGCTGCCATTTTGTGGATCATGCTGCAGGCATCCATGCTGCCTCCACATCCTCCCTCTGGTAGTGTGTGCCTCTGTCTTGCTGGCTGTCCTGTCAGCTTCCTTCTCGGGTATGTCTTCCATATCTTGTGCAGTGTTGCTGGGCTCCACACTCCTGGGGGCACATTTCTCATGGCCATGTTCTAAGTAGAAAATCAAAGAGTGCTTCTGGTGGCAAATGAAAATGCTGTTCCATTATATGAGATGCACATTGTATGGGTAACATAAGGAAACTTTACCCATAGAGCATGCAGGATCTTATTATCCTCAGTGTAATCTTTTCTTTTATTTGACAGCTCTTTGAGTAATCCTAATAGGTATGTATTTGGTGTACTCAAAAGAGAATGAGGTTGTCCACCAGCTGCCGCTATGGAAAGCTAAATAAATGAACTCAGTAACAGAAAAAGCTTCACAACTCTCCCAGGTGAGAGCAAACAAGGAGTGCAAATGCTGATGTTTGTCTAAAAGTTATATCTTTTGCACTTCTTTATAAAACACACTATCCATATAAATAACATGCCAGCCCACTAAAAAAAGTCCAGCGGTGTTTTGCCCCTTACTGGAAGCTTTGTCAAGAGCTACTGTTAGCTGTGCTACTTGGACTTAATACATATCAGACTCAATAGCATTAATTGCATCCCAGTTCTATTAAGAACCTACAACTGCTACCTAATACATCAAGTGAACCTATCTGACCCCTCCATGCAGTGAATGTAATTGATAAATACAGATAAAATGCAGCCCTCTAAAGATGGCTGATAATCCCTGATTCTTGGTGCTCTAATTGTCCTTATTTAACCATGATTATAATCAAGGCCCCTAGAATTCTGTGCCACAGAATTTTGCACAGAACTTGCAATCTACCTGAGAACTTCTACAGTGCCGCAGAATTCACTCTTCTTGGTGATTTGTTATTAATATTTCTGTTTATCCATGGAATCTGATTACCTTCCCCTCTTTTTATATCCATAACCCCTATATGCTCAGAATGTGATGTTATCATTGCTATAACATCATACATTAGCTAACGAAATGGCTGCATTCTGCTACAGAAATGAACAGTCACTTATCTACTACAGCTCCACTGCCAGAGGTGGTGGCACAGCACATCATGCATGGTGATATTTGCTCAACCTGCACTACAGCCTAATACAATTTTCCATCTTACATTATTGCGCTTAGGGATAACTTAAACAAAACCGTGTCAACAGCACAGACTTGTTAAGTCCATACCTCACTTTGTACAAACCTATTTGTGCCTTTAAGGTATAGAGATGCCATCTGAAATGAATAACTGGTAAAATGAATTTAACTGTCATTTTAAGAAAATAAAGTAATTATGCCCAGAAAAGTGAAATATAATAATGTGTAGACCTGTTGAAAGACTAGACCTGTTAAATACATAATTGCACTGTACGATTTTTGCCAGGGTTATTGATTACATATTGTCATTGGTTGATAGAATCACCTAAAAGTTATGGAGAAATGTTGTGTGCGGGGACAGCTGTTGGGCCAGAGGGTAGCATGCTGTGTTTCCATGCCAGCAACTCAGGTTCAGAGATTAGCTCTGGGAGCTGGCTGGGCAGCACAAGGATTGGTGGAACACCTCACTGCTCTGAGCCTGGGAAGGTATGGTGCAGTGTTCTGTCACACGGTGGACACATTGTGATGGGCTGGAGAGCTCCATCTCACAATTGTTTCACATGAATGTCATGGCCTGATAGTGTTATGCAGTGTGTCAGGGTAAGCAGATTGACATGAAAATGAGTTTTGCAATAACTCCTCTATTCAATTTCCAATGGGACCTGTATGAATGAGGATGCAAGTTCATGGAAATTAAAAAAAAAATATATATATATATATATATACACACACACACACACACATACACACAGTATCTCTGTCTCTCTCACCACACACACATGCACACACACACACACATTTGTATGTATGTACAGATTGCATATAAATATATAAGTGATACACTGTGGAACCTCATGGGTGGTGTAGAAAGCACATACAAATATATAAGTGATAGACAGAAGAAACCTCATTAGTGGGATAGATAGCATGCATATAGAAATACCTTATTTATCACATAAGATCCCTCTGCATATGTCATTTATGCAACAGGCTAGGACCTAAGGAGAGACAGTTGTTTTGCTTTTAGGCATAAAATTATTTTTATAAGTCTGTTATTTTTGAACTAGTGTTACTGTGCTTCCACCATCCTGATTGCTATAACCACTGCCATGAAAGTGAAGTCAGGATGACAAGCTGACACTATGATGTGGTGGTTTCTTAGTGCTAGAACTTCCAGAAATTACAAACTATCAGTAGAAGTTCTATGTAATTGGTAGTCTTGTCACAGAACTTGGTCCCACTGTGCTGCAGAAAAGTAGGGGCCCTGATTATAATATACAACAGGCCTAAGTCATTTAAATGCCTGCATCTACAGCCCAATTTATTAAAATTCCCACTTAAGCAATACAATTGTCCTTGTTTCCAAAGGAGTCCGGTTCTGTAGCCAGTAGGAATAACACTAGGATAATACTAATACAAGAAATGACTGTGTGATCCCACAAAGTAGTTTAAAGTGCAGATAGATACATTTCTGCAAGTGATGTGTGAAATAGGGACAACTGATTGTGATATCAAAATAGCAATTGTGGGTTCTTAATAGAACTGGAATGCAATTAATGTTATTGAGTTTGATATGGATTTAAGGCCAAGTAGCATAACTAACAGTAGCTCTTGACAAAGCTCCAAGTACAGTAAGGGAGCAAAATGCCATTTTGACTTTTTCTTAGTGGGGTGGCATGTTACTTATATGGGCAGTGTGTTTTATAAAGAAGTGCAATAAAGATATAGCTTATTTAGATGAACATCAGCCTGTTGCACTCCTTGTTTGCTCTCACCTGGGAGAGTTGCAAAGCTTTTTTCTGTTACTGAATATATTCAGTGTCCCTTCCAAGTTAATGAGCCCAGTTCCCTAAGTCTTTATAGTATGCTGTCCTTGTCAGCAAAGTTCAGAGAACATGCTAGCAAAGGCTTTGGTCTGTCTCCTGACTTTGGTGGGGATTTAGCGGCGGTGGGCCCTTTCTATTATTACCAGGGCCTCTCCTTCAAATTGCAAGATCTGTGGCAGTTCTTGCTAAAGAAATCTGACAGAATTCCTGCTTCAGCACCCTCTGGGAATCCTAGGAACTGTAAATTGTTTCTAGACTCCTGTTCTCCAAATCATCTACTTTATACTGCAAGTCCCAGATCAGACTTGCTTGCTCCCAGACCATCACCATGAGTTCATACAGGACCACATGTGTGATGCAGCTTTCATTTGGTATGGAAGTTCTGGATTTTAAGTTGGTGGATGGCCAGTGTAATGCCGTTGGATGCCAGGGTCACCTCAGCCATTTGCTTCATTTGCACATTAAACATTTCAATGAAGGTGGCTGGGTTTATGACTGGTTCCCGCCACTGCCATGCTGTAGATTTCAGAGCAGCTGCATATTGTTAGAAGTATCTTCAGATTTCCTGAGCAGAAACTATTCAAAAGTGATCCCTGTGTAGAGGGTCTGGGAAGCTGAGCAGTGCCATCTTTCTTCTCTTCAGCTTGAATGATGTTTTGCAGTTAGGATGGATTTAATGCCCATGACTGGTTGAAGATTCAAGCTGCCATCTAAACTTGGGCAAGCCATGCCCAAGCCAAATATTTTTTTTACATCCTGAAAGGTGATTTCGCAGTCACTGCGAAATCACCTTTCAGACAGAAGTTGAAAAATTTCTCTGCTCTTGTTTATCAGACAGACATGTGAAGGCTATGTTATAAATTAGGGTAAACATATTTAAAAAGGGGTTATGAGGCTATGCTGCATTTTGCAAACACAAGCTCATAAGTTTGGTAATATTCAATAATTCTACCCCAAATTTTCAACACAGTCATTTCTTTACAGCACCTTATGAATGTGGCAGCTGTCATTTTCAATTCCTGCCCAAAATTTTGTTTTCGCATCCCCAAAGGTGATTTTATAGTCCCTGCATGAAACCACCTTCGGCTAGTAGACTAACATTTGTTTTTCCTTCTTCATGAGGCAGGGTCATAAAAAGGCTATGTTGAAAATTTGAGTAAAAATATAAAAAAAAACATCAAACATTAATGAGCCTACATTACATTGTGTGAATACAGGCTTGTAACTTTGGTAATTTTCAATATTTTTACCCATATTCCTTGGCTGCAACCCTATCGGAAGTGGCCAGAGTTTGTTGCTTTAGTTATTGCTTGGTCAACAAGTCTTTGTGTATCCCTTTGCCCAAACCAAGATGCCATATTCTCTAGTTCTTGTTCCTACTGATCGCTATTACTACAATTTCTGTGAATTCTGAGCATTTGCAAATATGGAATGCTCTTTTTCTGATTTGTGGGATAGAAACTAGTTGAATGCAGGAAGGTATTACAGTCTGTTCCTTTCCTGCATAGTCTAGTTTTCAGTCTGTGCCTCTCTTGATGAATGATGTCCAGGAAGGGATTTCAACCTGATCAAATATGAGGGTAAATTTCAAGTAGTCAGTTAGCTGATTAATATGCTTAAAAATTCCTCAAGCTAGGCTGGCCTGGTGATGCCGAGGGCTGAAGCGCTGAGTGCCTCACCTCATGCTCACGCTGGTGACCTGGGTTTGGGAATGACTTTGGGTCACTGAGGTGCCAGCATGGGGGGAGAGTGGGAGCAGCATAGAACATTAGCTCTCCTCTCCTGGGAGGGGGTCTCCCACCCGAGTCCTGCCATCACCAGATGGAGGTCCGTGACAGGTGTAGGCAGTTCTTGGTGTGACTGGTAGGGTGGGGCATCTGTCAGCGTATGTGTGCGTGCCTCCACATGCATACATCACATCAGGGCACATGGGTGTGGGAGAGGAGAAAAGGGAAAATGTTGGGACTCCACAGGACCTATGATGGCCCAATCATGCTGGCGAGTGTGCCTCCGCCACCAGATTTGATGTACCGTGGTGGGGGAATATGGCACACCCCACCTCACCCTGCCACAGAGGGAGAATCCATGGGGAAACCCCAGTGGGTGGATGAGCTGGGGTTGGCCAGAGAGGATGAACCCTCGGAGGGGGGATCATAGCCCTGTGGAGGCTGCAGAGGAGAAGAAAATACAATAAAAAAATTCCTCAAGCTCAATAATCATTTCCTTAGTATCAAGATATCATCTGTATGATGTTTATACATATGCAGCTTTGTATAGAACTTGTGCTACAGAAGTGTTAGAATGAATTGCAGCTCAAACTGTTCCATGATCTAGTTGACATATGTACTCAGCATCATGCTGCCCATGGCCATTCTCTGTTTGCTAAAAGTACTGTAGGCCCATTCAAATCTCAAATAATTCTCATACAGCACCATTCTTTCTAGTTCCAGGAGAAGAAAGACCAGTATGTTTCCATTTCTTCCTGACCTCAGAAGTGCAGATTCCAAGCTAAGAAGGCTATCTCAGTTGAGTATTGAGGTATAAAGGACTTGTATGCCTAATGTGCACAGCATTGTTCTTTTCAAAGTTTCCTGTGGCATTTAGTTCTGGAATCATGTTTAGGATTTCTGATGACTTTCTATGTTTTCAGTGAAACAGAGCAGAAAAATAATTCAAAACCTTTGGAGAGAAGAAAAATTAGAAGCAGATAAAAGTGAGAATGAATTGTTTTGGAAATTAGAGTCATTGTGTAGCAGGAAAACAAAGTAGGAGTTGCACCTACTCAAACTCAGTGAGTACAGTCACGAAAAGCGATCCCAAGAAGCCTTACAATATTGACTGGACCAAACTTAGGCATCAGTTCAAAGAAATTAGATGAGAGGTGGGAGGAATATGAAACAAACAAGGGTGCTTTTTTTATATATTTATTATGCTTTTTCTTGCTACCTGCACTGCTACCTCAGCCTTGGTCACGGTCCCTTCTGCTCCCACTCCCACATTAGCCGCAACTCTCTGATACCCCCTGGCTTGCCCCCCAGGGTGGGGTTGCAGCAGTCACCCTCCTTAGTGCTGCAATCTATGGAACAGGTCAGGGATCCAGCCTGGGAGCTCATCAGAGCGGAGGGCAGGCTTCATCTAGGCAGCAGGGTTTTTTTTCCCTGTATGCAGAGGGATGTGCAATGATGACTGGCATCTACCCCACCTCTCATACTACATTCTGGTGTTGGCTGCTGTGGTACCTCCAGCTTCCACCAGGGGTCCATCAAGTACCGGTCACACCCTCCTCCCTCCCTCCCTCCGGAGAAGGAGAGCAGTCCTTGGATGCTCCATCCATCTCCCCTGGCTGGCCCTCTGATGTCCCAGATCCATTCCGAACCTGGGTCGCCAGCATCGCAAGCGGAAATCCAACTGCTGCACAACGGGCCGGCACACAAACAAATGTGCTTTTAATATTAATGACTTGCTGAACAAGTGGTGGAGGAGGATGCAGCTTGCTTTTGGAGGAGGAAGTAGTGAGATAGGAGAAGAGATTTGTGAAGACAAGAGTGAAATTATTTAGGATCAAGTGGCCTATGTGCTGTTCACATGATGTATCCATTGTCTACTTCCTGCGTTGTGCCTGTGAAAGAAAATGTAAAATACAAGGAAAAAATTCTGTTTGGATACTAATACTGTCACATTAATTATCGCCATGCCATGTAATGGCACAACAATGTTCAAGAGGTGGCAGAGGAGAAAGTGGATTGCTTGATGATAAAGGAGATAACAGGACAGTATAAGTGACCTGTGAAGACAATGGCCCAGTGGTGCTGATTGTTGAGGTGCTGGACATCACACCTCGTGACATGCCAGAGACCAGGGTTCAGGAACAGACTCAGGCCACTGGGGTTGGCAGGAGGGAAGGGATTGAGCATCCAGAGGACTGCTCTCTTCCTGGGGAGGGATCTGGGCCTAACGCTTCTCCTTTGTGGCACCTGATGGAGATAGGGGCAGTGCAAGGAACATGCGGTGCCTTGACATGGGGAGGAGTGGCAGCAGACATCAGCACATAGTGCCAGGACATCACTGCAAGTCTGCACTCCAGCAGGGAAACCAACAAGGCTAAATACCAAGAAGGGACAGGAAGGTGACGAGGGCTCCAGGGACCGAGCCCACATCCCAGTGCCAGACCAACCCATCTTCGATCCTCCCGGGACTCTAACAGGATGGACCTCTAATCTCAGACAGGCCACCAGGTAAGTAGGTTAGCCTCCCCTGGGGGTGATTCTGGGAGGTGGAATGTCCTGGTAGGGTCTCAGAGGAGGGAGGTCTCAGTGGAAGTAGAGGTGTCAGTCGAGTGGGCAACTCTGAGAGTGCCCAGTCCCAAAGGAGCATAAAATAAAGTATAAAAAAAGAAAGACTAAAAGTTTTTAGAAAGGATACTTACCATGATAGCAGTGATGGCTATGTCCTCCAGGAATGGCAGAAAGGTGGCCAGTGAGGTAATGACATCAAATGTCAGAAAACTGAGCATTGGCAAGCAGCATTCAGCTCAACTGTTCAGGGAGGTTACTTTAAAATCCATCAATGGCAGTAGCACTTCTGTGAAGTGTAAACATTGGACAACAAAGACAGAATGGTTGGTCTAGTTTATCATTAATCCAGTGGCAACTGTTATATACACCTGAACATAATGGCATCAATCAGCTCTGCCAGCTGGATATTTTGATTGATGTGTCAGAATCAGCATGATTTCAATAAATTTCAGCACTAGTTTAACTCCAATCAGCTCTCCTCAATGTCAAGAAGATAGTCTCAATGACCTTTGGCACTAGGCAGAGGCTTTCTCAGCTACCCTCCTTGCCCTCTTTCCAAACCCTTGATGGGACAGTCACTGAAGACACCACATCCTTTATATACCTTGGGGTGTGGTTAGACCAACACCTCAACTTCTCTGGCAATGTGGATGCCAATCCTGAAAAAACTGCACCCCAAACTTGATGCTATATACAGGAACAGTAGCTCCCTACCACTTCCGCTAGACACAAACTTGTCCAGAAGATGATCTTACCTATTTTTGACTATGGTGATGTAGTCTACAGTGTTGTTCCTATGTCTTCCTAATCAGATTGGACACCTTTTGTAACTCTTTCTGTTGTTTCACCTTGGATGCCCCTTGCTCACCCATCACTGAAATCTCTACCGCTCCCTGGCTTTTACCTCCTTAGAAAATAAGTGTCTCCTTCACTGTGCTAAATTTGTGGCTAAATTTTGGTTTTGCAAGCTCCCTCATTTGACTTCATCACTACATACCCTCCCTCCTCCTGCCTATTTGCTCAGATCCTATGAGTCCCATTTATTGGTAGTCTTGCTATAAAACTGCTGCTGGCCAGATGGCCTTTTCATATCACTTCCCCAAACTATGGAACACTTCCTCTCAAGATTCGTCACTCATCCTCCATACTTCCATCTCTTCTGCCCTACTTAATTTCCTTATTGTAAACTGTATCTGTGGCTAATTACCCCATTTCTCTTTTGACTCATCCTCCTCCTCTTAACTTAATTCCTACATTACTCCCTACCTCCTATTATGGCTAAGTGTCTATCCTCAGTATCCTACTCCCCATATTCTTTTCCCCACATCTTCTACCCTTTTAACCTCCCCTTTCTGTTTGTTTCACCCTTTCCTCTTCTGGTACACTTCTGATCCCGCTCTATTCTAACAGCACTTTCAGGCTCACATGTATTTTGTAAAGTTTTACCGACTGTTAAACTGCACTTATTGTACATACTTCTGTAATCTATGGCCTGTTGTACAATGTTATGCTGTTTTGATATTCTTTGTACAAATGTTAAATATTTGCAAAGCGTATGTCTTCCTATTATCCTTCACCCCAGGACACACTGGGAGACAAGCAACTTGTTCAGTGTGCCTTCCTGGTGAAACATTTCAATAAATAACTAAATAAATAAATAAGAATCATTATCATAATCAGTATGGAAACTGGGATTGGAGTACCATTCCTTCAAATCTATGCAGAAGGAGGTGAAATAGAAAGACACACATCTGTGTGTTTGGAGGAGAATGAGGGGCTGTCAGCAGGTTGTAGTAAACTATTATACAGAGACTGAGAGGGTCATGTTCTTTATGTTTTCGGTATACCCCTGCCCTATACTTATGTCAGATCCTAGAAAAGCATGATAGCAAGACATTCGTTTAGACATTGAAAATCATAAAAGAATGAGAATAATCCTTACTGGTAATGCACTATACAGGAAGGATTATAAGACCACTTGAAAAATGAAAATGATAATAAAATTAGAAATCTGAGATGGAATCAAGATTTGGAACTCTATACAATTTTTGTGGCTTCCTCCATGGCATGAAAAGCAACTCTTGCAGTCATCCAGGCTGGAGTTGCCACCACCTAGGAATTCCTGCCTCACAATTCCTACTCCACGAGGTTTTCATCCACCTTGAACGCTGTCAGAAAATAGTCACTAATGCTATGGTCATCATCATCATCACGAGCACCCCACTATCAGCTTTATGTGGTATAAAATGTGATACAGTGGACTGCTGTGATATGTGCTGTTTGTTCATTTTCATAAATGTCAGCATGCCAACATTTTCAGTGACAAACTGGTGCCCTGCCCCTCAGGATGGACTCAGCTGAACTGAAGATGCACTCAACACTGACACTAGAGGGTTCACAGTTCAGTTATTTAATGGCTACTGATATAAGTGCAGTCCAATCAGCAATGTTGCCTCTCCAGTACAATAGGGCTTCATCATTTATGGTGAGGTGCCTATTGTTTGCCAAATAGGTATCTACCATTCTTTGACTGCACACAGTCTTGCCTGAATCCTAATTTCCTCCTTGTTCTCCTCCAGTTCTTTCAGTCCATCCTATGACAACACATCCCACAACGGACTGATTGGGAGTTTGTATTTGCCCTTGGATGATTTTTGCTCTGGTTTAACCTGTGCAGTGGTAGCAACACTTGGTCACACTTGTGCTTTTGATAACTGTTTCCTCAGAATCTGAGCCCACTGTACACATCTTCCTAAAAGCCCAATCAAGTAGAGCTGGCCTTATGGTATGGAGGGCTGAGGCACTGAGCATGTCACCTCCTGCCATGCAGTGGATCTGTGTTCAGAAACAAGCATAGGTTGCTAGGGGTCACTGGGGAGAGGATGGAACATCCAATAACAGCTCTTCTCATCTGGAGCAGGTGTCCCTAGAAGGGTGCCACTGGTTCTGTAAACATGTAACATGTGTGCACCTCCATAAACACATGCATCATGTGTTGCCACAGCTGGACAACAGGGAAGAAAATGGAAAAGGTTGACATAGGCTCCATGAAGTCCCACCCACCAGCCTGCCATCCAATGCCACTACCTTACTAGCCAGACATGCCACTGTATATGGGTCTCTGGGTGGGAGAGGACAGTCTTCTCCCTTCTGGCCCTGCCATGGGGTGCAGTCCATGGGGGTCTCTGGGTCTGACTGGGCAGGGTTGAAGTGGTCACCTGATGGGGTGGGGACAGGGCTGACAGAGCCTGCCCATTCTGGCATATGGTTAAAAGCTATGTGGAAAAAGAAAAAAAACAGTGAAGTTCTGCAGCTGATCTCATTTGCCTTTAGTATAGATGCAAGGCTCGTTTATACCATGGGTCCAGCATGGTGGTGATCCCAAAGTTGACAGACTTCAGGATACTGAATACACAAGTATTACAGTCCAACACATAGAGCATGTGTTCCATTAGAGCACAACTGCCAGAATCATCATCTGCTTCCAGCTGCTGCTGAACATTCAGCAGAGCCTACCAACATATGTTGTGGTATTGCTCAGGGAACCTATATATGGAGCTGCAGGGACTAGGTGCAACATAGCAGGAAAATACAATACTAGAATTTTACCACTCTAGAGTGATATGTTCTATGTGCACTATGTTTCAAATAACAAAGGTAAACACCTTAAATAAATGCCGTTATGGCTAATTTATTCTAGAGATTTTTCAAACGTTTCTTCTTGAACTGATTTTCACAGAAACGTAACAACTGACTATGCAAATGATAAACAGGTTTATCAAAATGTCATAATGTGTTTACCTGTGTTATTTGAAACAGATTGCAACGAGAACATATCGCTCTAGGGTGATAAAATTCTAGTATTCAGAAGAGCCTGTTTCAGCACCTGTAGCAGAGATATGGCCTTACTTATACAGAGAGTGCATTCACCCACTGATTGCATGTGGGAATGGCCTGGAGAATCATGTTCAGGCACTCTATTAATCACCACTGGTCTGTTGTCAGTGATGTGGATACCCCTGCACTGTCACAGCTTGGGTGGATAAGTAAGAATTTCAATACAGCTTTATACTGCTCATTCAAGTGCTTTACCATGTACAGTGCTGAGTACCATCTTGTCATGACCTCTAACTTCATATGGTGCTGAGGCACATTGCTCTGTGTCTGTAAGTGCTGCAGTTGATCACAGGCCTTTCTAGAATAGGCAAAGTCAGCATGGATTCAATAAGACCTAGTCTACATTGCCTTAAAAACAGGATGTGAGAAGAGCTCCTGCACAAAGATTCAGACAGTGTGCCAGGCAAGGCACACTGAAAAACAACACTGTTGCTGATACACTTCACAACACTGGAGCCATCATTATTGTTCATAATCCTACCTTGATAAATGGGGTGAAAGCCACTCATCAGTCTCTGGGAGTACTGACAAGATATTGTGAGCAAAATGACTTGCTTTGTGATGAGCAATTTGTGACACTGTACACACAGAAGACACCTGCACAAAATGAGAGCCCTGGAGGTGGGACCAGAGGCGGAGGATGGGTGAAAAATTGGATGGATTGAAGAAGGCAAAGAGTGATCGCCAATGGAGTTCCATCAGGGAGGGAAGGATAACTAGTGGGGTACTACAGGGTTCAGTTCTGGTTCAGATCCTGTTCAATATTTTCATAGGAGACATTGCAGAAGGGCTTGAGGGAATGTCTGTCTATTCATGGATGATACAAAGCTCTGCAACAGAGTTGACACTGCTGATGGGGTAAAAAAAAAATGAAGGATTTGCACAAACTAGAGGAGTGGTCAAAAGTGTGGCAGTTGAGCTTTAATGCCAAAAAGTGCAAAGTTTGTACTTGGGGTAAAATCTAAAAGCAGAGTACAGGATAGGTGGTCAGATACTGGAAGCAATAGAGCAGGAGAGGGATCTTGGTATAAACATATCTAATGATCTCAAGGTGGCTAAGCAATGTGAGAGAGCCAGTAGAAGCTGGGAAGCATAGGCAGGGAATAATGAGCAGAAGGAAGGAGGTGGTGATGCTCTTGTGCAAACAGCTAGTGAAGTCACACCTTGAATATGGTGTCGGTTCTGGAGACTGTACCTCAGGAGGGACATGCATAGAGTGGAGAGGGTCCAAAGAGGGGCAATGAAAATGGTAAGAGGACTCAGCCATTTAACATATGAGGAGAGGCTGGAAGATCTCAACATGCATACCCTGGAACAAAGGAGGGAAAAGGGTATGCATGATAGAGACCTTTAAGTACAAAAGGGTATAAACAAGATCCTGGATATCAGTATATTCCAGAATAAGTGACTCTCAAGGACAAGGGTCATGACATGAAAATGGATGTGGAAGATTCAAGGGAAACATTAGGAAACACTACTTCACATAAAGGGTAGTGGATGGATGGAAAGCACCCTGAGGAAGTGGTGGGGAAAACAGTGATGGGATTCAAGGTTGTTTGGGATAGGTACAAGAGAATTCTGTAGGGGGAATCACACTGATTACCTAGGGTCCTTGGGTAACATGGAGATAGAACATTGAGCAGATTCAGTGGGCCTGGATCTTCTTAAATGTTGACAGTTTCTATGCAACTGTGCTCCAGTGAGAACTTTTATGCCAGTGTTCCATGTTGGCGAGTACTGGAAGTGTTTCTACCACTGCCATTCAGCTTAGTGCAAATGCTCCAATCCCAAGTCAAATCTTACCCCAGCATCTTTGCCTAGTGTGCTATAATGTGCATATAGGACCTACCAGCTACTTGCTCACTGTCAACAGAACACCAGACCTAGTGAGGAGGAGAAGGGAAGAAGAAGAAGAGGAGAAGATGATGATGATGATGTTGAAGGAAAAGAAGGAGAAGAAGGGAAAGAAGGAGAAGGAGAAGAATTTGCATTTGTATAGCATGCTTCATGGTATCAATTTAAAAGATGGAAACTTGTTTGCCTGACACTTAAAATCCTGATACCACATGCCTGATACACAAAATCCTGACAGTGGGATTTTGACCCCATGGAGTTTGTTATAATAATAAGGGGTGAGGGAGTAAAGTCCCCCGCATTAGTCATACACTCTGTATTCCCTAAGTGCATTACAAGCAAGTATTGACTGGTGGTAAAGTGTCTGCGACATATAGTGGCAGCCAGGACACACATAAATACCCACCCACAGCCTAAACAATTCCATGGAAAATTTTTATAGGAAGGAAATGTTGGTGAGAACATCAGAGAAAATGATTCCTCTTGCAAAAGTGCCTTGGGGTCTATTACTTCTACCTGGACACACACAATCACAGCATCAGAGATGGGCATAAAGGACTTTAAATAGCTCTTTCAAATGATGGAACCCCAACAGTACATCATTCCCCTAGTACTGCACTCAGGTGCCAGAATTTATGATATGATCCTACAAATCCCAGAGAGGGACTGGAACTTAAAGTTTTCTAGCCCAGAGGTGTTTATACTAGCAATAAAGCCATGCAGACACCTGAAGCTTTGATATAAAGGATTACTCTGGCAATCATTTCTCTTGATCCTGCAAGAGCACCATTCTGCACTCTACACACTCTGTCATAATGTGCTCTAATCTATGGCTGTGGCAACCTCTGGGTTCATCAGGTACCCTGTGCCTTATTTTATAAATATGGCGGTACCTGCACCAAAGTCCTGAGAGTTGCTGCAGCCTCAGGGTTGTGCCAAACATTAGGTGTACCTAAGAGGTTTGATGGAGGGTCCCGTTAAGCCCTTCCATCCAGCATAATCCTAGATGAGAGGGGGATATGCCTGGAGGTGGGGACCAGGGGCCAATGGAGTAGTGGGGTTGCCATGAGGGGTGACAGGGTCATGGAGGCAGTGAGAGGATCTGATGAGGCACCCGGCAGAGTGCTATGTGAAGTGGCACAGAGCTGATCAGCTCAGGTGAGTGGCTTGGTACAGCTGAAGTATCATGACCCGACCCCAGGTGGAAACAGCACTGGCATCTTCCCACAGGAGCCACAGTCCTCAGCAGTGGAGTCAGGTATCTGCTGGCCACCATATAGCAAGCTGTGTACCACGGGAATGCTGTAGTGCCTGAGGCATGTACCATCCACAGACTGCAACCTGCACCCACTGCCATCTACCACATGTAGAGCACTGTGGCACCTGTGAGGCAGGTGCCAGAGCTGTTGCCACCTGGGGTCCAGGTCATGATGCCAAGACTGTGCCAACTCCTCCAAGGGGGCTGATCCGTTCCATGTCACTCTATGTGGCACCTCCACCAGGTGCTCCTCATATCCATCTCACTGCTGTCATGCCCCATCACCCCCCATGGTGACCCACTGCTCCATCACCCCTGGTTCACACCTTCCATGCTCCATCCAATCAGGCACAGGGCCCTACACCAGCTCCTGGCTGATCTTACCTGAGCCCCTTTGTGATCATGGAGGGGCTTTGAATTTGAAATAAGGGATGGTGCAGGCCCACCATGATGCAAGCCCCCCTGTGACCTGGTAGGTACTCCTGCTGCAAGGGTGACACTGGGTGGCTTTGGTGCATGGCATCCTGACTTTGATGCAGCCTGTGTTCAAAAATCAGAATGGCTTCAAACCTGACTTAAGGTGTTACTTGCATCAAAGCCATCTGATGCTGACACCTTGTGCCAAAGCTTTGGTGCTTGGTATGTATTCTATTTTCATATTCATGTTACATAAATACATGATCCACACATAAAATATTATTGACAATTTAAGGATATTCTAGCATTGCACTATATTGTACAAAGTTGTATGTTGTCAGCATGTAAAGATATCAGAACAGCAGGAGTGCCTCATTAACTTCAAAACAAGATTATGGTGTGATTAAGATTGTTACAGTTTGACAATATTATTAAAGTCTAGAATGCATGATATTAAGATAAGTAAATGCTAATGACATTAGAAATTTCAACACTGGAGCAAGCAAGAAACATACATGTGATATCTCCTGTTTTTGTGAGGAGACTACTGCTTTTTGTCTGAACTCCAGCCCTCCCTCTTGGGAAGCAAAACTCTGCTTAAGTAAAATTATGTCAAAATTATCTATTCATGTTTTTTTGGCAAATAAATACACATAAATGGCAAATTAATGATGAACAATGTATCTGATAACTTTGTATAACTAATTATTGATTCTCTTTGGTGCTTATTCTTGACAAAATAAGATATATTAAATGTGTTAAATGCTTTTTTCTTGTTTTGATGTCATTTAAGGACAGACTCATGACATTATGAAATCTCCCTACTTGCAAGGCCAATCCCCTACTGATTTAACCCAAATCTCCCCTTAAGCAATTTGAAAATATCACATGTATGAAGAAAGATTAACTTGGGTACAGTCTGCTATAGCAAAACAAGAAGAAAGTAAAGCATTCTACTAAACAAGAACTGCAGCATAATCATCAAACTCTTGCACTTATACATAGGTAACATATTTAACCAATAAGGCATGATGGGGTATTATGGTAGGATAATGGCCTGCCTCAGGTGGGTTGAAGCATGAGGTGAAGCCAAGTGCTTTCACCAACCGAGAAGGACCAGTTAGGCCCACCATAACGCCCCTGGAGTGCCTTTTATTGCGATTATGAAATGGGTCCATTTAAGTAAATAGATTTTTTAAATGCTGTGTACAGGTAAATTTATAAGGAAAAATCCCTAAAAGATTTAAATCAAAAGTACAGACAATGAAAACTAGTCCAAATTGAGAGTGCACTTTTAACAGTTTGTCAGTAAGTGGCACCAAAGCTGCGTATAAGCTGTTTCTAAATGGGCTGTATAAGGGCAAAGGCAGGGAAGTTACCAGCTTCAGATGCTAGCGTAGCAGATAGATAAAGGCTGCCATGTTTGTGATCTAACAGTTGGATCGAGGCCTCAAGAAGCTCTTGGGCGTTAGTGGCAAAGCAGCCCATACTAGCCTGCAGGAAACTGTGGTGGAATTTTTCAAAGTGGCCAGTAGCTAAGTTTTTGTAGTGCAGTGCAAAGCTGTACATGTTAAATGGCACAATTTCACTGTTTTAACTTTTACACTTAGGGTCCAGCAAGGAGGCAATGGTCCACTGAGGAGATGATGACGGCAGAGCAGGAGTGGGACACAAGCAAATGCCAGCAGCAGGACACAAGTGACAGAAAATAGTGGAGCGGTAACTGTTTTGCCACTTAAGGTAAAGGAATTTTTTTTCTTTTTTTGCTGCTGTTTTTTACACGCTGCCATACAGAGGACAGCATAAGACACCTGTGTCCTTTTTGAATCAGGAGCGGTGAGTAGGGTGTTTTTACATGCACAGTCCATTTTGTTAGGAGCTACTTTCACCTGGGCAATTGTGTTGGGATAACAGCCCAGCTGAAAGCAGCTCTCAGCCAGTCAGGAACCAAGATTGTCTGTGCCCATTTCATAATGTGCAAAATGGCTTAGTTACATAGCAATATATTAGTAATATATTTATTTAAGGATGGAAGGACTCCCAACCATCACATCTACCCCTGCCACATAAGTAGGGACTAACAGGTTCAATATATGGTCATACCTTAAAAAGGAACTGGTGGTGACCTGAACATGCCTGACTTCGACTGGAGTGTTCAAATTGCTAGAACCTTGAGGAGTTAAACTGTGGTACATGTCTTACAGGACTGTCTACATCAATCAGTTGGTCAGCATTATGACTAGGTCAGATGCCCTCCTTGATGTAGTCCTCTCACAAACTCTGAGATAGTTGGAGCTGTGAGGGTTGGAGAACCACTAGCAAATAGTGACTACAACTCCGTTTGTTTAAGTTGTCCCCAGGTGATGTAAAATCTCAATCCTGTGAGGATATCTTGACTTTTAGGGAGCAAATTTCATAAGAATGAAAACAAAACTTAGGGACAGACTATCCAAGATCCAAGAAAAGAGGAGGTGGAAGACATCTGTGGATAGTTCAACAGAGGCTACAAGACTGTCCATCAGGTCAGTAACAAAAAGCAAAAAATAAAAGACTGATATAGTTCATGGACCAGGTCAGAACTGCAATTAGAATCAAAAGAAAGTTGTGTGCAATCATAAGGAGTTCCAGATCAAGGATAGCTTGGATAATTTAACACAGAAGAGCAGAGATGCAAAGATGATTGTGAGACTATCAAAGGCAGAGGCAGAACTTAGGATTGTTGAGGAATCAAACCCTGAAATAAACAATACATCAGGAAAAGGAAAAAAGGGCGGTGGGGTAGTCAGACTCATAGATGGAGGCAAGAGTATAGAGGATGACAGGCAAAAGCCATTATTCTAAACAACTTTTTCTGCTCAGTGTTCACAAAAGAGCATATGGGTCTGCTACCTGAGAGTGGCATTAAAACTGCAGATAGAGGAATACCATGTATGGAAACTCCATTAATCACCACTGACAGAGTTAGAGAGGCACTGCTGAATCTAAATACTGACAAAGCACCAGGACCTGATGGGCTGCACCCAGAATGTACTAAAGAAGCTTGCTGAGGAACTAGCAGTCCCTTTGATACACTTGTTCAATTGATCACTTCAAACAGGTGTTGTACCAAGGGATTAGCGGAGAGCGGATGTGGTCCCATTGCACAAGGGGAAATAGAGAAGAGGATGGCAACTACAGACCGGGTAGCCTTACATCTGTGAAAGGAAAACTTATGTAGACCTTAATCAAACAAGATATGGTAGAATATCTTGAAAAGAATGGCCTTTAGGATATCAGGCTGCAAGAGTTTATGGTGGGTTGGTCATGCCAAACTAACCTCATAACATTCTTCGACTGGGTGTCCAAGGAACTGGACAGGGACACCAGTAGACCTCCTGTACTTTGACTTTAGCAAGGCCTTTGATTTGGTGCCACACAACCATCTGTTAAAAGTTAGAAGACCTTGGCACTGCTCAGACCACAGTCAGGTGGGTGGAAAATTGTCTCAGTAATAGGAGTCACAGAGTGGTAGTAAACGGAGGAGGTAATGAGGAGGTGTCACTAATGGTGTGCCCAGGACTCAGTCTTGAGCCCAGTCCTGTTTAATATGTTTATTAGTGACACAGAATTAGGTATCAAGGGCAAGCTCAAACTCTTTGTGGACGACATGACACTAGGTGGTAGAGTTAACAGTGTGGAGGCAGTCAGGGACTTGCAGGAAGATTTACAGAAGCTAGAAAGATGGTCCAATATCTGGCAGCTTAGGTTCAATGCAAAGAAGAGTAAGGTGTTGCATCTAGGTAAAGAAAATCCCAGAACGGAGTACTGGCTCAACAGGGTCCAACTCACTACCTTGCAGGAAGAGAGAGACCTTGGGTCATCATAAACAAAACCCGTAGCAGTTGAGCCAATGCAATAAAGCTTACAGCAAGGCAAGCAAAATGATGAGGTGTACAGGGAGAGGAACTGACAGTAAGGATGAGGAAGTGATCCTTCCACTTACAGGTCTTTGGGCAGGCCACACATTGAATACTGTGTCCAACTCTGGTGACCACACCTGCAGAAGGACAGAGACAGGCTGGAGACCACAGAGAAGGGTAACCAAGATGGTGCACGGTCTCCAAGGACTCTCAGATGAGGAAATCCTTCAAACACTAAACATGTATTCACTTGGGACTAGGAGAGAGGAGATATGATTGAGACATTCAAACGTTTGAGATGCATCAATAAAGTTCCCTACTCAGAATTATTCAACAGAGTGGATGGTTCAGCCACTAGAGAGTACTGATGGAAGCTACCGGGAGGGGTGGGCTTTAAAAGGATATAAGGAAGTACTACTTTACAGAAAGAGTCACTGGCCCATGGAATAGCCTGCCATCCAAGGTGGTGGTTGCACAGACCGTGGTAGCATTTTAGCAGGGTTGGATATGGTAAGGGCTCAGGTAGTAACAAATGGGACAGAAACAGTCAAAAATGGGTGGGAGCCTAGATCCAGAGATCTGTAGTAGATCTCAGAGACTCTGGACAGACTAGATGGACCATTGGTCTCCTTTGCCAACACCTTATATGTTTCTATGTTTCCTTACCCACCCTATTATACAGGGTATCCTGTAATTCTCTTGGTATGCAGAAATGAATCCAGGCTTACCTTGACAGCTTGTACTAATGTCATAATCACCGTTTATGATGCTAGGATGTTCTACAGGTTCATCACCCTCTAGAAGAAATGCCTCCTGATATGACCCTTGATTGTACCACTATTAGCTTTCATGCATGTCCATGCATCCTACTGGTTACACAATTTGATAAATTGGTAGGTCTCAGAGTATAGTTTCTGAAATGAAAATACTACGTATAAGGTAGTGAATACTGAATAAGTGCAGTCTTAATGAATAGAATAATAGAGTGCTTTTGAAATTGTTGCTACATTTAAAATGTATTTGTTCACTATATTTAACATACATTATATAATTTACTGTTGTTTACAGTTTGGAAATACATTATGTCAATATATAGTATGTATATAACAGGTTTAGAGAACATCCTGGATGCCCCATGGGGCATGAACCTCAGTGCCTCTATAAAGCCTTAACTTGGATTGAATTAGCAGAGTGCCAAAATTTACTATGACCATTTGATTCACAAATGTTATCTCAAAAAATGCCTGTCTACTTATTAGAGTTGGTAAGGGTAAGGAATGTGAAAAAGGTCTTTGTACTGCAGGGGCCATTGAACTGATGGTACCTCAATGAAAACTATAAAGGGTAATTCCAATTTTCTTGTACAGGTCCTGCATTATGAAATAATTTACCAAGCCATTTATGATTGCAAAAGGAACTATATTCTGGAGCTGTTTAAAAACATGGATTGTAAACGCTGCTGAGTTACCAAAAATCTTGTTGTGATTAAGCTGTTTTAACTTACTGGGTCATTCCTGTATTAATCTTTTACTGTTTGTGTATTTATAAACAGTATTTTAAGATGTGAAACTGTCTTTTGTACACTGGGACCCCATCGTAAATGAGCCTTGGCCCAACTGGGCTATCTTTTCTGAAATAATATACTATTTTACTACTACTACTAGTACTATGTTGAAGTTTACTGCATATTACACTACATTGAGTGAATGTATTACTTAGTGAATTGACATATATGCACATTACTTGAGTTAGAAATACAATGTCAATATATTTTAAAATACATGACGATTTATTTTACACAATTTATTTTATTGTGTCAAAGCATTGTTCAAGGTATCAGTGTACATAAATACATATGTTCAATATGTTGCAACATATTTTTCCAAGTTAAATAGCCTGGATATTTTGTATAAGATTTTTTGAGTAGGGTAAGGACCCATTACAATTAAAATCCCTTCCTCAGGAATTCAACAGAGACAGAATGGGAAGAGTTGGGATGGTCAGTATATTATAAATACTGGGTTTCATTTTTTTCCATAGAAACCCAGTAGCATAATTTGCCATAATAAAGGAGTGTTTATTATGGCAAACACGCACTGGTCTCCTTTCTGCTACGTATGTGACAGTGCCAGCCGTCGTCTTCCTCATTGCCACAGACCCAAATCGGCAGTAAGTAAAACTTTTAAAAATAACAAATGGCTGTTCTAAACACTTCCCCCAACTATTTTACTATACTCCCACCTAGTGACTGAACCCCCAAAAAAAAAAAATGTTTTCTTCCCAGCTGCCATGTCTGACCACTGACCCTGCTGAGGGTAGGATCGCAGCTTCAGGAAGACATCTTCTAATTATTTTATGTAATTGCTGTAGTGAAAAAAAATGAAACCCAGCAATTATATCAAATAAAATATGGTGGTGTGTAAACTTGAATTTTACACTCCTTTGGTGTTGGATGCCGAGATAAACCCCTTGAGATTCGCTCTCGGGGTTTATGTGGCATCCAACAATTTAGGGGTGTAACATTATTGTATATATATCACCCCAGCTTTATACTATATGTAATACACTGATTTATAACTATTTCTTGTTAAATATCCTGGATATTTTGTATATGATTTTTGGGTAGGGTATGGATCAATTACAATTAAAATCCTCCGCCTCAGGAGTTCATCAGAGACAGAATGGGAGGAGATGATGAAGAAATGGTCCAAAACTAAATCAAAGTTGAGGTTGGGGCAGCAGGAGGCACCTGATACAAATATTGGCCCCTATGCAATGCAATAAGAGTTGTTGTGTCAATGTGCCATGGATCCGTGACATGTAGGCAAGCCTAAGTTGCTGAGCTGTATATTGGTGATCTTGTGGCCCTTAATGTCATTCACAGAAGGAGAAACACCCTTCCTCTCTCAATCCCCACAGCAGACAATTCAGGAGAGTGTCAGTGGGCATGCCTGCACTTCATGCTATTTATTTATTTAGTATTTGTTAACCGGTAAGTGCACTAGCTGCAAGTGACTGTTTTCAGGCACGCACCGGGAGGTAAAATTACAGAACATAACGATACAGTAAGGATAACGAAAATACATGATGCACAGAAATACAGGAAGATACATATGGCAGGATACAATGCATGACAAAGGAAAATACAAGGCAAAATACATTTCAAGGACATTTTCAATTGAGCGCATACATAAAGTGCATTGAAGGACCTAGGAAAGGGGAAAGGATAGGTGTAGGGGTAAGCCAGAAACAAGATGGAAAATGACAAAAGGGGAAGGTGAGGAAAGGATAGAGGGAAGGATAGAGGGGCAAGCAAACGGGGGGCTAAAGAAATGGCTAAGAATATAAGGACAGAGAGGCGGTGGCAGGAATAGGGAGGTAGGAGGGAGTAGAGGAGGGATGGCCGGGAGAGGGAGGAGGAGTGAGAGGTTAAAAGAAAGCCAGCCACTGACAGCGGCGTGCAGAAGGTTCCAACCTGCGGCCGAGTCGGTGGAGCCGAAAGACAGCAAGCTGAGAAAGGGGTGACAGGGGTTACGGCAAAAGACGGCAACAGAGGCAAAAGGTAGCAGAATGCGGTTGGGCTGGTGGAACCGATAGACGGCAGGGCAAGGGGTGATGATGCCAGTAAGAGGAGGAGAGAAGCAAAGAGTTACGGCAGTAGCGAAAAGGTAACAACGCCAAGCCGAGCCAGTAGAACCGAGAGACAGCAGGGCAGGGAAGAAGAGGTCGGTAGGAGGAGGTAAGTTTACGGCAAGTGGAGGTAATAGGGAACAATGCTCAGCTGGGAGGGTGGGACGAGTGAAGGGCAGGGTGACTCAGAAGGAGGTAAAGGCGAGGCAAGCAAGCAGAGAAAGGAAGGGGGAGGCAGGGGAGGGGAAGGAGAGTGCAGGAGATGTGGTCAGGGGAGAAGAGAGGAGCAGGGAGTTGAGTGAAGGAAGGCTGAGAGGTGAGGGAGAAGAGAAAGGGATCAAGGGAAGCCAAGTGGTGGCAGGAAGTAAACAACAACTTGTAAATGGCAAAAGCTAATATTTGGCATACAGTCAAACAGATTCAAGCAGCAATTATAGTAAAACACCACATAAAACAACCATTGGGAAAGGCACAAGTGCTAGCAATAAGGAAGTGGGAAAACAGGTTAAGAGCAAGGGGATCAGGTAGGATCACAGCAAACACATTTGTCCAAAGCAGTAAGAAAATCCTGAGTTTGCCCTTAAAAGTTGCATGAGTAGGGACATCCCTTAGTTCCTGAGGCAGCAGGTTCCACAGGTGAGGAGCAGCATAATGGAAGGAGCCCATGCCCTTTTGTCCGACAGAGGGGATGGATAATAAGGTCTGATCTGCAGATCTAAGGTTCCATGTGGAATAGCTGGTCTAAGGAGTTCGGATAGGATAGCAGGTTTGGATGTCCTTATGATGGTATCTGATAGATTGTACAGGTTGTATTGTCTGGTAGAGGAGGGAGAGAGCCAGCCAAGGTCTCGATATAGTTGGCAGTGATGCTGCAGTCGAGGTGCTTTGGTTGCATACCTGCATACATTATTGAAAGTAGTGTCCCACAGATGCAGTGCAGATTTATTGGCCAAAGACAGAATGGGACAACCATATGTAAGGGTTGGCAACAGTATACCTCTAGCTACTGCCAGTTTAGCAGCAGGGGTAAGGAGGTAGTTGGTTCTGTAAGCAGTCCCTAACTTGCAATTGACTGACTTGCAAGTATCCTGGATGTGTGTTTTAGGTCCAAGGTTTGGTCGAGGTGGATGCCCAGGTAATGGAAAGAAGTGACAGGTTCTAGTGGGTTCCCATCAATGTCAGGAACAGAGATAGTCGAAGGACATGATCTGAGCTTGTGAGTGGAGCCAAATAGCATGACTTTGGTATTGTTTGTGTTTAAAACAAGGCGTTGAGAGTTCAGCCAGTGTTGTACCGAGTGAAATCAGCAGTGAGGGCAGCTTTCAGTTCCAGAACGCTGTCAGAGTGAGCATAAATGACCGGGTCATCCGCATACAGCAGTGAGTGACCAGTGGTTACCATCTCTGGGAGATTATTTACGAATAATGAAAATAGAAGAGGGCCAAGTATGGACCCCTGAGGGACACCAATGTTGATGACAGCACTGTCTGAAATCGCTGAATTAAACTTCACAGCCTGGGTTCTGTTGGTGAGGTAGCTTTAAACCAGGTAGTTGCTGGAAGGGAGAAGCCCAAGGTACTGAGGGTAGAGAGTAGTAATGTATGATCAACCAGGTCGAAAGCTTTGTTGTCAATGAAGACTGCCCCTGTTAACTTCCTCTATCCATGTTTGTGACAATGTCAGAAGAGAATTTTACAAGTGCAGTCATGGTGCTGTGATGCTTTCTAAAGCCATGTTGGGCTGGACTGAGCAGATTGAAGTTCTCAATGTATTCTGTGATTTGTGTTGATACTATTTTTTCCAGGATTTTGTTCAGGACAGACAAATAGCAATAGGCCGGTAGTTAGATGTGTCATTTTTGCTACCTTTCTTAAATACTGGAGGATTCTGGCTGCTTTCCAGACTTCAGGGACAACGCCATTGGAGAGAGAGGGTGAATATTCTTGCTAGGGGCCAGAGATGTAGTGAGAAGCCATTTTTAGTAGCCTTGGTTCCAAGCCATCGGAGCCAGTGCTGGTGTTGTCAGAGAGGGCTCTGAGCAGCTTGAGAACTTGATGCCTAGACACTGCCCTGAAGTAGAATGGGTTAGGTATCATGAAAGTGAGAGTGCTGGGCAAAGGGAGGCTATGTCAACAGAGATCCTGCCATATCAGTTGCTGCTCCCACAGAGTACCCCCACCAGCTGCTGGATACTATAGACCTCCCTACCATGTCCCCAGCCCTATGGTTAGGCAGGGAGGCTGGGGCTGGCCATTTGTGCACCCACCTGTTTCTCTTTCTGATACATACTCACACCAACTCACAACCCTTGTTCCATGTGGAGGCATCTACTCTGACTTAACTTGGGCATCCGATTGATGCCTACCTGTGTTCTTCTCCCCAGTGCACCAGTGCTCTGGGGTGGGGGCAGGGCTGCAGACAAGCATGCTGCGCTGGTTGATGATCATGAATAGAGGACACTACATGCCAGTTCATGGGCTGGAGCTCCACTGGCCTGGTATTCATATCTTGCATGTACCCAACCCAAAAATAATGCATAAGACCGGGGTGAGGGAGCAGGAAAAGGTGAGTTTCCAGTTCGGATCTAATGATGGGAAGGGACTGAAGAGGCAATAAAACCTAAAACCAGATACTGTAGAAGACATGCATAGTAATACTACTGCTCTAACCGTCAATCTCATTCCCATCTGTCCAGATTGTCTGCATGGACCCTGAAAAAAATTCACAACATGAACAAGATAAACCACATTGCTGTAGTTTAAATTATTATATGGTGCAATTAAAAATATTGCATAGTGCAGTACTTGTTCTGGAAAGCAACACATAACATCATCAGTGCCCTGGTGATCTCTGCACCAATCATCACAACTCAAGGCCTGGAGGACTAATGGCACCATTGGTGGAGATGTGGAGATTAATGAATTAAACATCTACAAATTAGAGAGGAAAAAGATATGAAGCAACCTTATTCTAGTCTATAAGGCATACCGGAATCCAGAGTTAATGGCTAATCTAAATCTATGTGTAAGAGTTATGAGGTTAAATGCACAAGGTAGTACAGTATTTACCAACTAAAAGGGGAAAATGTTAATACAGAAAAGAAGAGGAATCTGTTTTCTTAGAGGAAGGTGCTAGCATGGAATGCTCTCCTCAAGTGAAAAGGAGAAACACTGGCTGGTTTCAAAACAGTGTTAAACCATTTTATGAATATTACGGGGATTGAGGGTTACCATGCACTGAGAATTATGAACTAACCAGATGGGCATTAGCCTACTTTTGTATATTAAATAAAAGTATCTATGTACCACAAAAGGGAGGGAGTCCATACATCAGCACAGTGCGCTCCTGTTTCCACAATACTATGTGCCATAGCTGACTTAGAAAACCCTGTAACAATGTAAAAGAGATGGGGACACTGCTTACTGTTTTCATGTGATCATTTCATAGTGTACAGTATGTGCATAATGTTGTGCTGTGACATACGTACTGGTGCTGTGTGAAAGTCTTGCAGATTCACCACTCTGGGTCCTCATAATCACACCCTGCAATAGCTGGATGGTTGGCAGGAGAACCTGATGGAACACTTCCATGTGCTGAGGTGTGGGAGTATGTCATTTTTATGATCCCACTTTTGAAAAATTGAGTGACGTTGACCCCGTGTCTTTCTGTCCAAGCAGGCACAGCACACCCAGCATTGTAAATGTATTTTTATTTATGTATGTTACCTAGTCAGTGGTACAATAAGTGGTATTTTGGCAGGTATTGTAGTGTAAGGCATGAGCACTGTAGGCAATTTGTTTTTAAATATTGTTTCCTATATCCACATACTTGGGCTTGTGTGACCCCATGCCTGCTGAGTTTATCTTGATATGCTTTAGTGCTGAACAACAACTGGAATGAGTGAAGATCTTCTGTACAGATCAGTGCAAGGGGCACAATGTACTTTACAGGTGGCCAATTGTCACCTAGTCTGTCAGTGACTTGTGAAGTGTATTTCTTGTCCCCGCCCACACACACATTCACACTTCATAGTTTTGTCTGCTTCAAGTCCCTGGTGCACTGAGCATATTGCACAGGGGCTTGCAGCAGACATTTGCCACTGATTTCAATTCTGGATCAGATGTGCCAGGCACAGTAAGTTAGACCAGCTCCCCAGTCTAACTTTGCATCCAAGGGGACCCAGTTTATGGAGTTTGTGCTGAACCTTTGGTGCAAGCTGCTGTAAACAGTGGAAATGGTCACAAATGCACCAGCCCTACTTGAACTGAGCTGCGTTTTGTCACAGTGCTTGCGCAGCTGCGTTGAACACTGGTAGATGACACAGGGCTTGCTGCAAGCCCAGCATCATCCTTCATGAATCGGTCCCACAATGTTATTGTGCAATTCAATGTTTTGGGCCACTGTTGCCAAGGTACTGTAAATGAGCTATGGAGGACGAGTACTTACAAAGGTTACAGAATGTAGTGTCTGCATCATGATCACATGCCCTGTTGCTGGATACTAACTTTAAGATAACTGTTGATGGAGAACCTGAACTACTCCAATACAGAATGTACAGTGCATGTATATAGTACATTACTCCAACACAGCTGTGTCCATACCTACACAGGCACAGGATCAGCACCTTAGCAAAGTGCTCAGATGGTGTCAAATTTAGGTGTAGTTTGTTCATGGCCAGTGGTGTCTATGGTGGTTTACACTAGATAAACTGTTTTTCATTTTATGTCAGCTAAAAGAAATAATGAACATATGCTTTTCTCTGTGTGTGTACAGTATATGTGTGTCTTGTTTACAAGTTTTATGGGTATCTGCAGTACTAAGATCAACCAGGAGCTTGGAGCAACCTTTGCTAAGAGAGAAAGTCATCAAATCTGTCCCTATATTTATTAGTTGGCCAGGTCCCACTCTTAAAATGTCTTCCCACTGCATCAAATACCTCATACTGAATGTTCCTTCTTCTACCATCCCAGTTAAAATGATGGCTCATGTCATACTGTATATTCACAAAGTGAGTCAGCTGCTGCAAAACTAAAGCAGCAAGGTGTCAGAGCATACTGCACGCAATGTTGACCAGCTCAAGTTCGTTATTGTCAATCACAGTCACATATTCAATGTCAGACATGGAACCCACACCATCTTGGCTCTGGGTGACTGCAGCATGGTTTATAAATGAAGCATCAGTTTCAGTGTTAGCTCAGGGTAACAGAGAAGAAAATGCTGAAACAGTGTTAATATCAGAAGGGGTGTTGTTAGGAGAGATGTGGGAAGTCAAGAAACTTTGTTACTCAAAATAATTTGTGAAGTTCCCTTAGTTCATGAAGAGCAAACTGCCTACTTTGCATAGTTCTCCTCATAGGGAAGTGCCTACTTTGCATAGTTCTCCTCATAGGGAGTGCCTACTTTGCTGAGTGAAATAGCACATCACTTGTAAAGTACTACCGTAAGTGAAGTGGCTGGTTAAACATTCATTTTAAATAAAAAATGAAATATTAGCCCCACCATCTGGGTTATTTACACCCACTCTCAACCTACCACACCATGTTTGTTAATATATACCCAACCGATCCCCCTGGCATGCCCCCATTTCCTTATCTATTGCACCTACATAGTTTCATAATGAAATTCTGACAGTCCTGACATTGCTCTCCCTGCCAGTAAAACTAAGTTCTCCCACTTCTCCCTCCATCTCCCAGTTGTTTCTTATACAAACACCCTTCCCTTTCCCACCCTCCTGCTAATAAATTTGCCTCCCCCAAAGCACCCAAACCTTAGTTTCAGGAGTAGTTGTTGTTAGAACCTATAAAAGAAAAAAAATATCCAGTAGTGGAGGTGTCTTTCTTCTTCGCTGTCTGAATTGGAATGAATGGTGAGTGACAGCTATCCTAGTAGTAATTCCTGACTAGCTGATAACCAATCAAATTACTATTATATCAAACACCGTATTTGCACACCATACTCCCCTTTAAATTAAAGTGTACTTGGAATTTGTGTCACTCCAATGCGTGCATTAAAAGAGAATGTGAGCATTTAGGATACCCAGGTTTCCATTTGTCATACAGATAGCATGGTTGGTAGTGCAGTGAAAAGGAATTAAGGATAGGCATGGGTTCAGATCTGATCTAGAGCACTGACTTCTTTCTCACTGCTAAAATGAATTTCAAATATACACTGCCACTCTCTCTGTAAATGAAAATGCAATCCTAGTTTTTGTGGCTCCATCCAGGTTGTGCATTGGAGAGGATGGTACATTTGGGATCACCAGGATTTCAGTTGTCCTGGTAGAACAGCTAGCAGTGCAGTGAAATGATATTCTGAGCAGGCCTGGTTGAAACTAGCTATGGACTGATTTCTATCTCACTTCTAAACTGTATTTCAAATACATGCAAACTGAACTCCTTATAAAGAAAACTCTAGTCTCAACCATATTATATGTGATTGAATTTAATAAAAATGATCTTTAAAGGTTTTGTTAAGAACAATCTGACAAATGACATGTTAATGCTATTATAAGATCATCTGAGAGAATCTTTTATAGCAGAATGTCTACATTTGTGATGTGGTCCATTACAAACAAAAATAAACTGCATACATCACAAGAAATGGGCTATAATGTTAGCATACAATGTGATTATCAGCATGTGCTCACACTCGTAAATTCATGTATAATCCTTGTAGTTATAAACTAAGCAGAACAAGTATTATTAGTCTTTTGTAAATAAAGTAAATGATGAAGTACTATTGTCATTTTCTTTAGTAAATTACCTTCCAATGTCACTGAAGATTAATGGGAGGACAATTTATTTGCCTCAGCTATATCATTAAGCCAGCATAATGAGATGGCAAACACAGGCCACACTGAAGCTTTATTTATCAGTTTCTTAATGTAACATTGCAATTACTATATCAGATACATTAAATGATAGCCATATGACGTACATAAGTTGATTTGTTTCTGAATGAAATGTCCTGCAAAAAACTTTAGCAAAATGGAACTTAAATGCATTTTGTAGTATTCATTAGACTTTTTCCTCTTTTGTCTGATTTCATTTAATAAGATGCCAATACAATAAAATGTAGGTTATTTAAACTTTCCTTTTTGAGTTGACCTGTTGCTGCCAAAATAAAATAAATTCTGTCTGACTAACAGTAATTTCTTTTTCTGTTAGCTTTAACTCTGTCAATTGATTCTTTACACATTCTTTGCACATGTAGAAATTCAGTGAATGGACTAGTATCAATCCTCTATTCGACTGCTTCTATTGTTATGTATCTAAACCAAACAATAGAAGCACTCTGGATAAGGGGTTAATACACAGTCCATTCACTGAAGAAGAGGTCCTTAAGAACTCCTAAAACTCAAGGTGGACATGGCAATGGGGTCTGATGGGATTCACCTCAGAACTCTAAAAGAACTAAGGGAGAACTATTGACATCACAGACTACCCTTCTTAATAAATCATGGAGGATGGTGTGGTACCTGAGGACTGGAGGAAGGTAGTTGTGATTCCCTTCACAAAAGTGGGAGCAAGGCAGAGGCAAGAAACTACAGACCTGTGAGTATGATCTCAGTGGTAGGGAAATGGTAGTATCACTCTGAAAGAAAGAATTGTTGAGTACCTAGAGGCCAGTGAGGCACAGGACCCAAGGCTGCATGGATTTACAGCAGGAAGGTCATGTCAGATGAATCTAATAAATTTCTTTGACTGGATGACCAAAGTGGTAGACCAGGGAGGGGCTGTGGACATGGCTACCTAGACTTTAGCAAACATTTGATACAGTCCCACACAAAGATTAATAATCAGGTTAGTCAACCTGGGAGTGGGACCCAGAGTGGTATCCTGGGAAAAAATTGGCTGGGCAACAGGACGTAGATGGTAATAGTAAACAGAGTCCACTCCAAAGAAAGGGAGGTTACTAGTGGGGTACCACAGGCTTCAGTACTGGGCTGGTCCTATTTAATGTCTTTATAAGTGACATTGCAGAGGGACTGAAGGAAAACTATGACTTTGCAGAGGACACAAAATCTGTAAGAGGGTTGATGCACAAGGGAGTGGAAAGGATGAGAAGGGATTTGGCAATGCTGGAGGAATGATCAAAAGAATGGCAGCTTAGATTCAATGCAAAGAAGTGCAAAGTAATCAACCTGGGAAACAAAACCAAAACCCAGGGAAGAGTAAACAGTGTGGGGGTGCTAGCAACAACAAAATGAAAAGGGACCTGGGAGAAGTCATATCAGATAACCTAAAGGTAGACAGGCAATGTGAGAAGGCAGTAAGGAGGGTTGGGGATACTGGGATGCATAGGAAAGGCATCACCAGTAGAAAACATGAAGTTGTTATCCCTTTGTACAGACAGTTGATGAGATCCCATCTGAAGCACTATGTGCAGTTCTGAAGACCCCATGAGGGAGAGAGGAGGGACATGATATAAACTTTCAAGTACTTCATGATACTCAACAGTCCAAGAGGGTGGCATCTTTCAAAAAGAGATGTGCAAGAACAAGAGGGCACAATTTGAAGATAGAGGAAGATGGCTCAGGGGCAACACGAGGAAGCAGTTTTCATGGAGAGGGTGGTGGATGCATGGAATGGCCTTTCTGAGGAGATTGTGGGGTCAGAAACAGTGGGGAATTCAAAATGCATGGGACAGACATAAGGCAATTATAGTGAAGGGTAGGAGAAAGTAGGCTGTTGGTTAACTAGGATCTACAGTTTATTCAATAGGTAGGCAAATGGGAGACTGATGGGCCAGCCAGTCCTTATCTGGCTTCAGAGTCCATGTTTCTATGTCTAAAAACACACTCCTATTAGGGATCACTGGCTCAGCTACAGCTTTAAGAAGTTATGACTGATTGGCAACCACCTCTGTATTCCAAGGCTGCCACTTCCTCATTTAGCAACTATTGTAATGTAGTAATAATTATGTTACTGCAGAACACAAACACCATAGGAGCACCAGTCATTTCCATTCAAGTTTTATGAACAACTTGGAGCAAATGACTGTTTTACCTTGATGTAGCCTTAGCCTGTGATTTTCCCTCAGGGCCGCAAATGAGATTACTTGTCTGGTCAAAATGCTTTCTTACTGCTTGGTCTCTGATAGAAAATCGAATGGTTCTACAGGACAACTGAAAAGACTGTTCAAAGTGCCTGATAAAATTCCAGAGCTTACCTGCTGGCTAAATATATGCAAAGCCAATCCTCTGAAATCATTCAATCTATATCAACCAATATTCTCGAGTGGAGTCAGCTAAAAAAAAAAAAAAATTATGGTAAGTCTGATAGAATTTCTTCTTTTAAGGCCACTCCATGTTGTCAATGGGATTATTGACGTGAGGGTTCTGAAAAGCAGAATCCACCTGAACTGGAAGGTGGGGGGAATATTGGCAATATATGGCCCCATAGACCCAATTTGCTATTACCTTTTGCTGACTGCCTACAGCACCCTATGCCCAAGTGCTGCATTATCCAAATTCTTATGTCTAGCCTAAGTGATTCATGAAACTGTGCATGGAGGACCAGGTAGCTGCCATGCAAAGTTCCACTGCAGAAGCGACTGCCTTTTAGCCTAAGAAGCTGTAATTGCCCCAGTACAATGCATTCTGATCAAGGCTGGTGGAGACTTTTAGTAGACACATATGCTTTCGCTTATGCAAAATCTGATCCACCTGCCAAGGTAGTCATGGAAGTTTTCTGTCATTTCTTTGCCAACCAAAAAGCACAAACAAGTTATCTGATTTACAGAAACCTGCTGACCACTTGAGATGTATTGTCATCACCTTATACAGTTCTAGGTTTATGTGGTTCTTTCTCTTTGAGTTGGCAGGATTAGGGCAGAAGAAGGGAAGACAGACTTCCTGATTCATGTGGAAAAATGTTGGCACCTGCAGGAGAAAGGAAGAGACTTTTCTTAAGACCACCTTGTCTTTATGCATCACTAGATAAGGCTCCTTGCAGGATAAGGCATGAAGCTTACCAGTTCTTCTAGCCAGGGCACATGCCTCCAAGAAAGCACAGATAAAAACTAAGAATCAGGCACACCCAACATTTAGGTGCAGCAATGTTTTATTAGATAGTGATGAACATACAGACTACAGTACATATAAAAACTCCTATGTGCATTCTCCCATCATGGGCTTCATCAGAGGGAGAATCACAGTTACCATAGGTGATTAATTTATACCATTCCCAACTAAAATAAATTAGTTTAAAGTAGTGTGACTACATACAAGCAGCAAAAAACTTATGCCAGTTCCAATGTGTTATGAACCAGTGACTGTTTAAAATAAATTAGTAATTGCATAAATCCTGGTTTGTTAAAGATTCACACTGAGCTATTACTTTCAAAATCTAACTAACTGCCAGCCACTACCCAGTTCACCATTATATTTAATTGCCACTGACTTTACCAGCCACTACTAGACAAAAATAGCTGCTCATATGTGTTGTGTGCACCTGATTCCTTAGTTTTTATCTGGATGTGATATTGGTGGGAAGCACCTTTAGTAGGCACCCAGTGCATCCCATTTTTCTTTTACTGCAACAAAGCACACTTTGTAAGACAAAATATCCTCTGGAATGGAGACAAAAGTTCAAATGTCAGTTTATAAAGAGCATTGAGCACTGAGGTAAAATCCTAAAGTGGGACTAGAGAACAATAAGACAGTCTACAGCAGCTAACTACCTGCAAGAAGCTAATCACTTTGGGTGAGTGCCTAGAGTGACTCCATCCAAGCAGCCCACTGATACCACTATGCCTGAAACCTGTCCATGAAGTGTGCAGAGTGCTAAATCCTTGTCTACCCTAAGCTGAAGAAAATCCAGGATTTGAGGCACCAAAGCTGTATTGGTCTTGTTGTGTCAGCCCCTTACTCCAGGTGGCATACAGGTCCATGTTCTATTGTAAACCTAAGGGCATGCCATTCTTTCTGGAAGACATAAGGCAAGGCAAGTTTTATTTAAAAGATGCCCAATCCTGGAGGTTTTGGGTGCCGTACATAAGACCAACCTAAAACATCAATAAATAATCATTATCATAACAACAATTTAAACTAATTAAATAAGCGTCAGTAATAAATGACAGAATAAATAATAAAAGAAATCAAGGACAGAGATATAATAAGTCAGAACAGGGTGATATTCCAAAGTAATATTTACAGGGCTTGGTCCGGAAAAGCCTGCGCAAACAGGGAGGCCTTGAGGTGTGTCTTGAAAATCTCCACCGAGGGGCCTCCCTTAAAGATGGAGGAAGTGAATTCCACAGGATGGGTCCAGTGACACTAAATGCTCTGTCACCAACAGTTTTAAGACTCATCCTTGGAATCGCTAGGAGGCCCCTCAAGGAGGAACAGAGGGAGTGGATTGAGGTAGCAGGTGTAAGAAGATCCACTGGGTAACTAGGGCCCAAGCCATGTAGGGCCTTAAAGATGAGCAAGCCCACCTTAAAGAGGATCCTCCATCTGACCGGCAGTCAAGTGCAGCGCACAGCACTGGGGTGACGTGGTAGTACTTAGACTTCCCAATCAACAACCTGGCAGCCACATTCTGCACTAGCTAAAGCTGGCAGAAGGTACCACCAGGGCCCCGAGGTACAGCACATTACAGTAATCAAGCCTCAACATCACAAAAGCAAGCACTAAGATAGGGAGGTCCAGAGGCAGAACCAGGGGCTTAATCTTGGAAATATTCCTCAGATGGTAAAACTAATGTGGACCACAGACAACACCTGAGCCTCAAGTGTCAGGTCGAACAACATTGGTTACAAGACCGAACCCTGAGGTACTCCACAAGACAGGACACTGGGTGAAGAGCAGAAATTCCATCACTGCTCTTTGCCTCCTGTTTGTGAGAAAGGACTCAAACCAGCAGATGACTGTAGCAGCAAGTCCACAAAATTCCCTCACTTGGTCAAGCAATACACAATGGTCCACCGTGTCAAAAGCTGAGGAGATATCAAGGAGAATGAGAATCGTCCCTGCTCCTCAATCTCTCACCCTGAAAAGGTCATTGTGCACCTAAACTAATAAAGTTTCTGTGCTACACCCTGCCTGAAACTCAGACTGGAGAGGCTCATATAGATCAGAGGCCATGAGGCACTCCTAGCTGAAGTGCCACAATCTTCTCAACAACCTTACCCAAGAATGGAAGGTTGTAGATTGGATGGTAATTTGTCTTGACATCAGGATCCAAAGATGGCTTTTTCAGAAGGGGTCTCACCAATGCCTCCTGCAAGGCCTCTGGAAAGACCCCCCAGACAGGGAGTACCAGGCAATCAAGGCAAACACCAGACCAACAGAGTCCACACATCCAATCAAGAAACATGTCGGCACCGGTCCAGTTCACAATATGTGTGCCTCAGCTTGAGGCAACCTCAATGACCTCAGCCACCTCCACTGGTCTAAACTCGCCCCAACCAATCAGGAGTGCTGTCTGGGCATCTGAGATGATCACTGTTGGCCAAATATTGGCTCACTGTCAAAATTCCATGCCTGATGGTGGACACTATGTCCAAGAAGAACGAGTGAAACTTTTGCATAAAGCATTCGAAAAGGCTGTTTTCAGCTGCAGATAGGCTGGGTGTGGCAGCCTGTCTACAGTACTGAAAAGCACAGTTGGTCAGTTCTTCCCAGCAGCAATTTCCCTGGACAGGAACTCTGCCTCTTACGGTTAATTGTCCCCTGGTACTCTCCATAGTGAGCACACAGGGCAAGATTGTTCACCTCCAGGCCAGTCTTCCGCCAGCAGTGCTCCAACCACTGACCCAGAATCATGATCACCTTGAGCTCCCCCATCAAACCATGGAGACCTCAAGTGAGAAGATCTGGGTTGTACATGGACCAGTGCAAGGGAGTTTAGTGCCCAGACATCCCCTTATTATATGTGGCAACTGCAGCGCATGTACCCCCAACATGTAATGCCCACACTAAATAGGTCAGCCACCACCAAAATCCCTCAGGGTCACACCCTCAAAGGGTGGTAGCTTACCATCTCAGCAGGAGGAGGGCTTTTTGGGGGGTGTCCTGAATGTGAATTCCACTGTGCAATGATCGGACCATGCAATCTGATCAGTCTTGAGATTATTTATTTCAAGCCCCAGTAAGAAGAACAGGTCCAACATGAGATCGCCCTGGTGAGTCACGGCGGAAACCTCCTGTGACAGGCTAAATGATGATATAGTCTGGAGGAGTTGTAACCAAGCCTAGAAAATTTGTTGTCGACCCAAACATTGAAGTCCCCAGAATTAAACATCTGGGGGCATCCAATGTTTTGCCGATGGTGAAACTGGCTGCTTCCTGCAGAAATGTGCCCGCCACCCCAGGAGGGCGGTAAATCAGAAGAATTCTGCAGCCTGTGCCTGGACTCCCACAGATGGCCACACATTCAAAAGAGCTCAGTCTTCCCACTGGGTGCACGGTGAATCCAAATTCAGATCTAAAACAAATGGCAACTCCCTGCTCCTGCATTCCACTCTGGGCAGTGTACAACAGAGAACCTGGGGGGACTGCGGCAGCAAAACTGGGCCAGCATTGTCACCCACCCAGGTCTCTGCAATGCAACATAAAGGTGTCCACAACCGAGGATGAAAACCCTGCTTTAATAAGCATCTTCTTTCAGGAGTCAAACAGCCAGTTACAGGGAACTGAGACTTTGGTGCAACTGATGTCCCTGGCTTAGGAGATCCCTGTGATACGACAGTCAAAATGTCTACCCTGTTGTGAGATTTAGCAGCTCCAAGAGCCATGGTCTTCTGGTCACTCCAGCATTATCAACAGCGAGTTTTCTCTTGATTGCTTGATCTTTGCAGCACCCTTGGGATTAGTGGGAGAGGTAGAAACAGGTATACTGCTTTGAAGTTCAACTATGGAACAGTGTGTCCACAGTTTCTGCCTGTGAGCACTAAAACCAACTGACAAATCTTAGAACTCATGTATTTTCCATGGATGCATAAATATATATCTGAGGAGTCCTGAACTGATGGTATAGCATGCCAAACACCTCTGGTTTCAGGAGCCACCTTGGGGATGATGTTTTGCCTTAATCAGTTTGCCTGAACATTTAGATCTGCTTCGAGGTGAATGGCTGACAGATGTATAGCCTCGAGGAAAGGAGGGAGAGGGACAGATAGAAACTTTCAAGTACCTCAAGGGAATCGACAAAGTCCAAGAGGGTAGCATCTTTCAAAAAAGAGTGTGCAAGAACAAGGGGCACAATTTGAAGATGAGGGGTGGCTCAGAGGTAATTTAAGGAAGTATTTTTCACAGAGGGTTGTGGATGCATGGAATGGCCTTCTGGAGGAGGTTGTGGAGTCAAAAACAGTGGTGGAATTCAAGCATGCATGGACAGTCATAAGGCAATTCTAGGGGATGGGGGTAGGAAGAAGTAGGCTGCTGGTTAACTAGGATCTGCAGCTTATCCAGTAGGCAGGGAAATGGTCAGACTGGGTGGGCCAAGCGGTCCTTATCTGCCGTCAAATTCTATGTTTCTATGTTTCTATAGAGAAGATTCTTCATGCCTACAGAAGCACTTTCTGGGCTGCTAGAAGCATGCTTCTGCTTTTGTGCCTTCTTGATTATCTTGGCCACCATCACAGATTTGTCTGACTATACCTTCACTGGCTGGAACCTGACCTGTTCATGAAAGTGAAGAAGGGCCAGAAAACTGCCTTCAATTCCATAACATTGATTTGCAGAATTCACTCCTCCGGACTGCAGATTCTGAGAAATGGAATCTGATCAAGAACCACCACTAGCCCTGCAGACTGGCATCCATTGTTAACACTCTGTCCTGGGTAGAACAGTGAAAATCTCTCCTTCAACTTTTTGATTGTTCTTACCAGACCAGGTATCTCTGAAGAGAAGGGGAAGCCAAACCAGAAATGGATACTGCTCTGATGCTGCTAACCAAAAGACCAGAAGGAGAGACTGCACCTAACAAGTGTGTACACCCAAGCCTCCTGAGTAGCTTGAGAAGTGCAACTGCACAATCAAAATGAATTTATCAGGCCATTAGGAGAGCTATCAAAGAGGGTGCTGAACCACGCTCAGACTTTAACTGCTAGCCACATTAGATAGAAAGTGCCTCACCTTCAAGAAAATAATGGGGCCCAACAAAAAGCACAAGTAACTAACTAAAACACAAAGTAGTCCCCAGGGGAGAAAAAATTGTGGAAAATCAAAGCTAGCAATGATGGAGTGGGATTCAAGTGAAGAGACCAGACATTTACCTGAAGCACTAAGCCATGATCAGAGTAATAAAGCCCCTAAAAAAAATAGTCAATGAAAAGTACCACAGTACACTAAATTTACTAGACAATGGTAAGGACACCCAGACCCTCAAAGATTGAAGCTCTAGTGCACTTCAGGCAGTCCTGTTAAGCATTTCAATTACAGGCACTTAGAAACAGGAAGAAATTCACCCATAGAAAGTCCCACAGCTCTATCTATGCAATAGCAGCAATTCTCCTTTAGAAAAAAAATAACATTGGACAAGGGTTATGGGAAAAGCTCTGACTCGCAGTTACAATCCTATTCACTGGCACAACAAAGACTGAGGAACTGACAGCTTTGGAACTCAGAGGTGAACAATGTTCTATGCTGCAGTTACAACTTAAAGCTATGGCTGTGCCAGTGATCCCTAGTCAGGGTGCATTATTACTATATGTAAAGAATCCCATTGACAGCATGGAGCGACACCCGAATGATTTGTCATAGAATGCGTATTAGTTGCAAGAGACCTTCACAAAAGAAAGGGTCCTACAAGAGCTTGCTAAGCTCAGGGTGGATAAGGCAATGGGACCTGATGGCATACATCCCAGGGTACTTAAGGAGCTAAAGGAGGAACTAGCAGAGCCATTAGCAGAATTGTTTAGTGAGTCTCTGAGCACAGGAGAGGTCCCAGAAGACTGGAGAAGGGCTTTATGTGATCCCGCTCCACAAGAGTGGTAGCAGGGAGGAGGCGGGAACTACAGACCAGTCAGTCTTACCTCAGTAGTGGGCAAGATTATGGAGGCACTCCTTAAGGAAAGGATAGTGCAACACCTGGAATCCATAGGGGCACAGGATCCAAGACAGCATGGGTTTACAAAGGAAGGTCCTATCAAACTAATCTCATAGATTTCTTTGACTGGGTAACCAGAGTGGTGGACCAAGGGGAGCAGTTGATGTGCCTACCTTGACGTCAGCAAAGCTTTTGACACTGTTCCACATAGAAGATTGATAAATAAGCTAGGTAGGCTGGGGTGGGTCAGAAGTTGGTCAACTGGGTGGCAAACTGGTTGACGGGCAGAAAACAGAGAGTGGTGGTAAATGGTATACAGTCAGAAGAGATGCAAGTCACAAGTGGGTACCTCAGGGATCAGTCCTGGGGCCAGTCCTATTCAACATCTTCATTAGTGACCTCGCAGATGGACTAGAGGGTAAGGCTTGTCTGTTTGCAGATGACACCAAGATCTGCAACAGAGTAGATGATCCAGATGGGGTGGGCAGAATGAGAAGAGATCTGGATAAACTAGCAAAATGGTCAGAAGAGTGGCAACTGGGATTTAATGCAAAGAAGTGCAAAATCATGCACATAGGGAAGAGAAACCTGAAGCCACTTATAGGCTGGAGGGAGTTGCTAGCAGTCACAAAGGAAGAAAGAGACTTGGGCATCATCATCACTGATGACCTAAAATCATCCAAGCAGACCTCTAAAGCAGTAGGTAAGGCTAGGGGGTGTTAGGGTGATAGTAGGGGTATCACAAGTCGTAGGGAGGTAATAATCCCTCTGTACAAGACATTGGTTAGGCCCCATCTGGAGTACTGCGTGCAGTATTGGAGGCCACACCTTCACAAGGACATTAACCAAATTGAGGCAGTCCAGAGAAGGGCAACCAAAATGGTGCAGGGACTGCATCAGAAGACATATGAGGACAGATTAACGAGCTCAATATGTATACCCTTGAGCAAAGGAGGAGAGAGGTGATATGATCGAGACATTTAAACACCTTAAGGGCATAAACAAGGTGAAAGAGTCTAACATGTTTAAATATAAGAAAAATAGCAGGACAAGAGGACACAGCATGAGATTAGAGGGAGGGCGATTAAGGGGAATGTGAGGAAATTCTTTTCACAGAAAGATTGGTAGATGCATGGAATGGCTTACCACAAGAGAGTGGCTATGAATACAGTGCAGGGCTTCAAACAGGCATGGGATAGGCATAAAGGGAGCAATACAAATGACTATGAATAGATAGGTCACTGACAGAGCAAAGGCCGATGGCACATTTATAAAGTAGAAAAGAAATGGGCAGACTGGATGGGCCTTACGGTCCTTATCTGCAATCAACTTCTATGTTTCTATGTAACTGTAAACAAGCCAGCCTTTCTAAACTCTCCAGGCAAACCTTTCCCTTTGTTAAGAATTGCCAGCCCTACTGCACAATTGTCTCATTTTAAAATTTCTATTTTTTTTATTTATAAATAGTATTTTCAAGCTAAGCCTGTAGTTACATTCCTGGGTTTGGACATTTTCCTAACTCTGAGAACATGAACAAACTCTAGCCAGAGCTGATAGGGCTGTGAAGATCTACCAAATGACCAAAGTAATTTCTTGTTGGCGCCATATAGTACTGTTTAGTCACAACCATCACAGTGCTCCCAGATCCAAATAACCATTTTCCTGCAACAAGCCTTCATTTTTCCTGTATTTTCTGCAGAGGCAGCATCAAATTCCTGTATAAATTCCTGTAGATTTTCTATTAGACACTAGTTCCTTATCTGTGACTTTGTTGTTTATTTAAATGTAATATGTTGGCAGCCTTTTATCAGGAAAAGGGCTCTGATTTGCTGTTGGTATTAAAATTATATGTCAAGATGGCCTTGAATGATTTGGATTTATATGGAATCCATAAGGCATAGTAGGAATTTATTTATTCGTTGAATTTTGTTGACCGGGTAAGCCCACCAAGACTAGAAGTCCTTTTTTTTGGGGTAGATGGTAACCAACTGAAATTGTAACATGGCATAAATCCTTACTTGAACCAGATTAAGCTGTTGGTTGTATTTTTAGTGAAAGGGAAATTTGGACAGGACACAGGAAATTCCCTACTCTGCTGGTAACTTGCGGCCAGTAGGGGTGTGCAAGAGGCCAGACATGGCCACTACTCAGTGGAGTGTGGAGGAGGTGATGGTAGATGGCGTTACAGAGTTGGACGTTCATAAGTTCCACGCTGCCGACAGCTTTGCGGCATGATATTGAGCCGATGGCTGATGTGACTGAGTCGGTATCATTTTACATGGAGATGGCGGTTTTTCAGCTGATGCTGGGAGTTCTCAAGTGGCTACCTTAGCGGAGAATCCCAGGGCTATTGTGGAGTCGGCTTCTAACCTTTGATGCAGGATGAACATGAGTCGGTAATCGACATGCCGGCAGCATGCAGTACTGTGGAGCGCTTGGCGCCTTTGGCGTTACGGCATGGAGGAGGCAGGTATCAGGAGACACAGAACAGAACTCTGTAACTGGGAAGTTGCTGCACAGAATCGAACTGGGGCTTTGAGGGCAGTTTGACCGCAAGGCAAGACTGAGTCTGGTACAGAACAGATCGTCGGAACAGCACGGAGTCCTCTGAGAGGATTGTGAGTACAGAGCACTTTTTCACTCATTGCCCACATTTCAACTGTCTAAGGCGTCTGGTTTTGTTTTTAAACAAACCACACAGGACTCAGTGGAGAGCCTCCATTAACCCCTGTAATTTACCAAACGGAGCCTGGTGTGCAGGACGGGTGACTGATTTTTCTTTGCACAAAAAAAGGACCACAGAGCTCTTCCTGTTTCTATTAAGACAATGGGCACAACTGTATCTGAGGCCTCTTCTGCCCTTCAAATCTTGGGTCAAGATGAAACATGGTCCCCACAGGCAGCGTTATCGGCAGCAGGGTGGAAAAAACGGAACAAGGAATTTGGACACCAGACTCAGCTTGGGACGATTCACTGGACATAAATAGATCTGGTCCTAAATGGATACCTGGGGTTTACAGTCAGGTGTAATGCTTGAAAATTCAGTGGTTATGAAAGAGTCCTTACACAAATGTATTGGGGAGAATACTATGCAGCAGAGTAGTCCTGTATTAGAAGGAAGGCAGAGGTAAACAGGCCTGAGAAACCTCTTATGTCCAGCCTTTTTTCTCAGTGCAAAGGAAGCAGCCCCAGGAGAAATGCAGTTCATATTAGATACAAAGGGGATTGAAGGAACGGCCTGATAGATATTTTGTTGGGAGATCTTTATTAAAGGATTCTTTAAAATTTTCTCCCGTGATGTGTTTGCTTTCATCCACAATAATTTTGATGTCAGTTTTGATCCCTGCCTTATTAGAACTATTCTGGGATAGATATAACCAAGTTAAATTTTCCCTCTGAGGACTCCTTTTAGTCATTCCCTTGACAAAACCCTTAATTAAGTTTATTACAGTAATGTTTCAGAATGAGGAGTACGTGTTGAGGATATTGTCTTTTGGTTGTCTCAAGTGTGAGGTACAGAGTGACCCTGAACCAATTCTAGATGCAGAACGGTTTTTGGACAGGTGGGTGGAAATTTAAGGTGAAATTCGACAAAATGCAGCAGGTATAGAACACATTCCTAATTCTTTCTTGTTAGGAAGAGACCGGTGTGGTTTTCTACAGCGGACAGCCGAGGGCCTGTTATGGGTGTGGTGCAAAATCTCATTTATCAAGCTCCTGTGATCAGACGAGATGTGACAATTGTGGGGAAGTGGGTCATATAACCATGTTTTGTTCTAATGCTGTTAAATGTGACATATGTGAGGAATATAATCCGCCTTTAAGGATTGTCCTTGGGCTGCACAAAACAAAAATGTGGGTAATGCGGAATTAATTATTCAAAAAGCTCAGGAAGCTGAGACTAATCAGATTTTGGGACTGCCTTTGGCAACATCACTGTTGGATAAACCAGATTCCATACCTGTGTTGGACACTACGGTTACAGTAATCAGCCTATCAGATTTAAAGGGGACAGAACCGTTAGTCTTAATCCTGATTTGTTGCAACCTGTTTGTTATGTTGAGGCAAAGGGGTTTTACCGGGGTTTTACGGATCAGTCAGGATCACCTATAAAACCTCCTCTGGCTCCTAGGCAGCTCAAGTAGAACCATTAAACCTCAGTTGTCATTAGAACGGAAGGTATTGCCTCTAAAAACTCTTATGAGGTCTTATTATGGGGTGATTCTGAACTAGATATAGCAGATACAGATTCTCAGGTCTCAATTCAAGATGGTCATTTGCGGCTAGAGAAGATTATAAAGGAAAAAGAAGAAAAGAAGGAAAAATAGGGTTCGTGAGTTTTAGTCAGCTTAAGCATGACCCACACATTCACTTGGGCTACCTTAAATACGCATAGTCTATTAAACACTCAAAAAGACGAGCAGTTTTTCAATTACTTCATGATTTAAAAATCTCAATTATTTTTTGCAAGAAACTTGGATGTTTACTAATCACCAGGGTAATATTTTCTCAAAGGACTGGCCTTGAGGGCCTTCATATTGGTCCTTTGGGGAGGAGGGAGCAGATGGAGTAGGCATTCTTTTTAGCTCATATAACTTTGTTCTTCATAGGCTTATTGATTTGAGTCCAGGAAGAACGTTGACTTTAGAGGGACAGTGGTTTACATACACCCTTACGTTTAATAAACATTTATAATCCCCAAACCAAGCGGGCAGGGTATTATGCATGAAACACATTCAACCTTTTTAGTGACTACCATCCCCATCCTTTGGGGAGGGTTTTAATTGTAGTTTGGCACAAAGCAGGAATAGTTTGGGGCGGTAACAAAATTTTTGTGATTCCTTATGTTTAACAGACATTGTTAAAAAGCAGACTTGAGGTCCTGTATGGATCGAGAAGTTTCAGGGCTGACTGGTACCTTTTTACGAAAGGAAAAGTTACACTATAGATTATCTTTTCTTTCAAAGCATATTTCTTATAGTAATTCTCATATACTTCCGGTAGAATTCTCTGACCACGCTTTGTTAATGGTAAATATAGGGGTTGTAATTGGTAGTGGGAAGCAGAGATCGAGATGGAAGCTGAATACCTCTGTTTTGAGGAACACTAAGGTTCAAACATCAATATCATTCAAATTACAGGCAAGGTTGTCCGTAAGATTTCTATATCAAGATATTGGGGTATGGTGGCAGGAAACAAAGGAAGATTGTATTCAGTGGCTACAAAAATATGGTAAGGTAAGTCAGAAGACTAAATTTTTCATTATTTAAAGTTAAGAGCCCAATTACAATTATTGCTTACTAGAGCTAATACATCCAGGGGTGACTTTTCATCACAAATAGAAGAAATCAAAACAGAAATGAGAACCTTTCAATATGATAGAGCAAAACCTTACATGTGGTTATGTCTAATCACATGGGGAAAACAATGTCGGTGACCCGTTTGAGTTATGTAACGGATTAAGGAAAATGTGTCTTTACACTCCCTACAGCAGGGTGATGTCACAGTTTCTTCCATTCAAGAGCATAGGAGAAATAATTATCAGACATTTTAGGGATTTAGAAGCACGAGAAATGCCTTCTTTGAATCAGATTAATAACCTATTAGGCCCCCCATCACACCTGAATTGGAGCCTGATTTTCTTCAACAGCTCAAACAACCCTTTACTCATGAGGAAATTAGGACAGTTATTGCCTCACTTAAAGCAAATGTGGCCCCGGACCAGATGGTCTCTCAATTTATTTTATAAAATGTTTCAACTAGAAATTATTGATTGTTTAACTGTAGTTTTCAATTTTTTCTGGACACAGGAGTAATAGTACATTCCTTTTCTGATGGCTTACAAATTTATATTTTTAAATCAGGTGATAGAAATGTATTTCAAAATGGAGACCTATTACATTACTAAACTCTGATTATAAAATTTTGACAACTTTACTTAATAATAGGCTTAAGAGTTAGCAAACGTAGTTTTATACAAGTGCAGCATCTGCGAATTCGAGCCGCAGTATTCAGTCAGTTTTGTGCTTGATCCGAGATATGATAGAAAAACTTAATGACTCAGGAGAACATGGTTTCCTAGTGACTTTGGATCTAGAAAAAGCGTTTGATAGAGTCAGTCATTTATTTCTTTTTCCACTTTGGAATTCTTTCATGTTCCAATGCAGTTATTGAATTTAATTAAAAATCTATATAGTTCTGGTAATGTGTTTCCATACATTAAAGGTGAAAGGGGAGGGTTTTAAGGTAAAGTGTGGGGTGAGACAGGGTTGCCCTTTAAGCCCTCTACTGTATATTTTCTCACTGGAACCTTTATTAAGAGCTGTAAGTTTAGCCCTTTGTGGCAAGGGATTAGTATCCCAGAGGCAATTCATCAATTTCTATTCAGGCTTATGCAGATGATGTCTGCCTTTTTTTCCGACATTTCACAACTTCAAAGTTTTTTGTTAAATTTGAAGAATATGCCTTTGTAGCTAATGCTAAACTTAATTGGAATAAGACTAAGGGTCTAATCATAGGACAGACTTTTTCAAACCCCATCATTTGGAATTCTATTTCTATAACCTCGGAACCATTAATTATTTTAGGTATAAAATTTGGTCCACAAAATTGTCCAGAAGATAGTTGGAAACTGGTGTTAGATAAGATAGAAAGTAAAGTAAATAGATGGAAAAGGTATAGATTTTCCAAAATGAAAAGAATTCAGGTTTTGAGACAATTTATATTACCTAGTTTACAGTATGTAGCAGCAGTATTCCCATTACCAGTTAAATTTGATACTAGGCTTTACAGTATTTGCTTTCAATTACTGTGGGGAATAGACTTAACCGGTTAAGAGGTGTTTCACATATTTAGAAAAAAATAAAGGGGTTGGGAATGGTGGAGCCAGTTATCTTTTGTTTTGCGATTTTTTTTCCAGGTCATTAAAGAATGTTTAAGTGGATCCAGTAGTCAGGAGGTTCCCTTTTCAAAAGTTTATTGAGGCGCCATATTCTGACCTGGTTACATTGCGCCCTAAACTTTCTGGATGTTTCTCTTTGCGAATACTTTAAACGGCAGCACAGAAACTTTTAAGTGGAACATAATAAAACAACAAATTATAAGTTGTTCATCAAGGACGCTTTATAAAGAGCTGATGGCTGCACACTACTCGATAGTACCGTGTTTAAAACTGACCTAGTGATCAGAATGATGCTATATTACAGCAGTTGAATAACCAATTACCTGTTTATATGTGGGAAAACCAATGGTTAGCATTATATGGGAAATTAAATGTAAGAAGTGCAGTGAAATATAAGGCTAAGGAAGAGAGATCTTGTCCCTATATAGATTGTATAAATCAAGAAGAAACAATGGATCATTTCTTTCTAAAGTGTTCAGTGTCATCTAAATTTTGGGAACATCTAGCGGTGGTTTGGAATCTTCCATGGTTAGCCAGGCCTTCTTATGATATCCTGGTGACTGGAATTTTTCCTTCCTTCTTACATCAATATAATAAAGGGACTTTGCGGGTCTTTATTGCTTGTTTAAGATATTGCTTATGGAGACGAGATGCCAGTGGGTCCTATATCAAAGGAAGCCCTTAGTTAAGGGCTTTAAAGAATATGTTACTAATGTTCTACATAAGGTATTTCTTTCTGATTTACAGTTGTATAATGGAAAAAAGTTCAATTCTGGTGGAAAGGTTTTTGCATATCATTAAATATAAATAGATTAGAGGTGTTATCTTTTATTCACTAGTTCAGTCTCATAGGTCATTAAATGTGGTTATATATCATTTAGATGGTGTCTCCATACTGTACATAGTATCTTTGTAGTATTAGGTTTAGGATTACACTTTGGGGCTTATAAACTAATGTACGGGAGTATCTTTTTTTGTGTTCCTTACGTGCATTTTAATTTTTCCTCTGTATATGGTGAATATATTTGTTTTATGATTTTCTTTTTGTATTGTTATTTTATATTGCTTACTAACTCGCTATGAAGGCTCTTAGTGTTTAAATGTTCCTGTGTTTTCTTTCTTATGTGTTTATTTCAATAAAGTTACCCCTACTCTTTCTGGTAGGGCGCTGATGTGTGATGGATGATGGAGCAATTCTTGCTCAGTCAGTTGGAAGACCTACAGGGCAGATCTCCCTCCTTGTAGGTCCAGCATGGGAGTTAGTGCATGAAGTTATGGCAAGTGAAATGGATGGCATCATGATGGATATATGGATCAGTCGGAGCTGGATTTACAGATTCTGATCGGCAGGCCTACAACCAGAGTGGACTTTGTTTATTCTTTAAGTGAAAAAACAGCAACAATGCTTATTGTTGGTACTTGACCCCAGAACATGGTGGGAGCCACGGTGTGGGACTCCTGTATGATCGCCAAGTGTGGCGGAACCGAGCGTGATGATCAAAATGTGCTCCTGAGCGGTGCCGGGAGTCTGAGGTAGGCCTGCTCCAGTGTGAGGCTCTGGACGGGCTCCACCCGAATGGACTGAACTGTGTCAGGCTTTGGTGCCAGCAGTAGTTGTGGATGGCCATACAAATGTCCCTGAGATTCCTGATATGGCCATGGCCACAGTGACTACTATTCTTGATGATTCTACTTTATGGGTGATTTAACTCCTTGTGATGAGCACATTTCTGATGATATTATGCACTGTGTTGGGGAGGACCTGAAAGTACAGAACACTACAGTGGAGGATCTGGGCCTGAGAAGTGGTCAGCAGGAGGCAACACAGGTGAATAAACCAGAGGGATAGTCTGTTGACTCAGTGCTGCAAAAGTGCAGGGTGGATGAAGGTGGAGGTAGGAGGGTGGGTCCCGGACCCGTTGGACAAGCCTGTTTCAGGTGTGGAGGCTTTGGGTCCTCCCTCATGATACATGGCTGAGGACAAGTGTCTGGAGACACAGGAGAAATCCCTGCCTGTGGGAGTTCGGAACCTAATGTTGCTACTTCTGGTGGAGCTCCTACTCTTGCCTGTCCCATAGAGTCTAACCCACAGTGGGACACGGTACTTGGGGTGACCATGTGGAAAATGTAAACCCAGTCCTTCGGTGGTGGTGGGGGTTACATCCGTCCCTTCTCTGGAAGCAGTTCTGCAGCAGAGAGACTTTTCTCTAGTACCATCACGGCACAGTGAAAGAATGCTGTCCATATACTGTATTTGAGAGGTATGCCTCTTCCTCCTGATCGACTGTATATTGGGAAAACATTGCTGATGGATTCACTGAGATTTTTCTCAAATGAAATCTATGCCTTGATTCACGCGTCAGGTGACATGATGTATGATGTGAGTTTGAAATCTCCTGTTTGGCCTTGATCGTTTTGGGGCTTCTTATAAGAAGAAGAAGCATTCGACGTTATAGCTTCCCTTCCGTGTCCTCCTATTATGAAACCTGCTATTAAATAAGTTACTGTGCTCTTCAGGAATGAAGGTAACCATACATGATGTGACATATTGGTTGTGACAGCGTTGTGAGGTGCTGGGGATCCTTCCCCAATCTTGGATGAAGAACACATCTGGACAGGGGCTGGAAATTTAAGGTTCATCTATGATCTGGGCCTCAGGACCCAAAGCATCTGCCTAGTGTCTTTTTAGGGTTTGAACAGGGTCCTGCTTCTACCTGGGGCAACTGAAGACATGCTTTAGGTGTGGGTCCCATCTCCATCTCAGCAATGCCTGTGGCAGGATAAAGTGTTCTTCCTGTATGGGCTATGGGCACAGTAGTAATGACTGTACTAGTGCACAAAAGTGTAATTTATGTGACATCCCTGGCCATGTATTTCGTAACTGTGAGTGGGCCATGCATAACAAGTTGGACCACCCAAAACAGGAGGCAATTGTGGATAAGGCAGAGTCTCAGTATTGCGACCCAGAAATCTGTTAGAGAATAAAATTGGGCTGATGCAATAGACAGAATTCTGCTACAGGGACCAATTCCTACTTCTGATGGGGCTGGTAGAGAAACTGTTCCACCCTCCCCTCCTGGTCAGTGAGCTCTTGGAGCCCAACCCTGTGGTTGTACAGGACATAGAAGTGGAAAATCTGATGCAAGTGGAGCCAGTTGAAATCTCTACAGAGGCTCTACCTTCTGTGGTTACTCCATTGAGGGAGGTTCTGGAGGAGGATGCGGGGAGATGCCACCACCTGAAATGACTCTAGTGGCTTCAAGAAACAGTCCTTAAAACAGTAAAGTCAAAAGCCAAAGTTCAGTGGATGGAGGGATCTGTGACACCTATCCCTCTGGTGAATACGTATGACATACTTCAACCTCTGGATCTGGACCTTGGGAAGATTCGAGTCATCCTCTATGATCTCTTCACAGAAAGGGTGTCCTCGGAGTCTGAAGGCGTTGTGACCAAGACAGCGGTACAGGCACTGAGGACACATCAGAAACTGGAAGGATCTCAGCCTAGATGAAGCCAGCAACTGGGTAAACAAGCAGTGACTTGATTTCTTGAGAGTGACTTATTGTCTGTTTTTATTTTGCTACCAATGACATGCTATCTCTCAACCATTTACTTATAACATCACCACAATTAATGTGAATAGTATCCAAAATGGTCATAGAAGAGTGTTACCTTTTCAGTAATAAAGATTATCATATTGACATTGCACGTTTGGGGTCTATGTGATACGGTGAGCAGCCTAAAGGTGGTCACGCTATCACTCAGTCAGAGTGCTGAACACATTTTCAGCACTCTGAACCTCCTAACACATCAGCACAACGGTGCCAGAACATATTTTTACTATTTCTGGGGGCTGTACTCGCATACTGGCACACCCCCCACACCCCCCTACTTAAGGGTTTATCAACTCCAGGGGGGTGCATGTCGGGGAGGTGAAAGTAGTAAAAATAAAGGTTGGGGCCAGGTGCAATAAAATAGCACAGTGCCCGGACCCAAACCCAGTATTTCAGCCACCCCAGCCATTGCCCAATCCTCGACGTCATGCCGCAGCTCGACCAGTGACCATGAGTGCCACCCCTACAGCCTCTCCACCCCTAGCCCATGCTCACTGTGCTCGCTGCCACCCCTGCAAACATATGTATAGCAACATTCTGTCACCTAGTTCGCCCACCCCTCATCCGTCACCTACCCGTTGGTCACCATGAGTGGATTGCGTGAGGAAGGTGTCGCTGTAATGGACGGCGCCCTTCCTCATGAACCCACTTCACGGGTTACCTGCATGTTTACAGGATGCACATTGTATACATTGAATGATGTGGAAAATGCAAAAATTGTGGTGTTGGGGCCCGGCCTTTTTTCTTTAACTTTGGAGCTGTGGCAGGGTGGGGGTTTGTTTACAGGATTGGATTATTTGCTCATTAGGATGGTGGACATAGACCGGGAGGGTGCTGCTTTTACATTTAAACGTGGCCATAGATGGTGGAGACTAAACACCTTATATGGACCCCAAACCAAAAAGGGAGGGTGGACCTGTTGTCAGTAGTGAAACCTTTTCTGTTTACATCTCATCTACTTATCTGGGCTGGTGATTTTAATTGTTGTTTGGCAACTGCTAGTGTAGGCTCGGTGGCAAAAAAATGTATTGTGATTCAAACACCTTACATGGTATTCTGCAGCAAACGGGACTAGTTGATACTTATAGGAGGGTACATGCCAGGGGATATACTTTTTATAAAGCTCAATTGGCTAGGAGGAGTGATTATGTGTTTGCTGCTGCCTCCTTCTGCTGTGTGCAGGCTGTCACTGTTCCCATGGCAACCTCGGACCACTTAATGGTGAAAGTTACTTTATCCCTGGGGAAAGTGTTAGTTGGGGCTGTGGACTCTGAAATTAAACAACACAGTACTTCAGGAGGCACTTGGTGTGGCTGAAGTCTGGGACCTTATATGGGCTCAGATGTCAGTGATAGATTTGGAGCATAATGTGAGCCGCTGGTGGGTTCAGACATAATTTGACATAAAAGCTTCATGAAGTCATGGGCTTTTAGATCCCATTCAAATAAATATCTCCATTATTTGACCTTACGGGCAGTATATGTGAGTGGTGTTCTTAGAGAACAGAGGATATGGGGAATATTTTGGTCAGGTATCTCCAGCTGAAGAAGCAGATGGAGGAGATGCAGTATGAAAAGGCTTCCTCCTTCTATATGAACATCATAGAAGGACCCTGAGGAAATCAGCCACAGGTGACATTTATGAAAGTTGTAAACAAAGAGTGCAACAAGGGTGATGACCTCTCTGTGCTCGCCGGGGTTGTGGTTCAGTCACATGATAACATCTAATGGTTTATTACGACCTTGTACTATGCCAGACTGTGCATCAACTTTGCTTTCTGAAACAGTGAAACCAATCACCAGTCAGAAAATATGGACGGCGTTAGCACCTCAAATAGTAATATGACCCCTGGGGCCGGATGGTCTGACCTCGGAGTTTTACAAGACCTTTATTGCAGATTTGGTGAACGTTTTGAGGGTGGTGTTCAATATGATTCTGGACATACCTGAAGTAGTACAAGCGGTACAACTGTTTGTGTATAAAAGAGGGACAGATGTCTTTTGCAAAACTGGCGACCACTGAGTCTCATGAATTCTGATCTGAAGATCTTAATGAAAATTCTGGCCAGTCAACTGGGGACTGTGGCCCCATTGTCATTGACCCCAGCCAGGTTTGTACAGTGAAAGGAGGAATATTACAGATAATCTACTGTTACTTAGGGTGGTGGTATCCCAAGGACAGCGGGATGCCCTGAGTGGCTATTTGCTGAGCCTGGACCAAGAACAGGCATATGATAAAATTTCTGATCTATATCTTAAAAGGGTTTTGGAAAATATGGTATGCCCAGTCAATTTGTTGCCCGGATCATGAAGCTGTATTCCATTGCCTCCTCGTGCCCTTTGATAAATGGACATCTGAGATGAGCTGTGCATATTGATCGGGGGTCCGACAAGGATGCCTAATGAGCCCCATTTATATATATTAGTCTGGATCCCTTGTTAAGATTAATTAGGCAGAATGATGGAATTAGTGGTATCCACCTTCCTGGGCTTCCTGACCTCATGAAAACACTAGCTTATGCAGACAGTATCTGTCTCCTGGTGGCAATAAGGACTCGGCCGATATTGCTTTAGGTGTGATTCAGCATTTGTCACAACTGGACGGGTCTGCCTTAAATATTCAGAAATGTTGTGGATATGTCTTGAGTCCGAGTACAGAACCTTGCAGGATATCCAGCACATTCGCATGTCGGATAAGGCAATTAAGATCCTGGGCATCACATCTGAGTCTGGAGACATGGCGAAGGACAATTGGGTGATGGTTTTGGCACAGAGCAATGAGAAGGTCCGAATTTGGAAATGCTGGCAACAGACTAAGAAAAAGCGAGTGTCTATTGTTAAAACTTTATATTTACCCTTGTTGATGTTTGTTGGTGTGATATTTCTGCCCTGTGCTCACTGGATGTCACCATTTTGAGCCAGACCTTTCAACTAATATGGAGTCGTTTGAACCTGATTAAGAGGGAGACCCTGTATACAGCCATAAAAGAAGGAGGTTTGCAATTGTTGAACCCATTAACTATTTACATAGTCTCTTCTTGTTTACCACAGTTTCTGCATTTCTCCTGTCAGGTGTAGCAGAATGGAAATGGGTGGCAGCTCTTTGGTTGACCCCATTGTTGCAACTTGGACACAGGGTCCTCTGGTAGCTCAGAAATGAGAGATTTGGCCTTTGTATATTGTTTATGGTTTGGAATAATTACGTAGGTGGAAGCTGACAAAGCACAGATTTCTGTGCTTAATAGGAAGATACTGTATAGTGCAATACAAGAGGGGTCTTATCAGATTCATGTGGAATATTTAGATCTGAGCCATAGTGTTCATCCTTTGTTGGAGACCTGTCTTACTGATAAGTGCACCCCACCACAGATGTGAGATGTGCAGTGGTTGAGTGCCCATGGTCGTCTTGGTGTCAGAGGGAATGCTAAACACAAAAGTTTTGAGGAAAGGTTTTGTCCGAGAGAACAGTGTCAGCACCTGCTTGAAATGCAGGAGCATTTTTCTCCTCAGCCCATCTGCAGTGGAGATGTGGGAAGAGATTGGTCGCAGATGGGGTGATGTCGGCTGGTCCAAGGTCACTTAAAGCAATATGATCACGGGTACTGTATAGCTTTCCACTGCTTTAGATTTAGGAACCTGTTAGACTGTTGTTCTCCTGTATAAAATTTCTCACATGGCAGGTGTGCTGCAGATGTCTTACAGCAAAAAATCTTACCACACATCCTGCCAGTGGTGCAAGTGGTAGATAAAGTACAGGAACTCAGGCAATGGCAAATACGAGATAGAGAATGAAGTTCCTCAATCTGAAGGATAACTGTATATATACTATGGGATTCAATTAGGGATATTGAAGTATTTCTAGCAAAATATCATTGTTGTACCAGTCAAATTGTGTGATGGAATCCCTGATTTCAAGTCACAGGCCCAAAACTGTCAACATTTTGCTAGTTTAAGAATTTCAGTTCCAGTGTCAGTGAGAAGAAGTACAGGAACTCTGTTCCTGCTGCAAAAAGGTACAGGAACTGAGTTCTGTATGCTCTCCTGTTCACTTTCATCACCGCATCCTGGTATGCATGATTGAGAAGGAAATTGTTTCTCAGGCAAACTTTGATCAGGAGAAAATGTCATGGGAATGGTGGAAGAAGTGGTGGAAGGGAGTACCACTGCAGAACATGGTATGAGGTTTAACAGGGTGTGCACTTGTGGTGGTTTGCTCAGGGTGCAGTCAATTTTTTTTCTTTGATGTGTTTGTTAATACACGGGTGTTTTAGTGTATGTTACTTGGTGTGTAGTACATTTTCAGTTAATTGGGAAATGCTGTCTGGAGGTTTTTTTGTATTTGTTTCCTTATTCTGTATATTTTTTCAGTACCCATTTTGTACACAAGTTGTTCTTTGTATGTTGTCAATTTTACAAACTTTTTTTTCTCTCCTCATTTTATGTATCTGTACCTTGTATGAACTTGATGTTCAGTGCTTTATGTTTCAGTTTTGTACTTCTTCTTTTTGTAATAAAACTTCCCTACTCTTTTGAGAAGTGCCACTGGGTCTTTAACATTGACCTGAACAGGCAGACAGAAAAGACAGGCGCACCCCATGCTGCAGTACAGTGTCAGTACTGGGATTTAAAGAGCTAGTGGAGCCAAACCAGATAGACAGGAAAATAATATAAATTTTAAGTAGTCAGTTATAAAATCTTATTTCTGAAGTACCTTTCTATCACCTTTGCCCATCAGAGAGTCTTCTATGTCATAATGTTGTGCTTGATGTATGGAACAGCTCTTAGCATAGCAGCTGACATATCTAGCTCTACTGCCCCCCACTACATCATCAGCAATGTGATTTCACTGACAGTGAAATCACATGAATTACCTGGCAGTCACTGAATTGCTGTTGCTAAGTAACAGTGATGTCACAGTCAGTGAGATCACAATGCTAGTGATGTACTGGGGGCAGTATAACTAGCTATGTCAGCTACCACACAGAATGCTGTTCCACATCACACATATTAACATCAGGTAAACAATCTTCTAATTAAACAAAGGGAAAATATAAGTACCTCAAATATAAAGGTAATGACTGCTTTTACAATCTAGTATTAGTTTTAGGCAGTACACAAGATCTTCAACCCACATGCCTTGTGTGGGGATAGAACCTACAGCTTTCTGATCTTCCAGTCTCAGAGGCCAGTGTGCATGCTATTTTTGCATCTTTCATTTGTTAATTTTGCACAAATTCTCTCAGATTTTTTCTGACCACCTGATGGAATCTTGAATTAATTACACAAATGTTAATAATAACTGGTGACCCCCATTATCAACCCTTTCTGAGTACTGTAAAGTCATATCAACCGCAGGTTGATGCAGAAAACTCATATCAACCCACGGGTTGATTACGACTGATCTCCGCCAAGAAGCCTGCAGCAGTCCAGACCAATTCTGTTGAACAGAATACCCCAAAGACCAGTCTGTGCTGTAAAATAATTTCCCCAATTCCTCAGTTTTTTTGTTTATTTTTGCGAAAAAGCCACGATTATACGGGAGAGCAAGTGACTCAGTGGCTTCAGAAGAGTTGATGCAACCGTTTGTGGTGTAGCTATGCCAACACTCGCAAATGGTTCTATCAGGTCTTCAGAAGCCTCGAGTCACTAAGCTCTCCTTGCTCTATTAGCGCTTTTTCCACCAAATACTAAGGAAGGGCTGTCACTGAAGTCGAGCGCATCCCTTCTTTGGCTGTCAGTCCAGTTGGGTGGGCCAATGATCCCAACAACACTGCTCTCTCCTGTCGCTATCGAAGACCCACATTGCTGACTGCTCATTCCTGTACCTCCTCATCGCCACACCAGTAAGGTACATTTTGTTTTTATATATTGTTTATCTTGCCTTCACAAAAAAATAAATGTATCCTGCCAAAATCGCACTTCTATTGGGGCTTCCTCAGTCAGTCAGTCAGATCGGAAACTGACTGGAGCTGACCGACTGCTATTGTGCTGCACACAAAACAAAGCACCAGCAATTATAAAAATAAAGTCTAGGTGAGGTGTGTTCATGGTGGTTTTTACACCCTGGTGACTGATGAGCTCATAGACCTCTCGAGCCTCTCTTGAGGTTTAAGGCTCATCACTCACCTTGGTGTGTAAAAAACACCAATATACTCCCTGCCTAACCATTATTCTCTATTTATTTCTTCAAGGCCGTGACCCTGCAACTAAATACACATTCAGTACATCATATTCTAAAATGAGAAAAACAAGTTTTCTGTTTCTACTCTTGCCTGCAATCTGTGCTATGGAAAGGAATGTCAAGCAGCTAGCAATCTGCATTCCACAGTTTGTAATCTGACACTGAATCTACAGATGACTTTTGTTTTCACAAACACCAAGAAGAAATTAGTCCCTTGGTGTTAGACTGAGCTGAACAGATAATAGTTTAAAAAGTTTTGTTTGTTAATATCCTGAGAAGTTCTGAGATACAATACAGTAGCACCTCCTCTCCCTTCAGATGCCTTTAACATAGAGCTACAAATAGCAAATATCAGAGGTGGTGCACTACTTTGCAGCTGTGGAGGAATATACATAAATATCTAAAATGGAAGTTCTAAGAAAAGCCATTTTAGAGCTACAGATGACAGAAGGGCTGTAGGGTCTGCCCACAGCTCTAAAAGGAAAAACAGGAACATGACAAGAACAAATATGTCAGCCAATCATAAGTAAGAATGCCATTTTGAGCCTGCTTGTTAGATACATTTTATTTTTCAGCACTTAAATAGATGACACTAATCATAAAATATTGTTTAGGACATATGGGAAAGAAATCCCAGGCATAAAACTCATAAATCTGTTGGCAAATACTTCATGAACCCTGTACGTGCCTATGTCCCTTATCATTCATTACATTAACATGTTTGTTAAAACTCTGGATTTGAGAGCTTTTTCATTTGTACCCATTGATTCCAGCCTTGGGACCGCTCTTGAGCAGGTACAATATTTTAAGTATCTCTGCATCACCATCGACAGCAACTTATCCTATGGGTGCATATTGACAACATTGCCAAAGCAGTCAATATTAGCATCGGCCTCCACTACAGACACAGGCATTCCTTACACCAGAAGCCTTAAGGTTGGCTGTACAGAGCTGTGTTACCACCATTATTGATTATGGATTGATAATCTATGGATCTGCCACTGAAACTGCTCTCTGGTGCATTTCACTGCTCTAAACAAGGTGTGTCACCTAATCTCAGGATCCCACTGTCTCACCCACTCTTGCGACCTCTCTGCCCAAACTGGTTGGCTCCAGCTCAAAGATTGCATCAAATATCAAACATGTCTGATGGCCAGAAAATAACCTAGGCATCCTACCAACTGGAACTGAAGGTCTTCTCAGACCTCTCTTAATACCCTCCATACCCGTGGCTCTGAATCCCAGCTCTTTCTGGTCCCTCACTGCCGTACTTCCAGGACAAAGATCGTTCACTTACAGAGCCCCTCTTTGGATGAATGCCCTCAACTGTGACATCTCCTCTGAATCCAAATTAGGCCCTTTCAAATCCAAGCTACAACTGACTACTCTACCACTTATTCCTGTGACTGTTTCTGCTAAACCCTTTTTGGCAATTTAGACGCTTACACTTGATTACTGTTAAATCTCCTTAGTAGCATCTCTGACATCCCCTCCCTGTTACCCTACCCCTTCACCTTTCCTCCCTCTACCTAATGCCACACCCTGTCTGTCCTGACAAGGCCAGTTGGCTGATTTCAACTTACCTTATGACTTTACCAGTAACTGACAAAACTTGTTTTGGCTGATTTTCAATTTACTGTATGCATTCCTGTGCATGAAACTGCTTAGCGTTACTCATTTCTATTCTTTAATTCACTATGAATGTCAACTATTGCTTCTTTCTTATTTACAATTATTTTACCATAGCCTGTTTAGTATGTAAACCTGTTGATCTCCTTTTCTCTATGTATACTGTTTTGCCATACTTTTTGTTCTGTTAACCTGTTGTATTATGCTGCTGACATGGAACCTTTGTAAAGAGCTTTAAGCTCAAAAGTATTTGTAATCTGAGATCTAAATAAATAAAAATAAATACAAAATAAAAATTGACAATAAAATTCAATAATCCACTAAAACTGCAATTGTTATGCCTGTGTCAGATAAGTGGAGGGTAGACCACATAGTAATAGCTCTCAAAACTGGTCCAGCTTGGAAAATATAAAGCAGTCTACTTAATGTCAATACTAGGAAAGCTACTTGAGACAATCATAAGAAACAGAATTGCTAAATCTTTAGACAAAAATAACTTTTGTGAATTAAGTACACTGAGGGTAGCATACCAAAGAGGCCATTTGCTAGAAGACCAGTGTTTAAGGTTCCAGAAAGAATTCCAGGGGATTAAGTGTGAGTATATTTACCCTAAGGTGGGAATCAGCCACTATGGAATAACAGCTGCACTATTTTCAGCTATTACTTCCATATTCTGGGGCATGAACTGCAAATGTGCAACTCATGTGCAGTTCTGCTGGTGCTATCATGTTGTAATGGCAATATGCCATTCACCGCAACTGCGCATGTGCAAGTGCCACTCAGGCACAGTTGTGTCACTGCAACCAACACAGGCAACAAAGAAAACCATCTCGCACCCTCCACTGCTGCTGTCCTCCCGCTCCTCCATTCCCATCTTCATGCTGATATGGGGGTCCCCAATGCTCATGTCAGCATTATGTAGCCCCCACTCATGTGGCACACTGGGAGCACACCCCAGTATGCCCAAATGTATTGTTTTCCCCACCTCCTGCCAACATCAGGGTGACCAATCCCCATGTCAGCATCATGTACCCCACTCATGTGGCACACTGGGAGATCACCCCAGTGTGCCCAAATGTTTGTTTTTGTTTTGCTTCCTGTACATAAAGAAAACAGTCCCTCAAAGTATTTTTATCTGTAAAAAGAAAACAGTCCCTTATCATCACCCCAGTCCCCTCCCCATCCCCACCCTCCCACTGAGCACCCACCTCCCGCACCCTCCCTTACCCCATACTTACCTCAAGAGGTCAACACTGTCATCTTCTCTGGACCAGGACATGTCTGCACTCTTCAAAGCTGAACGCAAACTGAAGACACAACAGTAAGCGTGCTATAATGCCATCCAATAGGGTCTTCAACTTATGTTGATAAATCAGCCATTCTTTTTATTTTGGCTCAAACTTTCAACATGGGTTCTTGGACCCCACCTCATTAAAACTTTCACTGTTGTTTCATTACTCAATCCCAAAAGATGATTTTGCGGTCGCTGTGCAGAATCACCTTTCAGAACCAGTTCTGAAATGACAGTAGCACTGTTCATGAGGAGGGGTCCCAAAAGCCATGTTGAAAATTTTGTGAAAAAAATTCAAACAATGACTGCATTGCGAGTGTGCATTGTGCAGTTTCAATACATATCCCCTAACTTTGCCAATTTTTTATATTTCACTCCACATTTTCAACATTGCCAGTTTTGCACATCTCCTTTTAACAGAACAACTGTCATTCATCACATCCTGCCCAGAATGTGTTTTCACATCTGTGGCACAGAATGGCACGGTCGCACTGTGAAATCACCTTTCAGGACAAGTGAACAAAATGACACTGTCACTTTTCATGAGGAGAGTCCCAAAAGGCCAAGTTGAAAATTTGGTGCAATACCTCCAAAATGGCCAAGTTTACACCCGGCATTCAATAATTTCTATCACATGTAACTTTGCTCACTTGACAGCTCATCACAGCCCTATTGGCTCTGGCCAGAATTTGTTAAATACAGTAATGGTGTTACATTTGCTTGCACCCATTCAACTGGTATTTTCCTGTTTGTATGTTTTGATTAAAAATCTGCTTTATGGGGGTCAATAATATGTTTTTGCATTATTTTGATCATGTTTGTTGTTATAGCGTCTGGGCCTGGTGAGGTTCAGAGTGTTAATGATTTCATTTTGTTGATAATTTCTTCAGAACTGAATGTAATGTTTGATTTTCTCAATTTAATATCTTGTTACATTATGTCTTTGCTTGTATTAAAAACCTTACATAAATATTCATTTAGGTTGTTAGCCACATCAGATGGGTTATTTGTAGTGACAGAATCTATTTCAAGTGGCCTACTTGACATTTATGTTTCATTAAGGAATTTATGTAACTGTAGAATATTTTATTGTTACCTTTAGCTACCTGACTTGGTAGATTTTGTTCCATTGTTCTTTAGCTTTTTAATCTCACATTTATAGTTGTTCTGTGCTCTTTTAAACTTTTCCCAATGAAAATAGTTTTCTTTTATATTCTGGCCTGGATATTCAGAAGGGTTGCGCCATGCAACCCACTGATCTCGCCCTAGTAGCGATATTCAAATGGGGATTGTGCCTGGCAGAAATCCCAATGCACAGAGTGCATCAGTAATGTATGTAGCGCGCAGGTGGGGGTCAAGCCCATGCATACTCCGCACATCCCGATATTCAGCCCGGATGTGCTGGAGTCCATGCATGCTAACCCCTACTTGTGCTACACACAGTGAGCCAAAAAAAAAAAAGGAACAACAGCTGCCCACCCACAGGTGAGCTGCCATATTACAGGGAGTAACACAACAGCTGCCACCTGTGGGTGGCCACCTGAGCTGTGGCTGCACCTTCGATGGCAGCACGCCCATGCCCGAGCGGCATCTGTGTAAAAATATAAGTCCAATATCTCTGGTGGTCCAGTGGACCACTGCATGAATCGCAGGCTTCAGTAAATTAAAACATTCCTATATCCCTGGTGGTCCAGTGGACCGCTCGAACCTGATTGCAGGCTTCAGTATGAAAAATATGTCAATATCCCTGGTGGTCCAGTGGACGCTCGCAGCTGATCGCGAGGCTTCAGTATGAAATAATACATCCAATATCCCTGGTGGTCCAGTGGACCACTTTCGCAGCCCGATCACGAGCATATGTAATAATGAGAGCTCCACGGTACCCCCTGCCACCCACCCACTGAGCCCACTGCCCGCTCCCCAGTCAGCAGGTCGGTGGCAGCACCCCCACCGCCTGTCGGCCCCAGCCATCCAACTGACGGTGTACGGTTGTCGCCCATTGGTCCACAGCATGAGCCAACTGGGCATGCAGCTTCATACCAGATTACATATCAAATATGTGAATGGATCCATTCACATATCTGACTGTGTAGTACTGCAGTGGCTGCACACCCACTGGCTCACGTTGTGGGACCTATGGACGTAGCAGCCCTACCACACACCATCAGTCAGCGGGCGGCAGGCAGGTGGGTTGCTGCCATCCGCTGCTGACCGGGGAGGGGCGGTGGGGCTCAGTGGGCGGGTGGGGAGGGGGTACTGTGGAGCTCTCCTTATTATTACATATGCCCATGATCGGGTTGTGAGCGGTCTACTGGACCACCAGGTATATTGGACATATTACTCATACTGAAGCTCATGGGACATGTGAGTGGTCCTGCTGGACCACCAGGGATATTGGACTTATATTTTGCACAGATGCCCGCGATCAGGCTGCGAGCGGTCCACTGGACCACCAGGGATATAGGAATGATTTTAATTTTACTTATGCTCACGATCGGGCTGCAAGCAGTCCACTGACCACCAGGGATATAGGATGAATGTATTTTTCAACCTATGCCCATGATCGGGCGGTAGGGCCATTGCCGGCGCTGTGCGGGGCATGGTCCCTAGCGGCCTACAGCCTGGCAGGGTGCCAGGCTAAGTAACTGGGGATTGGTGCACCTGCTTGCAAATGGGACTATAATGACATGCAAATGGCCCTATTTGTGTATTGCATACATTATGGTCCCATTTGCATGCGCACTTTGAATACTGTGGTTGTGCATAGCAATGGAACTTGTGCTAGCACATCCCCTGCTCCACTCTGGCCACTTGCACTATGCACAGTGCCACTGCACCATGTGTACTGTGGGTGGCCAGGGTGTGATATTCAACTATGCTGTGCCATGGCGCGCCTCCATTGAATATCGCCCAGTCAAGCCCTGCGCAGCAAAGTTTGCGCTGCACCCAGGTTTGCACCACAGCCTGGTACAGTCTGAATATCCAGGCCTCTATGTATAATTTCTTTTTCTGCTTATTAATTTTGTGATTTGATGATTTAACCATTTGGGTTTTACATTTGCATTTTTGGATTTTTTTTTTTTTTATGTCTACATACATTTTCATTCTCAAGTACTTGGCTTATAAATCTGCCAAATGATTTCAACATCCATATCTTTAAATCATTCTCACCAATTTATGCTAGCTAAACTTTCATCTATTGTGTTTATATTTGATTTACTATAATCATATATTTTTGTCAAATTGTTTGATATTTATTTTTGTAATATCAAAAACAATCATATTGTGATTGCTATTTGTTAAGGATATTTTACTTTGCAATTTTTTATTTCAATACTTTCTGATGCTTGAATAAGGTCCGAGATGTTTTGTCCCTTAGTTGGAACTTGAACATGTTGTTTTAATAATAATTCACTGCATAAGGTTAACAACGCTTCTGAAATATTTTGTTGGGCTGTAATGTTGATCCAGTTAATATCTTTTAGATTTAAGTCTCTCATGCCTTTTCCAGTTCATTCATTATTTCCTCTGAAGATTCTCTAGATAATAAGGGTATATTTAGAGGAAACACAAATGCCAGGTCAATGAATATCCTATGTAGTGTGTGTCTACTGGTATTGATTGAGCAGAAGCTGTTTCGTATACTTAAAGCTAAATAAAAGGGCACCACACATGAGACTCATTATTGTTGGTGCAAGTTATAGAGCAGAAGATGAGTGCTGAGTTCTTTGCTTTGATTATATAGGGACCTGTTTACAAATAGAAGCAGGTTGTGTGAGGCTAGTCAGACTATTCATTTAAGTGCCATGAATGTATGTGCCTGGACTTAAGCATGACAGACTTAAAGAAGAAGAAGAGGGCCAGGGCCTGCTGATGAAGCCTAAGTACCAGGCTCAGCACTGTAGCATCTGGACTTCATGGTGAAAATAAATTCACATGAATTGTTTTATTTATTGACTGTGCTGTTTTCTGTCCTCATTTACTTACTGCAGCACCACTGTGTCTTGTAAGGCATAGCCATTCTGTGTTTGTGCAGGGGCAGAAACCTTCAAATAACTAATCTCACACTAACTTATCATTCCACATGTACTTTAATATGTACACAAAGGCAATACATGAAGGAGGTTGGGGCAATTGGTCAGTTATAGAGGTTGTGACTTGGCCACATTGCAGAGGGAGTTATGGTAGAGGGTGTCCAGTTTGTAGCAGATTTATTGCCCTTAGTTAGCTACCCTCAGGGCTCAAACTCAGTACTGAAGGAGCAACTCAGCATGAGGAACATTGGGTGCTGCAGTCCTGTTAGCCCAACATGCATCACATCTGCACTGGAGGATTGACTGCAGGAGCAGGAGTAGTAACCAGCATAAATGGGACCCTAGGGTAAAACCCCATATACAATTTGTGTCATTGGCAGAATGGTTCAGAAGAACTACTCCACAATTGCAGAAGTATTGGTTACTCCTCATGGCTTGGCCTTGTCCAGCAGGGATGAAGCAGAGTGGTGAAGGTAAAACAGAATCGGGGACCAAGAAGTGTAACCCCCACCGCCCCCTTATTTAACCAGCAGGCACACCTCCCATAGTCTAGGGGAAATGAGAGGTGGGGTTACATTGATTGCCAGCATTAGACAAGGTGGGATATGCAGATGGAGTAGAAGTTATAAAAACACAAACCAAATGTGGCTACTAGCTGGCGGGCCAATACCATGGCCACAACCCAGGTCCTGGGGAGAAAAAATTTGCTCAGGGCTATGCTAGGTTTGCACTTCTGGACAGGGGTACCCAAGAACTCCACACACAGGAAGCAATAACATAAATGTCCATACCAGGTTGGGATTCTAGAATGTGGCTTTATTCCCTTTACACAGTAGGAACAACACAAAGTGAAGATGGACCCCAAAGGGTAACACAAATGGTAAATGCAGACATCTGTGGTACAGAACTCTAAAACTTCCCATATAGCATAGGATGACTGTAGAAATTGCAGACTATGCACCTGTAGAACACACACAAGCAATTTCCCTTGACTAGGCAGACACGGCCAGTACTGGGAAGTCCCATATTGCATAGGATTACTGTGGCACACAGAACACGATGGAGCACATGAGGCTCAACACTGGAGGACCACATATAAGGGGTAACTGGAGAAACCCACTTACTGGGGCAAAACTGGAGAAGACCCACTCACTGGGGTACAACTGGAGAAAACCCCACTCACTGGGGTAGAACTTTCTTTAGGCATTGGACACATGCACTGACAGAAAAGACAGGTGCCCTTCAGAACCTGGAGTGCTAATCTGGTCACTCCAGATGAGGGATCACCCACCTTTTGTTTCCAAGTTCATACTCAGCCATCCCTCTGGAAATTACACCTCACATTATCCAAAATGTACAGAAGATGCTTTCTAGAAATGCATTTCACACTTAACATCCTCACAGAACACCACAAGGGTGTCAAAGTTAAAAGTTCTGTTCACATGAATGGTCACATTATGGACTCCACAGAGGACAGCCAACTTTTAAACTGTTTTAGGTGACAGGGTCCCTTTGTCAGAGAATTCATCCAAGAAATGCAGGTACACCTGGGCAGTTTCACACAAACAAAAGTACTCACAGAAGTTGTCAAACAAGGCAGCTTCACCAAAGTCCTGGTAGGATCAGGTGATCACCCCAACATCCTGGCAGCCTGCTCCATCCCTCCTGGGATGAAACACTGAAAATCCCTGGAGACGGTTTCCACCACTTAAACAAAGCTGGGAGATTGTTGTACTCCACTGGGGTGAGAAAGAAAATAAACAGGAACACTGCAGCTCTATATCAGAGCTGCTGCTGAACTGCAGCTACACTCTGCAGACTCCAGCCACCAACTGACCACAGAATTCTAAATTCCCCACTCACAGCAACTGGTTGTGTGGCTTATGCAACTGTGGAGCTCTGACATGACATCACCTCTCCAGCTCTTAGCTGAGACTGACAACAGAGAGAGACAGAGCGAAATCCATTTACAGACAAATCATTAGCTGCCTTCCTGCCTACCCCTAACTCTAATGGGATTCTTGTAACCCCTGGGAACAAGGGGATTACAGAAGCATATCATAGTCATGAGGAATTACAAAGCTAAGCTTAAGGGATTCTTTACAGTCAGGGTGTGCCATTCTTCCAATGGGATATTAAACCAAGGTCCTGTTTGTCTTTTTCTGGTGGTTGTTCAGGTTGATATTAAAGATCCCTAGGCACTTCTCAAAACAAGTAGTGGAATGGTGTCCCAGCCAGACTTCCTCTATTTATTAAAATTACCATCAACAGGTTAATCTGGTTCAATTTCAGTTGTTCTGCCTCCCCTTCCAAGGCTGAAAACAAAAGCATTGTCTCATCTTCCTTTCCCAGTCAACAATAATTAAATATAAAAAATAAATAAATAAATTAACAGAGAGGATGATGTGCCACTCTGACCAGGTGACGAGATCCATTATTTGTCTCCCAGAGGTAACTGCAGAAACAGTAACTCCACAGCAGGAGATGCTGATCAGGAGGGAGGCAGCAAACCAGGTATTGTGCTAGATGTACATGTCAGAAACCAGGCAAACTGTAGTGAAAAGGGATAATATCTAGTTTTAAGTAATAATGCAGTTTGTTGAAAGGGCTGGGCAAAGTCTATCTTCAGCCAGTGGAATTCTGGTGAAAAGTTGATTTTGCCTCTGGAAAATATTGCAAAATTTCCATGAAAATGTTGTGAAATTTCACCAAAATTGTGATTTTGTTATTTCCATCGAGTTTAAAAAGTGTTACCAAATTTGGTGTGATGCATTTGCCAGCATCCATACAGAAGTGTGTCAAGTTTTTACTCTCTGTCTTTAAAGATGACAGATTTATAAGCCTCCAAATTTTGGACATTTTAAATTACAGTAAACAACTATTAAACTAGAAGTGTTTGTCCCAATTTCATTGAATGTGGCATGGTGCCTTTACTATAGCCCATACATATATGTGCCTAGTTTCACATCTCTAACTTTAAAGCTTACTGAGCTATAAGCTTCCAAACATTTGGGAATTTTAAAATTATGTTTTGCAATTATGCAGACTGCAGAATTTTAAGCTCCTATAAGTTTAAGACTAGAGAACTGAATATCACCAATGTTGTTAGGTTCATTGACCCTAAACATTAGGCTTTAAGGAAACTCCATGGTCCAGCATCAGAATGTCATGCTGCCATGCTGATGAACCAGGTTCAGAAGCAAGCCTGGGAAATCATGTCGGGAGGCAGACCATGGCTAAAATGAACAATTTACATTACCATCACTTCTATTTAGCTGTTTCAATGACTCTTCCAAGAAAGCCTACATCTACATTTTCAGTTACCTAGCTCCAAAGGTGGCTAAGTTGTAAGCAGAGAAATATTTTCAGAAATGTTCAAATGACTATCAAATTGCCAGATTAAACTCTTATGGACTTCTCTGCTGTTTATCCAAATCATATGGCTTGGCATGCATTTAGGGCCTACAGAAGACAATATGCATGCCAAACATCAGACCTCTATCTGTAAAACAGGCTGAGTTACAGACAAATAATTTCAGAAAATTAAAACAAAATCATGACATTTTGCAGAATTTCATGAAAATTCTGCAAATTTGAATTTGATAATTTCACACAGCTCTATTTGTTGATGTCACCAGAAGATATTGTAGCCTTCTCAGAACTGCTTTGTGTGCTTTTGCAGAAGAATGCAAATGGAAAATAATAATTGTGTTTAGCACCTTGTTGAAGGATTGTGGGGAGGAGGATATGTTCCACTCTTTGGGTGACTGGGGATACTCTGTGCTGATATTAGGTTGCTCATGAAGTATGGCTTGCATTCAAACAGTTGGGGAACTGGTGCATTAGAGCTGATGCTGGCTGGAGCAGTTATTAAGATTTTAAAGTAGGTAAGGGGACAGCAGTGACAGCAATATGCAGGTACGTACAATGGTAGTCAAGTTTGCTCCACCCTCCCATCACAAGAACAGGATATAAGAAAATAGATTAAGCAAGTAAGGGACATCTTGGTAACAGTAATTTAGCAAGGCTAAAAGGAATGGGTGACAGTATGTGCAAATGCAGAATACTGTATACATACTGTATGAAAGAAACATGGGAAATAAAATGGATTAACTGCAAGCAATAATGTTGGCAGAATATCTGGATAAATTAGTAATAATTGAATAATAGGCAAATCATAATACCTGGGGATAAATTATCCTGGCAATACTCTATTAAGGAGCAATAATGAGGGTGCCAAGGAGGATAGCACTGTATTTAAAATAAACCATTAGGGTCTCAGAGGACATATCTTTCTCAGTGGTGAGTGTTCAGAAACTGTAGCTTCAAATAATATTCTAGGAGGAAAATACAGGATATGAATAATATAGAGGATAATGCATGGTCTTTGGTTAGTAACCACGCTGTAAACACTTTAAGAGATTGCCATGACATAACTGTAAACCCCGAGAGCACAGCTTGAGAGGTTTTCAGATGGCATGGCAACCTGAAGAAGTGTTTTCAGCACGGTTGTTAACCAAATACCCTAAATTATATTATATAGTGTATGAGCTACCAAGATTGTGTAGTTGTGGATAGAATTACTTTACTGAATCACTTTATGGAACACTGATTGTTGTGAGCATTCTGTTTTGTTATACCATTGACATACTCAAGAAGGGTTAACAATCTAGTGATGTCATAACATAGAGGATAATGCATGGTCCTCTATCATTAACCGGTCAGTTAACAGTCGAGAGGTTGCCAGGGTGACCATGTAAACCTTGAGGTGAAGCTCGAGAGGTTTACGTCGCCATGGCAATCTTGAGACGGTTAAAATTGACTGGTTGCCGATAGAGGGACCATACATTATTTTTATAGTGTATGGTCCCACCTCAAAAGGCTGCTTACTTTTCCATAAGTAGTCACCGCGCGGCCCTTCAGTCCTTCCCTAACTGCTGCTGTTCACGCGCAGTTCCCCATCGAAAAAGTGCGACATGCGAGACCACTCATGTTAAGGACCTATCGATGGACGAGGGATCGATAGGTTAACAACATATCTACGCTACATCGAGCAGGTTAACAACTTAGAATGATGATTTCCTAAGGTTAACAGCGTCTACCATACATTATAAGGTTGTAATCTGCTTGATTTCAGTTAATAATAAGGGCTCCCATACATTATATATAGGCCTGCAAGCTAGCAGACAGACAAGGATGAGGGACTGGAAACGGAATTATTACAAAGGCAGCAGATCAGGGAGAATTATACTCATAAAAGACTTCAGGTCGTGTACTACACTGGGACATTCTGATAGCAGTAAGCCATAAAAGTCAGAAGTTTATACTGGTGACAGAAATGCTTTCTCATACATTGCTGTAAAAGGCACCTGGGGAAGCAATTCTGGACCTGGTAAAGTCCAACCAGGGCATTATCAACTCAAATATATCTCAGCTGTGGACCTTATCAGACAGAATGACCACACCAGCATTAAAGTCAACATTGTACTGAAATCTCAGCAAGTAAAATCCAGCAATGTGGTCACCGACATTAGGAAGGCTGACTGGCAGAACAGCAGTGTTAATCAAAAGCATAAGAATATACACAAATTAGAGGAGGTAGAGAATACATTGGTAACAACTGAAGTGGCAAAAGTGTGAGCCACCAAACTTTAAATTAAACTTACTAAAAGTAAGAAACAAAATAAACCACTTTGGCTAGTCAGACATGTGATGGAGGCAATTCGGGTCAGAAATGAAGCTTTTCAGGCATACATAGAGGAAGAAAATAATACAAAATCGGGTTAGAGGCAACACTGCTGCTATACTGCTTTAAAGGAACATTGTCCACTTAAAAAGTACCAAGTTGTAAGTGTGCTTTGGAAAATTTCAATCTACGCTCATAACATTTGTAGTTTTATAATATTTTACCCCAAATATTCAACATAGCATTCTTATGAATCCACCTCATGAGCAAGGGTAGAGAACATTTTAAAACATACCTGAAAGGGAATTCTGCACAGTGGCAATGTTATTCCATGGCCCAGGTGCAAAACACATGTTGGTCAGAATCTGAAAATGACTGTTGTCACATTCATGGGGTGATGTGAAAAATGTCTATGTTGAAAATGTGGTGTCAAAATAGTGAAAACTACCAAAGGTAGGAGCGTGTGTTGCACAATTTCAACATATGGTCATAACCTTGCCATTTTAAATATTTTGACTCAAAATTTTCAACATAGCCTTCTATGACCCTGCCTCATGCACCAGGTTATAAATTTTTAAAGCCTACCTAAAAGTTGATTTCATGCATCAGCAATGTAATTCTGCACCAGGGCCTGATTTGGAGTTCAGCAAAGGCCATGTGGAAAATTTGAGGAAAATATGCAAAACTGCCAAAGTTATACATTAAAGTTCAAAACCCAATTGAAATACATTGAACCACATTTACCTTAGTTTTGAAATCACATTTGCAAGTTCCAGCAGGAGACGTGTCTTCAATTACAAAGTGGATCTTCTTCCTGGAACAGTGAGGGCATGTATGAGGTGTACTGGGGTGTGGGGTGGTGAGTGCTGAGTGGGAGGTAGTGGTGGCAGAGGTTGAATTAGTGAGGGATCATTTTCTTTTACAGGTTTATAAAAAAATTGAGGGCCAGTTTTCTTTCTGTAGCTATGGGATGGCGATTGGAGGGTAGGGGGAAGCACCACTTGAGACAATTTAAGTGGAGCAGTGGTTCCATTATTAATTGCTATTGCCATAATGCATAAATAGAACAGTATATAAAAAGGGAAGAAAATTCAATGTGTAAATGCATGGGGAAAACCCTTGCAACTGAAAGCTATGTACTGCATTCATGCAGAAATAAAATGGAGAGTATGGATAGTTAAAAGATATCAAGTCAGTTATGAAGAATAACACTTTTGTGTTATTTCCAAATTAATGCAAACGATGTTTTGCAAGCAGATGCATTGAAAAGATTCCCTGCAACTAAAACCTAAACAGTGCAAGCACATTCATTCAAAAATAAAGGGCACAGTATGGTGGCTGAGTGTTAACTCAGAAAATGTTTTGCAAGAAATAATGTATTTTTGAAAAAATTATAAACAAGCCAGAAACTACTTGACTCAATAATAACCATACAAGATCGTAGATAGTGTTAAGTCTTAACCGACATCAGTGTACTGAGGAAAACTTGTCTGTAAATGTATACTCCCAGAAGTCAAATGCAATGACGCATTAGCTGGGATTTGTAAAATAAGGTGACTCAGTGATAAATCCAGAAGTGGCCAGTTCATGACATCTCAAATAATACCAGAAAAAATCTGTCAGGAGAAACAGTTATGGAAATAGGGTGTCATGCGTAAGAATGCTGGAAACAAAAGGTTCAGAACATCAAAGCCTCATAAATATGGGAATACCAACCTGCAATAGTATTAGTGCCCCGTAAGAAAACAATAGCTAATGCTAATCACAGAACCTCATATTTAAAACCACAGGGTCCATTCCTTTCTCAAATATATTGAGAGATTACTAACAGAAAACAGGAGGGCATCCAAATATGAAACAGTGTTGAAGTAAAACATATGTTACCAGAAACCTGAAAATTACCTGAACTCAGTACACTAGATGGGAAATATAACCAGAACCAAAAAGAGGGGAGATACAAAGAAAAGGATAAAAATTCTCAGCTGAAAATCAAAAGTAAGGTTTTAAGTCCCAGTGTTCACTGAAAGTTCACAGTTCTCTATTTAAAATGCAAAAATCCTCAATGAACACTGGGACTTAAAACCTTTCTTGTGATCTTTGTTTGAGAATATGTTGTCCTTTTCTTTATATCTTCCATCCTTTGGTTCTAGTTTGTATCACTTTATATTTCCTGTTCTAGTGTACTGAGTTCAGCTAATTTTCAAATTTCCAATAACTATGTCTTTACTTTGCCACTGTTTCATATTTCTCGGTGCCTCTTGTTTTTCTGTTAGTAAATCAATACTTTGAAAGGAATGGACCTGTGGTCTTTAAACATATGGGTTATGTGATTAGCACTATCTACAATCATGTACGTATATTATTAATGAGTCAAGTAATTCCTGACTTGTTATAATAAAAAAATAATAATTTTTGTTTCTCATTAGATCTCTTCTGAGTTATCGCTCAGGCACCATACTTTCTCCTTTATTTTGAATGAATGTGCTAGCATCTTTTAGGTTATAGTTGCTGGGGATCTTGTCCATGCATCAGCACAAAAAATTTTGCATTAATTTGAAGATAACAAAAATATGGTGACACTTAAAAATTGACTTGATATGTTTTAACTGTCTATACTCTTCCCTTTATTTCTGCTTGAACACACCTTGCAGTTGCAGCCCCTCCAAGCATCTACATGTTGGATTTTCTTCCTTTCTATATTCTGTTCTATTTATGCATTCATTTAGGAATAGCAGAACTGACTGGCATGCTGTAATTAACTTGATTTCTAATAACTGTCACTGTGTCTGGGAATTAATTTGTTAATAAAATAAGGAGTGTTGTGACTTGTTTCTCAATCAATGACAATGCATAAACATAGACTGTGCAGTTGTTGTGATCAGAGGGTGTGAGACAAGATTAATCTCAACTTTTTATTTTTTGGCCACAACTGCAGAAGTAAACTGGAATGATTGGGGGAGAGAGTTGCAGTGCTCAGAGATAAAAACAACAACATATTTTTAAGTAAAAGCAGTGCTCAGACTCGGAAGTGAACCAGAAGTGAGTGTGGAGCTAGCAAATAGTGTGTATGGGAGGGTGGGTGAACAGGAGGTGCTGTTAGAACTATATCACTCTACTGGACTAAAGAACTAGAACTCTGTTACTAAAGAACTAGAACTCTATTACTGGAAACTTTAATTTAGGGTAAAACAAACAAAAAAGAGTGTTTGTCTGAGTTGGGTGAAGGAATTGTTATCTGTGCAGTTAGCTAAGTGAAGAAACAAACTGTTAATTAGAGGGAGAGAGAAGGAAGCCAGGTGTTTACATTTAAAAGTGACCTAGATAGCTTGTGGCAGAGAACAGCAAGACGAAGGAGGTGCAGTTAGAACTATATTACTCTACTGGACTAAAGAACTAGAACTCTATTACTGAGAACTTCAATTTAGGGTTAAAAACAAACAAAAACAGACAAAAAGAGTGTGTGTGTCTTGAGTTGGGTGAAAGAATTGTTATCTGTACAGTTAGCTAGGTGAAGAAAAAACTATGAATTAAGTAGAAGGAATTGTTATCTTGCAGTTAACTAGGCAAAGAAACAAACTGTTAATTGGGGAGTGGCTTAGAGAGAAGGAAGCCAGGTGTTTGCATTTAAAACTGACCTAGATAGCTAGTGGCAGAGAACAGTAAGAGAAAGGAGGTGCAGTTAGAACTATACTACTCTACTGGGACTATATTGCCCTCCACCACACCCTTAGCTGGTTCTACATTTATAGGCACAGGATTAACTAACAACAGGAGCTTCCTGTTTGGAAGCAGAAAGGAGTGATCACAAAAGCACAAAAGAATCACCATACTAAAAGGAAAAGAGTTGCTCTCCATCACCCTCTATGCTGTGAGGTCTGACTCTGAGCAAGTAAGAAGGATACTACTCAGGAACTGTCCCAGAACAGGAAGATCAGGAGCATTAAGAGCACTGAGACAGTAGGAAAGTAGGGAAAAATATATATATAAAAAAAATAAATAAATAGAGAGAGGAAATAATAAGTATACAAAACAACAGTTACGGGACCACAAATAAAGACATGATGTGAGTGGTGCGTGCAGTGGTTGTGGAGCAGCAGTCTTCTGGGAAACATTCTGGAGGATGTGAGCACCTCTCTCGGCTGAGGAAGGAGGTTGCTCATCTCTGGTCTGAGTTGGCCAGGATCGGGGACCCCTTTCCCATCCAGGGACCAACAAGGCCACCACCGCTGCCTCAGAGGTTGGCAAGAAAGAGGAGCAGTTGGACCACAGTGGGCCCAGGTAGGGTGAGGGTGGTGGAACAGAGGTGCATCCTCCAGTTGTACCTCTCCACAATTCATATGCCATTCTGGCAGAGTGTGGTTCCTCTATGGAGGCACCTGCAGTGGAGACCAAGGAGGATTCTGGGAACCTCCACAAGAAAACCCACAGGAGGGTGGCATGGGACCCCACAGGGAAGAAACAACTCTGGGTGGGGGACTCCATTATTAGGAGGATAGAACTGGGGAGGGAGGAGAAGATGGTAAGGTGCCTGCCTGGCACCATGGCTCAGTGGCAGGGAGCGAATCCTCAGGATCATGGGAGCAGCTGCATGGGGAGGGAACTGGATGTCATTGTCCACCCAGGGACAAATGACCTGGCTGGGAAAGGGATCAGAGCAGTGCAGGAGGAGTTTGTGGAGTTGGGGAGGCGCCTTAGACAAGTAGCACGCACAGTAACTTTCTCGGAGGTGCTGTCTGTCTATGGTATGGGTGAGGCCAGGGTACGCCACACTATGGGATCCAATCAATGGTTGAAAAACTGGTGCAGAGCTCAGGGTTTCAGCTTCATTGGAGAATGGGGCTCCACCTGGAGGCATACAGGCCTATACTGGTGCAATGGTCTGCATCAGGTCAGGAGGGGAACCAGAATCCTAGGTGATTGGTTTAAATTCTTCATTGCAAGCATTTAAACTAGCCAAGGGAGGAACTAAAAGGAGAAGGAAATCCTAGCCCCCCAAAAATCAGGTAGTTAGTGAGGTAAACACCAACATAGGGCAGTCGATGGGGAGATGGGCAGGGGTAAATGGAGAAAAAGACCAAGGCAGTAAGGACAGGGATGGGGCAAAAGGAATAAGGCCATCATAAAATGGAGGGTAATGAGACCCAATGCCTGTAGTTTAGGTAATAAGCCTCTGAGCTGGTGGCCTTGATGGAAGAGGTATGCCTGGATTTTGTGGCAGTCACAGAAACATGGTACAAGATAATCATGACTGGGATGTCAACATACCAGGGTACACAATCTACTGGAGGGACATGGAGTGTAGAAGAGGAGGAGGATGAGTAGCTTTGTATGTGAGGAAGGGATCAAAGCAATGGAACTAAAGGGAAAACAGGGAAGAGAGGAGGCACTGTGGGTCACCCTGAAGACTGGAAATGGCACCAAAATCCACACACTGGTTGTGTACAGACCCCGTCTCAGGGGAGCAAATGGACAAGGAATGATAGAAGGCATCCTTAGGATGGCAGAGAAAGGGGACCTGAATATGCCAGATGTTAACTGGAGCACCTTGCTGCAGCCACATCCAAGAGCAGGGCAATTTCGATGCCCTACAAGGAGCATGCCTCAGACAGCTAGTTTTGGAACCCACTCGAGAGGAGCAATCTTAGACCTGGTAGTCTCTAATGGGGATGGAGAGAGGATCTCAGATCTAGAAGTGGGTAGCCATCTGGGAACAAGTGACCACCAAGCAGTGTGGTTCACAATAAACCTAGCTGTACAGTCAAACCATACAAAAGTGAAGGTACTGGACTTCAGGAGGCTGATTTTGTCAAAATGGGAGAGTGCCTCAGAAAAGCACTAGCAAACAGGCAAGAAGGTGGGGTGGAGCAACAATGGGAAACATCAAAACTGCCATCACAGAGGTAACAAGCCTTTGTGTGAAACAAATAAACAAATCAAAATGAAGGAAAAAACACTATGGTTCTCAAAAGAAGTGGCAGAGGAGGTTAGGGAGAAAAGATAGCATTCAGGAAGTATAAGGTAACACAGAAGGAGCAGTATACAGAACTGTACCAGTTAAAGCAGAAGGAAGTGGGGAACGTAGTCAGAATAGCAAAGGCTCAAACTGAGGAAAAGATAGCGAACTCGTTAAGAAGAAGGGATAAAACCTTTATAGGTACATTAGGGAGCAAAGAAAGACTAAGGCAGGGATACTGAGGCTGAATAAAGAGGAGGGTGGTTGGGCAGAGAGGGACAGTGAAAAGCAGAGATACTGAACGAATACTGCTGCTCAGTATTCACAAAGGAAGATGAGAGGGAGGTACCTAATCCAGTCAATAGATGCACTCTGGATAGGGGGTTGATATCAGTTCTTCTACAGAAGAAAGGGTTCTGAAATAACTATAATAATAAAAACTGAAGGTAGATAAAGCAATGGGGCCTGATGGGATTCACCCAGAATTCTAAGAGAACCAAGGGAGAACTAGTAACACTACTGACTACCCTTTTCAACAAATCATGGGAGGATGGTGTGGTACCTGAGGACTGGAGGAGGGTGGATGGATTTCCTTCACAAAAGTGGGAGCAAGTCAGAGGCAGGAAACTACAGACCTGTCAGTTTGACCTCAGTCGTAGGGAAAATGATGGAATCACTTCTGAAGGAAAGAATTGTTGCGTACCAGAGGCCAGTGGGGCACAAGACCCAAGGCAGCATGGATTCAAAGCAGGAAGGTCATATCAGAGGAATCTAATTGATTTCTTTGACTGGGTGATCAAAGTAGTAGACCAGGGAGGGCTGTGGACATGGCCTACCTAGACTTTAGCAAGGCATTTGACACAGTCCCGCAAAAGATTAATAAACAAATTAGCCAGCCTGGGAGTGGGTCCCAGGGTGGTAGCCTGGTAAAACACTGGCTGGACAACAGGACACAGAGGGTAATAGTAAACGGAGCCACAGTGAAGAAAGGGGCTCCTAGTATGCATCAGCAGGGTTCAATACTGGGGCCGGTCCTTTTAATGTCTTTATAAGTGACATTGCAGAGGACTGAAAGGAAAAGTATGTCTCTTGCAGATGACACAAAGATCTGCAACAGGGTTGATATACAAGGTGGGGTGGAAAGGATGAGAAGGGACTTGCAAGGTTGGAGAAATGGTCAAATGAATGGCAGCTTAGATTCAATGCAAAGAAGTGCAAAGTAATGCACCTAGGAAACAAAACCCTGGGGAAGAGTACACAATGGGGGTGAGATACTGACAACAACAAAATGGAAAGGGACCTGGGGATAGTTATATCAGATGACCTAAAAGTGGGCAAGGAATGAGAGAATGCAGTAGGAGGGCTGGGTGATACTGGGATGCATGAGAGAAGCATCACCAGTAGAAAACAGGAAGTGTTACCTTTGTACAGACAGTTGGCGAGGCCACATCTGGAGTACTACATGCAGTTCTGGAGACCCCATCTCCACAAATACATAGACAGGGTGGAGGCTGTCCAGAGGTGGGCAACCAAAATGGTGCAGGGTCTGCACCAGAAGATATGAAGAAAGACTAAAGGAACTTAATATGTATAGCCTGAGGAAAGGGGGTGGAGACATGACAGAAACTTTCAAGTACCTCAAGGAATCAACAAAGTCCAAGAGGATAGCATCTTTCAGAAAAGAGATGTGCAAGAACAAGGGGCACAATTTGAAGATTATGGGGGCGGCTCAGAGGTAATATGAGAAAGTATTTCTTCATGAAGAGGGTTGTAGATGCATGGAACAGCCTTTCTGAGGAAGTTGTGGAGTTAAAACAGTGGGGAATTCAAGAATGCATGGGACAGACATAAGGAAATTCTAGTAGGGGGTAGGAGGAAATAGGCTGTTGGTTAACTGGGATCTGCAGCTTATCCATTAGGTAGGAAATGGGCAGACTAGGTGGGCCAAGCGGTCCTTATCTGCCATCAGATTCTATGTTTCTATGTTTGAATAGCCAGGACCACATGTGTGTGTGCTTGATTCCACTCTGGAAGGACACATTGTAGGTATCTGGTTGTATGCTTCCACAGTTCTTTCTTGTGTTATATGACAGCAATATGGCAGCACAATGACATCACTACTGGAGACATAAAAGACTGCATATAATGAAGGGTATCATATGAGGGCAGAAGTGAATATCAAATTAAGAATAGCAAAGGGAGGCCAAAATCAGTGATAAAATGAATGTTTAAAGTACATACAGTAGACGTGAAGGCAGAAAAATACCAATGATTCATCTAGTCTGCCCGGAGTTCCCTACCTGTCCCAGAACCTATTTCCAAACAGGGTTTTATCTTTTCCAGTCCACACCCTGCTCCCCTACTTTTCCTAACCTGAGTAACCACTAAACCCTTCACTCTGTCCCAGCCATGCTTAAAACCATATGCAGTCTTGGTGGCCACCACCTCTGCTGGCAGACTGTTCCATAGCTCCACCACCCTTTCCATAAAACAGAACTTCCTCCCATCATTGTTAGGCCTTCCCACCACCAGTTTCCACTCATATCCTCGGTCCCTGACTCTGTACTCCTGCTAAATAGTTCTCCACAGTTCACGTTCTTTATTCCTTTAGGAACTTGAAAATCTCTATCACATCCTCATCCCTCTTTCATTTGGTCTCCAGTGAATACTTTTTCAGTGCCTTGAGATGATCTTCGTAAGATGTGCCCTGTTGGCCTGAATCATCTTGGTCACTCTACATTGCACTGTATCCAGCCTGCACCTGTCCTTTCTTGAGAAAGGACTCAGAACTGAGCCCAGTATTCCAGGTACTGCCTCACCAGTGACCTGCATAGAGGTAGCAGTACCTCCTTTTTCTTGCTGTCAACACCCTTCTGTTATGCCCTAGCATCCTATTAGCTTTACTTTAGGACTTTTATACTGTTTTGGTTGTTTGAGTGAGTCAATATTTATGACTCCATGTCCCTTTCCTCTGCCATAGTGCTCAGTTTAACTCTTTCCTTCCTGTACTCTGTCCTGCATTTTTCTCCAGGTGTATAAACTTGCAATTTTTGCATTGAATTTCAATTACTAAACCTTAGACCATCTGTCTAGCCATTGTAGATCCTCTACATCTCCTTGATCCCTTTATCTCTATATACCCTACTGCAGAGCTTTATGTCATCTTCAAAGTGGCACAACTAGCCCGGATGCCCTCTTCAATGCTGCTGATGAATATATTGAAGAAACAGTACCCAGAACAGGTCCTCGCAGCACCTCACTAGTGACATCCTCTCTTCTGATTTGACTCTGTTTACCACCATGCTCTGCAGTCTCTCCTTCAACCAGTTTCCTATCCATCTACATAGAAGCAGAGAATTTGATGGCAAATAAGGACCACTTGGTCCACATAGTCTGCCCATTTTCCCTACATACAGTGTCACTGCAGACCCTACTTACTCTCTGGCTCTTCCCTCCCTCCTATCAATTCTACTAAGATTCCTTTATGTCTATCCCATGTATTCTTGTACCCACCCACTGCTTTTGCCCCCATATCTCTGCTGGAAGACTGTTTCAGGAATCCACCACTCTTTCTTTGAAGAAGCACTTCCTCACATCTCTCTTGCATCTGCCCCACACCAGCGTCATTGCATGTCCTCTTGTTTCTGAACATCTTTTTCTCTGAAAAATACTTTCCTCCTGTACCTTATTTGCTCCTATGAGGTATTTAAGGGTCTCTATCATATCCCCTCTCCTCCTCTCTTTCAAGTGTGTACATACTGAGATCCTTTAGTCTCTCCTTATAGGGCTTTTGTGCAGATCCTGCACTATTTTAGTTCCTCTTCTGGTCAGTCTCCACTCTGTCTATGTCCATCTGGAGATGTGGTCTCCAGAACTGAACACAGTCCTTTAGATGGGGTCTTACCAGCAATCTATACAGAAGCAACGCCATCTCCCTTTTTCTGATGCACCCCAGCATCACACTAGCCCTCCCAACTGCCTTGTCACACTGCCTGACTACCTTTAGATCATCTGATATGATTACCCCAATCTCTTTCCTGTTTCATTGTCATCAGTACTACTTCCCACACCATTTTATACTCCGCCTTGTGTTTCTCTGCCCTAAGTGTATTAATTTGGAATTTTTTTTGCATTGAAATGCAGATTCCATACACTTGACTGCTCCTCTAGGTTTCTCAGATCACTGCCCATCCTTTTCATGCCACTGGATTGTCAATCTTATTGCAGAGTTTGGTGTAATCTGTAAAGAGGCAGACTGTCCCTTACAGCTCATCTGCAGCGTCACTTATAAAGACGTTAAAGAAGACCGGTCCCAGCATTGATCCCGCGATCACCCTCTGGTCACTCTCCTTCCTCTGAGTGAATTCTATTTACCACCACCGTCTGCTGACTATCCCTTAACTAAAAAAAAAAAAAAAAAAAAAATTTCACACAGTTTACCACCTTTGGACTCACTCCAGGTTACCCAGTTTGCTTACTAGTCCCTATGTGGAACTATGTCAAATGCCTTACTGAAATTCAGGTAAGCTATTTCCACTGCTCCACCCTGATCTAGTTGGTTTTCACCCAGTCAAAAACTCCACCAGATTCATTTGACGTGCTCACCCCCACCCTGTGAATCCAAATTGCCTTGGGTCTAGTAACCCATGGGATTTAATATGTTCCACAATCCTTTCTTTCAGCAGTGATTCCATGAACTTTCCCACCACAGAAAGACTGGATGACTGGTCTATAATTGCCATCCCTTCCTGATACCACTTTTGAGAACTGGGACTAGATCTGCCCTTCTCCAGTTCTCCAGGACCACACTGTTTCCAATGAGCTGTTAAAAGGGCTGTCAGAGGTCCAGCCAGTACCTCCCTGATCTCCATCAGTAGTGTTTGGTGGATCCCATCTGGCCCAATTCCTTTGTCCACTTTCAGATTTATGAGACCCTTTGGGACTGTGTCCTCCAAAATGGATGAGTGTTCATTTCCTCCCTCCAACGTGCCTGTTGGTAACACATGATGTGGTCAAGTGAACTGGGTCCCTCAATTTGAGTGACTCAATTTGATCACCTGTATGAATAATGAATTTGACTGTACAGTGAGGAGTAGTGTATAGTGAGTGTAGCAGTGAGCTATACTGCTGGAGCAGGATATGGGGCTATGTTCGCCAAGCACTGCCAAGCTGACCATTTGGCATAGTGGCTTCAGCCTCAGCCCCTGGAACTTGTGGACCCAAGTTCGGTCCAACTGTGGTGGAATTTTTTGGGGGTTTCTTCTTTCCCTGTTTCTGCCTCCCAGAGATGATTATAATAATTTTGTGAGGTGCAAGTGGGTTTCCCTGCAAAGGGGCTGCAAGGGGTGTAGCCCCTGCATAAAATTGTTTATTTGGTTCCGTTCTTTGAGAAAGTAGCGACTGTCACTGTTTGCGATGGTCACTGTAATGCTGGTCACCCTTTTCACGCCGGGGCTGTTTCTTCACTCTTTGTGGTTGACACTGTGAAAAGTCACCTTTATTACATAGCACCCAACTGTTACATGTTTATGGCCTTTTCCATTGCTTTCCTCTGTGAACACAGAACAAAAGTATTTGTTCAGGATGTCTGTCTTTTCCTGCTCACCCTCTGCACAGTCCCCACTTCTCTTCTTAACTTTACAATCCCACCTCTGGTCTTCCATTTTTATTGATATACCTAAAAATGTCCTGTCCCCATTTCATACTGCTTTAGCTATTCTCTCTTCAGTCTGAACCATTGTGCTTCTTACTGCTCTTCCTACTTCCTCTTCTTTCCTCATATACCTCCATATCCTCTTCCATTTGTGTCTCCCTGCACCTTTTGAATGTCACGCTTTTAGTTTTTATCTTTTCCGCCACCTCTTTCAAGAACTGTAGTGGATCCTTTTTCCTCTTTCTTTTGCTCCCTTGCTTGAAGCAGAGGTTTGTTGCCTTCACTATGGCCCTTTTAGTTTACCTCACTGTTTTCCACCCCACCCAGTTAATCCCCCTGCCAGGTATTTCCTGAAACTTTCAGCCACCTTTTTAAAAATGTGCCTCCCAAAGTCCAGGACCCTCACATTTGTGTGGTTAGATTTCAGCCATCCTTACATTCAACCACACTGTACGGTGACCAGTGGTCCCCAGGGGATCCCCAACTTGATGTCTGCAGCACTGTCCCTGTTGGTGAGTACCAGGTCCAGTATTGATCCATCACAATTGGGTTCATGGGCTAGTTGCCTGAGGAATGCCCCAGGAGGGAGTTCAAAATGTCCCTGCTTCTAGCTGAAACCTCATCTGGGAGGCTCCAATCTATATCTGGCAAACTGAAGTCCCCCAGCAGCACCTGTCTTTTCTACCATCTTGTAAATGGTTTCTATCAGTACCTTGTCTAACTCTCCCCTGTGCTGAATGTCTCTAGATCACACCAGTGCAAAAGAGGCTACATTCCTCATCTCTAGGGTGACCCACAGTACCTCTGCCCCCATATTCCCTGTATCACTGTCACTTTAATGCACTCTCTCACATAAAGTACCTCACTCCCTCCTTCCCTTCCTACTCTGTCCTTCCTGAACAGAGTATAGCCTGATATGGCCATGTCCCAGTCATGATTTTCAGTGCACTGTGATTCAGTAACAACCACAATATCCAGGTTGGCCTCTGCCTTTGTGGCCTCTAGGTCTGGAATTTTCCTAGACTTCTAGCATTTGTACACATGGCTTTCCAGGTTTTGTTACCACTCCTTTGTTATCCGCCTTTTCCTTTTGTTTTCCCTACTTCCCACCTCTCTTTTAATGCACTGTCCCCATCCTTAATTTCTTCCACTCCACTTTTTGTATTAATTTGCATCTAGGCAGATTCCACACCTCTCGTTTTTCTCTACTCTCTCTTCCACAACCCCTCAGCTAGTTTAAATGTTCATCAAAGTAACATTGAACTTATCCACCGAGAACTGTGGTTTCCCTCCTGGATGGATGCAGGCAATCACTCCTGTGGGCCCTTAACTTCCATGTGAGTTCCAGGTCCCAAGTGCACCACCTCCCCTGTCTGCATCATTCCTTCAGCCATGAAATGAAGCTCCTGGTGCAGAGATCCTTCTCCTCCTTCCATCATAAACTGGCAGCACCTCAGACAAAGCAACTAAGCAAGCTACCTGTCTAAGATGCCTCTTCAGCTCCCTTAACTCTGCCTCCTCTATCCAAGCGCCATCTCTAGCAAAGTCATTAGTTCCCAGGTGGGCAATGACATCCAGCTCTGTCTCTTGTTCTGCTGCTGCAGCAGTCCTTAGGATCTGCTTCCGATCTCTTCAATCCATGGTACCATGTAGGCACCTAACCTCCCTCTCCTCTCCTTTGCTATTCCCAGATCTATTCTCTCACAATCAAGTCCCTCACCAGACGTTGCTTTCTTCTCCTCTGGATTCCTCTTCCACTCTTCTGTGTGTCTCCACTATGGAGGACTATCACATCCTCCCTGGTCTGTACCATGGTGCCTCTTCCTAGCAGTCCTACCTCATAAGAGCAGTGTGGGAACTGTATAGAGGTACCGCTTGAGGAATGTACCTTTGACCCACCACCGCACTCTTCCCACCACAGGCCAGTTGTTCATAGAAACATAAAAACATAGAAATTGATGGCAGATAAAGACCGTAAGGCCCATCCAGTCTGCCCATTTTTTCACCTTATGAATGTGCCATAGGCCTTTACTCTGTCAATAGACTATCTATTCATACTCATCTGTATTACTCCTTATGCCTATCCCATGCCTGTTTGAAGCACTGCACTGTATTCATATTCACCATTTCTGAAGGTAGGCGGTTCCACGCAACCACCACCCTTTCTGTGAAAAAGAACCTCCTCATATTACCCCTTAATGTTCCTCTAATCTCATACGTGTCCTCTTGTCCCTGCTATTTTATGTTTGCTTCTGCAGTTATGTGACAGCTTAAGAGAGAAGCGGGTTGTGGATGCGCAGCACTGTGGCACCAAGGAAGCACAGCATTTGAGGGCTTGGCAGTGGTGGGCCAATGGAGGCATGGTGTGTGGATGACACTGGCTTCCAAAAGTGGCACCAAGTTCTAACATTTTCGCTGCAGCAATAAGGGCTGCCTCATCATTGCAGTGTCAGCAATTCCGCTACAATGAGGAAGCAACCCGTCATTGCTGGGCAGAACATTGATGATATTATTGTTTGTGAACATGGCGGCAGCTTGCCGCCTGTTCACAAACAATATTAATTACCCCACTGCCGAGGGTTGCCCCCACAACAGTGTTTTTGCCGGACGGAGCCCCAATCCCTGTCTGCTTCAATCCCCAGTGCGAGTTGATTTTTCAGACAGGGGAGCCCACCCTGTCGGCATCATGCCCCCTCCCTGTTTACTGTGCCGATGGGAAGCCCACTCCTCATCAGCATATATCCCCAGAAAGAATACCCGGTACAGTTGTGCCGGGTGCGCAATCCCTGGGCTTGCGTCCCCTTTGTGCCGATGGGGGTGCCCAACTCCTGTCGGCTACAGCTGACCCCCAAACAAACAGTCAGGTGGCATGCTGGGATCCCACTCTACTGTGCCAAATGGCCCTGTAAGAAAAAGTCCTGCAATGTCTTTTTTTTTTTAACCTGTAAAAAGAAAACGGTCCCTCATGGTCTCCCTGCCCCTCCCACAACCCACGCCACCCACTGTGTACCACGCCTTGTCACACCCCCTCATCCCATACTTACCTCTGAAGTCTGGCACAAGATCTTCGTGGACCGGGAACACGCCTCCACTCTTCAAAGCCGTCCCACTAACTGAGGAAATGCCGTAAGCTGTATAATGGTATAAATAGAGTTTTTTCAACTTTGACGATATCTCGGCATTTTTGGAATTTTGCCACCAAATTTTCAACATGAGGATTTTGGGACCCTCCTCATGAATTCAGGTACTGTCATGGTGTTATTCGGTTCTGAAAGGTGATTTAGCGGTCACTGCGTGGAATCACCTTTTGGGACTGATTAACAAATGACAGTGCCAGTGTCCATGAGGTGGGCTCTCAAAAGTGTATGTTACAAATTTGGTGAAACAAATCCAAACAATGACTGTTTTACGAGCATGCATTGTGTAGTTGCTACGTACGCCGTAACTCTCGCAAATTTGCAATATTTTCACTCCAGATTTTAAACATTGTCATTTTTCAACACCTCCTTATGAATAGTACAGCTGTCATTTCTCACATCCTGGCTGAAATGTGTTTTCACACTTCCAGCACAGAATAGGCGCTGCTGTGGTAAATCCATGTTTGGGACATATTACGAAAATGACAGTGACACTGTTCATTAGTAGAGGTCCTAAAATGCCTATGTTTAAAATTTGGTGACAAAGTCTATAAATGACTGTTACGGCGTGCGTTAGCAGTTTCCATGCATGCTTGTAACCCGGCACATTTGCAATATTTTCCTCCAGATTTTCCAGCATTGCCATTTATCCGTACCTCCTATGAACAGTAAAGTTGTAATTTTCACATCCTGGCTGAAATGTGTTTCGCACTTCCAGCGCAGAATAACACGGTCACTGTGGAAATCCATGTTTGGGACATATTATGAAAATCACAGTGACACATTTGGTGAAAATCACAGTGACACTGTTCATTAGCAGAGGTCCTAAAATGCCTATGTTTAAAATTTGGTGATGAAAGTCCATAAAATGACTTGTTGCGAAGTGCATTGGGCAGTTTCCATGCGATTGTAACTCGCATATTGCAATATTTTCACTCCAGATTTTTAACAAAGTGATTTTTCCACACCTCTGCAGGAACAGTACAGCTGTCATTTCCGTATCCTGGCCGAATGTGTTTTTGCACTTGGTGCAGAATTGCGTAGTTGCTGTGGGAAATCTGTGTTCAGGACACATTACCAAAATCACTGTGACACTGTTCATTAGCAGAGGTCCTAAAATGCCTATGTTGAAAATTTGGTGACAAGCGTTCATAAAATGACTGTGTTACAGAGCATCGTTATGCAGTTTCCACACACACACTCATAACTCGCATTTTTGCATTTTCTGCACCTCATTATGAACAGTACAGCTGCCATTTTCACATGCTGGTCGAAATCTGTTTTGCATTTCTGGCACAGAATAGCATAGTCGCTGTGGGAAATCTGTGTTCAGGACACATTAAGAAAATCATACTGACACTGTCGTGAGCAGAGGTCCTAAAATGCCTGTGTTGAAAATTTGGTGATGAAAGTCCATAAAATGACTGCGTTACATGCATGCGTTGAGCAGTTTCCATGTATGCTCAGAAGTGCGAGCATCTTTAATTTTCCCACTACAGATTTTCAACATTGCCATCTCTTCACACCTCCCTATGGATGGTACAGCTGTCATCTTCACATCCTGCCCAATCTGTGTTTTCATACATCTGGAGCAGAATGACACGGTCACTGTTGGAACTGAAAGTTCGGGACACATTAACAAAATCACACTACCACTCTTTATGAGAAGAGGTCCCAAATGCTTTCATGAGGTGGGGTCACAAAAGGCCATGCTGAAAATTTATAGTGCAAATACCAACAAATGCCTGGGGTGTTAGGGTTTTAACCATAATGTCCCACCCTGTACAGACTGACAGGCATCAGGGTGTGCCTTTGGATTACCGACTATAATGCTTATGCCATCCCACCCCATCCCCAGCCAGTGACAGGCATCGAGGTGTACCTTGGATTCTTCGGCCCCAGAGTTCACCCCATTCTCCCTATACTGCACCATTTCAACGTATGTCCTATGGAATGGGATGACCGTAAAGCCGAACACCCAAAGGCATACCTCAACATGTGTCAGTGTCTGCAGGATAGTGTGAGGTGACATGGTACAAACGTCATGGGCGATGACCCAAACACATACCCCAATGCCTGTCTGTCTCTGCAGGATGGAGGTGGAGTTACGTGAAGTTCAATACTTCACTGCCATTGCTATTCTGCATCTGTCTAACTCCTGCATTTCCAATGCTAATACCAGCAAGCAAACATTCGGCATTGACAAATGCTTGTTCTTATATTGAACATGTTAGACTATTTCACCTTGTTAATGCCCTAAAGATGTTTGAATGTTTCGATCATATCCCTCTCTTCCTCCTTTGCTCTAGGGTATACATATTGAGCGCGTTAATCTGTCCTCATATGTTTTCTAATGCAGTCTCAGCACCATTTAGGTTGCTCTTCTCCAGACTGCCTCCATTTTGTTAATATCCTTGTGCAGGTGTGGCCTCCAGTACTGCACACAGTACTCAGATGGGGCCTAACCAGTGTCTTGTAAAGAGGAGTATTACCTCCTCTACGACTTGTGATACCCCTACTAATACACCCCAACCTCTCTCTTGCCTTGCCTACTGCTTTAGTGGTCTGCTTGGATGATTTCAGATCATCTGTGATGACGATGCCAAGTCTCTTTCTTCCCTTGAGATTTCCAGCAACTCTGCTCCCAACCTATAGGTGGCTTCAGAGTTTCTCTTCCCTATGTGCATGATCTTGCACTTCTTTGCATTAAACCCCAGTTGCCACTCTTCTGACCATTTTGCCAGTTTATCCAGATCTCTGTTCATTCTGCCCACCCCATCTGGATAATCTACTCTGTTGCAGATCTTGGTGTCATCTGCAAACAGACAAACCTACCCTCCAGTCCATTTGCAATGTCACTGATGAAGATATTGAAGAGGACTGGCCCCAGGACTGATCCCTGAGGTACCCCATTTGTGACTTGCATCTCTTCTGACTGTATACTGTTTACCACCACTCTGTTTTCTGCCGCAACCAGTTTGTCACCCAGTTGATGAACTTCTGACCCACCCAGTCTACCCAGCTTATTAATCAATCTTCTGTGTAGAACAGTATCGAATGCTTTGCTGAAGTCAAGGTAGGTGACATCAACTGCTCCCTCTGGTCCACCACTCTGGTTACCCAGATAAAGAAATCTATGAGATTAGTTTGACAGGACCTTCCTGTTGTAAATCCATGTTGTCTTGGATCCTGTGCTCCTATGGATTCCAGGTGTTGCACTATCCTTTCCTTAAGAAGTGCCTCCTTAATCTTGCCCACTACTGAGGTAAGACTGACTGGTCTGTAGTTCCCTGCCTCCTCCCTGCTACCACTCTTGTGGAGTGGGATTACGTGACCCATTCTCCAGTCTTCTGGGACCTCTCCTTTGCTCAGAAACTCACTAAACAGTTCTGATAATGGCTCCGCTTGCTTCACCCTTAGCTCCTTTAGTACCCTGGGATGTATGCCATCAGATCCTATTGCCTTGTCCACACTAAGCTTAGCAAGCTCTTGTAGGACCCTTTTTTGTGTGAAGGGACTTGTGCACACCTCCCACCCCCTGTGTCCATGGTGCTGAGCTGTGGCCCTGCTCTACCTTCTCCTCAGTAAATACTGAGCAAATGTATCTATTTAGTATAGGTGCTTTCCTTGGTCCTCCTCCACACACTTCCCTTATCCCTTTTGATCTTAGCAATACTCCTCTGGACTTTCTCTTTTCACTCATGTATCTGTAACCCCTTGTTCCCAGGGTTACTAGAACCCCAGTTAGAACCATTGGCAGGCAGGGAAGGCAGCTAGTGAAATGCCAGATAAATGGATTTCCACTATCAAGCTCTAGTGTCAGTCTCAGCTGAGCTAGAGGGTGATGTTATTTAGAACTCTTACAGTGGCATAAGCCACATTTGTGCTAGCTCTAGGGATGTTAGCTTTAGAATGTTCAGTCAGTCCTGAGTAGGAGTTCTAGAAGAAGGCTGCAGTTTGCTGTGCAGTTCCTCAGACTGCTCTGAGAGAGAGCTATCATTGTGTTTTGGGTAGTTTGTTTTACCCTAGAAGAAGAACATAGAAGACAGCGATTGAAGTGGTGGAGACCTTGCTAAGTGAGTTTTCCTTTGCCCCATCCCAGGAGGGATGGGGTGATCTTCAGGGTTCAGGGACAATCCCTAACCCAGTATGTCTAGTGAAGCTGCCTATGACAACTTCAGAAACTGTGACTACTTTTGTGTCAGCCCAGGAGGGCACCTGCATTCCTTTTGGTGAATTTTCTGTGACAAAGGGACCCTGTCACCTAGACTGTGTCTCTTTTAAAAGTGTCTGCTTATGATGCAATCCAGAGAGAGAGAGACAGTCCAAGTACAGAACTTTTAGTCATGTAGTATGTTAAGTGTGAAAACATTTCAAGATAGCATCTACAAGTTTCTGTGAGGATGTTATTAACAGATGAATGGCAGAGTATAAACCTGGAAGCAAAGGTGGGAGACCCGCCCCATCTGGAGTAACCAGTTTACCTCTCCAGGTTCAGTTTGGGTGCCATTTCAATTTTAGTCAGTGCATTTGGGCAGTGCCTGATGGAAATAGTTACTCAGACGTGTGATGGATTATTTGTGAGCCTGTATGTGCTCTTTGGTGGTCATGAGTGCCACTAGTATTCTTCAGGAAATATGGGAAAGTGTCCTAGTACTGGCCATGTGTGCCTAGTCAATGGAAAAGTGTCCTAGTATTGGCCATGTGTGTCCTAGTAGAGAAATGTACCAGTAACTGGCTGTGTGTGCTGATCTCCATTTTAGAACCTGAGAGTTTGCTGTGTGTGTTCAGTATGCCTATGTTAAATGGGAAGTTCAGGAATTTCTGCACCTCAGTAATCTGCATTACCATTATGAGTAACCCTGTGGGGACCACCTTCTTTGTGATTATTCTCTGTGTATGTGAATAAAAGCCACACTCTAGAATCCCAATCTGGTTTGGACAGTACTGTTATTGCTTCCACTGTGCCTGGATTTACTTGGGTGCCTCTGACCAGAAGTGCAAACCTAGCACAATTATGAGCAAATGTTTTCTCCCAGGGACCTGGGTTGCTGGCCATGGTAAATGGTCCCACCAGGTGTGTGCCAGGTAGTTGCCATACTTGGGTTGCCTGTCTGTGATAGCAGGCTTAGTAAAGAAATGTGTACATTATTTTGTAAACCCCCATACCTCTCGTTTGCCCCTAGACGCTATGTGGTGAGAGGAGTAGCCCTGCTAGTTAAACAAGGGGGCTGGTGGGTTACATATCTATAGAAAGTTGTGTCCCCTTCTTTTACTGTTCATGCTAGTGTTTCCTTGGTTTGGGCCTTTACCTGCCTTATTGCCTTCTCTGCTTCCCTTAGGAAGTTTGGTATGCCTCCTATCTTCCTCCCGCTGCATTCCCTTACATTTTCTGAAGGTCAGCCTTTGGTTCTGACCTTTTCTGCTACTGTTTTGAGAACCAAAGTGGTATTCTCCTTCTTTTACTCTTTCTTTTCTCCCTAATACAATGGGATGTTGCCTCAAGTATTGCATCCTTAATGCTTGCCCACTTTGCCTGTACCCCTCACTTGTATTTCTTCTTGCCAGGGCTAGCTTAACTCTGTTGGCCATCTTATCAAAGTCAGCTCCTCGGAAGTTCCATAGTTTTGCATTGGAATGGGATGATTTAGTTCTAGTGGCCAAATTGAAAAATACCATGTGATGGTCACTGGCCCCAGGTGACCTTCTTTGTGCTTCACTCCAGTCAGCTTCGTCAGGAGGTTATCTGCTGGGGTCACAACTAATAATTTATACTGCCATCAATTAACACATTTCTCATTAGTTACCTAGGTTACAAATACCCAGCCATTTAACTTTGCATGTGACATTTTGTGCTGCAGCATTTTTATCTAACCTTATAATCATATTTACAACCTATTCAAATGTTGTACAATTACAATATACAATAAATAAAACTATAAATGATCACTGCCAGAAAAATATGAATGAATTACATAGAATCAAATAAGATAGAATGATGTTCGTGGGGATAACGAAAACATTATATTTTTCACTTCATGTCGAACAAATATATAGAAAATAATGTATGGGGAGGTGGTTATAACGAGAATTTTACACTCACCCGGTGTGGGATCCCACATACTCCTGAGGGGTTTATTTAGGCATCCCGCACTGAGGGTGTTTGTAAAATTTGAGTAAATAACCACCTCCCATTACTTTTTTTTATAATTGCTGGTTGCAGTTTTTGCCACACATTTAACATGCTCCCTAACCCACGCTAACCTAATGCTCTCCTCTTCTGACAATGCGACACCCAGATCTCCACAGGAAGCAGATAACTACGATTACCACACAAAGATCTCTAGCAAGCGGGTATGTGTTTGGTGTCACAGAGAATAATGACGGAGCTGAGAGGACACCCGAGCTGACATAGCGTGAGTGGCTGAATTATTTCATTTGCTCTGCAGGTGTTTGTGTCTCATGGTTCTCCAGAGAAAGCTGGTGCGTGTTTGCTATTATAACTTGCTTGGCTGGTCATAACGGCAAATTATAACTGGCTTTCTTTATCAGAAAAATTGTGGCCAGTAATTATATAATAATAAATGCACTTCATATCCATAGAGCTTTATATCTGAATCAAACAATTTATTTATCAATCTATTTATTTATTTATTTCTTCATTCAGACATAACCTTTGAGCAAAATGCTCTTTTCAAAGGTTCTATGTCTTGACAGGAGGACAACACAGAAGGTAGTTACAGAGTATGGGTGCACAAGTACAGAGACAAAAATACAAGAAATAACAGCAATTGGTCTGACTATTTACAATTATAAGCTATCTCATATAGAGGTACATATTGCAGTTAGTACAGTCGAAGCTACATGGTGAGTGCTGTGAGTTTAAGGAACTAATTTAGCAGAAGGCTAAGCAGTGAAAGGAGACACTGCCATCATTTCATATAAAGTCAGAAAGGGATAACTTAAAATAGGCTTTGCATCCTGTAAGGTTAATGCAGCCATAAGGAGGCTTTGTCATTAATTTAAGTCAGAGATGGGGGTAATTTTATGTGTCTCATTAATAGCTACTTTGTCAAGTTTAGCCACTGTCATTGTTGCCTGCAGGTCTGGGATCTTGTTTCCCAGATGGCGGGCATTTGTGTACATGATTTTCCGTTGGCCAGATTTTGGTGCATTAGTTGGGCGTTTCCCTGCACGTTGTATGGGGAACCAGACCTTTTCCTTACCTGGTGATGCAAATGAACCACAAACTTGCTGAACTCCTGTTTGATCACTAGCTGAGGGTGTTCTTCCTGTTCGATGTATCGGGTGCTGCACCACTCTCCCCATTTGCTATTTTAAATATTCTGCAAAGACATCAAACTTCTGCCCCAATGCACTGACTCCCTCCTTAGTCAGATGCAGTCCATCAAATTTAAAGAACTTTTGCTCCCAAAACTGTTGCCAGTTACCTACAAATCTGTGTTCTTTTTCCTGGCACTGCCCTTGAGCCACAAGTTTAGCTCCCCTATCTCCCTTCTCCAACCTTCCATCCATATGCCCCCTCTGCCAGACCAGCAGGATCTCAGAGAATGAGATGCCAGATGAAATGAATGACAGTTTGTCTCCCAGCCTGGTCAGGTGTTCCTTGGTCTCCACAACTGACCGGCTGCTGAGATCATCAGTACCTATGTACACCAGGACATCAATGTTTTTCCTGCTTCCTGCATGATTTTAGCAATGTGGTCAGTGTCTCTCCATGCTGATGTACCTGGGAGACATCTGACCATTACCCCGGATGGAGATAAGTATCAATTCCCCTATGCATGGAGTATCCTATGATCATAAGTGTTTTGGATTTTCTTTTGCTTTTTGTTTTTGGTCTCTGTTTTGGGTGAGTTTTGTAGTGCTAGCTCCTGTGCTGCAGTGTCCTGCTCTGCAGTGTCCTCTGCCCTTTATTTGATTTGGTAGATAGCTCTTTGTAGTTTTTATATGATCTGTGGAGGTGATATGTTGGACAGCATTGAGTGATGGGGCACCGATTTGCCTCTCCTAACCACCTGCCAACCTCCTGGACCAACTACCCTCTGTGATTGAGGTGCTTCAGTTGGATGTTGGGGAAATGGCGGGTGGTTCTTATAACATATTTCCTCCTGAATATGCAATTTGAGGAGTGCAATCTCTGCCCAGGCTGTCTGGAACTAAGCCCTTAGATCTCCAATGGTCAAGCATGTAGGACAGCATCCTAAATCCTGTATAACTGCTCTTTTGAAACGTGTCCCACAGTACCTGCAGTTAATAATATCCATTCAGTTGAGTTGCCAAGTTTATAGCCTGGTCCAAGTAATTAAAAGGAGGAAAATGAAAGCAAATGTTTGTTTTGTTTGTTTTGTATAACTTGTTATAACAAGTTAAATTACTTGTTCCTCCTCTCTGACATCCTCTGAGGCAACAGTGGGAGACTTGGTGGGCCTTAGGTGGTGGAAGAGGTTGCCTGAATCCCAGCCAAGTTGGCTTGGAGCCTAGTCACCTCGTCTCTAAACCGAGAGGTACATGCAGATGGGGCAACATCACAGTCTCCAGAAGGTCTCTGAAAACTGCCATCCCCATAGCCCCTGTACTGCACCACTCCCAGCATTCCCAACTTCTACTCTCCTGTGTTATCTGGAAATATATTTGTACCCTTACTCTTGATAGGGTGTTTCTAGCTTTCCCCTTTTGTTTGTTTCTATTTGTGTTCTGTTCCATGTTTAATTCTCTTTATACTCCTACCCTAGATAGGGTGTTGCTGCCATTCTCAGTTTTGGCTTACCTTTTAACTTTTGCTCTTCCCAGCAATGACTGTTACACAGTAATGAACAGGTGCCTTACCATAGTCAACTGGCAGAGACCCTGCTTTCATGCTTCTTTGGCTGATGCCTGCTAATGCCCAACACCTGTTCTACTCCTTCACGGTTCCACTCACTCGCTGGGACACAAAGTGCTGGGCACATTAGAATGAAAGGGCTTTGCTCATAGACCTGGATATTTGAATGAATTTTGCAAGCGCTAATAGGGTTAGTGCCTTTACTAACATTGGTTAGCACCCTAAAGCAGGTGATTCAGTGAATGTGCCATATTGAAAGTGGAGGGACTGTGTTGGTCACCTTATTGCACCTGATAGTTGCTATCAACTGAGTAGTTCACAGTATGGATGTGAGTCAGGGACCGATGGAAGTAATGGGTGCTAAATGGGTAGGTGCATTCCTACGTTACTGTAGATGTGCCAGTGATTGGGGAAGGACACCCAGACTGGCAGGGAATATGGGTCACATTATCAGTATGATGACTGGAGCTTGTCGCTAGACTGCCAGAGACTATAGGTACATTATTGCTACAGAAATCAGGGTGGGAATTCCATCAGACTACGGGAAAATCTTTTATATTGATGGGAATAGGGATACTGGGGTGGAAGGGATCTTGGACTATCAGGAAATATTTTGCAGTTATGGGAACAGTGATTGAGCAGTGGGGGCACTACTACCTCAGAAAAGTTTAAAACAGATCGGAATGATGAAAAGGTGTGGAGCAGTGCTGTCTCTGGAATGACTATTTGCTACTTGATGTAATGAGGCCTTAATGAGATGCAAAACATAGAAACATAGAATTTGACTGGCAGATAAGGACCGCTTGGCCCACCCAGTCTGCCCATTTCCTACCTGATGGATAAGCTGCAGATCCTAGTTAACCAGCAGCCTACTTCTTCCTACCCCCACCCCTAGAATTGCCTTATGACTGTCCCATGCATGCTTGAATTCCACCACTGTTTTGACTCCACAACCTCCTCTGGAAGGCCATTCCATACATCCACAACCTCTCTATGAAAAATACTTCTTAAATTACCTCTGAGCCACCCCTTCTATCTTCAAATTGTTCCCCTTGTTCTTGCACACCTCATTTTGAAAGATGCTACCCTCTTGGACTTTGTTGATTCCCTTGAGGTACTTGAAAGTTTCTATCATGTCCCCTCTCCCTCCTTTCCTCGAGGCTATACATATTAAGCTCCTTAAGTCTCTCTTCATATGTCTTCGTGCAGACCCTGCACCATTTTAGTTGCCCTCCTCTGGACAGCTTCCATCCTGTTTATTGTTCTAGGAATTACTACCTTTGAACCAGAGGCTCTTTTACAAAGGTTCCACGTCAATTAGGTACAGTACTAAAGGTTACATAGATAACACAACAATTTGTGTTGTGTCAAAACAAGAAAACATATACAAATACATATCAAATCACTTGTGCAAAAGGACATGAGAATATCAATAATCACATTATTATTACAAGAAAGAGGTCATGCCAGATTAGGAGAAACAAATAGGGAAAAGTCCAGAACAGAGAGGGTAAGTGAATGGTGGGGAGCAGACAATAGAAAGAGAAAAGGTTTCCCAAACATGTCTTTGTCAAATAACAGAACAGGGTGGGTAGTGAGAAAATAGGAGGTTTAATCAGGGCAGTCACAGGAGCTGGAGGTGGCAAGGTGAGAGAAAAGTCTTGATTTGAAAATACCTAGAGAGGTGGAGGCAGTAATATGAGTGCTGAGGGCATTTAGCCAGCTGGGGGCGATAGGCAAATGATCTTTGTCCCTGAGAAGTCTGGCATCGGGGTTTGGAGAGGCTGGTGTTCTGATCTTCTGGTAAAACGGGTGCTAGCGCGGGCATAACAGGTCTTGGATACAGGGTGGAGTGAGGCCCAGAGTGGATTTTTCGCCATCAGGCAGGTAAGGTACTTTATCCGGTTTGAGAGTTGCAACCAACCTGAGTCAGCATAGAGTTCACATGTGTGGGTACGTCGATGTGCACCAGTGAGCAGCCGACAGGCCTTATTTAGGAATGTTGTAATGCGACTAAGTGCTGTAGTAGTGGCAGATCCATATATAACTAAGCCATAGTCAACGACTGAGAAGATAGAAGATTGGATGGCAATCCTCAGTGCAGAACGGGTAAGAAGCTGTCTGTTCCGATACAGAATCCCAATTCGCTGATTAATAGTTTTGCTGTACTATCAATGTGAGTTGCAAAGGTTAGGCCTTGATCAAAGTTGATTCCAAGATATTTGAAAATTGGCACTTGTTCAAGTGTATTTCCCAGGTATGTATTAATGGTGAGTGTGTCTTTGCAGAGATTGGGTCTCCAGAACTGCATGCAGTACTCCAGATGTGGTCTCACCAGCTGTCTTTACAGAGGGATAATTACTTGTTTTCTACTGGTGATGCCTCTCCCATGCATCCCAGTATCCCCCAGCCCTCCTTGCTGCCCTCTCACATTGCTTGCCCACCTTTAGGTCATCTGATATGACTACCCCAGGTCCCTTTCCATTTTTGTTGTTGTTGTTAGTATCTCACCCCATTGTGTACTCTTCCCTGGGTTTTGTTTCCCAGGTGCATTACCTTGCACTTCTTAGCATTGAATCTAAGCTGCCATACATTTAACCATTCCTCTAACCTTGCCAAGTCCCTTCTCATCCTTTCCACCCCACCTTGTGCATCAACTCTGTTGCAGATCTTTGTGTCATCTGCAAAGAGACATGCTTTTCCTTCCAGTCCCTCTGCAATGTCGCTTATAAAGACACTGAAGAGGACCGGTCCTAACACTGAACTCCTGGACCCCACTACTAACCCCCTTTTTTCAGAGTGGACTCCATTTACTATTACTCTCTGTGTCCTATTCTCCAGCCAATTCTTTACCCAGGCTGTCATCTTGGGACCCACTCCCAGGCTGGCTAACTTGTATATTAATCTTTTGTGTGGGACTGTGTCAAATGTCTTGCTAAAGTCTAAGTAGGCCATGTCCACAGCCCCTCCCTGATCAACTACTTTGGTCACCCAGTCAAAGAAATCTATCAGATTTGTCTGGCATGACCTTCCGCTGTGAATCCATGCTGTCTTGGGTCCTGTGCCCTCTGGCCTCAAGATACTCAACAATTCTTTCCTTCAGAAGTGATTCCATCATTTTCCCTACCACTGAGGTTAAACTAACAGGTCTGTAGTTTCCTGCTTCTGCCTTGCTCCCACTTTTGTGAAGGGAATCACATCTGCCCTCCTCCAGTCCTCAGGTACCACCCCATCCTCCCATGATTTGTTAAAGAGGGTAGTCAGTGGTGTCACTAGTTCTACCCTTAGTTCTTTTAGAATTATGGGATGAATCCCATCAGGCCCCATTGCTTTGTCCACCTTCAGTTTTAAGAGCTCTTTCAGAACCCTTTCTTCTGTAAATGGGCTGGTATCAACTTCTGTATCCAGAGTGTTTCTACTGTTTGTTTTAGGTACCACCCCTCTTCCTTTGTAAATACTGAGCAAAAAAGACCCCATAGTGCCTTGCCTGTGCTAGGGTTCTTTTGGATTCGGAAGGTCAAATATGGCAAATTGCTCTTGTGGAACAATCAACATTGTGAGCATTAACAGACCATTTGTTACTGGTATCCCTATAGTTTCCTACTGGACACATACTCACATGGCCAGTAAGGAGTTGTGGTTTACAAGAAGACTCCCTCAGTCAGTATACTGGAACATACTTTTAGTATTCACAGTGTGCTTCAGCCATGTTTGATATACTGTAGTTTTCTTCAGGTACTAATTTGCTCCTGGAGCTGACATTTAGCAAGCACAATCCCAGGTCTTGAAGGTATACCGTTAGAATGGTGACTGAATTTTGCTGCTGCAATTAGGAGCACTGCAATAAGGACAATGATGACAGGGGCGATCTTGATTTTAGATCACCTCTCAGTCATGCCGCCTTTGTACCCATTACTCTACCCCATCCAGGGCATGTCCATGACTATTTCCTGGAATGGGGCTTTGACACTTTCTGTCCCAGCAGCCACAGTGTCTGCTGTGGAAATGCCAGGTGGCATATTGCCTGTGCCCGTATTGGTGTCAACAAATGACTGTCACACGATATGGGTGAACCATCTTTGAATATCCTGGCCAAAGTGCCTCATGAAGCCTGAATCATCATAAGTTTACTGCATCTCATTTATCTCCCTTTATCTCCTGTTTTAGTTTCTCAAATATTTTCTTCAATGTAGAAAGATTGAAGGTTCAGGCTGGGATCTTCTAACAGGTTTGTTATGAGCTAAATGGACAAAATTGTACTTGTATGCTCGAGACACTTAAAAGTACCCAGTGATTTTGTTCTCAGAACAGTAAGTATTTCACTTTATTTTAAATTCATTTATTGTTTTACTGCCCACTATCTCAATTGGGAGTTTGTTCCATAGTGAGGCCACCCTCTCTAAGTCTCTGTTAATAATGCAGCTGTGTTTTTACAAAATATTTCAGTGGTGTTGTACTGACTAGTCCCAAATTGTTTTGGAAGAGAATCCTATATACTGTATGTGTATAAATCTGCTTTTGCCATTGATAATGATCATGCTTAATTGAAAGTGGCATTGATCTATATAATCTTGGTTTTTAACTTGTTTTCCTGTCTCCTTTCAAAGGCTATGATGATTTGTGCAATAGTCAGAGAAACTGAAAAGTGTGGATATTTAGTTTAATATTTTAAATGTTATAATTTAACTATGTTTTCCATACAAGAATAAATCCTGTTTTGGCATCCTCCATATATGGGCATATCACTGTGCTCAGCTGATGACTGGGTAAATCAAAGAAGTGATGTCATAACCTATTGGCTGCCTACATAAAATCAACCTTCCCTTACATGTGTTTTCTTTAAACCAGTGATCGAACATAGTGCACAATCTTCCTTCTATGTTTGATCTCACATAGGATGAAAGCATCGAAGGAAGAAATGCTGGGAAAGAAAGTTAATTTTTCTTAGTTTCTCAGTTTGCCTATACGTGTTCACAGGAGCCACATTTTGAATTTAATTTGAAAAGCTCTACACTTTGAACTCTACTTGAAAAGACAGAATCACTGTTGTTATCATTCAATGCAATTCTATTTTTTATTATGATAGCTCTGATGCTTAGCCAGTGTTTGTCATCTTGGACCCAGTATTCAGAGAGAGGCAGGTGCAGTGCAACATCAGGTGCTGTGCTTTGCCCAGGAGTCTGAGGATGCCATATTCAGTTGGCAACACTCTGGCACTATCCAGCTGAATATGTTTTGTATTTTTATAGTCTGACCCCCCATTCTCCCAGTGATCTCAGCCCATGCCCACACGCACCCCCATGCACAGGCTTACCCCGGTGGGCACCTGCTCCCAAGGTCTGTGGTAGTGTGCTCTGGCTTACCTCCAAGATGGGCAATGGGAGCAGGACCCCCAGTGGACACTGTAGGCAGCAGGGTGGTGATGGAACCAGGTATCATGCTCGGGGCTGGGATTTTTGGTGAATGCAGCAGGACCTGGGAGGGGACATGCAATGATGACCTACATCAGCCTCACCCCCTCAGGTAACAGCACTGGTAAAATGGATTCCCGAGCCTCTGCCAGGGGTCCACTGTGTGCCAGACACTCTACCCCTCTCTCCCAGAGAAGGAGAGCAGCCTTTAGGATGCCCAACCTTCTCCCTCCAGCTAGCCCTCCGATGTCCCGAATCCATTTCTGAACCTAGGTCATCAGAGTCACAGACAGATGCCCTGCCTCTGTGCTGGTGGGTCAGCTTATCCTTCAAAAATGGGGCATGTTGGCACAGCACTAAGTCAAGTAGCACTGCCTGACATGGATTCCTGCTGTGCAGTGAATAGTAGCACCAGACTCAATAATGCTGCAGTGCAAGGTACAATATTCAAAGGACTTATGCAAATAAGTCCATTAGGCATGCAAGATGCTAAGGAGCCATTTGCATGGCCGTTATGAGCTCATTTATATGGGAAGTGGCAGCAGGTTAGCACAGAACAGACTCCATCCTGATTGCCCAGTCCCCTACAAAACAGAGAAGTCCCTGGTGCCTAGTGGCCCCCTCCTTCTATGGCCCACCCTACAGTCAGTTAAGGTGCCCTGGTACCAAGTGGTCCCCTCTTGCAATCATCAGCACATATAGTACTGTATTGCCCCTGGTGCCAAGTAGTACCCTCTTCCGATCACAAGCCTGTATAATACTGTGCTACTCACTGGTGCCTAGTGGTCCCCTCAGTACACAATCAATCAATCAAATCTTTATTTATCCAGGCGATCACCATTGAGCAAGCTCATTTACAAGGTGGACCTGCAGTTTGTCAAGGATAGATATACATACATAGAATACATACAAAGTGTAGTAGTAGGAATACAGATTTACATTTGAACGGTACAGTATAAAAATTCCATTGCACTTGTGGGGAACAGGTAAACAACAACACAAGACATTAATTGTGGAATGTACATTCTTTCTTATACATGTATGAAGGTGTTACTTATACTGGACTCAGCGAAGAACTGCAGATCATAACCATTTCATCCTCAGTAACTAATTCTATCTTAGGCGATGGTCACTGGCTTGGAAATTGGCCATGGCTTAGAGAGGGCCTAAAAATTCCAAAATTCCAACAGAACAGCTATTAAAGTGGCATGTAGGATTAGGTAAGGGAAGGTGCCAAAGGCTCCGAGGGCCAAACAAGGCAGCTGGCTACTTAACAGGTTATGGAGGGTTTAGCAGGGAAGGATTCAAGACTGTGAAAGGTAGATTTAGAGATGAGGCCACTAATAGAACCACTAGAAGCTATGGTAACATTTACAAATTTCAGTAAATGTTTTTGTAGTAAAGATGCCTGAACATCTGCAATACTGACAGGAGTGCTGAGTTTCAATGAGCTTTGGATCCTTCTCCATAATGAGGGCAAAGCATGACTTATGGCTGCCCTACCAAAGTGGTTGGCAATCCTGGGAATTGTTAGGAAATTAGTGAGTGACTTCTTATGCTGTAGCTACTAGGTGGACTTGGAGGAAGGCAGGCAGCAATGTAGTCTGGGAGTTTATTGGAGAGAGCCGAAGTGTCCAAATGGCTGCATTTCTATGCCTTCTACACAATCTCCAAGCCATAAAATAAACTGGCTCCCTAGTAGCCAGTGGCTCACCAAGCCACAATCCCTTGCCCTGTCACATACAACATATTTCTTGGCGTCCAGTGAACTCCCTCACCAGTCTCCTATCTCATGCCATGTATCAAAAACAACACCTTGTCCTGTGTTTAGGATAACTATCATTAGAATGCCTGCTGAAGTGCAAAATCCAGCCTAACATATTCCCTGGTGTCCCATGGTACCCCTGCCCCATGATTGCTGCTCTTCCCATGTGAATTCTTGGGGGTTTATCAACACCCCAATGTGGAACTGATTACACACCCTGTCCAACCCCCTTTACCTGACACACCTGGCAACATAGGAGCCCATAAAGCACTTGCACAGCCCTCCTCACAGTTCCTCAGCTGGCCACCATATGCAAAGTCAGAGACCATGCATCCAATGTAATGTACAGGGCATGCATCCTCTACTGTACAGGACTGCACTGCATTCTACAGCAGAGATTAAACACTCTGTACATTACATAGGATACTCACTCTGGCTTTGCATATGGCTGCTGGCTGAGGAGGTGTGAAGAGGGCTGTGTCAGTTGTCAGATAGGGCTCCCATGGCACCAAATAGTCAAGTAAGGGTGGTTGGCAGGGTGAGCGATCAGTGCCATGGTGGGGGCCACTGCACACTAGGGATTCTCATGTCACATGAGGTACCATGGGATACCAGGAATTTGTTGGGTTGGGTTTTGGACAGGGTGTTGTCTTTGTTACAGGGTAGGGAATCAGAGGCTGGGGAAGGGGATGGGGACCAGAACACCAGGGATATGTTGCATGTGATGGGCCAGGGATCGGGATGGGGACCACTGGCTACCAGGGGCTGGTTTATTTTATGGGCCAGGGATCAGGTACCAGTGGGGACTGCTAGACACCAGGGACTCTCACTGTACTATATGGGCTTATGATTGAAGGAGGGGCCACTACTCACCAGGCAGTAAAACAGTACTCTATGGACTGGTGATCTGAAGGAGGACCACTAGGCACTAGGGAGTAGTACAGCACTCTATAGGCTAGTGATCGGAAGGGGGTCACTAGGCAGCAGGGATATTACAGTACTCTACAGGCTGGTGATTGGATGGAAGGGGACCACTAGGAACCAGGGAGTAGTACAGTACTATATGGGCTACAAATCAGATGGAGGGGGACCACTGGGCATGAGGCCACCTTAACTGACTATACAGGCTGGCAATTGGTGGGATGGGGGACCACTAGGAGCCAAGGCTTACCTACCTGGTACTGGGATGGTGCTTGGCAGAAGGGGACCATGGACCACCAAGCAGGCAGGTGTGCTCCAGCACCAGCCAATGTAGTTGTTGGTGGCAGTAACTCTGGCAACTACTAGGGTTGCCTGGAGTAAGTTGGGTTTTGTCTGTGGTATCTGAGCTCCGCAAAGGACCATGATAACCCCTTTTGCACAGCAGAAATGCACTGAATATGGGATTGTGTGATATTCCTGTCCCTGCTCTTCCTTTTGCCCACCCACATACACTATGTTTTGCACGGCACTGACCTTGTTTGCTTTGCAACTGCCCCTTTGAATATCACTTTCAATGGCAAAATAGATTTGCTTGGACAAACACCCATTTGCACCCATACAAACATTTGAATATTGGGTCCTTTGAGTTTAACTTGGTCAGAAATACAAACTTGATCCCAAGTCTGAATTTAATTGCAGTCTGTTTTACCAGCTAGATCCATTTAGACCGTTTAGGGTGTCACATTAGGGGAAGTAATTTGCTTCCTAGTAATATTTTAATATATTGTTTTAGTTTATTTTATTATAAGTTTTATAATAGGTTCCACATTTCTTTTAGAGAGTTGCACATACTTTCTTTTCTATTTATTTTTTGTAACAGTGATTTAAATAAACAGTATCATAGGAAATAGGTTTATGTCTATTAAGTTGCTGGTACAGTATTTAGGAGTTTTAAGGGCAATTATATTTATATTAAAATAATAAATTAAGTATTAAAGTAGTAGTATTATCTTTATTTCTTAGATGTTCAATCTCGCATGGTCTGAGTACCTTACATATCAAGAAAAATGCATACAATAACAACAGCTCAATAAATACAATAAGTAATACCTTTTACTTACTAACAAGTTAGGAATCAGCAGGATAAGTTCTTATAGAAAGATAGTACCTTAACCCCTGCTTGAAACTATGAACTGAGGGGGCCTCCTGAAGCTCCTGAAAACTGTAACAGCCACAGCAAAATCTCCAGACAGCTTTAAATAAGATCTGGTGACCACAAGAGTCCACCTCCAAAGGGCAGAGGAGGTGGTCAGGAGCATATGGACACAGAATCTCTTTTCGGTAGGCAGGACCCAGATCGTGTAAGACTTTGTATGTTATCAAACCTATCCTGAAGGAGATGTGCCACCTCACAGACAGCCAGTGCAACGTCCACAGACCCAGACAGATAAAACTCTACAGTCAATCTAATTGCAGTGTCCTGAATCAGCTGCAAGTGGTGCATCAGACCTCCAGATAGCCTGAGATTAAGAACATTAAAGCAGTCCAGTCTAGATGCCATAAAAGCATGCGCCAGGGACTTCAGGTCCTTAGGCCTGAGATTGTGCTTAATCTGGATAATGCTCCTGAGATGAAAGAAACCGCTATAGACCATAGAAAACACCTGATATTCCAAAGTCAGCTTGTGATCCAGAATGATGCTTAGATTATTCACCATATTTCTGTCTGTAAACTGAGAGGACCCGAGATGTAATCCAGCTACCTCTCCACTCAACCAGATGCTCTTCAGCTAACAGAGTACACCAGTAGCACTTAAATCTTTTTCAGGAACACCCTGAGCCAGCTGTAGGTCATCCAGTCATTGATCACAAATAGGCAGTCATTAAGCATGCCAACTGCATAACATGGAAAACAGCATTGAACCTTGAGAGACTGCAGAGGTCAAGGCCACTGGCTGAGAGAGAAAATTCACCCAGGCAACCTGCTGCACTGTACTGAAAAGAAAGAATGTGTACCACATCAACACAACCCCACTGAGCCTTACCAGTCCCTCAGTCAATCTGTTAAAATCCTGTGATCTACAGTGTCAAATGCTGAGGAGAACCAGGATGGAACATACCTGTCTTTCTCTAGCCAGAAGAAGATCATTCTTCACCCTAACAAGTGCAGTCTCCATGCTGGATTCCCATAATTCAACTTAAGATGCCTCAAAGAAGAAATCCCCGTGTGCATCTCCAGCTGCATCACCACCACTTTCTCAATAGCCTTTCCCAAAGGGAAGGTTAAAGATGGGTCTGTAAACTGCCAAGAAACCTACCAAAATAGCCACATCAAAGAAGGATCATTTGAAGTGATCTCAAAACAACCCTTTCAAGGCCAACAGACACATCTTCCACAAAGAACACCAGACAATCTCAGCAACCACTGGACCAAGAAACTTTCAGCAATCCAATAAAAGCCAGGTAGATCCAGGATCCAGTGAACAGAAGGTGAGATGCAGCTTCAAGATCACCAGGAGAAGCTCCTCAGCTAACACAGAGTGAAATTCCTCCCAGACACACCTGCAGCCTTCATTAGTCACAGATTGTAGCATTTTGGGATATAACAGCCCACTTGAAGAGACCAAGAAATTAATAGAGGACTCCCAATCAAGAAAAAACTGAATATAATCTTCACATTACTCATGTGTCAATACTCTTATGGACTCTAGAAAGGCCAGATGCAACAGCCTGTCCACAGTATGGAAGAGTTGCTTGGCCTGTTAACCCTGCAGAAATCACCCATGACAGGTACTTTGCCTTTCTCTGAGTGATTTTCACCTGCTATGCCTTATAATGAGTTCTCAGGGTTAGTCTATTTTCCAACAAACCCATTCTCCAGTAAGAACCCTCCAGTCTCTGCTCTTTGGTTTTCAACTGTCTGAGCTCCTTATTAAATTGGAGGTGTTCTGTTGAGATACTGTAGGGTGTATATGCACTAGAAGAGCAGAGTCAAGAGCTGCAATGATTGCCATTTATTGACCCCATAAGCACACATCTACAACAGGCTAGATCAGTTCAATGTTTTTATAGGGAAGGCTGGGGAGATACTGGGATGCATAGGGACAGGCATCAATAGTAGAAAAAAGGAAGTGTTATCCTCTGTACAGACAGTTGGTGAGACCCCATCTGGAGTACTATGAGTAGTTCTGGAGATCCCATCTCACAAAGACATAGACACAGTGGAGGCTGTCCAGAGGAGGGCAACCAAAATGGTACAGGGTCTGCACCAGAAGACATTTGAAGAAAGACTAAAGGAGCTTAATATGTATACCCTTGAGGAAAGAGAGAGGGGGACATGCTAGAAACTTCAAGTACCTCAAGGGACTCAACAAAGTCCAAGAGGGTAGCATCTTTCAGAAAAAGAGATGTGCAGAATAAGGGCACAATTTGAAGATGGGGGTGGCTCAGAGGTAATGTGAGAAGTATTTTTTTCACAGAGAGGGTTGTGGATGCATGGAACAGCCTCCCTGTGGAGGTCATGGAGTCAAGAACATTGGGGAATTCAAGAATGCATGGGATAGACATAAGGCAGTCCTAGTGGGGGGTAGAAGGAAGTAAGCTGTTGGTTAACTAGGATCTGCAGCTTATCTATTAGGTAGGAAAATGGGCAGATTAGGTGGGCCAAGCAGCCCTTATCTGCCATCAAATTCTATGCTAGGAACCTACAAGAAACCATATTTCTTAAGGTTCAATACCAAACTAACTCCACTGAGAGTTAACACACCTTGAGGGGCCCTGATCTGAAAACTCAGAGTGTGATGGTCCAACCAACAGGTCAAATCTACCCACCCAACAAAGTCACGCCACTCCCACACTCAAATAAAAGGCAGAAACTAGGTACTTAACCATGTAAAGTCCATTTTTCTCTTAGTCCACCACAACAGTAAGATGCCTATTCAGACCTTGGCTCAGAAAACAGCAGCAACAACTTCTAACATTTCAACCAATCTAGGTCTTTCAATAGAAGGTTGTTCAGTGTGCACACCCACAAAACTGCTCTAAAAGGTCTATGATGGATGATCTGTATGTCTCATTCCACTTCTTATGCTTTAAATAAGGGCTCTTGGTTATCAAGCGTTGGCTGAAATTTAAATAAGCCAAACCACCTCCATGGTGGCCCCAATGGGTGTGGTCCTACACTTTATATCATTTTAAATTTACCTTACTGATCTGAGTTGAAGTCCTGCTGTTTCATTCTCTCTGTTTGCAAAGACCATCCTCCAGCTTCCTTGTGTCACACTTAAACAAGCATTTGTCAATGCTGAATGTTGTTGCGCTGGCATTGGCTTTGATGGTATAGTGTAGAAACACATTTTGGCAGGATGTGAAAAATGACAGCTGTACAGTTCGTAAAGAGGTGTAAAAATGGCGGGGGTGAAAATGTGGATGTAAGTATTATAAATTTGTGAAGTTACAAGGTGCGTGGAAATGCCCAATGCACACTTGTAGTACAGTCATTTTATGGAGTTCTGGCACCAAATTTTTAACATAGACATTTTAGCACCTCTGCTCATGTAACAGAGTCACTGTCGTTCCTCAAACTGTCCCAAAAAGTGATTTCACACACCGACTATGCTATTCTGCACGGATGTGCGAAAACAAATTCGGGCAGGATATGTAAAATGACAGCTGTACTATTCATCAAGAGGTGTGGAAAAATGCCAGTGGTGAAAATCCAGAGTGAAAATATTACAAATGCACAATGTTACGAGCATGCATGCAAACTCTACAACGCATACTCGTAACACAGTCCTTTATGGAGTATCATCGCCAAATTTTAAACACAGGCATTTTAGGGACCTCTGCTCATGAACAGTGTCACTGTCATTTTGTAATCTGCCCTAAACACTGATTTCCCACAGCAACCGTGGTATTGTGTGTGAAGTGCAGAAACACATTTCAACCAAGATGTGGAAAATGACAGCTATACTGTTCACAAGGAGGTGTAGAAAAATGACAATGTTGAAAATATGGCATGAAAATATTGCAAATTTGTGAAGTTAATAGTGTGTGCATAGCAACCGCGCAATGCATCGCTTGTAAACAGCCATTTTTTGATTTTTTCAAACAAATTTGTAACACAAGCTTTTTGAGAGCCCACCTCATGAACACTGCCACTGTCCTTGCGTTAATCAGTCCCAAAAGGTGATTCTGTGCAGTGACTGTGAAATCACCTTTAGGACTGATTAATGTCAAAATTGTGATAGAACTCATAAGGAGGTGTCCCAAAATCCCATTTTAAAAATTTGGTGCAAAAATTCCAAAATGCCTGAGATATGCATCAAAGTTGAAAAACCCTATTTATTCCATTATACAGCTTACCGGCATTTTCTCAGTTCGCAGATGGCTTTGAAAAGTAAACATGTTTCGATCCACTGAAGATTGTCACAAGCTCTGGAGGTAAGTATGGGGTGTGGGGAGGCAAGGTGCACAGTGGGTGGGTGCAGGTCATGGGTAGTGAGACTACGAGGGACCATTTTCTGCTTACAGGTACTAAAAACACATCATGGATGGTTTTCTTTTTACAAGTGGTTTCTTTTTGGGGGTACAGTAGCTGATGGGGGATTGGCCACCCTGTCAGCACAGAAGAAAGGGGGTCATCATGCTGACAGGAAGTGGGCTCCCACATCAGCATATTAAACGGGAAAGGGGGATGGATGCAGACAGGGATTGGGCACCCCAATGGCAAACAACAAAAGCAGGGAGGCACATTCTGTTGAAGGGAGGGGCACCTCCATTGGCACATACTTGGGCAAGGTAAGCCGACCCGGGATTGGGCACCCCAAAGTCATCAGTTTAGCGCCACTGTACCACCACATTTCCAGCTGGCTAGCATGTAGGAAGGTCTGCTGCATGTAATGAGCTTTGCTCACATTGCAGTGGAGCTTTCCTTAGAGGTGCTTGCCCGGTGGTGTGGTGCCTGCATGTAGGCTTATTGGGGAATGAGGGACGCACCTACTGGTGCATGCCCTGCATTCACCCAACAGCACCATGCCTCCAAATCTGCACTACCCCAAGATGCTGACTGTGCAAGTGTGCCAACATAAAAGGTTGAGCAGATCACACTTTGAAGTGATTTATGATTACGGAAAGAAGTAGCTCTTTCCCAGTGATTTGCTCCCAGCCACATCCAGTAGGCTGTACTTTTAAATGTGAGACAAGGAAGCTGGAGGGTGGTCTTTGCAAACAAACAGAATGATTTAAAGTGTAGGACCAAACTGAATTGGGGCCACCATGGAGGGGTGGTTTGGCTTATTCAAATTTAGAATGAAGTTTGATAACTAAAAGACCCTATTTAAAGCATAAAGTAGGAATGTGAAATACAAAGCCTCCATCACAGGCCCTTTAGGGCAGTTTTCTTGGGGTGCACACTGGACTTAATATTAGTCATAACCAGGAGCACCCTTGAAAATAAATTGATAAAGCCAGGGTTGAGCAGATCATAGTTTTAATTGGTTTATGATTAGGAAAGAAGTGACTCTTTCCTAGTGATTTACTCCCAGCCACACCCAGTAGGCTGCACTTTTAAGTGTCACACAAGGAAGCTGGATGGTGGACTTTGCAAACAGAGAATGAAACAGCAGGACTTCAACTCCGATCAGCAAGGTAAATTTAAACAAGCATTTGTCAATGCCGAATGTTTGCTTGCTGGCATTGGCATTGGTAGAGTAGAAGTTACAGAGCTGCATAATAGGAATGGCAGTGAAGTGCTGAACTGAAACCAACCCCACCACCACCCTGCAGAAAGCGACAGGCATTGGGGTGTGTCTTTGGGTCGTCAGGCATAATCAAGGCCCGATTTTTCTGTGGCACTTCAGAGCAAAGTTCTGTGGCGGTAGATGGTTATTTCTGCAGCAATTCTGCGGCTGAAAGCTGTCGCACTACTGCCTTTATTTTTATACTTTGTGTTTCTTTTTCTTCATATTTGATAGTTTTTAGTAGAGTCAAGTGTTTATATTATCATATTCATCCTTATGTCACTTTCTTTGAGACACTGTTTATGATTTAACTTTCTATGTTTCAGGAAACCAATACATTTATTTGGGATAAAAGCAGGAAGGCTAAATTAGACTGCCTTCCTGTGATATGCTTTATTATAGAAATTGAGAACAGCATGAGAAGAAACTGTAGTTTGATCACACACAAAAAAGTATTCGATCTGCTAATAAATCCTTTTCTATCGAGTATGTGTCTTCTTTGTTTTATTTCTACTGTGAAATTAAAGATGTTAGATTCACTGCACACCACTTTCACATATCTTCATGAGTCATGACATCTCATGCATGCCACATAATATTAATTCTGCATTGCTGAGAATACCAGACAAGCCTTACACAGCAATAACATGAAGTGTGTTTAACTGGAATTAGAGGTGCTTGAAAAACTCGCTGGCAGAATTGAAGCGAAAATCAGACTTTACTTCTACAAAAGTTCAGAAATCCATTTCTGAATGTTGGCAGAAAATCTACCTGCCCTGCATCACCACCCAAAGTTGGTTGTATAATTCAAAATTTACAAATTAATTCACTGTTGGCTAGTGGTTCTTCTCCCACCCAGTTACCAGCTATGCAAAAGTGTCTAAGATGTCCAGTGTCACCACCACCCCGCTGGTCACGGATTGCTGCCAATGTGTTATAAATTAATTTCCTAGTGGTCAGCTGTCCCTCCTCCCCATCCAATCACTGGCTACGCAATAGTGTCTAAAGGTCCAGTGTCCCCTACGATCAGCCGATTGCTGCCAATGTATTATAAATTAATTCTCTGATGGCTAGCAGTCCTCCCACCACCACCAGATCATCTGCCCATATTTAAAAAAAAAATCCTTGGCATACCTGGTGGACAGCAAACAAAACAACTCCACAGTAAAGAGTGAGCAGACCCAATATTGGTATAATAAAGCAGCAAAAAGTAGCACCACTGGGAGACCTAAATAAAGGCAATATACACTTTATTTTATAAAATAACACCGCTACACCGCTACACCGCTATGACCACAACAGGTGTGTAGAAAGCAAGGTAACCTCTACTGGTTTCGCTCAGTTAGCGTCATCAGGAGGATAACCAGTCATAGTACATAGATCCTTTTATAGCCAATGAAACTGTCAAATTTAAAGTAACATAGACAACATTAAAAACAACAAATCCACATAACATGATTACTTAAAAATTATTATGTACTGCCTACACCTAAGAAAACATATCTAAAGTTTCTAAAAATCACAAATGTTTCCATTATATTTGTTATCATTAGTGTAACGCTGATTTATCTAACATATGTTGTTCATAAAATAAAAAACATATGTCCAAAAAATCAGAAAATGGAACGTAATTAGATGAATACTTTCACATTACCACCTTAAATTCATTATCCAAAATGAAACTTAGAACATTTAGAGTAAGGACAGGATGAAACTGAAGGGAAGCACCTATTCCCAGTTATCTGTAAAGAAAACATAGAGGGCATCAAAACTGAACATAAAAGAATCATTATATATCTACTATGCTTAATGTAAATGTTGGAAACAAAATACCAAAATATCAAAGCAAAAATATGTACTTCTAAATGTATATATACAATCATAGTCAGCCAGTCATATTAGTTCTACTGGTTCTAGTCCCCACAGGTATGGATCAAAAGGCATGGTCTCATGAAAGAAACTATCTCCCTCACCTGATACATGTCAGCAAGTCAATTCTGTCATTGAGACCGGAAATTTTAGAGCTCCTAAAGTAAAAATCCAAAAGGATTCTCGTTGCAACAATTTTTCTTCCAAATTCCCACCTTGTGGCTCCAAACTGACTCTTTCAACAGCACAGGATTTAAAAGAATGGTTGCCATCCTTGTATTTTTAACATGTATAGCCAATGCATTCTTGGCATCATTGTTAATAATAGAACAGAGATGTTCATCAATTCTAATTTTGAACTGCCTGCTGGTTTTGCCTACATAAAATGCCCCACATTCACATGTTGCTAGATATATCACACTACTACTAATACAGTTGAAAACTCTGTAATCTGGAATTCCTTGTGATTATTACATGAAGTGAATGTATCAGTCTTTAAAATCAGGGAACAATATTTACAGTTCCCACAACTGAAATTCCCAACAGGTAAAGGTGGTAACCAAGTTTTTAATGACGGTTCTACCTTGTTTTTCAAATGACTATGCACTAGTCTATCCTTCAGATTCTTACCCCTACAATATACAAAACAAGGTTTTCTTGGACATCACGAATCAAGAGGAATCAGTTTTCAAATGTACCAGTTCTTATTAATAATATCCTGTACTTTATGTGAGTGTCTAGTATAACTGGTCACAAAATTCATCCGAGATAACACTAGTGATGCAGGTTTAACAGCCAATAAAGTTTCCTCTTAATGTCTAAAATATCCAAAATGTTTCATTTACATGTCTGGGGAATAGCCACGTGCAATAAACTTACTGCACATATTACTACCCTGGACCAAAAAGTCACTATCTTCAGAGCAATTCCTATGAGCCCTATATAGTTGGGCTTTGGGAATGTTTCTAATCATGTGATGGGTGGCAGCTGGAAGCTAATAACAATGAATTTCGATCAGTTTCTTTACAGAACAAATCAGTTCTCAGATACCATCCAGTTTTTAGAAATCTTTAAATCCAAAAAGACACTATCAAACTACTCCGTACAGTAAATTTAAGGTTAGAATTCATGGATTCAAGAAATCTCACAAAATCTTCAAGTTCTACCAGTGTGCCAGTCCACACCATGAAGATGTCAATAAAACAATGCCAGATGTCAATCTTGTCACGATATAAATTATTACTGGCGTTGTAGACATATATCTTCTCCCACCTACCCAAATAGAGGTTGGCATAATTTGGTGCAAGGTTGCCCATAGCCGTCCCCTTAATTTGTCTATACATGTCACTACCAAAAGAAAACCATTCTTGGTTAGTACATGCTTACTGCAGTCCAGTAAAACTGTTTTTCAGATTCAGTGATATTCTGATCCATAGATAACCAATAATCAAGTGCCTGTATCCCACCTAAATGAGGGATATTAGTATAGAGGGCAGTGATGTCCATCAAAACAAGATGCCACTCCTTCTCAATCTGCATCTCACCTAATATGCCTAACATCTGAGTGGTGTCTCTCATAAACGAAGGCAAAGAACTGACATAAGGTTTAATGTGCATCAACAAATTTAGATAATGGTTCAGTAAGTGAACGATCCCAGACACTATCGGCCTCCCTGGTGGATCATGATAGTTCTTATGAATTTTGGGTAGGATATAGATACCAGCTCTAACTGGTTTAGGTACCGTATGAAATTAGTCTCCATCATAGAAATGACATCCATACAAAGAGCATCATTGATAAACATCTATTTCCTGTTTATATTTAAGTGTAGGGTCATTTCTAAGAGGCATATAAAATTCTACATCACTAAGCTGTCTGGTAATTTCTTTAATGTACATGTCTCTCGACATTACCACTACTGAACCCCTTTGTCAGCTGGCTTAATGATGATATCACAATTTTGTTCAAGTTCTTTTAAAGCAATAGTTTCCTTGCTAGAAATATTAATGAATCCTGCTGTTGTATCAGAATCAAACATTGCTTGAGTTCTCTCTCACACACATTTTCAAAACACGCACAGTCTTATTATATGGGGCATAAAGTTAGACGGAACATGGAAAGGACTCACCTTTTCCTGAGATGCACTCCCTCTGCTGATATACCATAAGAATTATGACACATTTCTGATTTGTGAAAAAAGCTTTCAGATTAAGTAATCTAGTAAAGCGATGTAAATCTACATACAGATCAAATGGGTTAGAGTCCTGGGTAGGAACAAAGGATAGTCCTTTTGTAAAAATTTTTGTGGATCTAATGTAAGTTCCTGTCCAGAAATGTTAATAACTATGTCCTCTTGTACCAACAGCTCCTTAGAAGTTAAACCAGGCGTCTCCCTCTGACATGACTGCCGATGTTTTCTCCCAGCGTCATTGGTCTTCCTTCTTGCTCCTTGATACTCTGATTGTCCCAATGAAATCCACGACCTCTGGATCTGCTGCTCCTGTTGGATTGGGGTAATTGAAAATGCACAGTCCGTTGTATGTCTGGCTCCTCAATCTGATCTGGATCTAAAAAGATCCTCCACTTCCGATTCACTATTATCTGTGGTATAGGTGGGAAATAATTCTATTCCTCAAAATAGATTTATGATGTGAGGCAGTATGTTGTTTAACACCTCCTAGTGGTCCCTCACCCTCCAAAAGTTAGGAAACTTTCACGAAGATTACACAGTTTTGGAAAAACAACTTTCACACATCCCTAGCTGAATTCAACACACATACACACACCAAAAAATAACCATTTTCTTATGTTTCATACATATTGTATTATATACATTTACTTTTACATCACAGTGCTTCCTCAGTTGGTTCATTTAGCAGGATTGCACATTAGGATAGACAGATAGCTATATTAGACCATTTTATTCATGTTTCCTAGCAGGAGGACATTATCATTAAATTATACAATGGCAAGAAAAATACTGGACTCTGACTGGTCAGTCTTGGGCTGGACCCATGATGTTATCCCAGTAAAACATCATGGGTCCAGTCTCAGCCTCACTGTGAACCTGTAGATGATGATATGGCCATGGAGCTTGCTCCTTTTTTGCATCTCCTCTTAAGAAACCAAAATATTTTTCCACACTAAAAGCATTCTTTAAAATAATTTTTTATTTTATATATAACAATGAGCCATTGTATATTAATACACTGCCTGGTGTGTGTCGCTTGGGATAATGTCACGAATCAGTTGTTGGATGCACTTGGCCTGGGGCCTCGTGCCCAACCATCTGAGGTGTGACGTTATCCCAGCACAACACACATACCCTGTTGGGCATTATTGCTTAATTAGAAGGCTTCAGCTAAACCCATCTCTGAGCTGTGCTCCACCCTGGAGGACATTGCTTTGTTAAAACCCCACTCCCAGTGTTGCTTAGCTCAAACCAGGTTCCCTGCTGGGACATCTTTTTCTTTGTTAATTTAATTATTTAGTAATAATGTCATTGCCTCCTGTGCTGAATTATTTTAAAATAAACAATGTTCCACTGGGCAGCTACAGTACATATGGAAAATAAAACACACACACACAAAAAAAAACATGTTCTTTCCTAGCTCATTTGCTTTCCCATGGAAAAGGTTGTTTTTACTCCTATTGAAAATGTGAATTTGGATTGCAATAAGCAAATGCCACAACAAAAATAATGTGGGGCTCTTTTCCCAGATTATATCCTTGCAGCTTCCCCAAAATGATAAAACTTAGATTTCCATGTAATTATTTTGATTTCTATTTTTTAAATAGGACAAGAATGTTTTCTGAGTTATTTTATTGCTATCTTGAATTAATGTGATTTCAAATGATCTGATTCCTTCTTTTAAATTTGTATACCAACAGAGTCTATAATTGATATATTAAAATGTATTGTTAAAGAAAGGGCTTATGGTTTTAACAAATTCACTCAACAATTGTTTTGCAGCAAACAAGAACACAAAGCCTAAACTGAATAATGCCAGTAGTCCCAAGTAAATCAGTGTCCAAAAATAGCAACCAGAAAAATCCTAAGTCCCAATGTAAATATAACCAGAGCTCAGAATGTGCTTCCAGATTTTCAGTTCCTGGCTTTTTGTCCCTGCTCACACCAGCTAAATTACACTGATAACAGTCAGAGCATTCAAATGAAATACAAATGGCATGTTACAGCCATTAGCAGCATCAACTAATGACTGGTATGCCAACTATGGAAAACTGGCTGCAGACAGTACATCCCACTACTACTCAAACAAATACTCCCCATAAGCCTTGCATCACAGTCTCGTGTGTGGTGCACAGCAGATAAAATATGATCTCATAACATTGCAGAGATTCACAGCTAAATGGAAATCCTGTGTTGCAGCATTGATGGACTCCATCACTGTTACTTTTTCTTGCAGTCAATTTTCAGTTCCTTTGCAAACTGGAAGTTCTCCTCCAGCAGGTGAGTCCTTGCTTTGATGTGAATCTCCAGTGAACCAGTCAGCAACAAAGCAGAACAGACAGCACCAGTTCATAAAGCTCCAATAGTACAAACCCTAGCAGGGCAGCAATGACAGGAATGCCATTGTAGTCATTTCTCACACCTGAAATAACTCACGCTCACAGCTCCATCTGTGTATCGGGTGCTAAGAATTCTGCTCCAGTAAGTAAATCCTTGGTCCATGAATGAGCTCTGTCAGACGGTCAGCAGCTCCAGATGGGAGGATATATTACACATCATCATAAATATAGGTAACAGAAAAGTTTTAGTGGTCATAACTGTTCGATTTAGACTACTGCAACATTTGCACTTAGCTAATTTAATGGAGAATCTAGATTGCATGCAAATAGAGCTTAGTACAGAGTTGATTACAGTGAATACAGGTCACCACAAATATGTCACTTCATGGAGTTGGTTCCAGGCAACAACTTTATTGGAGCATGTTCCCAACTTATTTTCAAGTTAAACTCTGCCATGTCTGCCAACATAAATCCAGATTGCACACAGAGAGGGCTTAGTACCACAAATACCATTTATAATGCTACTGTTTTCAGCATCATTCAACTCATACACAGACAGATTGATGTATAGATACATTCCTCACAGAAAACATGTAGCTGGGGCTGATCAAAGTATCACACTCCACATCCCCCAACTTGCTCCCTCACTCTTTATCACTCACATCTCTCCCTCTCATAAAGAAAAGGTATCAAAGGAAAAAAATATACATATGACAGCACTGCACTCAGTTCATTCTCTTTCTAGGAGCTAGAGCTGCATCTTTCAAAGTCTGCAGCCACAAATTCTGTGATCGGATGTGAATTCAGCAGTCGGCTGCTTTTTCCGTAGGTGCCCACAAATGCCACAGGAGGACACAAATTCTGTGGCTAATTCCATGGTTGGCAGATCCTAAGGAATTGGAGAAAACTCAGGGCCTTGGGCATAATGGCCACACCATTTCACCGCACCTACCCTGCAGACACTGACAAGTGTCATGGTGTGTGTGAGGGATTTTATTTTTAAAAGAATATGAAAAAATGCTTAGTCTCACATGATTTAACTAAGTAGCTAAAATGAATGCGCATGTCCAGGCTTGCTGAAGCAGGGTTACTTTAGGTGAAAAATATAGCTGTGTAGCTGGATAAAACTAGTTAGAACTGGCAGTTGCTGTCTGATAAGAAAGAACTGCATCTGTTGTAAGCAGAAAAATCAAGTGAAGCCACGCCAATAGTGTGTAAAACTGCTGTAAATTGTAATCAGAGGCTTCTCCTTTGCAGAACTCCTGCATGCATGTGAAAAGATTTGATCAAATAAAGCGACGTTAAGACAAAACCCAGTGGTGTGGTTTTGCCCTGTGACGACCAGGCGGTTGCTCAGAGTAATACCTACAGTGAGAGAATTTGCGATCACAATTTTTGGCATAGTCGGCAGGATGAGTTCTTGCGTCCATGTCACCTCATGATCGAGTTGTTCCCTTGGACAAAAAGAAGGATATTTTTGTGGAACCCCATCAGGACGTGACGCTGGAGCCAGCGACACTCATCATCACTGTAAGTACAAGAATACCTTGAGCGAGTGTGCACTATAAAGGACAGGCCTAGATAAAATGGGAAACAAGGGAACAAAATAAGCTGGGTCCGGAGTTAGTATTGTCCGGACCGCAAAATGTATGTTTGACAAGTTTGGCCAAACAAATTACAAGGGCAACTGCACTGCCCTTTGTACTTGTAATTTGTGCTTGCTGCAAGTATATACATGTTAGAGCCAATGATGGGCTTTCACAGTTCAGGCTGCTTTAGGAGAAAAGCAGTGGCTGATTAAGTAACGTTAGATAAGCAACATCTAGAGAAAGAAAAATAAACTACTGTGGATGTGTGCACAGTAGGTGACTACAGATGGGATGATTTGAAAATCCTCTCCCCATGTTGCCTATCTGTGTAGTTTCAAGTTTTTCTGTATCAATTTCAAGTCCCTTGCCTCCTATAGAGACTGAAACATTTGATCCCAAACCCAGGTACTGGGGACCTCCACCAGATAGATCCCAACCTAGTACCTAGTACTGTTACAGATTTTTTAAACTGCAAACCAGAGCTCTGGGAAAATATTTGGTTTGGCAGGTTACTAAAATGGCCAAAAGAAAACCTTTGAAAGGGTTAATAGCTGCAGTGTTTGGAAATTATCATGAAGGTCCTGCAGTCAGTTTTCTTACTCAGACTAGTGTATCGGAAAAGAAGAAGGAAAATACCTTGGCACCGGTAAGTCTGAATTGTTTTATTCAAAGTTGTTTTATGTCTGTCTGTTTTATTTCTGTGGTACATATACTAAACAAGGTAATGCTCCATCTCTTTCGTGCATATTTTCTAGCGTATATCTGTGTTCTGTAATTATGTTCTGTTGTCCAAATTGCAAAATAGTATTGACTGCCTTTGGTGCATCACATGTTACAGTAAAAAAAAAAAGGAAGAAGCTCTTTGCCTCATAGCTGACTGTTTTAATTGGTTTTATTTAATGGAACATTTGTGCTGCCTAGATAGGGTCAGTGAAGAACTTTTGTATGTAGTTGTTGGTTGGAGCAGGTAGTGTTGATGGTAAAGAGTTATGACGTCATAGATTGCAATGTGCAAAAAGATTTGTAGTTTGCAAGCAACGTGCCAAGCCACTGCTAGGTAAAATGTAATGTGTTAACAGCTATGAATGGCTTTATCATACTTCTAGTTAAAACCAGAAACTTTTGCAAAATGGCAGAATGCCATATTTTGGCTATGCCCCAGAAGGTGTAACCATGTTATACTAGATGTGTTCACTTACAGATGGTATGTTGTGCTGTATTTTAAAGGAGTTGGAAGGTGTTTAAAAAGGGTTTTGTTCTGAAAAGATTTGGCATGGAGATATGTATAAATTTGTTGGGTTTAAAAAAAAATTGTCAGTGTTACTAGACAGGGGAGGCAGCACATATATCTAAAACACGTACAGTTTCTAATGAAACTATGGGCATTACCTCAGCAAACTGGTGTCAAATAATGTCAGTCTTATTTTCTGTTATATTTCTTTTGGTGTATGTGTACTGTCTTGGCCAGCAGTTTTATTGTGTGCTCTATTATTATTTAAAGATATTTAATATCAGTAGTGTTCAAGGACACTACAAAAATAACTGGGTTTGAACGACCCTTGCATGCACACTGTGACCTTTTGCACGTTATTTGACCTTCTTGGGTTTCAACATTTTATGTTACTACCAGTTCAAACTTGATGTGTATTCCATACCTAAAGCACAACTTTTCACACAAAATGTATGTTTTTTGAAAGCACACCAAGAGTGAACCATGTAATTTGATTTTTATTGCAAAACTAGTATTCTAAGTAAAAAGGAACAAACTTTTTCTCTTCTCATTTTTCTGACTTGCAGCCAACACAGGCAATACTCCAGCTGGAAGGGAGAATTATTCATCATCTCCATACTTTTTTATTATATTACTTTTTTATATTTATGCAGTACACTTTTGAAAAAGGACTATTACAGCTGTTTTGAGAGTTTATCATCTACAGTTAAAACAATGGCTTTTGTTTTTATGTGTGACCATGGTGTAATCATTTTTTTCTTTTTAAAATGCATTCTAAGAGATACGTACTTACAGTATTACCATCAATCCAGATCTTTCATAAACTCAGCTGACATTTTGTCATGCTTATGATAAGGGAACCCAGGGACGCTTGGCTTCTTTTATCCTATGGAAATAATCTTGTTTATTTTTAAACTTGTGTAGGTTTAGTATTTTGTTGTTTGTCTGTTTCTTCTCTTTCTTCTAGAGAAAAAGTTCCCATCTTTATAGTAAGGTATGAAACTTACTAAACTAATTGTAATATTATCTTGTTATAATTTAAAGTGTAGTAGGTGGGATCATGTCACCATCCACAGCTAACCTTTTATTGCTACAGTATTGAGCCGGTCTCTTCCACTATAGTTGTCTCTTCCACCAGTAGGAGCTTGGAGGGAGGGTAGCTACCCTTCCTCCCTTCCAGTGTAATACCCACAAAGGTTGCAAGGTACATCACTGTTCCCCAAAGGTAAATAAAGAAAATGTGTATTTGCCAATAATTGTTTCTTATTTACAGATTTTAAAAAGACCCAAGGTATTTTAACAGCATAACCCAGCCCAAGCCCTTCTGCTTTTTCTAGTGCAAACAGTTAAATCTCACCTATTATTGGTACAAGGGCTTCTGCCTCAGAAAGTAATCAGTTACGCTGGAGGATAAAGTTGTGTATGTATGTCCACACATATTCATTCTTTTGATTGTCTTTTCAGCTTTCTTATCCTGTTAAAACAAATGTAAAACAACTTTTGTCATAGCCTTACAGCAATGAATGCATTTTTTCAACCAGTAAATTCACAGTACTCTAACATTTCTGGACTCTAAGCTAAGTTTACAGTCTATATGTGTTGTTTAAAATGTATTTTATGCATTATTCTCAATACTGAAATTGTTCTATTACAAACATGCTTATGTTTCACGTTTATGTTATAATGTTTTGATATACATCTTGCTACACTGTATCATGTGTGTATTCAGAAAAGTGCTACACATGTATAATGTTTTTAATGCTCATAACCAAACCTAAATACTGGGGCCAGCATTGCTGACCCACCCCTACAATATGTTCCAAAGCAAAACCAAAAGTAAAATTAATGCTCCGTTTGTCTTATTACTCACAGGTACCCCTGAAGAACGAGGCACTCTATGCAGGTTTTGTCATTTTAAATTTTAACAATTATAATATGCAGAATTTGGATTGCACTCAAACCTATGCTTAAGCCTTACCCCACTCAGTACTTTGGAGTATTTCACTATACAGGGTAAAGCACCTTTTCACTTGTCACAGGTGCAATAGGCATTGTTATTAAATTGGCATAGGCCAACAACATATGTATTTGTCCCACTAATTGCATTGTGTAGCAGGCATATTGCTATGAACTATATGTTTGAAGCGTGTTATTGTAACATTACAAGATTTTATAACTCAGGTCTCAGTCAGGCCTGCTTGCAACAGACAGGAAATAATGTTCATCACTGTCATAACTGCTTCTGTGATTTGAAAGCAGGGTGTAATCATAACATTGTCATGATTTACAGATGGTCAAATGGAATAATTGAACCTCGGCCTGCACCCCAGGTGTGCGGCTGATGTCCCATTTTTATTTTTCTCTTTCTAATTGCCAGAATTTAGGCTCTGTCACACCACTCTTTACAAAACAAAAAGTTAACGGTTTAAAAGATTGTTATTTATGTGTTTTAACTCAGTGTCTAACACACTTTGCAAGTTTGCAGGTTTCCACGGTGTGGCACACATAAGATCTCCACATTCAACAGCAGTAATACTTTCATCTAAGTTGCCAAGACCTTCATCTTTTCCTTAAAAGAAAAACAACTGCCACACTTTTGATATTATCACCATCTTTGTGCCTGACTAGTTCCTTATAAGGACTATTGCATGAATCCAGTTATTATTACCTCTGCAAGTGTAATGTTTTCAGCAAAATTACACCTATTTGTAGAACTTTAAATCAACTGAAGAAGGTCCAGTCAGTTCAGACTCTGCAATCAAGCTTATTGTTTCGCTTACTATGAAGTTAAGTCTGGGGTAGGGGCAATTCCCTAACTTCAGCAAGAAGATTCTTCTTCAATTGACCTTCAAGCAAGACATCCATTTTCTTCGCTGCTGCTTGTTCCAAACATGGCTGGTACTTTCTACAACTCTATTGCTCTGTTATGGACTGTGTTCTTAATGGTTTATTGTCAATTGTTACCTTTTTATGGACTGTTAATCTTTATGCTGGGTGTAATCAACTACCACAAAACAAATGCCATGCCAGTGTGTGTGTGTGTGGCTACTCCATTAAAAGGACTCAATGCACCCCTGGCCAGTGTGTCTGCTAATCAGCCATCCAGCAGCCAGCAAAATAAACACTGACTTTTCTACTATGCTGGTGTTTTGTTTTAAATTACTGTCTGCATTGCCCTTGTGCCTTGTGGGGTTATCACCATTCTGCAAATGACATTTCACCTGTACTGTAACTACACCAACCTGTGGTTACTTATATAAACTTATGAACTGTTAATTTCATGGACTATGTTTTATAAGGACTTATCTGTCAAGAGACATTATCAACAGATTCTTCAATCAAGCTCCAAGGTGTCCACACCTCAACACTAGGTAGCATCTACCTTATTCACTCTCAAAGTGGATTCCATGAACTCTTTTTCATCAACAAAATTGTTATGTTATATTGTGTTATATGTGGTGTCACATGTTAGCATTTTTACATATTTCAATTGTGGTGTTGACATCCCTCAATTCTGTATTATGTTTTACAAACTCACAATTTGTGTTCCGTCTGTAACCACCCCTGTACCAACTCCAAAACAGGATGCTTTTTATAAATGCCTTGACTATCTGTATGCTGGCAACCAGTTTTAAATCATATACCTATTCACCTAGTCTAACAGTCTAAAAGTAGAAATGTTTAAATTTTTTTTAACCTTCCGTCAATAACTAATATCTTTACATTTATGTTCAATTTTTGTGAATGTTCGAGTCCCTCAGGGCCTCCTATCTTCAGGGTGGAAATTATTAACAGTGGTCAGTGGCCAAGGTTTTAGTAATCAGTGACCAAACTTTTATCAACAATATGTAGTTGGCTAACCATAAAATTGAGGAAATAGAAAGGTGTAAAATGGCTAGTGTAAGTTGTTAAAGGGCTAGTAAAAGGTGAAAATGGTTAGTAAATGGCTAAATGATGCCAACATGTAAATTAGTATATCTAGTAGCAAAAGGCTGCAAGTGGCTAATACCACCATGTCACTTAATATGTGTGCATGTAAGACTTTAAAAGGGTTAATTGTAAAATTCTATACAATGAAAAAAAATAGCTGAAAGCATAAGGTGAGGCTGTGGCGAGATATACACAGCTGTGTTTAGCCTTGACTGTTAAAAGTTTCTCATCACATAATTCTCTTGTGTTAAAAACAAAATATGTTTAACAAAAAAACTGATAAGAAATAATGAGATACCTCATTTAGTTGCTGGTACAAGGTTACTTTGACATTTGTAGCAAGCTAGTCACTTCTCTCATATGCTTTCTGGCTCCCAAAACAAAAGTTATTTGTGATAAATATACTATTCTGTCACCATTTGTTTTCCCTCCAAGGATGAGAATAACTCCTGTCTTGGAAATGTCAGATACATCTCGAAATCAAGAAATTTCATTATGGGATGTCTCAGAAATTGTAGCTACAACATGTATAAAAACTTTAATTATGAAAATGTATTAATGTACAGGTGTCCAGGCTATGCTGTCATAGTTTCTTGGGAAATTCCAGCCTTGCATTTTTCTAAGCTTGATACACATAAATATGGGACCCATGGTCATGGCTTACAGCCGTATTTGATGATTGGGGTGCTACTCTTCTCCATTGGGTGACAGTACTTGTAAGTGGTCATATTGGCACCTGGCAACTGACTGTCCTAATCAAACTTCTCCTATGATGCCTGTGCAACACAATGGTGTCACGGAATGTCACCCCCTGCCCCTTGCTACAACCCAAACAAAAGGACCCCATTAAACTGGAGGGGTGTTTCATTACAAAACGAGCCAGAAATGACTATAATATAGGTGGTGGTAGTTGATACAGAGTATCAAAAGGGGAGTGTGAGGATTTTACAATATAAATGAGTGGTTAGTTGATACAGAGTATCAAAAGTGGGGAGTGTGGAGGATTTCATTTTAAAAGAATATGCAATAATGCTTAGTCTCACATGATTTAACTAAGTAGCTAAAATAAATGCGATGTCCAGGCTTGCTGAAGCAGGGTTACTTTTAGGTGAAAAATATAGCTGTGTAGCTGGATAAAACTAGTTAGAACTGGCAGTTGCTGTCTGATAAGAAAGAACTGAATAAGGTAAAAACAACTCCATATAAGGAAAATGCTGATAATAAAGTTCTGTGCATCTGTTGTAAGCAGAAAAATCAAGTGAAGCCACGCCAATAGTGTATAAAACTGCTGTAAATTGTAATCGGAGAGCTTCTCTTGCAGAACTCCGCATGCATGTGAAAGATGTGATCAAATAAAGCGACGTTAAGACAAAACCCAGTGGTGTGGTTTTTGCCCCTGCACGACGGGAGCGGTAGCTCAGGTAATACTTACAGTGAGAAAATTTGCAATCACATGTGCCTTGGGGTCTTTGGCTCTTATGCACACCCCATTCCATCAGGAAATATGGTGAGATGGAGTGGTATAGTAGAATGGGGTGAACTTTGGGGCTGAAGAGTCCAAGGCATACCAATGCCTCTCACTGGCTGCAGCATGTGGAATGCCCCAGCCACAAGCAGTCCCAGAACTCCCTGTAGCTGGCACCAGAGCAACAGGCAGCAGTAGAAGCTCCAGTAGACTGCAGTGCACATTCGAGCTTCCATAATCTCTGATCAGATGTTTTCTGCTTCTGCTTTCTCCGGGGCTAAGTTCAGTCCTCAGTGACAGAACTTAGCCCAGTGAGTACACTGGAGCTAGCAAACAACAGATGAGAGCTTGTATAACTCTTAACATGCACTGTCTGACACAATCTCCCACTGCCTCCTACTGCCCAAAAGTCAGCCACAGAGGACTCCAGGATCTGCTGCAAATGAAGCTGTCAGTGCAGAATCAATCAAAACCAGTTCACCACAATCGACTGCACTCACAGCAAACAGCAGGCAAACCAAAATGGCCCCATGTGCAAAGTGCACATTGGGAGCAGACCCACATTTGTGTGGGACCCTCTGCAAGCCAGCCAGTTGGTGCAGTGGTAAGGAGGATAAACCTTTACAGGTAGATCAATGAGAAAAGAAAGGCAAGAGAAGGGATTGTGGGTCCGAAAGGGAGGATGAAGGAAGGGTAAAGGATGACCACCAAAAGCAGAAATACTGAAAAATACTTCTGTTCAGTTTTTACAAAGGAGGGGCAAGAAATGGGCCAGCATTAAGTAAGATGGATAGGAGATCAGAGAATGGAAAAGGTCCCTTTGCAAAGGAAAGGAGCCTCAGGGAACTGGCTGTAATAAGGTTATGGGGCCAGATAGGTGGACCCCAGGATACTTAGGGAGCTAAGGGAGGTGTTAGCAGGGCCTCCGACTACCCTGTTCAACCTGTCATTGAAAACAGGTGACATACCCAGGAATTGGAGGAGCACTTATATGGTCCCTCTATACAAAAGTATTAACAGGGAGGATACAGGGAACTACATACTGGTCAACCTGACCTCAGCAGGTGAAAAGTAATGGAAATACTAGTGAGGGAAAGAATAGTGGAACACCTGGTTGTCAGTGGTCTACAGGACCCAAGGCAGCTTGGTTTTATGGGAGGGAGGTTGTGCCAGATGAACCTAATTGTGTTTTTCGACCAGGTAACCAGGGAGGTGGATTTTGAAGGGGGAGGTGGATGGGCTCACCTGGATTCCAGCAAGGCCTTTGATACCGTGACCCATAAAAGACTGATAAATGAGCCAGAAAGCTTAGGGCTGGACCAGAAAATAACAAGGTGGGTGGAGAACTGGCTGAAGGACTGCCAGAGGGTGGTGGTAAATGGGTGCATTCCAGGGTGGAAGGGGTGATGAGTGGTGTGCCCAGGGGTCAGTGCTGGGACCCATCCCGTTTTAATATCCATATAGCAATAATATAGCAGAGAGACTGCAGGGGAAGATGTGCCTGTTTGTAGACAATACTGAAGATCTGCACACGGTGGACACCCTGGGGGTGGAGGCAATGAAAGAGGGCCTAAAGATTCTGGGTGTGTGGTCATAAACATGGCAGTTGAAATTCAATGCCAAAAGTGTACAGTAATGCACATGAGGTGTAATAACCCACAAACCATTTATACACGGGGAGGGGGTTTAAGGCAATTGAGTAGGAGAGAGATCTGGGAATTATAATTTCAGATAACCTTAAGGTGGGGAACCAATGCAGCATAGTGGTGGGCAAAGTGAATAGAATGTTGGTGTGCATAGGGAGGGTATTAAACAGAAAGAGGGAGGTGCTGATGCTCCTTTATAAATCCATGACGAGGCCTCACCTGGAGTATGGGGTTCAGTTCTGAGGCCTCACCTGTGCAAGAACATAGACAGGATTGAAAAGATTCAGAGACGGGCAACCAGGATGTTGCATGCCATGCATAGAAATCTCTATGATGAAAGGTGGAAGGAATTGACTCCGGTATCCTCTGGGGACTAGTAGAGAGTGTGGGAAGATTATTTACAAGGAAAATAAGTTTTAGAACTAGGATCATAATCTAAGATTAGAAGAAGGAAGGTTTTGGGGCAATGTGAGGAGGCATTACATCACTGAGAGGGTGGTGGAGTCCTTGAACACACTACTGGAAGAGGTGGTGGGGGCAAACTTGTGAAAAGATTCAAGTGGGCATGGGACAGACATAAGGTGTTGACCAGAGGGCGGAGTGGGGTGACTCTTGACAAAGGAGATGAGTGTGGGGGATGGGTAAAGGGCGACCGATGGGCCAAATGGTCCTTTTCTGCCAGCAGATTTCTATGATTCTAAGGTAGTTAAGTAATTAGGACTTATCTACTCCAGCAGAGTCGGGGATTCCAGAGTTGGATATCTTAGGTTCGGGTATTCTTTGTAGGACCAGAAAGGGAAGAAACAGAGAAGGTTGAGGGGACACAAAAGGTCAGAGGTCCTAGAGGAGAGATTAAGGTGTTAGATGTAAACAAATATACTTATCTGATTGGAATACAGTTTGGCCAAACCTGTAGAAATAAAGGGAAAAACAGATCAGTATGGGGAACTTATAGTAACGAGAATAGAGAGATACAAAAGGGTACAATACAGCATAGGAGTAAAGGAAGGGAGTTTTAGAGGAAAGAAAAAATAAGGCAAAGAAAGGCAACTAGAGATAGAAAACAAACGCAGACAGCTAAGAACAGAGAATAAAGTGATATCTGGGGTCAGGAAACCCCACTTAGCGCCCCTAGGTGACCTGCAGTTAGCCAGCAAATTTCAGTAATAGTCCAGATGGTAGGTGGGGATGCTTTAGGGCTAGTGACCCCTATATTATTTAAAAAGAGGACACTGGTGGTCCAGGGGCTTGAGTTGTCCCAGGATGCCAGTGGTTTAAAAAGTATAGCTCTGTAATGGGCTAACTCCCAGTGGACAGTGGTAATTTTTTTATTATATTTAACCTTTCCCTGGCATCTAGCATGTGTGTGTGTGTGTGTGTGTGTGTGGTGGTGGGGTCCTTGGGTCCAGATTGTATGAGCAGGCAGAGGTTGGTCAGAAAACCGCTGACCAGAAATGCTGCAGCTGTTACTATGCATCCAGTTTAGTGCTACTGTGCTACATTGACAGTTATGGCAGGCATTTTCAACTGCCAGCCCTGAGGAGGGCAACTAAAATGATGAAGCCTCTGCACTAGAAGCTGTACAAAGAGAGACTAAAGGAGCTGAGTATATATGCTCTTGAAGAAAGGAGGGAGGGATGTACAAAACTTTGAAATACCTCAAGGAATCAACAAAGTCCAAGAGAGTAGCATCTTTCAGAAAACAGATGTGCAAGAACAAGGGGCACAATTTGAATATAGGGGGTAACGCTCAGGGGCAACATACGTGTTTTTCACAGAGAGGGTGGTGAATGCATGGAATGGCCTTTCTGAGGTGGTTGTAGTGTCAAAAATAGTGGGGACTTCAAGAATGCATGGGACAGACATAAGGTAATTTTATTAGGGTAGGAGGAAGCAGGCTTTTGGCTAACTAGGATCTGCAGCTTATCCAATAGGTAGGAAATGGGCAGACTGGGTGGGCCAACCAGTTGTTATCTGCCATCAGGGTCTATGTTTCTATGTTTCAGCCTACATAAAGTTCAGGCTGTAGACTGCTCCATGTGGGTGGGAAAGAAGATGCGAGATTGTTGAAAGGGGGATGAGGCTAGCGCAAATATGACTACCTATACGACCAGCCACAAAGTGGCTATGTGAAGAGCCCCAAGGGCTGGTTAAGAGGATCTGGAGGGTGGGTAGCCAGCAGTAGGTGGCAGGAACTCCTGCTGCTTTCACATGGTGGCAGACTGTAGGTGCCACAAGGGACCTGGCAGGAAGGGACTGGGAGAACAATACACAGGATAGGGGTCACAAAGAAAATCCATAGTGCAGCTGAAGGCCAATGCCTGAAATTGGCTTAAAAGTAGCTATGGGTGAGAGGCAAGCAGGAGGAAATCAGTGGGCTCCTGAGGGGAACATAAAAGCAGCAAGCACTGCATACAATAGAGCTGCACAGCAGCTAATGTCAAACTACCAGGGCTAAGAAAAGGATTGGGGAGGAAAAGAGCAGCATAAGGTCCAGGAGTGCCCATAAGTAAAAACGCAGAGCAGTAACAGAAAGAGCCCTGATGGGCTATCAATATAAGTAAATTTATGCAATGGGTGGACATAAATGGAGAGTGATAAATCCATTTATCTGAGTATGTGTATACATGCATAATCTTACACTTATACATATACTTGTTATTACGTCATCCTCAATTAATGTACATAGTGGACTGTGTCACACATCCCCATCACTCACCCCTGCTGTTTGGCACTACTTCCTGGTATCCTGCTTTTAGTTTTGTTTCTTCCAGGTGCTAGTCCCTCAGCCACACCAGCTGCCACTTAGTCATACTTCTCCATTCTCCCACTATCATACAGTGATCATTTGTTTCTGTTTAACAGTTTGTTTTGCTTTTTACCAAAGCTTTGTTCAACTGGCTGCTCCACTGCGCTCCAGCTGTCACACTCTTCTGCATGCTGCTGCTGTGTGTCCTGTCCACACCTCTTGATATACAAAACAAACTTTTTTTAAACTGCTTCTTCGAAAACTGATAACCCCTCACTCTTACTTACTCTTCCACTTGTTTTCCAACTTCACTATGTCTTTCACCAGAGCTCCCAACACATAGAAACTGTTAGATATTTTTTCTTAAACTGCATGCTCGCAAACTCCACTACTGTTGACCCCTCACTCTAGGTCACTCTTCTGCTCTGGTTTCCAGACCTCGCTACAACTGCCACCAGAGGCTTCTGTTCCTTCTCTTCAAATTCTAAATGGTCTCTTGTGGCCCTCCCCCCTGTTTATTTACTGATATTCCCTATGTCTATATGCCACATGCATTAAGCCCTCCCCACCACCATTTTCACTCCTGACCTCCAACACCAATGCTGTCAGTCTGCTCCAGGTGTCTACTACCCTTTCAGTGAAGTAGTAATTCCTCACATCCTCCTAACCCCACCACAAGCTTCATCACATGCCCTGGTCATGGTGCTCATTCTCATTTGAAGGAGCCCCTCGCACCCTATGTCCTCTCTCTTCAAGGTGTACATGTTGAGATCCTACAGTCTCCTCACAGAGCTTTTTCCACAATCCATGTACAATTTTAGTTGCCCTTTATATTGCCTCCACCCTATGGCCTTTTTAAGGTGCAGCCTCCAAACTGGACACAGTACTCTAAGTCGGGTCTCACTAATGAGTGATTACTTGCAACACCTCCTCCTCCTGCTGAATATACCCTCCCAATGTAGCCCCAACATCCTGCTAGCCCTACCCACTGCTTTGTCACATTGTCCTGCAAATTTAAGATCATAATAACTCAAAGGTGCCCCTGCTTAGGATCGTCAGTACCACCCCAACCCTATGAAGCAGCTCCTGGATTCCTCTGCTCTAGGTGCACGATTCTGCACTTTCTGTCATTGAACCCCAACTGCAATGATCTTGACCATTTTGAGTTTCTCCAAAAGGCATGTGCACACCTTCTGCTCCTTCTTAGTTTCCACCCTACAATTGTCTGCAAAAGGCATTCCTCTCTGACAGTTTTTTGGCAATGTCACTTATGAAGACACTGAAGAGAATCTGTCCCAGTACTGAGTTGCTCACTGTCCCATCACTGCAATGAGTGCCATTAGCCATGCCCTTCTGACACCTGTTAACCACCCCCAGCTACTAGTCTTTTTCCACCTGCATCCCTGGTCGGCCCCTTCTGTTCAGCTACCACAACACCATCGCACTGGTGTCTGCCAGGACTTGCCCCACCATAGAATGAATCCAATATGTGGAGGAGCAGCCTAGGTAGCCAGGACACTTTTGTGTGTTCTTTCAGCCCCTGGGATATATAGCAAAGGTGCACAAACATGTGCACAGTCATATGTGGCACAGCACCAGCCAATGTCTTCCCACCCATGAGCTGCTCCCGACTGCTCTGCCACTTGTGGTCACTCAGTTGACAGTACTACACTGGAGCTGGCTGTCCTGAAGAGAGCATCTCATAGATCAGTTGATCCTTCTCCTCCTCCAGCGAGCCCTCAACGTGAGCTCATTCCCGAACTCAGGCCCCTGCACCGTGGGCAGTAGCACTACCGCTGAGCTGAAAGGCTGACTTGTAAAGCAGTTTTAGTTAATTTCACCACTTTTGATCCTCCTAGGCTGTTCAAAATCTTCAGCCTTACCCAACCCCTCAAACAGCCAACCACCTCCTCTCTGCTAGATCACCCTTCCAGGTACTAGGCTATCCTCTATGCAGCTGGACAACCCTTCTAGCCCCAGCATTTCACATGATGAGCAACCTCACTGGAGCTAGAGCACCACACAGGCTCTGGGCCAGCCTCTTCCCAGCCAGATATCCTCCCTGCATCTGAATCAGCCTCCAACAACATGCCATACACCTCCATGAAGCTGGAGCACCACCTCAAACCACTCCTACAGACCACATGTCTGCAGCTGTACCCTCATGCTCCTGGACCAGCAGTCCCCAGCCAACCACTCTACCTACAGATGAATCCACCAGAAGCCCCATTCCAGCCTCACCATCCGATCACCCACCCTAAAGCTGGACTTCACTTCCAACTCTGAACTATCCCCCACCAGCCACTCTCCTGCTGCTGGCTCACTCTTTCATGACCTGGACTAGTGTCCCCAACAGACAACCCTCCTGCAGCTGGACCCCTTGTGTTTGTTCCCACCCATAGACCAGCCCTCCTTCACCAAGTTGAGCAACCTCCCAGAGCTGGACACCCAAATAACAACCATTCCCAGGAGCTGGACCCATCTTCCCTCCAGAGCAGAACCTACCCGACCACCCTCCATACAACTAGACCACCCCATCACCCTTCCACAACCATGGACCCCATACTTCTCAACGTAATATAAAAAAATGTGAGATACTAACATATAAAATATAAATTCATGAGCACCTTGAAAATGAACAGTTACATGGATTTAAAGAATCAATGCTTTTCAGAACTAAGAAATTACTCAAAAATATATTCACATGCACAAAGATATTTTTCATAATCAGCAGTCTTCAGCAAAAGAAAACAAGCATTTTTCAATGCTGAATGTTGGCTTGCAGGCACTGGCATTAGTAGTGCAGGAGTTAGAAATGCAAAATAAGGAATGACAGTGAAGTATTGAAGTAACACCAACTCCCCCACAGAGACTGAAAGGCATTGGGAGTGTGGCTTTGGGTCATCCATAATGCTGAGCGTATTCACTTCACCCCATCCTACAGACAGCAATAGGTGTTGGGGTGTACATTGGGCCCTTTAGCCTTTATCCTCACCCCATTCCATAAGGAAATAAGCTGAGATGGGTGCAACAGGAGAATGGGGTGAACGTTATGGTGACGGAACACAAGGCATACCTCAATGCCAGTCAGTGGCTGTAGGGTGGGGAGGTGGGGATAGAATTCTCATAACATTATGGCCGATGAACCCAAGTTACGCCCCCGACGCCTGTCAGTATCTATAGTGTAGGTGTATGGTTGGAAACCTTAATGCCATGGGTATTTGTTGGTATTTTCACCCAGATTTTCAACAGTGCTTTTTGTGATCCCAACTCATGAACGGTTGTGCTAAAATTTCATTACTTAATCCTCAAAGGTGGTTTCACACAGCAACTGCGCCATTGGAAGCAACAGGTGCAGAAACATATTTTGGGCAGGATGCAAAAATGACAGCTGTACTGTTCATGAGGAGGTGTAAAAATGGCAATGATGAAAATCTGGAGAGAAAATATGAAACATCTGTAAACTTATGTGCATGCACAGATACTGCACAAGGCACGCCCACAATGTGGTCATTATGGGGATTTTCTTTTTACCAAATTTTCAACATGAGCATTTTGGGACCTCTCCTCATGAACAATGGTACTGTGATTTTGTTACTCCATCCTGAAAGTTGATTTTGCACAGTGACCATGCCCATTGTGCCTACAGGTGCAAAAACACCTTTTGAGCAGTATGTGAAAATGACAGCTGTACTGCTCATAGGAGGTGTTCAATGCAATGTTGAAAATCTGAGTCAAAATATAAAAATTCTCAAGATTATGAGCGGCATGGAAACTGCACAACAGACATAGTCAATTTTTGGATTTTTTCACCAAATCTTCAACATAGGCATTTTGGGACCTCTGCCCATAAACAGAGTCACTATGATTTTCTTCATCTGTCCCGAACATTGATTTCCCACAGCGATTGTCTGACACATGTGTGAACACATTTTGGGCAGGATGTGAAAATGAACTGGGATGGGGTCATGCTGAGAATGGGGATTGGGCACCCCTGAAATTGGCTTTAGGGATTGTGAGAGGTGGATGGCGAGAGCTGCACCATGTTTATTGAAATGTTCCACCAGGAAAGGCTCATAATGGAGGCATGTCAGATCTGCTGCTGTAATGATAAGCCAGTCTCGCATTGTAGTGTTGGATATCTTTCAAGTTGGTGGCACTCTCTGAAACTGCTTATCATCAGCAGCGTGCTCACGGGTTGGCGGCTGAGGGACACACCGACTAAAGCATCCCTGGCTTCACCACAACACTGACACACCTATGAAAGTTCTAGTAGAGCATTACCACTAAATGTTACTTGCACACGCTGCAAGCCAACATAAAAAGTACACTCATCCCCAGATTACAAAATAGATTAACACATGCAACTGTTTTAGTTCAATACAATATTGAATGCAAACAGCTCCCAGCACACACTAAAATCTGCAGTAAATTATTGTTCTTTTATTTGCAGGTTACTCCACATTTTCTCAGATTAAAAAGGTTGTAGTTTTTTCTGTACATTTAGATGATAGGCTACTGAATAGATATACACACAGAAAATGCATTCTGAATTTGCTCGTTTATACAATCTTCCTGCTGCTATAATTCCTTTGCCTCCAAGACACTACTTTAAAGTAACTAAATCAGTAAAATTGCACAAATATTAAGTAATCTAGAGGCAAAATGCATACTAGACTCTTTAAGGAGGGATTTGATTGAAAATAAACTGTGTATTATAAAGGCGTTTAAAAGGTTTTTAGCCACATGAGTTAAGCAGAAATACCTTTTCATAACAAAACACTGATTGTGAAACTTCCACAGCATTTCAATTAGAAAAAAAAAACCTGACTGATAATTCTGTTACTGTATTTAATATGTCAGGGTTAAAAATATATACTTTTCTGTTTAAACATAAGCACATGCCTTAACATATATATCTTAACTTCAGGCAACACCAGTTTTCAAAAATGGAGACCACAGTTAGTGCTGGTGCATATCTTTTCCTCAGGTTGGGTAGGGACAGGAAGATATTCTGGGAAATGTAGTTCACTGAGTAGACTTCAGGAAAATGTAGCTCAGTATAGACTTTCAAAGGACACTGCCAACCTTTTTGCATCATATTATTTCTAGGTAAAAACCCACATTTTATAATTGCTTACCTTCTCTAAAATTAATTGGTGTTATTGGTTGTTTTATCTGGCTCCTTGCTTAGTAGAACTGAAATGCATGGTAATGCACCCAGCTTGATTGGCTAATTTAAATCCTTGAACCACTCGCTGACTAATCTTCATTTATGATTCAGTAGTATTAAAATAAAATCACACTTTGAAAAGCATTACAGTTTGACAGAGCAGTATTAATGTCTTAGCATTCCTGACAGAGCAAATGTTACTGTAAAAGAAATGATCATACTAAGGATCATACTAAGGTAATTAAGGGCTGGGAGGCTAATGAAACCCTTGTATGCTTCTGTCATCTACAGTGCATAATAATGAAGGTTACGCCCTATGATCAGATTTAACAAGCCTGCACATAAAATAAACAGAAGTATTGAAAAGTCTTCATTGATCATTCAAAAGTATTTAATAATTGGTACTCCTAAAATTGGTGTATAACATCCATTTAGTAATAATTTACTCTTGAAAAACAATTACAGTCTAATACTTCTTAGAATTAAGTATTCCTACATGCAGTATTCTTCTTCTGATGATTACAGAAGACTAAAATGATTAAACTTAGTCTTAAAAACAAATTAATTGCTGCTCTAAGACTAAATTTAGTATTCCACTCGTGAGGGAACTGTCCTTTGATACCACCATCTACCCCACTCCCTCCCACGTCAACTCACCATGGCTTTACCCCAGGCCACAACTGTTACTGTACCAACTTCTTGTTCTTCAGTCAGCTCAAGGCACCACCCCAAAACTACTAGGCATCTGTGTCTGTGTGCTGCTGTACTGTGTGACTGTCTCTTCTTAGTGCCTCAAATTTCCAAACTTCAAAGCACCCACCCAGGCCCTCACACAACAGCCTCCCAAACCTGGCAGCTGCCCAACCAGCTACTGTGCAACTGCAGCACTTATGTTTTTGCTCAGTCAGTCGGAGTCTACTCCCAAAGTTCCTCGCTGTTCAGTCTGAACTGAAGACGACTCCGGACTCCTCCGACTCAATCGCAGGCTGCAGCAGTGCAGCCAACAGCAAGTCAGCAGTGACCCTCATCCCCAAGCAGGTCCTAATCAGTCCTCCGGCTCCTGCTCTGTCCTCTCTGCTCTGTCCCATGCCTCCAGGCCCGCCGAGTCTGACTCCCACTCCAACGACACCAGCGTGCATAGACCTTACCACCATGGTCCCACTGACTACCCCAGGCTCCCAATAATTGTCCGATCAAAATCAACCTCTACCAAATCTTAAGCAGCTTCTAAGGCAAGTCAGTGCCCAGCAGCCAGAAGCACAGCTCCTCAAATGTATTTTAGTCCCCTTGTTGGTGATGGATCTGGCTGGGTAATGGTTTGAGTCAAGGATGGACAGATGAAAATGAACAATGACGAGCGACTCACTCACAGTGACTCACTGCAGAACTGCAGGCAGGCAAAGCAGCTCAACTTGTTGCAGCAGCAGTAGGCTGCTTCAGTTTCTCTCCTGCTCTCTTTAACTTCTCTGGTGAGTCAGACTGTCTCACGATATGCAAAAGCTCACAGCTGCTATGGATCTTGGGACAGTGAGTTTTTTAAACAGATTAGGGGAAAACTACAAAATATGGGACAATAGGAGTCCCTTATGAATAGCAATCAGAACAGGAAATTTTACCAATTGGGATAGTGAATGAGGGCTAGCTGGCCGAAAAGTTTTGTTTTTTTATTGTTTATTCTTCTATTTCTATGTATTTAATGTAATGTTTATGGTTATGGAATTCATAGGAGCAGTTTAGCACAGTGGTTTAAGTCACTGAGCTGCAAACCTGGAGACTTGGGTTTGAATACCACAGCTCCCACTTGAATACTGTGTGACCCTAAGCAAGTCACTTAATCTTTGTGCTCCCAGGTCTCACCTGTAAATAAGCTTCAGCTTAGTGTGCCTCTTCTGGTTAAAAAATTTTCCCATTCAACTTGTATGACTTGTTTTATTGTGTATAATTGTGTTTTTCCACTACCTTCTCCACAGAATGCACTGGGAGATGAGCAACTTGTTTGTTCAGTGTGCCTTTCCTGGTGAAACTTTTCAGTAAATAAATAAAATAAATAAATGTATTCAGAAATAAGCACCAGGGGCCAGTTAGGTTAAGTAATAGTGTCCAGGGTGATAAAGGTGGCTATAGCCAAGTGGCAAACAGTAGCCAAGCTAGTGTTGTAAAATTCTAGAATGTACTGATTTAAAGTGCATCTGGGGTGTCAGCTTCCATCAGGAGCAAGGGAAGGGAGTGGACCAGGCAGTTACCCATATGAGCAGCATAGTTGTCACAGCCCTAGCAAAGGGCTAGTAACCTGACTAACTGATCCAGAGAGCCATATAACACTAGCCTGGCTACTGGAGATAACTTGGCTACTAGTTGCCTGTATCACCTGGGCACTCTGACTTTATAATCTGGGATTTGCTTACCATAACTAGCTCCTGGCACTTATTTCTGAATTATTCAGTAGTCCAGCTGGCTAGCTTGGCTGGAACTGGGGCTTTACCCTATTCTTGCTCCATCTAGCACTCTGTTTACTATCTAACTCAGGGCCTGCCTGCCCTCTGCTCCATCTCCGATAGCTACTTAATTTGAATGCTGCCCACCCCTGTGCTCCATTTAGGAGCATGAGTTAAATGCATTTAGGTAATTGTGAATAAGGCCACCATCTCACCATATTCTCCCTTCCTGGATGATTTTAAATACATTTGAATAATTCAACCCTTGGCAGTCCCTTGCTCCCAGACCTTGCCGTGACCATGCTAACATCCACGGCTGTCCTTTATTGAGCTCCCTGCTTGAAAAGAAACATCTTTTATTTATTTCAGTATTAGTTCAGGCAGAAAGTGCCTGCTTTATGGCACTGTCACTGACTCACTGCCCCAAACCGTGAGAAGTTGAGGAGACAGGAGGTGGGTTAGTGTATGCTTGATGCCCTGCTGGCTGCAGGCAGGTGGGAGGTCTTCCTGATTGGTAGCTGGCTCCTCCTGATGCTCATTCATGTAATGATGCTTTCTCACTTGTAGGAGCCACCATGCAAGGTTTAGCATTTACTTTTCTTTACAAAAAAAACAGCAAACAGAACCTACACGGTGGCTGCCAACTGCTGATCCTGGGACCGCTACAACTAAGGAACCCTGACACTGTTGGGACCACTGACATTGACATAGGGATGAGAGGAGGACTGCAGGTACTACCTTTGCTCTGAATTAACTTCCTGCATCTCCTCTCCTTCTACTGCACTTTCTTCATGTTTGTTTTTCTTCGGGTACCTGAACCCCTGACTGTTCTCCTTCAAAGTCAATTCAAACTCCCCAGTGGCCATTACTGGCACTGTCAGACTACTCCCAGGCATTCAGGATGCTGACTCCTAACAACCAGCTGTCCAGTGCAAGCTGAACCTTAGATGTGACACTGGCTTGTTCCACCTTCACTGGGCAGGCTGCAATAAGGAGAAAAAATATTGTTTTTAACTACAGACAAGCACTTTATTATTATAGGTCTCCTGCCACTATGTCCACCCACCTTGCAACCTAAACTATAGAGGGTACCTGTGGTCACCTACTGGAGCTTGCTGGTGTCAACAGAGCTTTCTGGTGACCCCATCTTTGGGATGTCACACTCTTCCTTTGTTGCCTACTAAAACGTACTCAGAAATCAAACCACCTCTAAAACAACAGGTTGTCATACTGTAGCCCCTCATTTTGATGACTGCTCCTTCTTCATATTATTTATTTATAAAGAGTTTTATAACTGGGTAAGCTCACTGAGACTAGCGGTCCCTTTTTGGGATTGACCCGGATTAGTTGTAGACAAATTACATATATTGGCAGTAGTACATAGATTGGTAAGAGTACACACTAGCTGGAGCATACATTGTATAGGGTATACAGTACATTACAAAGCATATCAGTTACATACACACAATAGCATAGCAAATTAAATCAGACATGTGACATCTTAACCAACGATGCTTTAGGGAAGAGGTGGTAACAGTAATATGCAGGATAAATTGCCACTGTAGGCTGACTGCCATGGGACAAGCAAGTTTCAGCCACCAAGACTAAGTTCTGGGCTGGCAGTTACAGCCACAGAGACTAAACTCCAGCAAGTACTTTCAGGCCCAACTTAAAACCCTGAATAGTACAACAATTAGCCAAGTCAACAGGGAGAAGGTTCCATTAATAGGGCAGCGTACCTAAAGCACACTTGCCATACTTAGTCCGGACATGAGGGATGTCTAGGGACGGCCAGTGGAGGATCTCAAGCCCTGGCCCTGGACTTTGGGATTTAGCAGCCCATGCAAGTGAGGAGAAGAGACAAGAGTGGTAAATTTGAAGGTCAGGCTCAAGGAGGAGTAGGCTAGTTTTTGTCACATAGAAAGCCAGTGGAGATCAGCGAGGACCTCCACAGTGGTGCCTTCTTGGGGGGCTGTGCTGAAATGAGCCACCCTGTGGTACAGCATAGTAAGCCTTTTTTCACCCTCCCTTAGAGTGCAGCAGCAGGGGAGCCCCATACAGGAGGGAGGGGAGTAAGGTGCAGTTAGATTTGGCTCAACAAGCCTCAAGAGAAAGAAGAAAGTCACCCAGCCGAGAGAGAAGTCCTAACTTCTGGTGAGTGGACTTAACAAAAGAGTCAATATGAGGCTGGAAGGTCATCGCCTGATCAAGCAGGACTCTGAGGTACTTGATCTTGTCTGTGACCTCTATTCTCTTCCCTTGGGCAGTATGAAGCTGAAAGATGCCACGACGGTCTAAGCCAAGGCATCTGGATCTCGAACAGGACTGCCTTAATATTTTTCTCATTCATTAAAAGTGAGTTTGAGGACAACCAGGCTTCCAGTGCAGCTAGACTGGCCTGTAGGTTGGCACTGATTATGCTAGGAAGTGGATCACTGCAGTAGAGCGCCAATGTCATCTGCATAGAGGATAAGGTTATTACTCGCCAACCCCTCTATCATTGACAAAAAGAGTAAATAACAGGGGAACAAGGATCAAGCCCTGGGGTTTCCCTCGGAGTACTGGTTTAGCAGCAGACTGAGTTTCTCCATAGGACTTTTTGGGTTCGGTTGAGCAGATAGCTCTCTAACCATGTAGCAGAGAGCCTGTCCAGTCCAAGTAGGTGATGTTTAGTGAGGAGAAGTTTATGGCTGACCAGTCAAATGCCTTGGATAAATCAATGAATAGAGCCCATGTTGGGGAACCTTGGTCCATTGCATCAAGGATGTCCGATGAGATGGATAAGGGCTGTATCAGTGCCATCGCCTTTCCTAAAGCCATACTGAATGTCAGCTAGGAGTAGGTGCCTTTGAGGTAGTGCTGTGTTTGATTGTAGACCAATCTCTCCAGCACTTTCGCAGTGGCCCTCTTCATGATCTTCTGGCAGGAAGTCACATCCCACACTGATTTCCATCCTTATTGGCCTGGTAACTGGTCTGAGCCACAAATGTTTGCTGTTACACAAATATTGAGAACAAAATGCCATTGAAATGAATGGGCCTATATACATTTCAATTGGAGCATTCATTTCAATGGTGATTTTTCTGATCATTTTGTGCTGGTCTAGTGAAACTCCTATTGAGTCGGTGGATTTTCTAATCACTAACCCTGATGGCCAGTGGCTGAAAAGTAGTTTTGACCCCTGTGACAGTCTGTAAAATCTCTAACACTGCAGTGCAGGGTGGCTTCATGTGGGAGGGACTGTCCCATACCTCTCAACAGTCCCTTAATGACATGTCCCTCATTTTATCCCTCAGCATTGCTGTGTCCTCACTGTAAATAGTGTTGCCACACAGAGAAGGTGTTGTAGCAAAAGTTAGTCTTTAGCTGTGGGGATCCAGCTGCAGGGAGGGTCCAGCTTCATGGTGTGGGTCTAGCTATGAGAGGCCAGATCTGGGGAGACTGATCCCATACCTCTTAACTGTACCTCATTACAATATTGAGTCATTAACAACCATTCCACACTAGTTCATCCCAACGCCATTTCAGATGCGCCCTTGCTATGAATATGCTTCTGGTGGAGGCTGAGTTACGGTCTGACTGCTGAGATAGAAAACTATGTAAAACAAAATGGGTTAAGAAGTATTAATTTTGTTATATTCAGGGCAATTTGAGAACATGTTTGACAAAGATCTGCATTAAGGACACTGGTGAGATTTTGCCAGAAAACGATGGCCAAGCTGACAGTGCCCTTTAACTGAGGGCTGTTATTGTAATTTCCATATACTGTACAGTTCATAATGCCACGAAGTCCCAATCCACAAGGGTGAAGTAAGGGAACTGATAGGCCACTATAGACCCATCTCTATCCTATGTCACCTGGCAAAGATCCAGGAGTGACTAGTGTATGGCCAACTAAGGGACGACCTTGAAGCCAACAGGCTACTGGTCCCCTCACAACATGGCTTTAGACCAAAGCCTGGGACTGACACTGCCCTCATTAAATTTATCTCTGATGTCTTGGCTGCCTAGGACAAGGATACCCCCACTGGGGCCATATTCATCAACCTCTCTAAGGCCTTTGACCTGGTAGATCACCCCCTACTAACAAAGCTTAACCAACTTGGACTTGATCAGCACTCCTCAACTGGTTCCATTACCTCACTAACTGCTCTCAACAGGTCAAGTGGAGATGGGTCACCCGAACCCCTACCTTTAACTGAGGGGTTCCACAGGGCTCTATCTTAGACCCGCTTTGTTCTCCCTATTCGTAAATGACCTCTATGGCCATTGTTGGGGCAGCTCCATAGTACAGTATGCTGATGATGCAGTACTGTACAGAACAGGACCACCCATCCCGACCTAGGACCCATGCTCCGAGGCAGACTTCACCAAGGCAAGACTTGGCTAGTTGAGAATTGCTTGTCCTTAACCCCACCAAGACAAAGGCAATGCTTTTCAGGCCAAAATCCCTAGGTCCCTCCAGGGCCCATCTTCTGACACTCACTACCATATCTAGCTCCAAAATAGAGGTAGTACAATCTGTCAAATACCTTGGCCTCTCATTAGATGTGGGGCTCATTGAAGCCCCATGTGGACCTGGTAATAAAAACATACACAAAAACTGGGCCTCCTATCGTTAAGCCACAACATGATACCAGAGACTAGACTGGAAATCTCACAAAGCATCCTTCTCCCAACCTTAACTCTATGCAGCCCCCATCATACTCGCATCGCTAAAATGGATCACAGCTGATTACTGACCTTATACCACAACATCGCTCACTTTGCTTCCAAATCCCACCCGAGGACCCACCACTGTGATGCCCTCACAGCCCATCCCTGAACAACAGATTCCAGTAGCCCCATTAAGCTGGACCTACAAGCTGCTCGATGCCCAACCTCTGGAAGGTCTGATTGGACTACTTGGCCCAAAGTGGACCAGATGACCACTCCGTTCCTCAAATAAAACCTACTGGAAATTCCTTTGGCCTGCTCTGTCGCTGGGAGTAAATCCTTTACTCACCTAGCCCCTGAATCAAGGAACAATATCCCCAGCCACCCTAGACATATTTCAAAAGGGACTATGCATTCTCCTCCTTAAACTTAGTCCCTGCCCTGTACCAATGGCTAGTCAACCACACTCGTATCAATTTTGTTAGTACAAAATTGCTCCCCTATAAGGGTATTGACTAATGACTGCATAAGCTGGTACTTTATCCTATATGGAACTCTTGTGTGCATTTAAAGCACTTACCACCCCACATCTATCTGCCATCACTGCTATACTCTGTATTGTAATGCATTTCTGCCCTCTTCTACAGAAACAGTATACTGTCCTTATAACCCTGTATTATACATGACTACACTATTCTGTTGTTTTCATTAATGTAATGTACCTCCTGTATTAGATGCACTACACTGTTCTGCTGTATTCACTAATGTAAGGTACGTCCTGCCCTTTCCACAAAAACTGTAAAACTATATACTGTCTTTGTAATCCTGTACAATATGTCTGACACTGTATTACATGACTGTATGTGCAAACTATATGTAACTAACTCCAGGTTGCCCTGAGAAAGGGACCTTCGGGGTCCAGTGGCTTACCCAGTTAACAAAATTTAATAAATAAATAAATTACATTATCAATATATGTTTCATTTTGTATTTCTTTCAAACTTTGTTTGATTTTGATGTGATACCATGTTGGTACCACAGTAGTATCAGTTTTCTAGATGCACTGGCATACAGGGATACTAAATAAGCTTGGGATTTACATGTATGACAATTTGCTCCTCTAACGTAATACCTTTGTGATGACATTACCCAATACTGATATCACAGTGATACCAAATAAGTCTTGGTAGTATACAGAAAACAGTTTCATGCAACCATTGCATTATCATTGGGCACTTCTATGGCAATATAGAGTACCACATGAAAGGGCACTCAAAATTGTGTAATGTCACTGTGGTACCATTACCCATTTACCAGTCTGGGCAACCTGCCAATATTGCCATAGGGATGCCACTGTGCCATGGCACTACCACTGAGACCAGAAACTGACTGGTTGACACCATTGTACTACCAGACTACCACTGGGTAGTACCATTGCACATTCCTGGCATACCCATGTATTGCCACTGATAGAACATGGTGTTGTCACTGCAACACATTTGGTAAGGGACACATGGCAGGAGGAGAATATGCTGGGGCTGCTGTTGCAGCCTGCTGTTGTGCGATCACATTAAAATCTGAAGCGCCTGTGAAACTCCTAGTCCATGCAGAGCCCAGGCTGAAGCCTACCCACACAGCTGGGCAAGAAAGAGAGCTGAGTGAGAGATGAAAAGAACCAGTGGGAGGTGAAGGAGGCAACAGTGGAAGCACCTCCTGCCACCTTTCCTGAACTGCCACTTTGGTGGCAGAATTTGTCCATGCCATAGGTGGGGCTAGTAGAAAGCAGCAACAAGGAGCTACCATTAAGGATGCTGCTTCCATGGCAACAGTAAAGCTGGGGGCATTTGAGTGAGAGCAGGTTGGAGAGAAGGCAACAGCAGTGGCAGGTGTCCCATAGTGTAAGTCGCTTCATGGCTCATGACAATGGCTGATGGCTATATTCTAATGTAATTGTAAAAGTCTACATGATGCAGGCAAGAACTAGGCCCTCCTGAGGAAAGTAAAAGATGGCTGCATCATGGCTTCAGGCAAGCCCCATGGGGCTGAAATGAGGATCAAAAGAAAAGATTGGGCTGAGGGAACACAACAGTGTGCACAGCATCCATTAGCAAATGTAAATTGGGACAATCAAATAAGTATATATTAATGACATGGCTACCTGGGGAAGAAGCAAGCAATCCCAGGAGGAAACCCCCATGCAGGCTATGCAGCCTGCTGTTTACATCGTTAGGATGTCATGACGTCAGCAGCAGGAGGCAGGATCAGCAGGATAGTTTTATTTATTTAAAGAGCTACTGCACCAAGCATTTTTGCTGTTAAACACTAGCAGGATAGCTCAGGATCACCACAGCTACACTGCTCCCAGATTGTTTATGCATTTTTCATGTAACTCCAGGATAGTTTTCCTGCAAATTATGTTATTTCCTATGGTAGCTGATAATTTTCCTGTTTTCCTGCAAATTATGTTATTTCCTATAGTAGCTGAAGTGTTGAATTGCTGTAGTAGAGCCTATCAGTTTGGTGTACATATGTGATTCAGTTCATTCAAGTCATTCAGTGTGCTTTTGTGAGCCTTGGTTTATTTGTCGGGGTGGGCTCTGCATTTTCTGGTTGTTACTGTTCCCCAAGCCATATGTTTATAATGTTTGCTCTGGTGGTCAGTGATCCCTTCCACCAATATGTTTAAAACATTTTTTCGTGGTGGCAAGTGGTCCCACTTCCTCTCTAAAGGTTTGAATCCCTGCCCCTCCCACCAGTCTGATTTGTCCCTGCACCCCCTCCATAGGTGCTGTCACCTCGACAAGCCTGTCCAATCTCAGTGTGCCACACCCCCAACTACTAACACAGACCCTTCTCCTCCGTTCACCTTCAGGGACTGCCGCGACTGAGAGTTCATGATCACACCTGTTTATTCAGCTGAATACAGTAGGTGTGTGATTACAACCTGTCAGTCGGTGGCCAAATCTGGATGTGAGTGGGGTCTGTGCTGGTCACTGGGGAACGTTGAGATCAGACAGGCTTGTCCTAGGGTGACAGACCCATGAGGGGTTGCAGTGGACAGGCAAAATTTCACCACCCACTGGCAAAATTTCTTTATTTCACCACTGGTCCCCAATCTTTCCTAAAAACAATCCTCCTCAACATGTCCTTGTGTCCTGAGCCCCAGCATCCAATCTTTGTGAAAAAAATCAAGAATCCCCTCCATGCCCTGGTGTCTAGTGGACCCCCACCCTGTCTTAAGTGAGATCCCACTCGCTCATCCCCATACCAGATCAAGCCACTGGCACAGCTCTCCATTCACCTCCATGGCCGCAGCCCATCTACACTCTAGTGTGAATGAGCGCAGCTTATACAAGCAAGCGCCATTCATTGAACCCTCAGACGGGCTGCTGTCCATGGAGGGTGAGTGGAGGCTGTGCCAGTGGCCGACTCAGGTATGAGGGGAAGCAAGGTGGGGTCTGACTTAAGACAGGGTGGGGACTCACTAGACACCAGGGACAGGGGAAGGGATTTTTTTTTTTTAACAAAGATATGGACCAAGGGCTCAGGGTAACTGGAGAGGTTCTTGATTTGAATTTAGCGGATTAGCTGGGGATACAAACACTAGGACTCAGAGGGCACATGTAGTGTTGTGCCAAATTGGAAAGTTTCCCAGGTGAAATATTTTGAAGAATTTGCCCATTACGCTTGTACAAGCATGTACTCATTCATTGAGTGCTCAGATGGGCTTCCGGCCATGGAGGTGAGTGGAGGTTATGCCAGTGCCCGACTGGTGTGAAGGGCAGAGTGACGAGGGCTCTGACTTAACACAGGGTGGGGGTCCACTAAACACCAAGGAGAGGGAAGGTATTTTTTTTTTTACAAAGATACAGGGCCGAGGCTCATGGTGACTGGAGGAGGGAGGGAGGGTTCTTCATTTGAATTTGGCCAGCGATCAGCCGGGGTGGTGTCCACTAGACACCAGGGACAGGTGAGGGATTTTATTTTAAAGATACGGGGACGGGGCTCAGAGTGATTGGGGGAGTGTTCTTCATTGAATTCGGCCACTGATCAGCTGAGGGGGTCCACTAGGCACCAGGGGCAGGAGGGATTTTTTTTAGAAAGATATGGGGCTGAAGCTTAGGTGACTGGGGGAGGAGGGAGGATTCTAATTTGAATTTGGACGGTGATCGGCCAGAGGGGGTCCACTAGACACCAGGGACAGGGAAGGGATTTTTTCAAAGATATGGGGCTGGGGCTCAGGGTGATTGCAGAGGTTCTTGATTTGAATTCAGCTGGTGATCGATCGGGGACCACTAGACACCAGGGACTTGAGATGTGGGTGAAACTGCAGATGAAATTTCACAATTTTGCAGCAATTTCGAAATATTTTATGCGGCGAAATTGTTGATTTAAAGACAATTTCGTGAGCAAAATAAATTTAACAACATCTCTAGGTAGATAGAGATGCAGTATGAATTGTAGGGCAAAATTTTGCTACTCACCACAATTTCATGAATATCTCATGCAGCAAAACTGCAGATTTCATGGCAATTTCACGAGTGAAATAAAATTTCTCAACATCTTTACTTGTGACCACAGGATCTGGTGGATTTTCTATAAAACATTTGTAAAGTTAGGCAGCAGCACAGCAATAACATTCTTAGGTTCCAAAATGATTTAGTCCCAAACGAAGATAAAATGCATCAAGCAGTTTTATTTCATTTTAAAGCTATAGCTGTTCGCACACAAACATTTCTGAGGATCCTAATTTAAAATCAGCAGTTTCCACATTTCAGCGGCTTACAGTCATAGCACAATTTTGTGGGGATCAGAGTTTGAACCTGGTTCTACGATCACTTCTCTCCCAGATCAAGTCAAATGGGCTCTGATTTACTTCAAGACTTTTTCTCTGTCTCCTACAGCCCCTATTATGTTAGATTCCCTGTTTGTGGCAGTGGGCACTCATTTCTGGTCTCAGCCAAAACTCTCCTCAGGATGGAGTGAGGGGCATGTATGATGGTAAACAGTGCAGGCACATTCCCAATCCTTTTCACTAGAGGCCCCTGCTCTTGTCAATCCATGGGCAGGATTCGTGACTGGGCAGGGCCAAATCTCTCTCAACACCAGCAGTCCCAACTTCCTGGAGCACATTACCTTGAGTGGACATGGCACAAATTAAGGGGTAGCTCTGCCACCCACCCCACAGTAGACATCACTGCCACTTCTATCTCAACTGGCTCTCCATGGCTGCCACTCACTCCCACAGGATTTGGGAGCCCAGCAGGCTCTCTGTGACCCTTGGCTACTTTGTTGCTCTCATCTGGACTGCTGCCCCACCAATTCCATGTGGGGGTCCCTCTGTCATATTTGGGACCCGGGGGCAATCTCCCACCCTGGCCTTCACCAGCCTTGACTGTAGGCCTCCCCTGATGCCAGCGAGCAAGCAGTCCTGCTCCTCTCATTGACTCCTCTCCAACCAACTGACCCTTATTGACTACTAAATCATTGCGCTGGTTGGCACTTTCACAACACATGCGCATGTTCCAGCTAGGCCATACTGCTGATGCGCAATGGTGTGCAGATCATCCCAATGCTGACAGGGCACCTCCTTATTAACCTCAAGCTGGCACAGGGTCACAACTGACATGGACTAGCTGTCACACACAAGATGTTGACAACATTTTACTAAACGTCTGACTCCAGTAATCATGGAGTGGAAAACAGCCTGCTACACTAGCTCTTTAAAGCAGCAGTGCAATGAAAATAAGCAAAACATTTGACCCTACCTTTATTTCACTATAAACAATTTTGGGCATCTTCCAGTTTTATTTATGGTTCAGTTTTCTAATTGAACAGAAATCTGAGTATTTTATAAATGTTTTTATTGAGTTTTTTTCATCAAGAAAAAAGATAGCCTGAAACATATACCTCCCAACCTTCCACCTTGCAAATCAGGGACAGGGTGTTGTACTACACATTGAAGCAGTAATGAAAGAAGACTGCAAACCCAGGTTACACATTTCAGTTTTAGAAGAATGATTGCAGCCTTGTCTTTATCTATGATTCATAGTATTTTAAAAATTGTACTTTAAAGAGCATTGCAGAATGTCTTAAACTAGCAGTGAATACTTCTTAAATTTAGTACTCTCCTTTCCATACCTCAACTTAAATAATCTCTTAGATTATCCCGTGCATAACAGAAGAATGTATTGGCCCTTGCTTCAGTCCTCAGCTATTCTTAGCCACTATCTTGCATTTATGAGAGAAACAGCTAGACAGAATAAGAACAGTAAAAAAAAAAGTAAAATGAAGGTTCAGAAAATATAACTGCTTTAAGACGGATAATTTCAAGGGTTTTAGAAGGGATATAGGGAGCATTTTGACAAAGACAAAATGGAAAATGAATGGTTCAGACTAATAGAAAATGGAATATGAATGGTTCAGAATAAACTTCTCAACAAGATGGGTCATTTGAGGGTATTTGAAGGGATATTGGGAGCAAAAATGAAGGGTAAAGATACAAAATGGAAAATGAATGGTTGAATAATATTAATACTGAGAAATGAAGGACTTTGAGAATAAAGCAACTGAAATGTTACCATTCTTTTTCTGTATGGGCCATCATCAAGTAGTTAGTGACTGCAAAACATTTTAAGCTAAAATCTCAAGTAATTAATAATGGATACATTTTCTGTTGTACATTTCAAGTAATTAACAACTGAAAAAATTTCTAAGTCATAAAAACAAGTAACTCACAAGATGAATTCTGTTTCAGTTGAACATTTAATCAATTCCTAACTACAGTATTTTTCAGTCTTATTTCTCAACAAATGCACAAGTAGATAAAAAGATTCTCAACTATTTGCCAGATAGCACTGATTATGCATTAGTTGAGTAAAATCTCCAATCAACGGACAAGCTTTATTGCTCAACTATTTAGTTAGACATTATTTAATGAATAGTGAAACGTTATTTATTTGTTAACTTATTTTTTTGTATGGGTATACACACGCACACACACACACACACACACACACACACACACACACACACACACACAATATATATAAATAAGACAAAGATTTTATTTTAATGGGTTCACCATAATATATCCAAGGCACACTGCCTTAAGGGTAGCTGGTCCATTCCACTGGGGTGTCAAACAGACGAGGCATACTGATGAGTCCTGGTAGGATGAAACACGTTCATGTCTTCTGTTAGCACCCTTTGCAAACTGTGTGAGAGGCCTTTCGCACCATGCAATTCTGCTTAAAGTTGGACCAGCATAATATTCTGTGGTGATTTGCATATGCAGCCCATGATGCTTTGCATTGTGGGGACATGTGTGATTATTTATATATAGCATATATATACATAAAATATAAATATATATATATATATATATATATATATATATATATATATATATACACATATATACATTCACACACACACACACACACACACACACACACACACACACATACATATATATATATATCACAATTGGTAGGAAAAATCTGTGAAAATTGGGTTCCTGATTAGACAAAACACACCACATGACCATGCATTATCACCAATAACTGCACACCTCCAATACAACGCACATCTGAACTGTTTTCCAGCCCTCAGAACCTTGTCACCAGCAGTGAGATTACTTCACACCTGTCACAGGCTGACTACACACACACACACACACACACACACTGCTAGCACCCAGCCTGCCACCCACAGCCATAAATAAATCTCTATACCACTTCCGCAGTGTATACAATGATGTGGTTGATACTGCCATAATTTTAAACAAAAGTAATTTAAAACTTATCTGGTTGATCCTATAGTTTTCAGACTGTATTATGGTATAAACAATTTCACTTTTTGCTGTAATGCAGCATGACCATGCAGAGTTAATGAGTAAGAGACCTGCTGTCAGAGGTTTAAAACAAGGCATTCTGTGTTCAGAAAGTATGTAAACTTTGTTTTGATGTTAAGTTTATTTAGCTTTGTGTGTAAGAAGCCACTGACTGTAGCAAGAGTACAGCAACAGTGAGCGAGTAAGTTGGTGGCTTCAAAAAGTAGACTCATGCATAAGCGGTGTTGCTATAGCAATGGTTGCTCGTGCTTGCATCTACTTTTCTAAAGCTGCCAACCTGCTTGCTCTCCTCTGTCTACAGTTGACAGCTTCTTTATACAAAGCTAAATAAATCTAATATCAAAATGCAGTTTACATACTTTTTATACACAGAATGCTTTATTTTAAACCTCTGACAGCATGTCCTTTTCCACCAATAATACTGCTCGATCACACTTCATTACAGCAAGAAAAGTGAAAGTGATTATAATGTAAGACAGTCTGAAAATGTCAGGATTAACTAGATACGTTTTTTAAATGACTTGTCATTTACAAATCATGGCAGGATCAGACAGACAACTATCACCTATCATTTAAACCTATGACAAATATGGCAGGATCAACCATATCACCTACTGTAAAAAAAAAAAACATTTATTTGTGCCAGACAAGGACTATTTTTCTAACCCCCAATATTTGTGGCCCTTTTATAAGATAGATAACTCACTACAGGGTGTGTGGTCATGCTCTGATATATGTATGCCTTGGGAGGTTGAACACACTCGACCTGTGGCCTTGTGCCTCACAATGCACACAAAGATTTATGTATATCAGAGCATGACTGCACGCCCTGTATAGATATAGATATAGATATAGGTATAGGTTTAGGTATAGATATAGATTCATAGCAAAAACTTTGTTAATGCACCAGTTAGGGTTAAAGTGACAAAAGTGGGAAATTTAGTAATTCAGTTTCAGTTTATTTTTATACTGTAAAGGCAAGTGAGCAAAATTGCTTATTTTCACAATTGTCCAGTTCGGACAAACAATGGTAAGCTACAGGGTTTACAGGGAAGTGCAATTAAATAGGAATCCATGACTTAGAGGGTACAAGGTAAGTGCCATTGAAGTGAATAGTACAATACATAATAACGAGGCAAACAATAGGTGTAATCAGAGGTAGGGTATGGGTTTCAAGAAACAGACTTACTAGAACTATTCAAGGCCAAGGGCATTTGCATCAAGCTATAGATGTGTCTCTTAAGGTTGTATTGAAAGAGACTGTTGAGGGACATAGGGTAAGAGTCAGGGGTAGGTTGTCAAAGAGTTTAACTGCCTTGTAGTAGAGGGTGTTTTCCTTGGGATGTGACAAAATGGGAGGGAGAGGGAAGAGGACCATTTTGTGGACCATGGGGTGGACAGAGGGAAAAGGGAGTAGATGCTGCTTGGAAGAAGACAGAGAGTTCATTTGTGGAGAAAGGTCAGTAACTTACTATCAGCCTATCTTCAAGAAGAGGCCATTTGGCAAGTTTGTAAAGGTCACAGTGGTGGGTCAGTTTGGGGGCCTGTGACAAACTGAATCACATTATGGTAGGGCATGCAGCTGATTGAAATTCTTTAGGGAAAGGGAGGGATAGTAGAGCAGAGCTCCATAGTCAAATAAAGGAGCAGGAAGCTGGTGGCAAGAAGAATACTGGATTCAGGGATTATGAAAGGTTTAACATGATAAAGCAATCCAAGCCTTTGGTGTACTTTCTTACTTAGTTGATTGACATGAAGTTCATAGGTTAGGTGGCAGTCAAGGACCAAGCCAAGGTATTTGAACTCAGACCTGTTCAATGGGGTTGCCGCCATTGTCTAGGAGGATAGGTCGATGGCTGCTGATTTTCTGGAACCAGAGAAAACCATGGACTTGTTTTTTTAAGGGTTCAGTACAAGCTCTCAAGAGGAGAACCAGTAGTGAAGCCTAAGGAAGTCCTGCTGGAGTTTGTCATGAAGGGTGGAGGGTCCTTGTCTTTGCAGATGAGCACAGCATTGTCAGTGTAGGGATGATTTCCGTATGCCTACAAATTTCGAGGAGGGAGTTGATCACGACAGAGAAGAGGAAGGGTCCCAGGTTGGTCTTTAGGGCTCTGTATTTGATGGTGAAATGGTGGAGAGAACATCTATCATGGTTTTGTGGGATCTATGGCTAAGGTAGTTGGAGAACCAGTTTACAACATCGGGAGAGAAACTGAGGCTTGAGAGGGTGGAAAGAAGAACCTTGTGGTCAGCAAGATCAAAGGCTTTTGTGAGGTCCACGAAATCTGAGTTTGAGAGAGCCCATCATCATTGGCTCTATCTATGAAGGGGTGAATCTGATCAGTGCTGTCTCAATATTGTGGCCACTCAGAATACATGCTGTGCATCTGTCTGCAGATTCTAGTTCTCCAAGAACTTGATTGTTTTTCTGGTACAATTTTTTCCATCATTTTGGAAAGAGCAGCTAGGAGGAAGATGGACCTGTAGTTTAAGACATCATTCATGGGACTGGGTTTGTGGAGGAGTTTAATGGTGGTGCATTTCCTTTTAAGGGGAAGGAACCAGAGCAAAGGGAGTAATTGAAGATGTTAGTGAGGGAGATGGCAATATACTCACAGACCAGCTTAAGGATCCAGTAGTCTACATTGTCCAGTCCTAGGCAGGGCCTGGGGTCATTTGATCTTATGAGTCTTACTAACTCCGGGGAGAGGTACTAGAAGTGGAAACTGGGAATGGGGTTATGGGGCAAAAGGGCAGGACTGGGTATGGGTGGATGGTTCAGCTTGTACTTGTCAAGATTACCAAAGTAGGAGTTGAAATGTGTGTCAATTGCAAGGGGTCGGTGACAGGTTGTCCCTCAATGGAGAGGTTGGTTTGTTCATTGTGCATACCTTTTCCCATTAGGTCATTACATTAAGAAGCCACCAGGTATGTTTGGGGTACCCTTGCTGCTGAGCTGTTTTTCTCTGAGGTAGTTGATTTTGCACTGCAGACTGCTAATTTATAGCTATTACAGAAAGTTTTGTACTGTTTAAATAGTTAGGAGTTTATGTTTCTTATACTTGTCCAAGCCCTGTCTCTCTTCCTCATTAGTTTAAGGTGGTGGAGGAGACCAATTCATGTCTGTGCCCTTTGACCTTGAGTTTTTTTGAGAGTAATGAGGGTGTTACAGATGGCTAGGAAATGCCAGCTGAAGGTGTCCAGGGTGATGTCAATGTCAGTTATGTATTTGGTGAAGACCAGTCTAGCTGTGAAGATTAGCTTTAGCAAATTTGTCGGTGCTGAGTTTTTTATCTGCCATGAGTGAATGTACTTGTGTTCACTTTTGGGGTTTTATTTATTTGTTTTATTTATTAATTAGATCAATGGTTTATAGACCTTTGATTCATAGAATCATTTATAAAGGCACCTCCGTCAAGAGAGCAATACATCACAGCAAACAAAAAGTACAGTACAAACCACTTAGATCAAAAAGCAACACTTGGTAATGTGTAGATCACAGTAGTCATAATATAGATACAGAGTACCACATCAGGTAGCAACCAGAGACATTTTATTACATTAGTCAGCAAATGTTGCATGAGATCCCAGGTATATACAACAAAAGCAGACAGGACAGGCCCAGCAGGGTGAAGGTATGAGGCAGGTGGCAGTTGCAGCAGCGAGTGCTTGTCAGATGACTTCTGAGGGAGACCTTGAAAGGACCAAGCTAGAGTGGAGTCAGCTATGTTGGCTGGGAGGAACTGAACTAGGAGGAAGCCAGATAGCAAAGGATCTCTGGGCCATAGAGGTCCTTGCCCTGGGGACAATAAGGGAGGCTTTGACAGTGCTGTGAGTGGAGACTGAGGGGAGGCATGCTGCAGGGAGGTGGTGACCCCAGGGGAGAGCCCTAGTACAGGAAGGCAGGTTTGGAGCGCGTCTTTCTTCAAGGTTGATCAAGTTGGTGGTGGAGTACAGCAGGCATGCATGGGTGCACCTAGGGGCTCCCAGCATTAGCCTGCAAGCCTTGTTTATAGACAGCTTGATTCTTGCAAGCAATGTTGTCGGCTGCAGCATAGATGGGCAGCCTACAGTTGATTAGTGATAGGACAGAGAGGTGATTACCAATCTAAGGGCCTCTTGTAGGCAGTCCCTATGGTGGTATAACAGTCCAATCCTGACATTGGTGGCAGCAGAAAGGGCATTGGTATGGGAATGGAAGGAGAGTGCCGAATTAAAGGTAATGCCCAGATACTTGTAGGAGGAAACCTGCTCAATGGGGTTTAGTGTGCTAGGCAGTATCATGAGAGGGCACCACTAGCTTTGCTTGGGTGATGTGAGAAGAGCATAACTTTGGTCTTTTTAGGTTCAGGACTAGCCTTCATGATGTGAACCAATGCTCAGCTCTATCAAAAGCTTGTTGGAGGGTGGCCTGGAGTGTGTTGGGGTTGAGGTCACGTGAAGAGCACAGCACCACCCACATAGAGGAGGATCTTACTTGGGCAGGCTGTGGGGAGGGAGTTGAGGTGGAGACTGAAGAGGACAGGGCCTAAAATGGAGCCCTGGGGAACTCCAGAGCAGACAGGTCTTGTGTCAGATAGGGTGCTATATATTTTACACACTGAGTTCTGGCAGAGAGGTAGCTGGTGAACCATGCAAGGGGCTGGGAGATAAAACAAGGCATCTGAGGGAGTCAAGCAGGAGAGATGGCAAACCATGTCAAAGACCTTGGAGAGGTCAATGAACATGGCACCGGCAGGACTTCTGCATCAAAAGCAGAGTGCAGGAAGATGGAGAATTCAAGTAGCGCGGTTGTGGTACTGTGACCTGCATGAAAGCCATGCTGTTCAGGGCATAGGATATGTGCATGGCCAGGTATTCTGCAAGCTGGTTGGCAACCACTTTTCAAGTGCTCTAGAGAGTGGGAGGAGGAGGATGGAGATAGGTCGATAGTTACCCGGGTCACCCAATTGCTGCTCTTTAGGATGGGAGTGATGATGACAGTTTTCATGTGCTGGGAACTGCCCCAGGCACAGAGAGTGGTTGAGCAGCTTGGCAGTGGGACCAGGATATGCCCAAGTACACTTACTGCACTCAGCATTGTACGCTTGCCTATCAGCTGGCTTGCCAGATTCCATGGCAATGTGCCATAGGTTTTCCTCATTTTAAGTTTGTGAAGGAGGGAGGGTAACCCAGGGCACGTTTTGTTTTCTGGTGCAATTTCTAGTGAAGGAGGCATAGAAGTCACAGGCAGTGTTAAAGTGAGGTGAAAAAATCCAGTGCCTCATCTATGAATGGTGCAAGCCTAATTGGGGACCAATCAGTTGTGAGAGGTACAGTTTAAAGTGACTCAGGCTGCCTGGGAGTAGGTGGCGTCGCTGGGTGGTTTGTGGTGCAGGTTTGCTGTTGGCAGCGGACCAAAAGAATATGATCGGGAGTGCTCACTAAGTGAGTTGGGTAGTACACTGATATCAGCACCTTCTGGGGGCAGTTGGTAATGGTGATATCCAGGAGGCTGCTGGAGCCAGTAGGGGTTGAATCTAGTTGGGGTGTGCAAGCTGGGACATGTCAAGGGTGGCAAAGATATCTCTGGTTTGGGAGGCCGTGGTAGAGAGCCAGTTGATATTCAGGTCACCAACAATTATCTGGGCCATTTTGGGTGGTAGGCCAGAGAGGTAGCCAGCAAGCACCTGAATGGCGAGGTCTTGCTTTCTGGGGACTATAGGCAGCGGTGAGAAAGAGTGGGCCCTTACCAGGGCTGGGGAGATTTTAGTGTGGAGGGCTTGCACCCAGTTATCAAGCTTGGGTGCTGGAAGTACATGTCCAAGGAGGGAATCACACATATAGACAAGCACAACTACCTCCATGCTTACCCACACGATCTTCCCTGAAAAGGGTGGAACCAGGGAGGGAGATGAAGGAGTCGGGTGGATTTGGATAACCAGGTTTCGACAAGTGTGACAATGTCGGTTGGTGCTAGTAACCCAGCATTGGAATGCAGCAGCCTTCTTAAGGAGGCTGCAAATATTCAAAGAAGCTATGTGGAGTCCTTGAGCCTGGGCAGGCTTGTTCATAAGGTTGGGCAGGAGCCAGGGTTTGGATGAATGTTACCTGATAGAAGCAACAGGAGGGTGATTAGGCCCACCAAAGCATGGTAGTGATTGAGACATCTCCTGCCGGGTGCTGGGTGCAAGGGTAGGTAGAGTATGAAGGGTGGGAAAGGCATTGAGGAGAAGAGAGATCAAGGTATGGGTGGAAGTAGGAGGCAGCAGGGGTGGAAGTGTGAGGATTACAGGGGGGAAGTGATCAGCGTCGGGGGTGTCTGGTGAGGTGTTGCAGATAAGAGGGGTACTATGTATTGAGGGTGGTGGTCCCTAAATAAGGTGGAGCTGATGTAGGAAGTAGAAGGAGGACCATAGTCAGTGTCAATGCACTTGATCCCAGATGCATTGAGGATGATAAGTTATTTGAGCACGAGAGAGATTACCCTTAAGAAGTTACAGAAAGGAGAGCCCTTTTAAGGAGTTGCTGTAATTGACTAGTGTGAGTCGCAGGGGCGGGGATCACTGGGGAAGGGTACTTAATAAAGGAGGGAGGAGGGTGGTGGTGGGCAAAAAATATCCAAAGAGCAGTACAGCAAGGCAGTGGCCAAACTGTGTTTTAAAAAGGTGCTTGTATTCTTTCTTTCTCAATGGGAATCTGCAGCATCCAATTGGGAAGCAGCCACAGTCCCCAGGAGCCAGTCCAATTATAGGGATTGAAGCCCGACAGCTCCGAGGCTAGGAGCTAACCAAACATACCTGCTTTCCTTGGTCAGAGGGTGGTGGGCTGGATGCAGAGGTCCAGCCACCAGCAGGTAGCAGTGCCAGGGCCACTCAGCTGAAGTGGAGAGCCTGGTCTGGGCTTGTGGCTAAAACAGATCAGAAGAAAAGGCAGTCCATGAGTTAAAAGTCAAAGTCAAAGGCCAAGTAAATTGGTGAGAGCCCTGGGCAATTTAGTGCTCAGGGCAGAAGTAGAACAAATAGTGGCAGAGAAAAGGTTCCTGCAGAGAAGTCCGGTCAAAGGTGCCAGGTGGGAATTTAGCAAAACACAAGGCTGATTCAGGGGTTGGTGGGGGAGGCCCTTGAAAGAGACCAGGGAGAGCTGGGAAGGAGGCGTGTGATGGAGAGGACTCAGGGTACTCTGGAATGGGTAGAGAAGATGACCCAAAATGACAGGCAATATTTACAGAATGTGTTGGTTTAGGAGGGTGTCAGAAGAGGGAATCGGGTCCAGTAGATGGCAGAGAAACACTGTGTGGAATAGAGAGAAAGAAATACAAAAGGAAAAAAGCAAGAGAAAGAGGAAGCAAAGAAGGCAGTCTGAGGATGACTGAGAGGAACTGTGATGGAAAAGAGTGTAGCAGAACAAACAGCAGGCAGCAGTCAGTTCTAGCTATTCTACAATATTGGGCAATTAGCAGAAAAAATTAAGTAGTGCAAGCAGTAAGCTATATAGGCGTCAGGCAGTCAGTTAAAGTTCGTTACAATTCTGGTATACACTGCTAGGCAGTTCCTACATATTCAGTGCAATAGTTTAAAGGTAAAATGTTTAAGCAGTAGAAATATTCAGTAGTGCAAGATATGAGCTATATGGAAGTCAGGCCTAGCTTAATACAGCAGGCTAAACAGCAGAAAATTCCTAAAGGAGAAAAAAAAAAATTTCCGCATGAGCAGTAAATTCAGCAGAAAAAAATTGCCCAGAGAGCAGTACAGCAAGGCAGTGGCTGAGCTGTGTTTTGAAAAAAGGCACCTTGTATGCTTTCTTTCAAAAGGAAAGCTTGGTTTGGGCTTGTGGTTGCTTTCCTTGGTCAGGGATGGCAGGCTGGATGCAGAGGTCCCGCTGCCAGCAGGTAACAGCGTCTGGGCCATACTTGGCTGAAGTGCATTAACTTTAGCGCACCAACTGCAGAAGCGGTGCAGATGTCATTAGTGGAGTCAGGAGAATCCTGAGTCTGTTACATGGGAGGCATTTGAGACAAGAATCCAGTCAAGTACCGATTCATACCCTGCCCTATAATTTGTGTGGGTGGGAGTGAAATTAACTGGTGAAGGCCTAGGTTGATGATGGTTTCTCTGGCTGAGATGGCCTGTGGGGAAGGCCAGTTAAGGTTGAAATCCCTGAGGATCATCCATTCCTATCCACAAGGGAGGGTGTTTTAGAGTTATAGAAGGTATCTAGCTCAGTAGAGGGGTGCCTGGGGAAGGTAGGTTACACTAATGGTGATCATTTTGTTGCTATCAAGGAGGAGGTTAACAGTGAGAGATTCCAGGTTGGGTATCACTACCAGGGTATTGAGTTCTGAGGCTGGTCTGCAATCCAGAGGAGGCATACGCCCTGTCTTTTCCTTGCCTATCCCTATGTACTTCCACCCTGCCTTTTGCCAAAACGACAGGTGGCATGCTATTCGCTGGCAGCAATACCTGGTGGGACCTGGGCTCTGGGAGGATGAGGTTACTAGGCACAAGAGGACCTAGGTTTGGCTACTCTGCACAGGGGCACCCAAGTAAATCCGAACACAGGAAGCAATAACTAATGTCCAGAACCAGGAATGGATTTTTCAGTGTGGCTTTTATTCACAACTAGCTGAACACAACAAAACATAGATGGACCCCATGGGGCTACGTTTACTGATAATGCAGATTAGAGACTACCAGGCGGTCCACTGGAAGAATGAACCATTTCTACTGCTTTCAGGCTCTGGACCCACCAGGCACACAGCCCAGACTTGCACATGCTCTGGGTACACAGCCTGACTGGCCCGGCTCCCTGCTGGCCACTTAACTGATGGTCCATTTGAAGAATGAACCCATTTTACTTGTTGTGGCTCCCACACCACTTAGACTCTGACTCCTAGAAAGATTTCTCATTTGCTTCTTCTTACTCCCATCTCATGAAGAGAATTTCTTACCCTTGTTGTGGCTCCCCACACCACTTAGAGTCTGGGTGACTCCTAGAGAGATTTCCCATTTGCTTCTTCTTACTCCCATCTCATGAAGAGAATTTCTTTACCCTTGTTGTGGCTCCCCACACCACTTAGAGTCTGCAACCCTAGAGAGATTTTCCCATTTGTGACCCATCGCCGGGTACTTCCTCATCACTGGCAGCAGCATGAGGCAAGTAGCAATCACAGTAGAAACTGTAGAGGTGGACCTGGTTACTAAAGATGGGGGTGTTCCCACCTCCAGCTCCCACAGCCCATACCCGCCATTTCTCTGGACAAACTGAAACTTCAAATGTAGATTAAATGGTGGATGAACTGTCGCACCCTCTACAATATTACTTGAATTCACACAGCACTTTAGCTTTTGACACTACTCCATTTGTCTGTCCTAGTACTATAGGCCTCCCAAATAGTAGTTCAAATCCCAGATTTCTTCACATTTCCCAGGCTGAAGAAACACATTTTGCCCTCTATATTACAGCAAACACTCAACCCTTTTGTTGCAGGTGCCCCACAGGCGATACCAACTCTTTCCACTTTCAAAGCAAACTGAGACTGTAATAGGGCAGCTTTCTTTCTTAGAAATGAGGGGATTGCCCTGAAATCTACATGGGGATACTTTACTTTCTCCCCGAGGGGAGGGGACACTGAGACCTGGACAGCGGTCTCCACCACTTGAACACTGGACACTCAATACTTCTCTTCAGAAGGTAAACAAAGACTCCTTCCTGCTTGAGGGCAAGCAGGAGACTGACTTGAAAACTCCCAACGTTCTATCTCACCCCTCTGCTGCAGATTCCAATGTGGCTTATGCAGCTGGACAGTTCTATTGGTGATGTCATCTTCAGTCTCAGCTGAGAGTGAGATCAGAGGAGACAGTGTGAAACCCATTTAACTGAGTTTCTACAAGCTGCCTTCCTGCCTACCACTAGGTCTTACTGGGATTCTAGTAACCCGGGTAACAAGGGTTACACTCGCCCTTGACCAGGAAAATGACTGTCCCCAGTCATTATGCACCCGACCTTAGGCCATCCCACCCTATGTGCTACCTGTGGGGGGGATCAGGCCCCTCCTACCATGTGCAAGCACGCAGGCAACACTAAGGGCCTAGGGGCCTGTAGCTGACATGTCAGCCTCTACACTATCCACTTACTATGGACACCTAGTGGCTCTGGTAGAACCGTCCAGAGCATAGCCCTGATAGATCAGCACTGCAGTCCCTACGGCCATTCAGGACCACAGCCTGTCTACGCCCCCAACCCTCTAGGGAAAACCTATCTGCCTCCAACATAATATTCCCAAACAAAACAAAACCCAGGGACCTCCTGACCTTGGGCAACCTGCAACCACACCATTAAAATACCACATTACTGCCTCCCTCCTACCCCCACGACCACCTGCGGAAGGAAAGGGTTAATACAGCAAAAACCATAACAATAACACCACAGTACTTTAAATTTCTACATAATAAAGCACTGACGAGGAACTCCGATGAGCCCCTCCTCCTCTTCTTGTCTTCTCTTCTGTCTTCCCAGGAACACCTGTAAGAAAAAGACAGACAAACACACGCTCTAATCTGCATACACAGTCTACCTAAAACCCTACCATACAAAAACACTGAAAAAATCCCAAAAGATTTTTTTTAGAAAAAGGTAGAAAACAGTATGTACATTAGAATACAATAATGACATTATTTACAATACACATTTGGGGAATGGAATGCCTAAAAGTCCCAACTAGTGACCACAAGGCCCAAGGCTAGTCTAAAAGAGTCTCTCTAGGCCAGAGCCCAGTGAGGCACAGTTCTACAGGCCAAAATCCTTGAAGGAGAGTCTTTAAGAGTTCACACATTTTGAAGTCTGTAGTGTAGGTGTGTACTGCAATGTCATAAAGATAGGAAAGTTTCGGACTTACCAACCATTTGTAGTACAAGACTCTGCACGAACCTGCACCTGGCCAAGACTCTCCCTGGCAGCATTTCTTCTGATACAGCTGGGCGGACATCTTCTGGGGAACCACAGGAGGGCACATCTGGAAACAGCTGGGCTGATGTCATCAATGGAGATGGAACCTTGAACAGGAACAAAAGAAAAACAGCTGGTCCGGACGTCATCCGATTACCGAGGCGATGAACAGGAAACAGCTGGGTTGGAGTCCTCTGGATCTGAAGTCATCTGGTGGGCCAGTGGATGGTTGCTGGACAGGACAGTACACTGTAGACTGATGAATGTGGAGCACCCGGTCCCGGTTATTCATATTGGCAGATCAATAAGGGCACTTCACAGTCTGGTGTGGCAGTACTGACTACCACTGCTCAGCTCTCCATTTTGCAGGCAAGGGCACATTTGCTGGGAGGTCCTTGCACTGAGGCCAATAGTACCATGGGTCAGGGGCTTGAATTATTACCCCATCTGGGCGCACATAACTCACACAGTGGGAGATTTCACGTCTCTCTCTGTCCACTATTCTCACTCTGTCCATAAACAGTGTCCTGCCTCTTCCACTGGGTATACTTTTCGTGGAACAGTCTATTCTTTACATGCTGGTTGGCCCCAGGATGCACACTTTTCATTGCTTCATCCCAGATCCAGGATTTCCTGCAGTCTTCAATCTCTCCCAGACTCTCCGAGGAAAGGTAGGAAAGGTCATACCATAGATCTCATTTGCCTTCCTATGAACCAGTCTCTCCTCTTTACTTGCTTTGGTCAATCTGAGACCGCTGGCCTGGCTTGGGTGGCCAGTCCTGGTTCTGCCAGCTCAGCATTCTCAAAGAAATTAGAAACGGATCCTGACCTCTTCCTCCTGTAAAGCCAGGGCAGTGGCATCACCACCTTCTTCAATACATTCCTCGAGGCAAGATCTTGAGGCTATGTACCCGTTCCTTTCAAACAAGGCCACATAGGTTCCCCTCATCTTCCTCTTCACTGAGGATCTGAGCCTAGGAGTGAGCAGTCATTCTCACCCCTGAGACTATCCATTCATCACTAGGCGCGGAGGTCGACACCTCCCATTCAAAGGCCTCCCACATCTCATCTTCATCTAAGAGACTTGGGCTAGGCCCCCACCCAGGGTCTATTGATGCTTTATCCAAACTTTCTTTCTGAGAGCCAGCATCCAAAACTTCAACTTCAGATTTAGTCTCCAACTCTGCACCCTCTAGCTTTGTCTACACTCCCGAGGGACCTTCCTCCACAGGCTCTGCCTGGTACTGTGTGCTGCCAACTGCAGATTCCTGAATTTTTGTCCATGTGGGGCAAACGAATTGGAGGCACTTTATACAAGCTATATTTTGTAGGCATCCAGCACAGTGAGGAATCATGAAGAGCGTCCTTCCAGCACTCAAACATATTTGGCATACACGCACTGGATAATTAGAATTGCCACATCAGGAGGCAGTTGCCCTCCATAGCACCACTTTTCAATATCTCTCAGTCTATTTACTGCTGCTGTTACTGCAACCCGGCATGATCCAGGTAATGTTCGGTCCTGAGGCCATAACTGCAGAAAAAAACAAAGTTCACTGTAACTGAAAGTCCCACTTTAATGAACACACTCTGTAGTTTTAAAATGGCTCCTCTGCTGCTGTGTTTATTTTACTACCCCACCCTGTAATGGCGGCGGCAGCACTCTGTGCAACAACATTTAGAATCTGGGTCAAGCCACTGCGCACCCAATTTACACCAGCTACTGATAACTTTTACTCAAACTGCACAACTTGCTCTCTTCTGACTTTACACACATTTACAGGATTTTCCTTGGACTTTTCACAAGCTGGTAACATTTATTTAACTCACAGTCCCTTAAAAGCTTCAGGTTTTAGCACAGGATTGCCTGCTTCTACTAGTGTTGCATTTTGCTACAACCCACAGTCTCTTTCTGGCTGCAAACTTTAAACTGAGGCTATTTTCACTTCCATGCACACATTCAATGGCTTTACAGACTTGCACTTGCTGGCAGGACTTCACACAGTCATTACTTGCAAAGCGACTACACTGCTGCACACACATATGATATTACTGAAAATCACTGTTTGAGCAGTTTTATGAAGGTTTACTCACTGTTATTAGTAGCAACTTGCTGCGATGGGGTAAAATGGCCTGCAGCCAGTTCTTGAAGGCCTTGGAACACAAACGGGTGGACAGTCTTAGCGATCATCATTTTAACCACCAAATTCACTATTTCCATGATCGATTTGCGGGTTGAGCCCAATTTTAAACTTAAAAGTCTATTTTAACTGTTTGCAGCTCTTTGAATACTCTCGCGACCTCCTCCACTGCCAGTACACGCACTCCACTCTGTCTCCCTCTCGAACGCTGGGGCAGTCTCAGAAGAGCTGGCTGAGGGGCGGACTAATTGCAGCCTGACCAACCACACGACGCCATGCAAATGAGCCTCTTCTTCCTCGTGAGGGCTCCTTTCCTCACGATGCGATTGTCGAGCAGGCAAATTTAAACTGTAAAATGCACTTTTTTTTCCAACCGACTCCACGGCAGGAGCCCATTTCAACCATGTAACATTGCCATTAATTCTGCAGTCTCTCCATTTACACAGAAAGCATTTCCAATCTCAGGGCATAATTTCTCTGTTGCTACCCATAGTTTTCCACACTTTCCTTCACAGAATTCATTTTAAAAGCATTTCAAATGTCCAGGGCACCATTTCTCTGTAGCTACCCCTAGTCTTCCACATTTTAATTTACCACAGTTCATTTTAAAGCAGGCAAAACGCTGTAAACAATTTTGATGCAGGACAAGGGACACTCTTTGGCTTTATAGCTCCTTGGTAAACAGTTGGTATTTTTTAAACAGCAGCACAATATTCACAGCACATGGCAACACACTAGGGAAATTGCTTCAGCTTTTTTGGGCTACCCACTGCCAGATAGCAAAAACACTAGCCACCTCACTCAAGCACCTTCCTTCCCGGAAAATCCAAATCGGTGCCTCCATTTTGTAACCACCACCCCTGCCTTTTGCCAAAATGACAGGTGGCATGCTGTTGGCACTGGCAGCAATACCTGGTGGAGACCTGGGTTCGGGAGGATGAGGTTACTCAGCACAAGGGGACCTAGGTTTGGCTACTCTACACAGGGCACCCAGTAAATCCGAACACAGGAAGCAATAACTAATGTCCAGAACCAGGAATGGGATTTTCAGTGTGGCTTTTATTCACAACTAGCTGAACACAACAAAGCATAGATGGACCCCCATGGGGCTACGTTTACTGATAATGCAGATTAGAGACTACTAGACAGTCCATTGGAAGAATGAACCATTTCTACTGCTTTCAGGCTCTGGACCCACCAGGTACACCGCCTGGACTTCACAGCCTGGGTACACATCGACTGGCCCGCCCCTGCCGTTAAACTGACGGTTCATTTGAAGAATGAACCCATTTTACTTGTTGTGGCTCCTCACACCACTTAGAGTCTGTGACTCCTAGAGATATTTCCTTTTGCTTCTTCTGACTCCCATCTCATGAAGAGAATTTCCTTACCTTGTTGTGGCTCCCACACCACTTAGAGTCTGCAATTCCTAGAGAGTTTTTCCCATTTGCGACCACGTCTGGTACTTCCTCAACACTGGCCAAGCTTACGAGGCAAGTAGCAATCACAGTAGAAACTGTAGAGGTGGACCTGTTACTAAAGATGGGGGTGTTCCACCTCCAGCTCCCACAGCCCATACCCGCCATTTCTCTGGACAAACTGAAACTTTGAAATGTAGATTAAATGGTGGATGAACTGTTGCACCCCTCTACAATATTACTTGAATTCACACAGCACTTTAGCTTTTGACACTACTCCATTTGTTTGTCCTAGTACTATAGGCCTCCCAAATAGTAGTTCAAATCCCAGATTTCTTCACATTTCCCAGGCTGAAGAAACACAGTGTTTGCCCTCTGTATTAGAGCAAACACTCATCCTTTGTTGCAGGTGCCCCATAGGCAAAGTACAACTCTTTCCACTTTTCAAACGCAAACTGAGACTGTAATAGGCAGCTTTTCTTTAGTAAAAATTAGGGATTACTCCTGGAATCTACATGGGGATATTTCTTTCTCCCCCCAGGGAGGGGACACTGAGACCTGACAGCGGTCTCCACCACTTGAACACTGGACACTCACTCTTCTCCTCAGAAGGTAAACAAAGACTTCCTTCCTGCTTGAGGGCAAGCAGGATACTGATTTTGAAAACTCCCAATGTTCTATCTCACTCCTCTGCTGCAGATTCCAATGTGGCTTATGAAGCTGTGACAGTTCCATTGGTGATGTCATCTCTCAGTCTCAGCTGAGACTGAGAACAGTGAGACAGTGTAAACCCATTTAACTGGAGTTTCACAAGCTACCTTCCTGCCTACCACTAGGTCTTACTGGGATTCTAGTAACATCAGGGTAACAAGGGGTTACACCTATAGAAGAAGAAGTACCCTATGAGATATATTTCATTAGAAGGACCTTGTGGTTTAGCCAGGTCTCAGTGAGGACAATAATATTTAACTTATTAGCATAGAGCCAGGCTTCAAGCTGTTTTTTAGCCAGGAAGCTCTGAATGATAAGGTGAACAATTTTGAGAAGGTTTACATTTTTGGGGGACTGGGGTACAAGGGGACTCCAACAGGGGCCCAGGTTAGGGATGAACTGACCTGAAAAGGAGGAGGAGGATCAGGAGGAGTTGTCTGAGCATGTTATCAGTAAACAATCAGAGCTTAGAGGATCTCCATTTAGTAGAGGTTGTAGGGTTATACAAGGGAGCAGAAGGGGTGCATTCATTGAGTAGGCAGGCGATATAGATGTAGCAGTAAGGGACTGGGAGGGACCAGAGGGAACTGCAGTGGTTGGTGGTGTACCAGGGGGCTGGGTAGTGAGGAGGTGGAGTGTAACAGGAAGTGGAGAGGCCCAGAGTGATTGATTTGAGCAGGGTGTGTGGGGAGGAGGAGTGAGAGGGAAATAATGGGTGGAGTGGGGGAAGATGAGGGATAAAGGGGCTGAAGAGGAAGAGGAGACCAGAGGAGCAACATGGGTCAGGGCAATACAATAGAAGAAAAGTTATGTATGTGGACTTCAAAAGAGGGAAAGATTAATGCATAGGGATAAAAGAGGGCAAGATAAAGCTGATTACGGATAGTGAAAATTGGTAGATCAGGGCCTGGTTACATGGAGGGTGTAATACCACTTGGGGCCACTGGGGTAGAGTGGAATAACAGAGGAAGAGGAAGGTTATTCTAAACTGGCTGTGTGGTCTAGTGGTTTGAGAGGAGACCCATGACTGTACAGTGGCACAAAGGACATAGGCTTGACACCACCAGAAAGAAAGAGGAGAGAGAGGAAGAGTGGTTGAATAGGAGATGTGTTCTAAAGAGGGGGTGACTAATTGAGAGATTAGGAAATTTACAGCATGCAATTGCAATAAGTATTGTGGGGAGAGTAAAATGTTACTACTCACAGAGGGTGACTAGCGACCTCTAGTGGCCAGTCGTATAACCATTAATGGGAAACTGGGCAGATTACAGCCACAGAAACATGTCATTAGGTCACATGATGGGAGTTGAGCTATAAGTTACGTGACCGCCTGGGTGGTGGTGCATCTTCATGAGCGCGGTCCAATACAGCTCGCAAGTGAAGAAAAGGAGATAGCCATCTGAGGTCCTGTACCTGCTGAGTGCTGCACACTAGCGCCACTGAGGCTGCTGGAAGGAGAGCCTCTGATTCTTGGCTCTGCCTGTGGAGGAAAGAACAAGAAAGTCAAGCTATGCCAGGAGGGGCAGTCAAGTTAGACAAAGGGCTAGGAGCTCAAGTCAGGAAAGGGGGAGACATGGCGTCCAACCAGGGAGGAGGGTCCAACAAATGAAACAATACAGACAGAAAACCCTTGAAACTGCCTAAATCATGCAGAAACCCCAAATTAGCAATGCACCAGCACAGACCCAAAAAAGCAGGACTCCTGTACGAGCATTAAAACAGTACAATTCCTGTAAGAAGCCCACAAAGTACTCTTAAGGTAACAGGCTCATTCAGACAAAAAACAGTTGATTTGAATTAAAAAGATGGTGTAGAAACAATCAATACAGCTCTGCAGACTGAAAAAGGAATAAGCTGTCTGAGGTCCTGCACCTGCTGAGTGTTGCAGGCTAACATCCACCAAGCTGCTAGAGGAGAGCCTCTGATTCTTGGCTCTGACTGCTGAATGTTGCAAGCTAGTATTTGCCAAAGCTGCTGGGGTGAGAACCTCTGACTCTGGCTCTGCTTTGAGGAAGGACTCCCACTCTAACACCCACCTCTAACCTGCAGGCAGCCACAGGAAAAACATTATAGTTTCCACCCTCCTGCATCTTCAAATACAGGCATAGGGTGTACCTTGAGGATGTTAACCTAAGGCCTACCCATTCCATCAGTAAATAAGCAGAGATGTGTAGAGTATATGAGAATGTGGTGAGCTTTAGAGTTAACAACCCCAAGTACACCCCACACCTGAGTTGTGAAGACGCATGAGAGGTGAAACTGTAATGATTTTTCCTATTGTTGTCTGCAGGTGTGGGGTGTAGGGTTGGGAATCCTAACCCCACATTTCTACTTTGCCACTTAACCCTAACTGGTGCATTAAAGAAGTTTTTGCAATGAATTTCTTACTTTTTGAAAAAGGATAATTGTATACTCATTTGGCTGTGAGAGAGCAGGACCCTCTGGGCTCTGCACTTTATCCCTCCATAGATGCATACACCTATGTTGGTGTGGATGTATGCACCCATTTCTGGCAAAACAGGAATTTATTTGCTTGGGTTTCACTGGGCTTCCGGTGACGCCATGCAGTGGACAGCAGTTTGAGCTTGGAGCTCTCCCCCTTCATTTATAATATATACCTCTTTAAGAGTCTAGAACCACGAACAAAATCATCTACAGCAGTAAAGCTTCTGGGATGATGGCTAAGAACACCAGAAACAAAATGGCACTTATTCTTCTTGATGGTAACAGATCAGACAATGAAGGCTCTAACACCAAGCATTCTACTCAAATGAGCAAGGCCCAAAATCAAGGCAGAGGACTACAATCATGTAAAAATGCCAAAAAAGGTAAAATTGAGACAATTTTATTTGAAATCCAATCTTTTGGGCAGATGTTAAGGATTCCCTAAAGGATCTACAAGCAGACATTTTTAACATACAACAAAGAGCTTCAAGCCAACCACCAGATTTCAGACATGTTTCACATCGAGCAGCTGAAACAAACTGTTAAAGAAATAGCAACAGCCCAACTATACATTTCAAATCAGCAAAAGACACAGAAAATTGGGCCTGGAGAAAATATTTGTATTTATGGAATTCCAAAAACTCATAGGGCACAGACTGTTTGGCCTTCCTAGTTTTCTCCATACAGTACTTGATCTCTCTCTCCAGAGTTTCCCATAGATATTGAATGGACCCATCGGGTGTTGGGCCCTAAACCTAGCTCTCTTGAAGTGTGAACTTGATCCATCATTGTGCAGCTCTAAACTACTCCATAAAGATCAAATTCTGCAACTAGCTTGCAAAAACAAAAGTTCTTTTATGACACAAAGAGGGTATTCTTAGACAATGACTTTGCACCCCAAACTTAAAAGCCACAGAGGGAGCATATCCCATTGTTCCCTTTTCTTTGAAACAATCAGCTCAAATTTTAAACTCCCTAACCTGCATGTCTGGTTGCCCAGTTTCTGACTGGACCATGTAACTATGCTACAGCTCAGCAAGCCAAGATGGATTTACAAAAAGGTATACTGACGCTTCCTTGACAACTTTACCATGACCGATACACAACAGCAACAAACATTTGAGTCACTGTAATATTGGCGAGGGACCCAGCACTGCTTTCTGGGGGTACTGCACCCTCCCAAAAACAACTCAGACTCAGAGTTGATTAAGTAGTAGTCAGTGACAGAGGCAGTGCCCCTGCATTGTGGGTCTGGTGAAGCTTCCTGAAGAAAAACAGTTTAATGTGGATTCTCTTTATGCCAAGCGCAAAGTCGGGTCGGGCATGATGGAGTCGCTTGTAATGTCAGTTGACAACAAAATTGTCGACCGATGGTAATAAATCCTACAAAAAATAGAGATCATCCCATCACAAAAATCCCCAGATACAGTGAGCAGTTCTTCTCACCTTCTTGATGGTAGACTCGATCCACATCCCATCAGCCAGAGTACTCCAATGAAGAAACAATGGCAAATGTATTCCAACATCTTCAATGCTATCGATATCCAGTCAAGAAACCCAGACATTGCTTTATTTTGGAAAAGTGACTAAAGGTTAGTGTGCTGGGGCTGGGAGCTAAAGGGGAGGGGGAGATCAGACCAACTGTAAGTGCCATTTTACAGTACTTGTATTTTACTGCAGGAACACTTAGGAAACAGCTGTCAGCACTAATTTTCTAAGATGAGGGGTAGCCCTAGGGGCATCATCACTGGGGAGCTAGTGAGGTGTGCTCAGATGCTGTCTCCATTTGTTCTAACTTAGCTATGGATCCCCAACCCAAACTAGACAGAATTGCTAATGTAAATTTTTTTCTCACTAGTGGCACTTGGCGAGGCCTGCAGGTCCCCCCTCACCAACTCCATTCACTTGGCTCTTCCTCTTCAGCACTGAAACCATAGTTGCTGAGCAGTTGAAACTTAACCTCGCGCAATGAGCCACAGTGGTCCTGAACAAACAGAAAGGACCTAAATGAACACACATGGTTTTACCTTGCACTAACTGATTCAAGTGCATTTAAAAGAAAAAGACTGCCATAACATTTATTTTTTTCTTCAAAATGACTAAATGGAGTATACATTTTCAGCTTTATTGTCCCATTATCAATCAATCAATTAATCAATTAATATCTTTATTTAGCCAGGTGAAACACCATTGAGCAGGCCTCATTTACAAGATGGACCTGGTAGTTTAAATAACAACAACAAGAAGTCACAATACAACAATTTGGTATATGAAAGCAACATTAGCAGTCTACGCATAAATATTACAAGTGAGAATGGCATGGCTTGGCACAGGGTGTACAATAATATCTAAATAGCAATGTAAGACTTGACACTGAGAACAGAACAAGGCAGCATAATTTACAGGCATGGTACTAAAGGCAGTCAGCATACCGCTATGTGCGAGTTCTGTGCAAGGCAGGTCTCTGATAGACAGTAGAGTACAATATTATATTGATGAGGTCTAGACCAGCAAAGCATTATGTGGCTCTAGAGAAGACTATACAACAAGAACACTGAGAACACAGGATGTGCCAAGGATAGTGGAGGAGGAGAAGTTAGGAGGTGGAGGGGGCAATTGTAATACCTTCAGGATTGTCAAAGCTGCATTAGTTGGTGGTAGGTCTAAAGGGAAGGGGGAGGCAGGGTGAAAAGGTGCCATTAGTAGGGGAGGTGACAGACAGGTAGGAGAGAGAGTCAGAGATTCACTGGCCGAAGCAGTTGCAGGACTCCATAAATGATTGTTGGATAAGATTTTGAAGGCAGCTAATGGCACAGGTGAAACGAGCTGCAGAAATTTTGAGCAATATTCCAGAGGACTGGTATGTGACTAATTGTCACCAACCAAAAAAGTAAAAAACCCAACCTGAGCATGCAAAGAGTGATGAGTTTGGTTTCTCAGCAGATAGCTGCCCGAATGCAAGAAGGTAGACAATCCTTAATATATTGGAGGCAGCTTGTTAGAGATTGCCCTATAGATCCAGAGCAAGGTATTTGTTTGTCGCCTAAGACTAAGGGAGCTCCAGCCTACAATGTTGTAGAGGGTACAGTGGAGTGTTGAGTAGGGGGCACTGGTAATGAACCTGAGCACCCAGTGGTACAGAGTGTCTAGTTTGGCAAAGGTCACACTAGAGCAGTGCCTATAGAGAAGGTCTGCATAGTCGATGAGAGGCAAGAACTTTGTTTGAACCAACCTGGTTCTCCCTCCCATGTTATTAGATGCCTGATTCTGAAGAAAATTCCAAGCCTCTGTTTGCTATTTGGAGAGTTCTTCAATATGGACTTTGAAGGAAAGATTGGAGTCAATCCACATCCCCAGATATTTGAAGGAATCTCACAGAGCCTGATTTGCCGAGCAAGGTGTGTGGATTTGAGGGCTGTCCCCACTGTGCTAGAGTTTGGGGCATTTACTACAGGAAGAAGATCACAGCCTTTGTTTTCTTAGCATGTAACAGAAGTTCAGAGTAAAGGAGATTGTTCTTTAAGAGGCTAAATTCTATTTGGAGGTCACTACACATGAGTTCCAAGTAGGTCTGGCTACATACAACATAGTGTCATCTGCAAAGAGGTGTATGTCAGCTGACTTGACCTCAGCATCTAGTTCGTTTATGTAAATGACAAACAAGAGAGGACCCAAGATGGACCCTTGTGGTACTCATCTAGAGAGTGTTTAAAGAATAGAAACCCCCAGCCTTGATCTTTTGGTGTGGATCAGAGATGTAGTTAGAAAACCACTCTAGGGCAGTGTCCCTGATGCCAATATTCTGTACAGCAATCAGGAGCAAGGAGTGGTCTATCATGTTGATAGCTTTGCTAAGGTTGAGAAACAGAGTGCATACATAGCTTTGGCATCCAAGGCTCTCAACCAGTGGTTCGTGACCTTAGCGAGTGCTGAGGTGGTACTATGGTGGGGTTGGAAACCAGACTGAGCAGGGTTTAGAAGGTCCAAGTCATTGATGTGCTGTCTAAGCTGGGTATTAACCACTTTTTCCAGAAGCTTAGAGAGGGTAGGGAGTAAGGATATGGAGCGGTAGTTATTAAGATCACTAGTGCTGCCAGATTTAAATAGTGGAATAACGTGGGCAGTTTCCAGATGGTTGGGAGTGAGCCCTGGGTAAGGGACACGTTGAAGAGATGGGTGATTGTGGGCGACAGAATGCGTAGCCAAATTTGAGGAAGAAGGGCTTTCTAGGTCGGCCCCAGCACTTTTCCTACAATCCAGATGGAGTAAAGGTCCTCAACTTCCCTTACTGTGACAGAGGAGAAGAAGAATGTCATGTGAGGAGGGGGCGAGGTTAGAGCAGGGTCTGGGCAAGTTGAGCTAGGAGTAAATAGTTGTGTACGTAGGCTAGAAGCGGGGAGTCATCAAATGCTAGGCCCATGGTGGCAAAGTGATTATTAAACAGTTCAAGGATTTCTTACTTGTCAGTAACAACTGAGTTGCCTGAAGAGATTTTTGGCAGGAATAGACTAGCAGAACTGTGGCCTTAGATTTCCTTTTAAGGTTTTCCAGAATTTAGTTGTACTGTTAGAGGATGAGATAAGTTTGGACTGATAGTAACTAGATTTTGCATCCCTAACCATTCTCAAGCAGTGGTTCCTGACATCTCTGAAAGCTGACCAATCATTAGGCTGTTTGTTCTTCCTGACCTTCTTCCAAAGTGAGTCTCTCGTGGAACAGCTCTTCTTTCAAGCTCAATGGGAACCAAAGGCATGTTTTCTTATTAGTTTGGATTTTTACAAGAGATGTGTATTCATTGATGTTGTGTTTTATTTGTTTGATTTATGTTAGCAGGGCTGTTTTATATGTTGAAAACAGGGATATACATTTACAGTATCAGAGCTCTTTCCATGCATCAACCTGTCCTGACAGGAAAAATGCTTAAAGCTAGAAAGCCCCAAGAATCTATAAGATAGGGAAAGAGATGTATTGAGAACAGATCACACGAGCTAGATGAGGCATTTTGAGATGTATACATCAGACTTTCAGCACTGGATATAAATGCCAGCTGATCACCTACAAAGCGACTGCCTAGTCTGGATACTAATGTGCTCAGGAGTGCACTCCGTATGTCTGCTAGCAGTTTCAAATTTGACAGTTGTTTATTCTGACATCAAAGTGAAGGGAGCCATACTTTGTACCCCTTTGTTTCCACTGTATGCTATTTGACAGGAAGATGGCCTTTATATCACTGTTTGAGGGTACAGACACATGTGCTTCAACTGGCATCCCTGCTGCCTGCCTCGTGTTCACAGGACCTCAGAAAAGGGAGGTAACTTACAGCTCTGCATGAATGTGATGCAGTTGCCTAGATCAGCAATAATCCAGTGGAATGTTAAGGGAGCTCAAGGAAATGGCTCCTGACAATGACAATTGGTCCCTGCAAGTGCTGGATTTTCAATCGGAAATAAGTAATGCTTACATATCCACCTCCTCCTTGACAAACCTATATCTCTCATAGCTCAGAGACCCATTTATGCCTTGTGCAGCAGACCTTTAAATGTACTCCCTTGCTACTACTTCTTATGATCTATGTACAACTATTGCACTCTGTGAAGTTATAGTGGTAGAGGAGAAACTCTTGGTTCTTCTCCGTTACTCATTATTCTAATGTTTTGTGGATTGTTGATTTAGAAAAAGACTTGCACATTTAATACTTATAGCAGAGTCTCTACTTAGGGTTTGGGGGGGAGGCAGGCAAATTAGAAGATTGAATATTTTTGGAGGGGGGTCTCAGGACCAGTTGGCCCTCGTTTTGAAACATTGCCCCACCGCATGGAGGCCACTTGGTTTTTATTGGCCCTGACTGATGAGCTCACCACTTTCTTGGTCAAAAGGGCCCAAAAATATGCTTGCTACCTACTGAGCCAAGGCATAGTAAATGTATCATTCAAGAGTGTAATACCTTTGGATTTATTGATCCTATAAGTACTGTATTCTGTCCAGACCATTCCACTCTTATTATTTGTTGCCATGTTGAAAGAGGCAAACAAGGATAGGAAAGGAATAGTGGAAACAATTAAAAATGAAGAGTACATTTATCCACAATATGATCTTGCCTCTTCGTCCTAGACTTTTGGATAATGGATTAAACTACAAAGTGTAATGGGTTCCTAGTAAGGAGCATGAGAAGCCATCTTAGATTTGGTTTCTTTTTTTTTTTCTAAAGGGGGCACTTGGCCAAGTGGCTGAGGATACCTTGAAGTCACCTTACATTTAGTATTTTTCTTTTATGTTAATCCGAATTTACTCATTTGGGACAGACTCATCCCACAGGAGGCCCAGCTTGTACTAGGAATTGGTTTTACCTCCTGCCCTAGAGGTGGTCTACTATATTGATTCCATTTACTGGTGGTTTATAGGTGGAGGCTCTTGCCCATCTATACCATGGAAGCCACTATGTATATAGTTACCTGTTTCAAGAAAATACAAAATCACATATGCCCCACAATGCAAAGCATCATGGGCTGCATATGCAAATCACCACAGAATGTTTTGCTGGTCCAACTTTAAGCAGAATTGCATGGTGCCGAAAGGCCTCTCACACAGTTTGCAAAGGGTGCTAACAGAAGACATAGACACATGTTTTGTCCTACCAGGACTTACCTGTTTATCTACTGACTTGGTTTTAGGTCTTTCAATTTTCTCATACCCGCTTACACCCCAGTTGCAGTCTAATGTATTGGGGAAAGATAACTAGTACTTTTTGTATTACATTCTTTCATTATTTAATCTAAAAGAGAAGCACATGCAAATATGATCATTTCAGTGGAGTATTTTATTGATAATTGTCATAAGAAAGGTGTGGGATAAGCATAGTGGCCTGATCTTGCTGGTGATGATCATCTTCTTGTCTGACCTGCTGCGTTGCATCCTCTGCGAAGACTGGGCAGGGAAAGGGATCTACTGGATCACTTCTCTTCTTGATGGTTGTTGCTAGTGGACATTGGGCATATCCATCCTCACTGTGATAGAATTTTCTTTTTCTGGGTCCTGATGGTGTTCATACCTGCAGCATTGCGAAGTTGCTTACATAGTACAGCAGGTTAAACAGCAGAAAATCTCAAGAAGAAAAATAATTTATTTCCACAGTAGCAGTAAATTCACCAAAACCTGTGATAGAATTTTCTTTTTCTGGGTCCTGATGGTGTTCATACCTGCAGCATTGCAGAAGTTAAGTCTACATAGTACAGCAGGTTAAACAGCAGAAAATTCCAAGAAGAAAATAATTTATTTCCACAGTAGCAGTAAATTCACCGAAACCTGTCCAGAGAGTAGTGGAGCAAGGCAGTGGCTGAGCTCTGATTTGAAAAAGGCACCTTGAGCACTTGCTTTCTCAATGGGGATCTGCAGCATCCAATCGGAAGCAGCCACAGTCTCCAGGAGCTAGTTAAATTATGGAGATTGAAGCCTGGCAGCTCCAGGCTAGGAGCTGACCAATCATACCTGCTTTACTTGGTCAAGGAGGGTGGGCTGGAAGCAGAGGTGTGGCTGCCAGCATGGATCAGTGCCAGGGCCACTCAGCTGAAGTGGAGAGCCTGATTTGGGCTTGTGGCTACTTTCCATGGTCAGGAGGGTGGGTTGAATGCAGAGGTCTTGGTCTTGTTAGCCCCCATTGCTTTTACCCATTGATTCTGTTAGCACCTGCAGTTTTACCCATAAATCCTGTTAGCCTTTACAGTTTCTGCCTACTGATCTTGTTATCCCTGTAGTTTCTGCTCATCCATCTGTACAACCCCTGTAGCTTTTACCTATCAATTCTGTTTCGCAGTTTACTCTCATGCCTCCTCTTAGCCCCTGTTGTTTCTGCCCCTTGTTTATGTCATCCCCTGTAGCTTCTTTCAACTGATCCTGCAGTCATGGTAGATTTTGAACCTTTGTTTATATTAGCCTTCCTTCTGCGCATCACTAGTGTTAGCCCTTTAGCATCAGTAAAGATGTATCAAGTACCAGCAAACTCTGACTACCACAGTACAACCATACCCAATACCTGTCTTCTCATTCTGCCCTGGTGCCAATGTACTCAGCACCTGCCTTCTCAACCTATTACAATCCCTACCTACTCAGCACCTTCCATCTCAAACTACCTCCGGCATGTACTTTGTACCTGCCAGTGTATCCTACTCCAGTACAGCTGTACTCTAGTATCTGAGAGCACCACAATCTATGTTGCACAGGCACTTTATATACTACCTGCCTTCTAGACTAGATTTGTACCCACCATTCCTATACCTATCATTTGCTTTCCAGCATCATTCCAATTCTAGCAAACTTTACCAATCATCCTCCCCATGTCACCAAAGTATAAAAAATAAGAAGCCAATGGGGCATTGAATAGTATTTTATTTAAAGGAGACAGCCTAACTGTACCCCATATCATTTTCTTTCCTTTCCCCAGATTGATGTTACGTATAAAATTCAATTAGAAAATGAACAGAGAGTTATTGAGATTTCTCTCAGTACAGCAGATTTTGTATGTGGCAGACACTATTTAGCTGCATCTGTTTTTTTCTGCTATGTTCTATAATGTGGAAGATAGTTCTTCAATTTGAATTCAGCAGTTCAACAATTTTTGGCAGAACTGTGTCATGAGGAATGATTGTTTCTAGGAAGGGCTAAGCTGGCAGAATGCTTACTGATGTAGCCCCAGGGTTTTCATTATTAATTCATGAAGTTGTAAGTGATGTGGGGCATCAAAAGCATTTAACAGCCCACTCAGAGGACACATAACTTCAGGGCTAATACAGAAAAAAACAGGAGGTCCACACAAGTGTTCAAATTCAAGCAGCATCAACTTTATTTGTAGACAGGAAACAACATTCAAATCTACTCCTGGCAAGGAGGGCAATAACTGATCTTGGTATGTCATTGTCATTTAGTAAACCCGGATTAGGAACAAGAAAATACCAGATTAATTATAAATCTATATTAGTGATACAATTCATCACTAGTAACTGCACAATTTTGTAGATTTGTGCACGGAATGATTAAACGTCATTATAAGATACTGTCTCTTAAAAATAAGTAACAGAAATTCTACTCACCCATCGGTCCAAACATATCATGAGTCTTCATTATTGCCCTAACTGTACACTTGCACCTTTTCATGTGTTTTTCCTACATACAAAATTAGTTCTGTGCTCATTTTATATGTGCAATAATATACAGTACTTTAGGGTGTATTTTTACACCTGACATATGCTCTTCTTTGATGGTTGAAGTCACTTAACTTTGCCTCATGCTTCAAAGCACAGTTGCAGTGTGCATATGTCTGAGTGTGTTTCAATTCCCTTTGATGTTATCACTTGCATAAGTTACAGTATAATTTTATTCTGTTAATGCTTTAATATAATGTACATATATGGTATAGCAGAGATTATCCAGGGCAAGGTGAGACTATTTACAGATGATACCAAGCTTTGCAGGAGAGTTTACAGTAAGAAGTCAGTGACATTACTTGGTAAAGTGGATTAGTGAATAGTTAACTGGAATAGCTCAGGCTCTTAAAATTGGTGACTCTCTGTCAAGTGCCTCTAGAGTGACCAGTGGTGTTCCCCAAGGATTGGTCTTGGGACCGACACTTTTTCAGTTATGTATGTCAGATCTACATATTGGTATTAGCAAGCAATTTTACCAAGTTCACTGATGATACAAAGGTGGGGAGACCGGTTTAACAGATGAGAATATGTCCATGTTACAAAATGACTTGAATATAGTCTCAAACTGGTCAAATGTGTGGGAGTGTTATTTAATACAGATAAGTGCTGTGTTATGCATTTTGAAAGACAACTAGGAAACATCAGTACTATCTGGGTAGTATTACTTTATCAAGTGTTGACCAGAAAAGGACCTTGGAGTACTGTAATTGTAGAAGTTGATTTGTCTTTCCAGTGCATATCAAGTCCCTCTGCAATAAAGCCTATAGAATAATAGGAAACATAAAGAAGAACATTGGTAGTAGAAGCAGAGATGTTAAGGTACCTCAGTATCGGCACTGCTGAGGCCACACCTGGACTACTGCTTGCAGTTTTGGTCACCAGCTTGCAAGGGTAAGAAATGGCAATGGAGAGGGTTCAGCGTAAATTTACTGAGTGCATTTATGGTACTGAAGGGCTGGATTACAATAGCAGATTAACATCTTTAGGACTGTATAGTCTCAAACAAAGGAAACAGTGGGAGATCTATTATTACTCTATAACATACTGGAGGATTCACATGTTTGTATGCACATGTGTTAGGAATACAAAGAAAATGTGCACAATACAAGGGCATGATGTGCGATTAACTGGAAGAAGGTACAAACAAACCACAGGGGTTGTATTTCACACAAAGAGTGGTGAAATATTGCAACACATTTTCTGATCTAGTAGTTCAAGCTACAAACTTGAATGTGCTCAACAGCTTATTGGATAACCACATGTTGAACAGGAACTAATATTCCACTGAATAGTGGTGAATAGGCAAAAGAACTGATGGTCTGTTTCTATTTCTAGTTACCTTAGTAACCCTAGTAGCCTTAGTAAAATTAACAGATGGGATGTGAGGAGATGGGAGGAGTGGCCCAGTATAAGGTGCACAATTTAATGCCAAGAACTGCAAGATGATGTGCATGGAAGGGCAAAATCAGGAACAGTGTGCTATATTGATGGGGCACTGGTAGAGAGCATTGAGGAAGAGAAAGACCAGAGGGTTGTGCTCTGCCATAACCCAATGCAGGCTTTCAGAACAACAGGGTATATGTGAGAGCTAACAAAGCTTGGTTGCAAAGGGAGAGGAACTACTTACAGAAGGAAAAAGATGATATTGTTCTATATAGACCACTGGTAAGATGACATCTGGAACCCTGTGTCCAGTTTGGGGTCTGCACCTAAGGAAGGACAGGGATATGTTGGAGACAGTACAATGATGACTATAAAGATGATCCATGGTCAGAACGGCATGATGCATGATGAGAAACTGAAACGCAACATGTATTCATTGGAGGAAAGGAGGAGAAGCAAGCCTGATAGAGACTTTCAAGATCATAAAAGGGTTCTGCACAGTGGACACAACAAACCTGCTTAAATCAAGAAACAGTACACCCACCAGATGGAATGTGCTCAAGCTGGAGTGGGGAAGGTTCAAAATGGATTTCATGGGAAGGGTGGTGGATGAGTGGAATAAACTTTCTGACAATTGTTTGGACCAAAATAATATTATACAACATTCAAAACTTAATATATCTTATTACTAAATGCAAGAAGCTTAGTTAATAAAATGGATGAGCTCAGTCTAACATTAACAACCAGGAATGTAGGCATCTGTGGGTGACAGACCTGGTTTGCTAAAGAACAGTGGGGGCAAAATATTCTGGGATACACATTATTTACTAAGCATCGTGAATATACCAGAGGGAGGGTTGCAGTATATGTTAAAGAAGGAATAACCTGTCATGAAGTGTAACTAATACCCCAAACCCTGACAGTATAGAATGCTTAGGTTAACTTAACATTTGAACAGAAAGCTATAACTTTCGACTCTGCTATTGTCCACCATCTTTAGATAAGGAAAGTAATAATTCCTTTTGGATTACCTACATAAAATGAACCATCTAGATAATATTATATTAATGGGAGATTTTAATTATCCAGGAATCAACTGGGATACACTACTGTTCATGCCACCAGGAACTAATTTCCTGGAAACAGTTATATCCATGGGTCTGGAACAACTGGTGTATAACCCTACAAGGAAGGCAAACATTCTGGACTTAATATTTACTAACATCTATGACCAGGCAGAAATTCCAATAATTCTAGCTCCTTTGCCGATAGCGACCATTGTATGGTATTATGGACAATTAACTATTATGAGGTGGCCATTAAAGGTATAACAAAAATGATTACTCTAAAGCTAATTACAATGAAATAAAAACACAACTAAAGGAATGGAATTGGCAGCAGGAACTGAATGAACTACATGCAGAACAAATATGGTATAAAATCAAAGAAAACTGAAGTACTGTGTTGACAAATGGGTACCAGTACATAATAAATATCTTAATCACAAAGACTCCTCCATGGTTCTCATTTCAGATTAAAAACTTGTAAGAGCCAAAAAAGGGCATTTAATAAATATAAAAAGCAGAAAACTGAAATCATTTGGAACAGGTTCAAACAAAGAGCAAATAAAACTAAACTAGCTATTAGAAGGGCAAAAAGAAATGGAGCATGATTAGAACAATAAATAAAGATAACAAAAATAGTTTTTAACTATATTGGCTCTATGAGAAAGAACTCACCTAAAGTTGGTCCATTATTGATTGATAATTTAATATCTGATGAACAGAGCATGGCAAATGAATTTAATAGATACTTTACTAGTAATTACAAAACTAAGGAGACAATAAATGGTAATGACTAGAATTCTGAAGAATGTTTAGAAGTAATGACAGTTCCTGAAGTTTATTCAGCTATAAATTCATTTAAATCTACCCTATCTGCAGGAACAGACAGTTTCCTTTTCTTTTCTTAAAAGAAATTTCATATGAATTGGTTGGCACTCTAACCCTATTGTTCAATAAATCAATCAACACTGGTGAGGTCATAGATGACTGGAAAGAAGCCTTAGTTATACCTATTTATAAGGGAGGAACAAAACAGAAGGTGGAGCAATACAGACCAATTAGTCTGACATCCTGTATAGGAAAAGTCATGGAAAAGCTTATAATGTATAAAATAAACACACACATTATTAGGAATGGGCTAGTGGACATAACACAGTATGGTTTTGTTACTGGTAGATCATGTCAGAATAACCTGATCAACTTTTTGAACCCATTAGTGCAGCACTGGATGCAGGATTTCCGTGATGTGCTCTTTTAGACTATGAAAAGGCATTTGATTCAGTTTCACATAAAATTTTAATTGAATATCTAGTCAAAATTGGATTGCACGAAAATATTGTTGGTTGGAATGCAGCATGGTTGACAAACAGAAGGCAACTAGTAAATATCAGGGTTTTACATTGACCTGGAGCAAAGTGACTAGTGGAGCACCTCAGGGGTCGGTGTTGGGCCCTATCTTGTTTAATATTCTCATGTCAAACATGAAAACTACAAATGGGGTGTGGTTAAATAAATATGCAGATGACGCCAAATTGGGGTGTATAGCTAATGATTATACTTCTGCCTCTATGTTACAGGATAATCTGAATGACTTATCCAACTGGGCTAAGGAACATAAACTAATATTTAATACTTCAAAATGTAAAGTAATACATTTTGGTAAAAACAATAAATTAATTAACTATTCTTTGGACATCTTATTGAACAAGGTAATCTATGGAAAGAATTTAGGTATTTATATTACCAATAAATTAAAATTCTCTGAGCATATTAATAAAACAACTCAAAATGTCACAGACTCATTACATGCTTGCTGAAAATATTAAATCAAGGGAACCAGAAGTGTTAATTCCAATCTTTTGCAGTGTAGTCAGAGCTAACAGACTACTGCTCTTCATTTAGTGCTCCAACTTTAACAAAGGATAAGGTATTAGTCGAAAAGGTACAGCAAAGATTCACGAGACATGTTCATAACTGTAAATCATTATCGATAGTAGTAGACTAAAAATTGAAATTATACTCCTTGGAATATTGATCCTGGGGGTTTATGTCTAATACATAAAGCTTCTAGAGACAAAACCTTGTCCGAAACAATATGTTTAAAATGGCAGATTAAAATGAATAACACTAGATCTCATAAATTAAAATTAAAATCAATCACTAATAGGACAACAAGTAGGAACCAGTTCTTTACTCAGAGAATAGTGCCGATCTGGAATTCATTACCAGTTGAAGTGGTATACAGTAGTACCTTCCAGTTATTCAAAAAAGCTTGATTTATTTATGGGTAATAGAAAATATGATTTCCATCCAGGTTAAGGATGTTGAGTTCACGATGGGCTAGTCCCTGAGCTCGTATATACCTATGAACCTATGAAAGTTGTGAGGCAAATACAATAGAAGCATTCAAGAGCAAGTGAGATGCATATAAAGGAGTTATCTGACATAAAGTGGAGGGTAAAGGCAAGACAGGGGGTGAGAATGATGACAAGAGCATTTGCTTTAGGAAATATTTAACATACTAGATGTACTGTTCAGGTCTTTTCCTGTCCATCACAATTCTATGTTTTTATGTCACTTTTCTATATGTTCATCATCATGCATAGTAAAAGTACTGTTTGTTGAAATTTTGTAGTGGTCTTTGTTGTGTAGGGTACAATTTGATAAAACAGTCCTACCTGCATGATTTGGCATCTCATCTTATAGTTGTGGTTGCATTATCAAACTGTATATAACCCAACCAATAGCACTGAAACCATAAAACCTTGCTCACAATGAAAGTGCATTTAGGATTTTGACTTGAGGATCCTAATTTCAGATTTCATGATGTTTTGCACTTTGTCAATGAATCCTAATTGTACATTTAATGCAGTCTTTCATAATAAATGCTTTTATTAGTTAATACAATTTTACTAATGCTGCATGGGTAGCGCTTTTAAGCCAATCCAATAAGTATTCACCCACCTTTATTTTCAAAGTTAGACTTCTGAAATAGTCTACATTCATCCAAATTTGTCATCTCCCAAAAAAGACACAACTGCAGAAAAAAAAAACATGTAAATCTCATTTGTCAATTTTTGCTATGAATCATTTGGGTTGCAAACACATGCATCTTTAAAAACAGCAGCAGGACTGCTTGTTCACTTTAGGGAAATGCTGATGCAGGTGCAGAACAAATCTGCTTCCATATCCGACACTTTTAATAATCCCCTCCCATGTGTCTTACACTTTGGAAAAGGGTCCATAACCAGGCATCTATTTTTTCTTTTTACATTTTCTGTTTCCTCCTTGGGTGGGCAGGGCTCCAGCCCCTCCCTCAGAGGGACTCATCTGTACAACCAAGTCTCCCACACCATCCCACCTGATCATACTCCATGCAACCAGATTGCCAGGGGTTGGCACAGGCTCAGCTCAACTATCATGGAGCCTGCCAGCTCTGTTTTTCCCTCCTGTTATGCCTGGGGCCACAAATGTGCAATGGAGGGGTCACTGCCTCCACCTCCATGGAGGAGTCTAATGCTCTGGACATGGGCCCTCCCCTCTGGGCAGCGCCTGTGCCAACAGTCAGCCACCGCTGGGTGTCAGCCAACAGCATGCTGCACTGACCCTCCTCCCCTAGAAAGGAGAGCTGTCAGTGATGCCTGATCCTTCCTTATCCTGGCTTACTCATGAGCAACCCAAGTCCATTCCTCGAACTGGTTGTTGGTGTGCCACGAGACGGGTTTCCAGCACCTCAACACTCCAGCGCCACTGGGATGGCTTAACCAGGCTTCTTTTAATAGGCATTTTGGTACCATCCATTTGTATTCTGCTGACATAAAGACATTACCTAAGATAAAGCTGTGCTCAATAGAGGTCACACTTTTCCTTATTTATTTATTTACATTTATTTTGATTTGTTAACCAGGTAAACAGCACTGGGCCAGATGGACCTTTATAGGCTGAACCCGCATTAGTTAAAAACATATAGGGATAAATCTAAATACAAATTAAAAGAAGTGCAAAAATAGAAAATACACTTGCATAATATATAGTCATTAGGATGTACAGCACATAGTGCAAAGAACCATATACATGTTAAGAGATTACATAGTACAATATCAACAGTATGACAAGTACATTAGACACTTTTCTCCTGCAAACCTATCTGTAAAGCTATGGCGTGGTTTGGATTCAGCCACTAACTGTTCAATTTCAAATGAAATCGTGCACAGCAAAGTGCTTTATCATGCCTGTATTTGAGAACTGCAATGTTGGTTCTAATGGAGAACTGAATACCTCAAATTCTGAGTGCTCAACTCACATCGATTTGCAACATTTTGGGGCAACACTAACTTTTGGTTGAACTGGTGTAAACCATCTGAACTGATTGTGTTGAACCTGCCTCCACACACACACACACACACACACACACACACACACACACACACACACGCTGCTACTGACACTATTCCAAGAGCTAACAGCACATTTTTCACAAATCTACTCTCCATATCCATCCCCTATGCAGCAACAAATATTTAGGGTCAGCCATCTGACTGACAGTACTGGGGTCAGTCAAAGTCAACTCCATGATCGCATGATGGGTCCCTCCAAATCTTCCATAGACTAATGCTAGAAAAATGCCAGCTTCCAAACCTTTCATATCTACCCTCAATGAAGTCAAACCATCCACCTCATCTCCCTCCCTGGCAGCCACTTACAGATTCCAAAAGAGACTGACCATATTCTGCAGAATAGGTAGGTAAAACCTGACTAAGATAGCCCAGTAATGTCTTTGATTGTCACCCACCCGCATCACAGATCAGGGGTCAGGTGGGGCCAAAATATTAAATGGAGGTATGTTGAATACATAGGAGGGACTGATTCCAGAGATGGAACCAGTTCCTTGCATAGCATCACAATCTAGCAATTTATTCTTTCTTTTCCACTTTTCATTTCTCCTCCACTACGATCTCTCCCAGTTAGCCAGCAGCCACCTCCCAGTGCCAACAATGACCATTCGCTCATCCCATGGCATACCCCTTTGGTGGAGAAAAGGATCACCTGGTTCATATTCAAATACTCATTAATCAGGCAGTCTTCAGTAGACAGGATGGCCAGAAGTTTGAGAGTATTGTTAGGTTTACTAGTTGGTCAGGGCTTTTCATATGCTTGTCTTCCTCAGGACAATAATTCTCTAGGGCACCTTACAGGCATCCCTTACAGAAAAATAGGTGTGCTGTGTATGCAGAATGCATGCCACATGCTTAATTGTGCAATGTTTGCATGCAGTTTGCGTACACAAAGTGATCCTAAGTGAACCAGGTCTAAAAATCACATCAGGTTTGCATGCTGCAAGCAGATATGTGCACAGCAGGTAAGCTGATGTGAACGTCTTCTAAAAATTTCATTTTCATTTTCATTGATACTGAAAAGGTCTGTGGCAATGCCCATTTTCACAGACATCCAGTCTCAATACTTCAGACATAAAAACATTGCCAAATACAAAACATATAAATAGTAAATACTTAGCCATGACATTATAAAACAATTACATCATAATTGAAACTAGGTAAAATACCTACAGACAGAGTTTACCAATACATTTCTTCTAAGTGTTATCTTAAATGCAGAGATTTTTGACAGCTTACAACATTACAAGGTAAGTTATTGTAGAGCTTTGGAGCTACAAAAGTTGCAGACTTTGGGCAAATACAGTATGAAAAATGGAATCTGAAAATAATATTTACTTTGAAGGCAAGTGTTTGAAATCATAGGAATAACTGGAAACAGAATTGATATGCTGTTAGGAAGAAGTCCCACCTTAATCTTATGCAAAAAATGAGGGACCTATTATTAAGTCTCTCAATAAGTGGGAGACATTTAGATGAATTGTATATTAAACAATGATGAGTCATTCTAGGCTGTCCAGTTGCAAAATGTATAACTGAATGATAGGTTGCCTGAAATTTATTCAACAATCTTCCTGAAGTATAAGAATAAACTATCGACCCATAGTCAATAATAGAAAAAAGGAGACTATGGGTAAACATGGTTCTGGTCTCTATTGTAAGATATTTTCTTATCTGAAAAGAAGACCCCATCTTTTATGAAGTCTATTAATTAAGTCCACAAAATGGACTTCAAATGAAAATAAGGATCCAATATTATCCCCAAATATTTAAACTCTTTGACATATTCAATAAACCATCATTATCAAAAATATAAATTCAGAAACAGGAGGTTTCCTGTTGGTGGAAAAAACGTAGTTTTAGTTTTAACAGAATTCTTTACCATTTTATGAAAGTTAAACCAATGATGCAATAAAGTAAAATCTGTTTGCAAAGTCACCTTAAGAGCAGACAAACTGTCCTAAGAACAGAATAATACTGCATCATCAGCATGGAGGATTACTTCTGTTTTGGAAAAAATGTTTGCAGAGAGTTAACAAAAGTGGAAAATAAAATGGTCCAAGTTTGGAGCCTCATGGACTCACACTGTATTTGTGTTTGTTTTGCTTAAACCCCATTAACCATTGTTTTTGACTTCTATGGGACAAGTAGTCCCTAAACCAAGCAATCACCTCTCCAGAGAAGAAAACACCAGGTAAGCTATTAAAGAGTTCAGTATGATCCACAAGATTGAATGTCTTGGTGAGGTCCACAAATGCTGTTGCCACATATTTTCCTTCATCATTAGCTCTAGTGGCTTGGCTTATGAACCTCATCAAGGCAGTCTCTGCATTATGATAGGGTCAAAACCATGTTGTGAGTCTGCCCATAAATTATACTTTTCCAAGTGGTCAGTAATGTGGTCTAGTACAATTTCTCAAGTATTTTTGAGAGGGAGCTAGATGAGAAATCAAATGATAGTTATTAATATTGGACTTGGGACAAGATTTAAAGATGGGTTTGATAGTGGAACTCTTCCAAATCTTAGGATAAACACTATTACAAAGAGAATAACTAAACACAATAGTCAAAGATTCTGCTATAGAATGTATAACTTTTTAATTATCCTAAAATCCTACTGATCAGGACCAAAGACCGCTTTGGATTCATTTTAAGGACATAATTTATAAGGTCAGATGGTTTAAAACTGAAAATAAAAGTAGGTACTACTTTATTTACTGTGTCTGTTTTAAATTTCTGATGTACGGTATCAAGAATATTCCTAACCTATCATTACTATTAAACCTTTCTCTGTAGTGATCTAGATTGGAAAAATGTAAATTAAAAGCTTCTGCAACTTTTTTAGCATCATTAACTAATAGACCATCGAGATCAAGGTCAAAATTATCCTGTGCTTGTGTCTGTTCCATAGGAGAATTTAAGATTTTCCAAGTGGAATGTGAATTGCCATTAGTCTCTATAAGTTTTTGTTTATAAAATGCAGTTGTTGCTGCTCTAATAGGTATCTTATATTTATTCCTTAGTTCCTTAAACTTTTGATAATGTTCAGGTAAGTTTGTTTTCCTGGAAATTTTCCAAGCCTTGTTTCTAGTCCTAATCAATTTTAATAGGTCCGAAGTTATCCAAACTTTATTGTCCCTCTAACTCTAACTTTCTTAGCCGAGAAGTCTGTCACAGATACTAATGAACAGATCACAAACTTTGATAGGCTGTATCAATGTCCCCAATATTATCCAGAAAGGACCAATCACAGGACTGAACTTCTTCAAATTTCATCACATCCAAATCTTTAATTTTTGGAAGGTCGCAGTCTTATACAGCTACTTAAGTACCTTAGCTGACCAATTAAAGAAAATCAGACAACGGTCACTAATACAAATCAGGAGAAACCCTGAACTGACAATTTGTGAAGGGTTATTAGTAATAACCCAATCAAAGGTTGACTCATAACCTGGCTTGTAATTAAATCATGTAGTTTCTGTGATCAGCTGATGAAGCCCTAAATCTGTAACCAAATTCCAAATTTCTAAATTATTGAATGAAGACCAATTAAGATTAAAGTCACCAGCAATAGTTAATTCTCTGTGTAGTATTTGATGGGAAATATTACTAAGAAATGTAGAAACACCTTTTCTAGATTTTTCAGGGGAACATGAACATTACAGATGGTTAATGTTTTACTTGAACCAAGCTTAAGAACCACAGTCAAAGATTCATATTAAGAACTAACTGGAATAATGTTAGATTCATTAACCAGTAGTTCGGGTTGTGTGTTGCACACTTGACATGAGTGCAGCTTTTAGTCTGGGTGAACATTATTTAAATATCACATCAGGTTCACATGTTGCTCATTTGCCATATGCGGAGCAGCTAAGCTGGTGCAAATCTGATCTAAAAACACATCAGTTTCTATTTCTTATACTACTGCTAGCAATTAGAGTTATTAAAATACATTTTATTTGAATTCCATAAAAGGTAAATTCATTAATTCGGATCCTTTTGCAAGTTGTTTAATGGCTCTTGATTTTTGCCATTAATTTGAGAAGTATTGTTTGTGTACTGCATTAAATGCCTAGGATATAGCGAGTCAACATCCCCAGCTTAATCTGGTTCAAGGTTAGCTGGCATTCACCTGTATCCCCTCCCTGGATCATGCCTGAAAATAGGCAGGATTTGTCTAGTGCACTTACCCGTCAACAACTAAATAAATAAATTCCAAAAGTACAAGAGGGGCCTCTGTGTTGTGAAGTTATTTTTGTTTTCAACCATGCAAACCTTACGCATATTTAGTGCTACAAATGTGTTTCTCCATGACTGTTTCATCTCACTTACTTTCCTGTGTTATTCTGTATTGAGCAATATACACTATGGCTATGCTCAGCACCTTGTGCTAAGTAGGGTGTTGGAAGCATGCACCATTCCTCACATTTTTCACTGAAATGAGGGAAATGGACACTCAGAATGAGAGACAATCAGTGACACTAATCCACATGATGATCAGGACACATCATGAAACATGGAGATACAGTACCTCAGAACACAGTAGAAACCATTGCATTAGAACTTGAGAATTAATTTCTGCCATTAAGCAGGGTGCCATTTAGGTAGGGCAGAGGGCAGTCACCCTCCCCATATTTGTGCCTAGGTGTTCTTATGGTGTGGCAGTAATGCATTACATTTTGGATTTAATCTTCTGCACAATAAGTGTCCACCTGGCCAATGTGTGCTCATGCTGCAGGTACTGCCAGACTCGACTGTGTCTGTATTGTGTTGTCCACTCTCTCTGCCTATTAGTGGTAGCACAATCACATGTGATGTGGATGAGGTCCAGCCAAGAAAAGGTGCACGAGTCTTGCAAGTGCAACACTGTCTTTCCTGCCAGAGTAGACACTACAGCTTGAAGGAGTCGTGAACACTGAACTCTCAATAGCAGTGCTGTGACAACATATTTTGTTGGTCTACTCTTAATGAGTCTCCATCTCCCTGCTGGCTGAAGGGAAGAGGGTGACCTAGAAGCTAACTCAAGACTGGGCTACCAACTTACTCTACTAGTCTCACCTTGCAAAAAACAAAACCCCAAAAAATACACAGACCCCCACAGCAGCAAGCTAGGCTTAGCAGCAGTGGTGACAATGGTGTGGGTGGCCTTCATAGGCCTTGGTCAGTGCAGTGCAGCAGCAGCCACAGCAGCAACCAAGCAAGAAGCAAGCAACTCAGGTTGGGGTTGGGGACCTGTGATGACTGGTTCTAGCATCCAGCTTCTGGTGAAAGGAGAGAGAGGGGGGGAGTAGAAACTGAGCTGGTGGCACACTGTGCCAGGCTGCAGATTCTGGCCATATGGCTGGGAACTAAATGTAAATATATATATATATATATATATATATATATATATATATATATATATATATATTTACAGGGAATTGGGGTAGGAGGAAGGACTGAAATATTGATGTTTTTAATGTTTCTTCACCTTTGGGTGGCTTCATAACCCATAGGGAATGGGTATTGACTGGAATGGAGTTGGGAGAAAAGTCGAGACAAAGTTCTTTTTGGGGAGGCAGAACTTCAGCCAGGAAAATAATTGGCTAGTAACTGGATGGGTTTAAGCCCAAATCTGATGCTCTGTCATATATACAGATGAATCTTATACATTTGAATTTTTCCTCATTTACATATCACTGTTCAGTAAAAACAAATAAGTTGTATTTTAGAGATGTTACAGGCATTTTAGAGCTGTACCCTGCATTCAAGGGCAGTTGAGCAGTATATTATGCACAGACTATTGGAGCCACACTATAGTCAGGCTTATGCCTCCCCAGTGAAGCTGACCACCACACCCCATGCTCAGAGCACATTATTACAAAGGGCAAAGGAGACTGCAAAGGTGTGCACCACTGAAATGAATGGGGTATTTTTTATTACTATTTTATATACTATAGATGGAGAGTTGAGATTAATGAAGGCTCCTGCTCGACTAACAAGGGCCTGTTAGTAGAACAGTGTCCTTCATTATTCTCAACTCACCCTCATAACAATAAAACAGTAATTAAAAAAATCCATTCATTTCATGGGGTACGCCCAGCACTCTGACCCATGGACATCATCTCTTAAAGACTCCTGCCCTCTGGCTCCCTAGTACTCAAGTAAGAAACATTTTACTTATATCTGTACTTGGTGGGTTGTCTGTAGCATGAGTCATACCCACCACAGTGTGTGTGCATGGGGGAGGGACTGGCCATGTGGGTGTGTTGAGTTATTACTACTTTTGTGTTTGCACCTTAAGGTGTGTTTGCATGAAAGCATTCAAAACTATGGAGAGAAAATAGTAAGAGTAGAGGCTAGACAGAAGTAATTAAGTTGTTTAGGTAGGTTTGTGTATTGGGGTGGTTTAAACCACATGTGTTCCCATTGGTATCTGTGCTACAGTTCAACTGTGAAACTGAGATGAGTAAGAGAAGAACACTGAAAAGCATAACAGTGGCTACAAGCATGCCACATGTGTGCAGATGCCAGATACAGTATGTACTGAAGTGCAAGCAAGCAATATGCATGCAGGCAATATGGCTTAGTTGTTAAAGGCACTGAACAGCAGCCAGGAGGCATGAAGGCCTGGGTTTGAATCTCATCACCCCCACTTGTGTATGGTGTGATCCTGAGCAAGTCATTTAAGTTTTACATGTGCAGTTGTCAGCGACCACTTGCTTTATGCATGCATGCCATATGCATGCAGTCTTTCCTAATTTAACATAAAATAATGGTTTCCACACGTGCTTGCTGTACAGCACTAGGATGAAAAGTTGCTGGCTATAAAGTTGTGGATAATAAGTTGCAGTTTATAGGTCACCCAGAGCATACACTGCCGGAGTAAATGTTGCCAAAATGCTGCCACAATGGCAAGCAGCGAATTCATAAATCTTCACCAACATACTGCACAGTCTGCCAGCAACATGTTTCAACTTCAATCTGCAGCTTTGTTTATTTTTAGTTTGAATTACTCTCAACTTACACTGCCACACCACTGAAATCAGCACTGAAATAAAAGTAGCTGACCAGTAAAGAAGGAGATTGAATTACTTAAGTTGCTACATCACAGCAAACAGCAATATGTTTTAATTTCAATCTGCACCTTTGTTTATTTTTAGTTTGAATTACTCGCAACTTACGCTGCCTCACCACTGAAATTAAAGTAGCTGACCAGTAAGGATGGAGATCAAATTACTTAAGTTGCTACATCACACAACCAATCAATCAATCAATCATTCTAATTTTATTTGCCTCACCTGTATCTGGTTTCAATTTAAGTTCTCAGTGCACTCACGTTGGTATATTTCATCAACATGGAGTTCATCCCAAGTCAGAAAGGCAAGCTAAAGCTTGCACTTGATAATTCCTCAACACAAAGGATGGTGCAGAAAACAAAATTATTTGGCACTGCAAGATGTGAAGCTGCCAGGCCAGGCTGCACACTGTTGGAGATGCAGTTTCTAAGGCTCCATGGAACACAACCATGCACCTATACCGGCAAGGTTTCCATAGATGCAGCTAGAGCAAGCACCAAGCGCTGTCGAGAGAGAGACTGAGGAGCCAACATGCAACATTATGCATCATGGATTGCAGAAGGTGGATGTTCGCCAGAGGCAGCACAAATGAGAACAGCAATATTTTTAGAAATAAATGTCGTAGACACAATTTTAAAGCTTTTAACATTTTTAACTATTAAAGTTTTTGAGTTTTTATGAGTATTAACCCTTCCAACCCATTTCAAGCACAAGCACTGTCCCATTTCCCCAAGCACAAGTACTGTACCATCACTAAGCTGCAGTATGTTGCATAAATTGAACCCTTTCAACCCATTTCCAGCAGCAAAGCACTGTACCATCACTAAGCTGCAGCGCATTTTATGGCACTTGCTCTTTAACTCCCATTTCCAAAAGCATGAGCATGGGTGTGATTTGGTCTGCTACCATATGTGATATGCAACATTTTAATCAACTTTTTTGTCCACTTGGCTTTTTAACTGTGATATTCTCTCCACAACATTTTGTCCGGGATGCTGCATGCATACCATATGAATGCAACCAGTTCCAATTTAACATTTAAAACTATACTTGCAGCACGCATATCACTTGGGTAGTTTCATTTGTGCAGCATGAAAACATTTCATATAATTTTTTCTATAAGGGATTGATGCAACTGTGTGATGGCATGCAAAGCTGGTTGATATCATCCCTCCCACAATGCAATGCTCCAGCCTGCATTGCCACCTGTGGTCACCAAGGTGGCAGTGTTTCACCAAAGTTTTCACCTACCATCCACTAAGAATGAAAGCATCCTTTGGAATGCTCAGACCAGCTCCTCTTCCCAAATGCTTTGAGACAAACTAGGCTTACTCCCCAACCAAGGTCACCCTCATTGCATGGGACATGGCTACGACTGCTTTGCCTGTTTCCTTGCATTTTTTCCCCAACATTAGTCCATGGGAGGACTAGGGACAAGCGTGACCAAGAAGTTACCAAGAGGTGACTTCTATTTTCCTGAAATCATTGATTGCGGTTTGAGGGGCCACATCTGTTAAATAAGTGTAATGGGAGCCTCTGCAGGCAAGTTAGGGATGGGGTTATATGTGTTAACAAGAGGGTGCAGTTCCTGGCATATTATCAGGAGCCAGTCAATTTTTAAAATATGTTTGTGTAAAAGCTGGGGTGAGGGTAAGAATGGAAAAGGGGAAGGTTTCGTTATATGTTTAGTTCTTCCTGCCAACCACTTTGAACTATGATGAAAGTTTGCCTAATCTGAAGATCGATGTTTGCAAGGCCAAATTTGGGAAGCGGTCAGCACCGCTCTACTGTTTATTACACTTGTCTTTCACATATATGCTTTCCATTTCAAGTTGCTGAACAAAGGACAAATTATGTAATTGCACCATGTCAGTTGTATGTACCAGTCTGAAACAGCTACAGGTATGCAGTTCAGATAATCAAATTCAGATGAGAAAATCCAGATGCACAATAATAAAGCACTGTTCTGAAATAAATTTACAAGAAAGCTAGAACTATTTTTGAGTGATTATGCAGTAGATCAGTGATTTGTGGTTTGCATTCCATTTTGTATGTGACTCTGTGAAGCAGCAGAAGCAGAATTCTTAAGGCAATTGTCTATATGAGAGACACAGACACTAAGTTAGTGTAAATATTATGTCTGTATATACTGAAAGAGCAAATACAGAGCCAAATTATTACAGACATTCCTATTTATTTGTTTAATTTAATTTTACAGTTCGTTTACCAAAACCTTTCCAGTAGGGTCTTTCCTCTACCCATTTCCACAGCTGGGTAGACTGGAGCACTAGAGCATCAAATGACTTGACCAAGGACATGCAGTGAGTATTTGACCCTAGCAGGGTTTTAACCTGCAATTTCTTAATTGACAAGCCAGTGATCTAATCACTAGACCACATTACCTCCCTGCTAGTTATTACTATTATTATTATAGTGTACAGCACAGTGTTGTTCTGTACAGAGTTCCATAGTTCAAAGGTCATGGAATGTGACTGTGTCCTTTTGAGGTACAACAGTATTCTTTGTTATACTTTATTTTTATTCCTATGAAAAAAAGAGAAAAACATTCATCAAATTTTATTGGTTAGAGAACAATAAGAGTTAATACATAAGACTTTAAACATTATAAAGCAAAAAGGATTCTGAAACCTCTAGGGACTGCACAAGTCAGTTTTGATTTCATAGTGAAGGAACTGACATGCATACATTTCACACAGTAGCCAACAGTGAGTTCAGTGGCCTAATGGTGCAGCACTTGGAATAGACTCAGAGTGAAGCTGCAAGCAAGAGAGTAAGCACTACTGTTTTACTAAAATTACAAAAATACAGGATGCACAACTTTGACACAGCCAGTGTGTTCTGCCACCTCAGGTATTCTGCTTTGTTCTTGAGACCAGAAGAAAACAGAATCCTCTGTGGCACAACACACTGGTTGGGCATAGTTGCCCATCCAATAGTTGATATATTATTAATGATGTCTTTATTAACTACCTATAGAAAGTTGAGTAACATAGGACTGCATAAAGGAACTAAATATACACTTTTGGATGCAGAGTAATGTTTTCTCAAAATTAATATAGAAAATTTAGAAATCAACTTACCCTGGAAACATTTGTGACAGGTTACGAACTTGCAGTGCACATTAAGTGGAGAAGCTTCCTCAAAATTAACTTCATGTAAAAATCATTGGCCTCATTTGCAGGGATATAGAAAATAATTGACAAAATGATGGCAAATATCCAGAAAATTGGATGAGCAACCATGCACAACCAGATAGTAAAAGAATAAGGACTCAGCACTTCATGCAGTAGAAAAGATTCATAGGACACTGTGGCTTCAGATGAGAGTTTTCTACTTGAAATGAACACCCACTGTTGATCAGGATTGAAATATTTATTTTCTTTGTAGAAAAGGCACTTGAAAATTCAGCCCCACCAACTCATGTTTGAGCTTTTCCACTTTTTTAAGAAGATGTGACTCCTGAAGTAAGGCAATATCACATCTGGCTGTTTTAAGGTATGCCAAGATTTTATTTCTTTTAATTGGGTGATTAATACCCTGAACATTTCATAAAACAAATTTTAAGTTCAACATCATGAAATGTAGTTTCTTGTATAAGGCATCACATCCCTTGTTGTGGTTTCATGTTACTGCAGTGTCAGGAAATTTGCTGAGCATCACTACAACAACGACACAATGTTGCCAACTGTCATTGTGCCATCCGGTACAAATAGTGTGTATTTTGCAGGTGCCTTTGCTCCCACACCACCCGCACTTTAGATAGTACACTGAGTCACAGTTGGTTCAATGGAAGGGTGAACTCACTAGAGACAGCAGCATTGGGAAACCAGCAGACCATCACAGCGAACTGTCAATTTTTCACTGTGATGGTCTTCACTGTGTTCCCATCGCTGTGGGAATGGTATACCCTTTGTTGCAGGTTTGTTTTGGTGATGAAAGTATTATCAGCATTTATGAGCTTCTTCCATTTGAAAAAATGATACATTCTAGATATATAAAGAGAAAAATAGCACAGTAAGCTTTCAAATAACTTCATCCAGTACGAACACTACAACTCCAAATATAAATAGCAGGCAATTTTAAAATACGGTACAATTTGGACTTCCAGTTCATGCCCTGAACAATTGTTGTAAAGAACAGTGATAATTAGAACAATAACATATATCAATGGAATTGCCAACATGCCATATATTGGGCCACTGACAGAGGTGGTCTTTCAGCTACTGCCCAGGCAGCTCCTAGGCTGCCCCTCCGACTGCAATGAGAGAACTGTGTTCATTACAGTTACACAAACCTACAGTACACCAGGTAGTAGATTAGGTGAGGCTTGAACCTTGTATAACTGATGTAGTAGCCCTTTTATTCAGGGCATAAGAAGCACTTCAAGAGCTGGAGATTATCTGCTAATGTCAGCTACCATGCCATTGGGAGGAGGTGAGAGGCACCCAGCCATGAACCCACAAAGGAGAGAATGGAGAAAATTTGGGACAGGGGAGAGGTGAGTCTCCACTATGAGCTGACCTAACCAAAAGGCCATGAAGGTGGATCCAACTGTATCTGAAGAGTTTGATCTTATTAGACAAGACTCAACAAAAGTTCCCCAGATTGTACCTGGAAATGAGCACTGGCTTAATGTGCCTTTCTCAGCTGCCAAATATTAAATAAAGAATAAAATTAAAATAGAAGAAAGAAAACAAACTGGCACTGAGGCACGGAACCAGTGAATGGTCAGTGGGGAGATGTCATTTCTCTACATATCTTGAGTTCCCAGAAATCTGTGAGAAATCAGGTTGAGAAACACTATTTTATTACTAAAATAAGCAGATATAAAAAGGAAGATCTGTATATGAATATTCAAATGATATACATGACACTGAAATATATTGATGAAAGGCTGCTAACAGGATACTTCTCCTATGTGTTCCAAAAGATCTAGCTATAGTGTGTAACATCTTATTTTATGGAGATGTTGTTCTAGTCCTTTTAGATGGGTATCTAGTCACCACATGGGTGGGGAGTAAGATGTGCCCACCCCATTCCACAAATTTCCATCCTTCAACTACTTTTGCATTTGACCCTTTAAATGTCAAGAGGCCCAGCATTTTGAAAATCTGTTCTTGTTCTACCCTCTTGTGAGCTCCATGTAGGTAGATTCAACATCCACCACACTTTGTATCTTGCCATGTGGTAAAGGGATAAGAGGTGACTGTTGTTGATTGAAAAGACCCTCACCCAATAAAAGGTATGCCGGGTGCCTGCAGAGTGGGAGTGACACTTACATCAGACCTCCAGCCTGCTGACTTCCTATGGAGCCAGAAGGCTGTCATTCTCAGATTCTCATGTAGAGACATTAAGGACATAATCAAGAAAACAGAGACATAGCGGCAAGACTTCTTGTGCTGGACAGCAAAAAAAATAAAAAGGAGGGAGAAAATAATCTTTGAACTTGGTAGTTTCCATACTCAATTGTATATATCATTTTGTATACAGTCTAATAGTGATATACAGACATACAGCTGAGTATTGTGGCATTCACACATATAGGTAGACCAGTCAGCCATCTGCTCCAGTTTTTGAAAGTGATGGGGGGTGGTTAGCCAGCAGCCAGCCAATCTCACTGTGACTTCAACACAACAATTTCTCCTCAAGTCAAAGGTGAAAAAACACTAGGTAGAACAGATTCACAACAAGGTTGTGTTAGGCAAATTGACCACAACCCCATTTAACTGTTATGTTGTTAGTTTACCAGGACAGAACAAGAAAATTGATATAACAGCCTTATTCTCCCATTGTTAGTACAGCTCCTTTTCGGATATCCTAAACCTCCAATACCTCCCTAACGTTGTGTACAGCATTACCTTCCTTCATTTCCCACACATAGCTCCCCATTATCCCCCAGGTTTTTCACAGGTTTTAACATGAGATTCCCCTGACATACTGTTAGCCTCTTGTAGAAGACAACTTAAGTAAGGAGTACTTACAGATTTGTAACCACCATCACAGTAGCCACTAACTTATTATTTTAGATACAGAGCAGTTAGCTGGTAGTTCATAACTATATTAAGAGCCATTTCAAGATTATAGGCTTTAATTGTTTTCTGGCATCATCTGTAGAGTTTTGTCATCGATTGTGGCCCAACTGGGATGAAGTGACACTTCACTTTCTTCTGGAGGGTCAGCGATGTCAGAACAGTGTCCATTGTTTCCACATTTGTGCTTCATAATGTTGACTAGAAGCAATATTTATGTCCAGAGGGATTACAAGGTTCCACTGTTCTTGTTGGGAGGGATCCAGCACCCAGGGTGGAGTTACTGATTTGGGGAGGATTTACAGGACTCACTGCTCCTGCTACAACTTGCATGTGAAGGCTGGGTCTGTGCTCTGATGTTTGCCAGCCCCTGGCTCTTTTTTCTTTGACTTTGTGACACTCCAGTGTCCAACTTCACCACCAATGTTGGATGTAGTTGTTGTACAGTCTCATAATGTACTATTACTGCACCATCGCCTTTTCTGTGTTTGTGGGATTGTGACATTTTAGAGAGCTTTCAGCTGAGTAGTTTTATTTTTCACAAAGGAATGAGCCTTTTCCTGGGAGTCAAAGTGGTGCCACTGTTCCAACCATAACACTTGAAGTGTAGCTACCTATTGCATGTTGAATGGAGATCCTGTGCAATGCAACCTCACATCTCCTCTCAGTGCCCTGGGATGTCCACAATTTGCAGGTGCTGCAGTGGCCACAGTTCTCTGGACCATCTTCTTTTTGCCAGCGCAGGCATACTTGAGCCTTTAAAAACTGAACACGAAGAATTCAGTGTCCACAATTCTGCACCCAGCTTCTTCCGGTCTTTGCTCAACATGAACAGTTGATCAAATTTGAGGAATGTCCACTATCAAAGTCTGTAGCATCACTTTTATTTCCATCATGCCATTAATTCCTTCCAATGCTTGTGGACACACTATAGTTGTCATGTCGATTTTTCTCAGCTGTTAGCTCTGATATGAATTTGACAGTTGACAGAAGTGGTAGGTCACTGTGACAAAGAATCCTTTCTCATTGTGTAAAAACAAGCTGGTAATCCACAATAGTCTGAAGAGGAGTGTAGAAAGGCACCTGGGCTGACCAGTGCCACATAATTAAGTAATATAATGGAAAATGGTGGTAGTTGCACCTGCAGTATACAAAGGATGCCTTAAGTTCAAGTATAAGCAACAAACACAGCATATAAACTTGACTGTCACTGCTTCAAAAGGACCAAAGGAAGAGAGCATACCTGGTAGATCCTAGTTTTACGGTTGTGGGCAGAGCCTACAGCCATATCACTTTAGCCTGAAAAGGGTTTCCATGGAACACATTTTTGTAGTTTTCTAGTGTATCCTTCTATAACACTGCAAATTCCTATGGTAGTTAAAAATACTCTTTCTTTTAAAATGATGGACACAGAACTCCAAGCTGATTTTCTCTGACAGTAAATGTGTACATCTTCCAAACAAATCTAAATATCTTTAAAACTGTTCAAGGTGCACAAAACAACCGACATGAAAGTTGTTCAGGGCAAAAGAACTTTCACACAAGGATAGTCACTAATCTAAATTCTTTATATATTGTAAAATACAGTCTTCCAAGTAACATTTTTTTCTCTTTCTGAGTGAACACAGTAGCTGTCATGCCAAACAAATGTAAATATCTTTGAAAGTAAACAAGTTGCCAATATACAACCAACATGAAAATTGCTCAGAACAAACTGACCTTTCAAATGAGGGTAGTCACTAATCTGAATTCATTAGATTATTTCAACTATAGCCATCTGAAAGGTGAAAATTGTGAAGAAAAATGAAAATTCAGGTAATCAGATGGCCAAACCTTAATGAATATAATTAGTGAAGGTTAATGAATAGGCTCATTAGAAAGGTATTTTTGTCCTGAACAATTTTCATGCTGATTATTTATGTGTAACATGTACTTTTAGAGATATTTATATTTATTTGGCATGACTCCTGTGAAAATAAAATTGAGATAACCAGATGGTCACAGTTTAAAAAATATAATTAGTGCAGCTTACTGAATAGGCTCATTTGAAAGGTATTTTGTCTTGAATAGTTTCATACTTTTTTATCTATAAACATGTAAACTTGTAATGATATTGATATTTACAATTTTTGTATAACTCATGGCAGCTAAAGGTAAAGTCCTGCTACTGGAGGATTTCAATATGCTGGATGTGGATTGGGAAACCCAGGTAGCTGCTTCAGCCAGAAGCACAGCCATCCTAGAATCCCTGCAGGGATTGGACTTGGGCAAGTGTTGCATGAGCCAACCAGGGACAAGTCAATTCTGAACCTGGTATGGACCAATGGGAACAGGATCGAAGAATTCAGGTGGATGGGCAGCTGGGGTCCAGTGACCACCACATGGTGAGGTTCAGCATGGAGATATGGACTCAATTAAGCCACACAAGGGCAAGAGTATTAGATTTCAGGAGGGTAGATTTCACTGAAATGGGTAGATAGATATAAGACGTCCAGGAAGGGAGGAGGGAAATAGGGGGTAGAAGAACAATGATAGAAACTGAAAGAGTCATAGTGGACATAACAAACCAATGTGTTAGGACAGTAGCCTAAGGTAAAAGCGACGCTCAAAGCAGTGTCCATTGTTTCCACATTTGTGAATTTATAATGTTGACTAGAAGGAATATTTATGTCCGAAGGGATTACAAGGTTCCACTGATCTTGTTGGAAAGGACCCACTACCCAGGATGGAGTTACTGATCTGGGGAGGATTTACAGGACCCACGGCTCCTGCTACAACTTGCATGTGAAGGCTGGGTCTGTGCTCTGGATGGACAAGCAAATTGATATAACAGCCTTATTCTCCCCATTGTTAGTACAGCTGGCACTTGAATATCCTAAACCCCAATACCTATGGTTCTCCAAAGAGGTGAGGGACAAAGTCAGGGCTAAAAGGCTGGGTTTCAGGAAATATAAGGGGAGCCAAAGGGAAGAGGAGGACAGGGAGGTGAACCTTGAATGTCTAAGGAAAGTAGGAAAGGCTGTTTGGAGGGTGAAAGTGCAGACAGAAGACAGAAAAGGGTTTAGCACGGTCTGTAAACCAAGGGATAAGGCTCCTATAAGGCATTTTATAGGCACATTACTGAAAAGAAAAAATGGGGGATTGTGAGGCTCAAAGGGAAAAGGGGAGAAGGGAGAGTGTAAGGAGGGATCTCGATAAGGCAGAAGTACTGAGCAAAATACTTCTGCTCAGTATTCACTAAGGAGGGAGGGTCAAGGATCACTGTTGGGTTGCACAGTCAATGGCGGGAGAAGTGGACACCAGTCTATTCACAGTGGAGAGAGTTCTGGAAGAACTCACAAAGCTGAAGGTGGATAAGCCATGGGGCAAGACAGCATCCACCCAAGGATATTAAAGGGGTGGTGAAGAGAACTAGCAGTGCCTCTGGCAGCCCTGTTTACAGAGTCACTGAGCACAGGTGTTGTTCCAAAGGACTGAAGGATACCACATGTAGTTCCACTGCACAAACATGGCAGTAGGGAGGAGGTGGGAAACTACAGGCCAGTCAGCTTCACCTCAGCTGTGGAAAGATCATGGAGCCACTACTGAAAGAAAGGATAGTGGCACATATGGAATCCAGTGGTGCTTGGGATCTAAGGCAACATGGATTCACGGCAGGAAGGTCATGTCAAATGAATCTAATAGATTTTTTAATTGGGTGACTAAGGAAATAAAATCAGAATGGGGTGGTAGATGTCACTTACCTAGATTTCAGCAAAGCCTTTGACACCATCCCACATAAAAGCTGATTAACAAAATGGGTAGTCTGGGCATGGAAGACAAGGTGGTGAACTGGGTTGGGAATTGGTTAACAGACAGGAGACAGAGGTGGTAGTAAATGGGTCACAATCTGGGGAGGGGAGTGACCAGTGGGATACCACAGGATCAGTACTAGGACCAGTCCTGCTTCATGTCTTCATTAGCAACACTGTAGAGGGCTGTAAGGAAAGGTCTGCCTGCTTGAAGTTGACACAAAGATCTGCAATAGGGTGGATACTCCAGAATGGGTGCAGAAAATGAAGGGCCCTAGAGAAGCCTGAAAGATGGTCACAGATGTGGCAACTGATGTTCAATGCAAAGAAGTGCAAAATAATGCACCTGGGTAGAGGGAATCCTGGGAAGAGATACAGGTTGTGGGGGTAGGAGCTGACTGTCACCAAGAGGAAAGGGACTTGGGGTTGTTCTCTGATGACCTTAAGGTATCAAAGCAGTGTACAAAGGCGGCAAGGAGGGCCAGTGGCATGCTGGGTTGCATAGGCAGAGGTATCACTAGCAGGAGGTGGGAGGTGATGATGCCATTGTATAAAACATTGATGAAGGCCTCACCTAGAGTACTACATGCAGTTCTGAGGTCACACCTGTGCAAGGACATAGATAAGGTGGAGACTATCCAGAGAAGAGCAACAAAGATGGTGAATGTCTTTTGCCACAAAACATATGAGGAGAGACTAAGGGACCTCAATATGTACTCACTGGAGGAAAGGAGACAGCAGGGGGGACATGATTGAAACTTTCAAGTACCTCAAGGGCATAAACAAGTGTAGGTGGGGACCTTTTCCAGTGTAGAAAAGTACTAGAACAAGGGGCACAATAAGAAATTAGAAGGGTAGATTAAGGCGTAATGCGAGGACAACTTTCTACACAGAAAGGGTAGTTGGCTTGGAACAGTTTGTCTCAGGAGGTAGTAGGGGCAAGCACAGTGGAGGGGTTTAAGCACGCCTGGGTCAGGCACAAGGGAAGCTTGAGAAGGAGAGGTAATGAAAAGCCATTGATCACATAGGGTCAGTGGCCACATATAATATATGGGCCTACGGGCAGACTACATGGGCCTAGCAGTCCTTACCTGCCGACAATTTCTATGTTTATATGACTGCTATTGCACTTCAAACAGCCTGTTTTGCAAATTACTACGCCAGTTAAGTGAAATTCTAAACCAGACCACCTTGTTCATCTCTTGTCAAGCCTAATTTAAAGTGGACAGGAATTGATTACTTATGTGCAGCTGTTTGAAATACATCTATTTTCATAAATTACATTTATACCACTAAAGGATCCCTGTGCCTGAATAAAGCTGAAGCTTTCAGTTGTATTTTGTATTGTTTTGTTTGTATTGACAACATTCTGTACAGTTCCTTTCATGGAACCAAAATTTGGAGTTTTGACTATGTCATTTCATAGTTTCAGAACTGTGGGCACTACACTGATAAGTTCCTGCTAAATTTCTGAAACCATGAAGCCACAGAAAAGCATGTTGCCTTATCAGTCCTTCTAATACATGATCCAAAGAAACAGATAATTTGATACCTTTTATTGGACCAGCAGACTTGTTACAAAAGAACACATGCACTTTTAGCTTTTGGATTACACAGACTACTTCAGAAAACACTGGCAGTTGTTTTAGAAGAACATGCTTTCTCAAAACCAGATCATAGGAAAAAAAAAAGATAAAAAGTTGTTCAGGACCCTATTGATTAAAACTGCATTAAAAAAAATACCCATATAAAGATAGCAAATGTTCCATCAAAGAAGGCTATCCCAAGGTCAATTGACACTGACTTGAAAGATCACTTCCTGCAGAAGCTATAAACCAACTGAGGCTTCATTTTAAAACCATCTGTGTGTGTCTGTGCTAGCATTAGTAAATTACAATGATTAAAAACAAGGAAAAATAAACTTAAAGAGCAGACAACAACATCGGAGATCTTTCACAAAACATAATATTTAGATAAAGTTCAGCTTGTATTTCACATTAGTCTTTATTCCTCCTCCCATTATTTATTGCTAAGGTCAATTACATGAAAATAGGATTTTTGTTCCTGAAGTGTTCATCTATTTCTGTTGCTGTCTCCTACCTGAGGTCATAATGCATTGTTTGTGACATCACAGTTACTCTCATGGTGACAGATTGTGATGCCACAACAGAGCATTATGAATTAAAATAGGGAATATGCTATAAAGGCAGATTAACTTTAAAGTAACTGTAAGGGATAAAAATCATGCATCCATGCACATTTCCTCAGTAATAAAGAATGGGAGGAAATCTAGAACATATATGGAATACATGCAGAATTTTACTTATTATGTTTTTCAAAGTTTTCTTTCAGGCATCAGTAGCTCTTTCAGCAGTACATAATAAATGATGTTAAAAGTCTTATACATATGAAAAGATCGAAGGTGTTCCATCCCCTGAGCATCCTTGATTTAAATGGAAATCCTCTGCAGATAGTTGCCTCCTTTCGTTACTTGGGCATCCTACTAGATCAATCGCTTGACTTAAACCTTCATATCCAAGCCACTTGCAAAACGTAAACTGCAAGTTAGGGGCAGCCTACAGAACTAGCTATATGCTTACCTCCTCCGCTAAACTTGCCATAGCCAGGGGATCCTGCTACCAACGCTTACCTATTGTGCACCTATACTTACCTCTGCCTACAAATGTGCGCTGCACAAATGGGATGTTACATACTAACAACATATGCCGACACGCCTCACAATCCTTACTTTTCATCACTGCCAGCTATATGAGGACCTTGGGTGGCTCTTCCCTCGGCCATCAGGGCTACTTCCTGGCCTGCCTAAATGATTCTATACTGAGACAAAGTCAGCCTGCTGCACTGGCAAGCTCCTTCTTCCTGTGATTCCAAACCGCCACGCTCAGATCTGCTGATAGAACCTGCTGGAAATTCCTCGCTGCCCACTTTCAATAAAGGAATGGGCTCCTTCAACCGCCCAGCCCCTATGTTATGGAACCAGCTCCCTCTGGACCTCAGGCAAGCACCTTGCATCCCTTTTTCAAATGTGGGCTGAGACTACACCTGGCCATTTCAGATTCATGCACCTGCTTTGATCCTACCTGATCCTGAATCTTCCTGCCTTCTCCCCCGCCCCTGCTACTGGTTTCCATACTACCCTCCTTTTGTTCTCTCTCCCTAAATCCAACCCCTCTCCTCAAACTCACCTATCATTATCTTAAATTATAATTATGTATAGGTTTTATGAATGTATGCACTTACTTACTACTACCTACATTACTGTATCTTGTACTGTTTTTATCCTCTATAAGCTACCTAGGCACTGCCCAAACTTGCCACAGGTGGATGTTGGTACTGTAAGGCCTCACCTCTCTCTCCCTCTTCACTTGTCCTCCATTACCGTAAGATGTCCATTGCCAGCGACTGCCACTGCCCTTATGCCCAGCCTCGAACCATGAGCCTGGCTGCACCTACCTGCTCCTACCGCTAAAGCCGTATTTCAAGCCGCCTTTACTCCCCACCCACCCCTTCCATTTTCTTCTTCCCTGACAGTGGTACCATGAACCTGGCATCCTCTAGCCTGCCGCCAGGATGTCTCTCTGACATCCTCTCTTACTTCCCTGGGCACCTGCTGCTGCTCTGGCTGGCTGCTGATGGCCGACAGATTGACTCCTTCCACCCTTCCTCCCGTCTCTTAACCTCTGCATCTACCTGGGCACTGCCCAAACTTGCCACAGGTGGATGTTGGTAAAATAAGGCCTCACCGCCTCCCTCCTTCTCTTGTCTACCATTTGCACTTAGGATGTCCAAGGCCAGAGACTGCCACCGGCCCTCATGCCAAGCCTCGGAACCACGGACCCGGCTGCACCTACCGCCTCCTACCGCCAAAGCCGTATTTCATGCCGCCCTTTCCTCCCGTCCACCCCTCCCAAATTCTTCATCCCTGACTGGAGGGCCATGAACCTGGCATCCCTCTAGCCTACCTGGAAGTCTCTAGCATCCTCCCTTACTTCCCCTGGGTCCCCTCTGCTGCTCAGGCTGGCTGTTGCCGGCCGCCAGGTTACGGATCCTTCCCCCTCCTCCTGACTTTTCTCGCTGCTGGATGCTCTATATGTTTCCCATATATGGCCCCCTCCTGATATGCACTGACGACTACTTCTCCGCTATTCCTGTTGCCTGCACCTTCCCTGTCACTCCACATCATCCTGCCTGGCTGGGGACCACAAACCCAGCAGTCTCCATCGCATTCCCGGTAAAGCCGTAAGCAGTCCTTTGGGCCCTATACTCCCTTCCTTACCCCTTACCTGTACCAACACTCCTGTAAACACCTCCTTGCTCTTGGCCTGCTGGGCACTGCTTAGTATAGCCTAAATCATGTTAGACTAGCTGGAACTGCCTCTATATGTCTGGAATGTACTTGTATGGTTGTTGCCTCAATTGTATATTTGCTTCCATGTGTTATGATGTATTGTACTCTCCGGGTCGTACCTGAAAATAGTCACCTGCTGGCTGCGCACCTACCGGTAAACAAAACAAAAAAAAAAAACTAAAAAATACAATACATTTATATATATATATATATATATATATTTATATATACACACACACATACACACACACACATTATATATATATATATATATATATATACACACACACACACAATATATATATATATATATATACACACACACACATATACATATATATACATATATATATATATATATACATACATACACACACACACACACACACACACACACACACACACACACACACACACACACATATTATATATAACATAGAAACATAGACTTTGACGGCAGATTAGGACCACTTGGCCCCACCCTGTCCCCATTTCCTACCTACTGGATAAGCTGCAGATTCTAGTTAACCAACCTGCCTTGTGTCTGTCCCATGCAAGTCTGAATTCCACTGTTTTAGCCCCAACAACCTGCCCAGGAAGGCAGTTCCACGCATCCACCACTCTCTCCGTGAAAAAGATTTCCTCCATTACCCTGAACCGCCCCCTCTATCTTTAAATTGTGTCCTCTTGTTCTTACACATCTCTTTTCTGAAAGATGCTACCCTCCTGGACTTTGTTGATTCCCTTGAGGTACTTGAACGTTTCTATCATGTCCCCCATCCCTCCTTTCATCAAGGGTATACATATTAAGCTCTCTCAGTCTCTCTTCATATGATTTCTGATGCAGACCCCACATCATTTAGTTGCCCTCCTCTGGACTGCTTCCATCCTGTCTCGTCCTTCACGTAGATGAGGTCTCAAAACTGCACACAGTACTCCAGATGGGGTCTCACCAACTGTCTGTACAGCGGGATAACCACTTCCCTTTTTCTACTTGTGATGCCTTCCTATGCATCCCAGTATCCCCTGGCTCTCCTTACTGACTTCTCACATTGCTTACCAACCTTTGGATTATCTGATACGACTACCCCCCAAGGCCCGTTCCATTTTTGTTGTTGTTAGTACCTCCTCTGCTATTGCGTACTCTTCTCCTGGGTTTTGTTTCCCAGGTGCATTACTTGCACTTCTTTGCATTGAGTCTAAGTTGCCATATGTCTGACCATTCCTCCAACCTTGCCAAGTCCCTTCTCATCCTTTCTACCCCCTTGGGTATCAACTCTGTTACAGATCTTACTATCATCTGCAAAGAGGCATACCTTTCCCTCCAGACCCTCTGCAATGTCACCTATAAAGATGTAAAGAGGACTAGACCAGTACTGAGCCCTGAGGCACTCCACTAGTGAACCCCTTTCTTGAATATGTTCCACTCACTATTACCTTCTGTATCCTGTTGTGCAGCCAGTTTGCAACCCAGGCTACCACCCTGGGACCCATTCCCAGGCTGGCTAACGATTATTAATCTTTTGTGGGACTGTGTCAAATGCCTTGCTAAAGTCTAGGTAGGCCAAATCCACAGCCCTCCCTGGTCTATTACTTTGGTCACCCAATCAAAGAAATCTATTAGATTCATCTGACATGACCTTCCTGCTGCAAATCTATGCTGCTCTGGGTCCTGTGCCCGCTGTCCTCTAGGTACTCAAGAAAAATTACTCACCTTAGTAATTTTGTTTCTTCTAATGGAGTCTTGCTATATCATGACACATGCAGTACAACCCCAGGTCATAACGCACACACACACACACACACACACATACAATACATATACATACACACACACACACACACACACACACACACACACACACACACACACATATATGTGTTAAGTAAAAAACAGGTTAGAAAACAACTTGCCCTAGGGTAAATTAAGCATTCACCAGCTGTTTCACAGTGGTGACAATCAAATTTTACACAGTGTACTGTTCAGATACATACTCAGGGCTCAGTGCTGTCCTCCATGCTGTTTGCAGTGTACATGCTGCTCCTCGGAGACACTGTTAGAAGGTATGGGCAGAGGTTTCACTGCTATGCAGATGATACCCAGCTGTACCTCTTTTGCCCCCAAACAGGATAGGGCTGTCTCGGTCTTTATTAACTGCCTTGCTGAAATCCAGGAGTGGATGAATACCAGCTAGTTAAAGTTGAACTCTGATTAGGCCGTGGCTTGGCTCCAATTTCAGTGGACGCCTAGACTGGCAGCTCTAACTCTCGGGGTCTTTCTGCGATTTGCGCTGCTCTGACAACTATATTACACTGATATAGCAGAGGATTCAATACTAGAACCCAATGGTAGCATTATTTTATAACCAAAAATATTTCCATTACAGCCATTTAGCAGTACAACATCTGGTATGGCTCAATGTACTAAAGCAAAATTTCTGCAGGATCGACTAAGCAGCAGATGAACTAAATGTTTGTAGCCCTTCTTAAACAAATGACAGAAGTCACTCTTGCCTCCAGCAAAACCATTAATTCCATCCAACAACTAGAAACTATGATGAACATAACCGACAAAAAAGTAGATCATAATTCTGAGGCAATTGATAAGCTTAATGTTACAATATGCGAGCAAAGAAACGATCAACTTTATGCAAAGCAAAATAGATGACGAGAACGCGGCCGTAGGAACAACCTACAGTTCATCGACTTCCCCAAGCGGATACCCACTGGATTTTCTATATTACATTTTGCGGATCTACTACAACAGGAGTTTCCCCAGGGCTAACTATAGAGCATGCTCACAGAACACTGAGCCCGATACCCAAACCTGGGAAAGGTCTAGACCCATTATGGCTTGCATACTAAATTTTGCAGACAAAGAGTGGATTTCTGCACGAGCACGAGAACTGATCCTCTCTCCTGGAAAGACCATAGAATTCTAATATTTAGGACTATTTCCTCATACTAGCTGCAAAGGAAGGAATATACAGAGGCAAAAAAAATGATGCTTGCTCTTGGCATAAAATTCTCTCTCCGATAACTTGCAGTCATGTGGCTTGAGATTAATGGTGCATATCTCTCCTTCTCTACACCTGACAGTTTTAAGTATTGAATAAGGCTAACAATGTATCTCAAAGCCACCCAGAAAAAAATACAAGAGCAGGCAGCAAAAATACCTAGTTACAACTTCAAGCCTGCAACAAGCAAGAGCAATGCAACTGTCATTGATACTGGACCAGTCAGCTTTAAATTTCAAGGCTCGCAGGCCCTCTCCCAGCCAGATCACGTAAGCATCAATAGTCGGGAGACATCAGAAAGCATCACCCACAAGAAAGGACTAGGGATTCGCCATCTTCCATGCTGGAAATATCAGAGGCTCTCTTGCCCAATTCTGTATGCCTAACCGATTTACCACACTATTACTGGTGGACATGGCTGACTCCACTGATAGAGACGGCATCCTGGAGGAAGAGATGGTGCATGATATCACGAGGCCTGAAACTGATACTCAGAACCAAAATACAACCCAATTTTCTGGCACAACCGTTAATGTGTACTACCAAACTACACCACAGGCAGTTAATCCATTGGACATTACTGCTGCCGAGTGGTCATAACAAGTGTCTTCTGATGCTGAATTATTACAGGCTGTGGTTTCATCAGATCCACCTTAGATAAGTATTTTATGTCACAGTATAATATGCTTTCTGTACCTGCAATGCTAGTAAAGTTACACTGCATAGCCAAAAGAAATAACTATCTGGGTTTATACTATTCTGTAAATGCTAGCAATATATTCAACTTATATGCAATTTATTATCCTCTCTGGTGTCTATGCTGGGGGTGGACTGAACAGGGTGTTATTCTAGAGAAGCACAGATATAAAGATACAATTTGACTCCCTATGGCTACCAAGTCGAATTGAATGTGATGTACCTCATCAAAGTCCTTTGTTTCTTTTCAACCCCACCTCAATAAGGTCTATTATGTCAGCTGGCCCTTTTAATCTACATCTATCTCTGCTACACATCTAAAAGTGCTTCCCACTGTGGGATCCACCAAAATAATCATGATCTCAATTCACTCAACTACCCTGGCTGGTCTGGTAGGCAGGCCTGTGAGGTCAAGGCAACTTTGGCTTAAATGCCCCACCACTGCAATTGTGCAAGGTTATGCACTCACTGTATATAGTTTAGATAGTTTGTTGCTTTTATGTTATTGTTATCAACCTTAACTATAGTAACAGTGCAAACTGATATACTTGAAAGCCTGCATATATATAGTTTTACTGTTTCAACCTACACAGTCTGAACCTCCTGTCTCAATAATTTAGAGGACTTGATGCTAACCCCTATCCCTGGTGCAATTCCCTATGGATAACTGAATACATCAACCTAGCTAACATACTCCTATACAATCCTGACTATGGGTGAAATATCCATTATAAAGTGCAACATCAGAGGTCTTAACTCTCCGACCAAAAAAAGCAAGTCCTAACCCATTTAAAGAAACTTAAAACCCAGATTGCCTTCCTTCAAGAAACCAAATTAAATACACAAGATCATAAATACTTGGTGAAAGATTGTGTGGGCTGGAAGTACATGCTAGTGCCCGAACAGAAAAGGAGTAGCAGCCATACTAGTTCACAGATCTCTCCATGGACAGTCCTATATAGCAAAGCAGACCCACAGAAAGGTTGGTGATAGCCTCACTGGACATGCCACATGGCCAAATTTTGGCTCTAAGTATACACGCTCCCAATGAAGATAATCCATCCTTTTTGTGGACCTAAATGCTAAATTGGGGACCAAGTCGAAACCTGATATGCCAATTTTGGTAGGAGGAGATTTCAACCTGACCTTCATTCCTACCCTGGACAGAAGTGACCAGGAAAGAATCCACATTTGCAGCATGCAGGCCACAAAGGATCTTAGCTCTGAGCATTGGTTAGTGGATACTTGGAGACTGGTTTATCCTTTGTCACGTGGTTATACTTTTCACTCTGGGGTACATGGCTCTTTCAGCAGGCTAGACTACTTGGCTTATATCCCAAAATCTACACCCTGTACCTTAAAAGTTAAAATTATCCCCATAATTACATCAGAGCATGCCCTGTACAGCTAATCCAACAGTGGAGTCCTACCAATCTGAGATTTTCATCTTGGAGAACAGACCCCTTCTCAAGCAGGACCCCAAATTCATAGAATGGTCAAAAGTCAAAACTCAGCTCTTTATCCAAGAAAATCCTATCTCTGACACCTCGGCCTCAAGGAGGCTTATAAAGGCTACTATCGTGGAAAAATTATTGGGTATGCCTCACACAAGAGGTGTGTTAAGAAGCCAAACTCACTAGATTGGAAAGTGAACTATTAGCTACTGAACAAGAATTAAAGTCTGCCCCAACCTTCCCTTATTCCGAATGCAGTAGAAGAGTTTTACAAATACGTACAAAAATTAACAATTAACATCCAGGAAAGCTGGTCTTGCACTTCTCAGAATTCATCACAAATACTGGGAGGAGGGCATAAAAATGGAAGAGTTCTAGCCTACCAAATATGCAAGCAGCAAGCCCATAGATATACATCTGGGCTAAAACACCCAAATACTGGAACTATTCAAACTAACCTTCAAAAAGTGAATGAAATTATGACTTTATTTTATTCCCAACTATATACATCTTTTAGATCACCCGTTACTTTAGAAATTCAGGCTTTCACCATTCCATTAGACTACCTAAACTATCCCCCTCCCCAGAAAGGCACCTTAGAAGCCCCTTCTCTCCATAAAAGTCTCCACAGCTCTGATGGCTCTTAAAACTTGGAAGGCATCAGGAAGAGATGGCTTTTGGTGGACTTCCTTCAGGAATTGTCCCTTTGATTCCCCCTATTATGTTATGTATTTATAGAAGCACATGCACAAGGCACAATCCCACAATCTCTATGAGAAGCCACTATTACAGTCCTCCCAAAAAGAAAAACACCTGAGGAGGCGGAAGTTACCACCCCAAATCATTGATCAATGCTGATAGTAAGGTATATGCCAGAGTGCTTGCCAACAGGCTAAACCGATTCTTAGACACCTCATACATCCCTCTCAGGTGGGATTTGTGAAAGGCAGGTATAGTACAGACCATCTTCAACCCTTCTCAATCTCATACACTTAGCAAAACTGTGCCCACACCTGTGGCTGCACTGGCAATAGATTTTGAGAAGGCTTTCAATTCAGTTGAATGGGACTATCTGTATGAGGTACTTCACCACTTTGGATTTTGCCCTGGTTCATCACTGCTATAGCAACTCTATATACATCCCCCATGCAAAACTGCTTACTAATTCTACATTATCCAAACCATTTTAGCTGTACAGAGGAACCAGACAGGGCTGTCCACTTTCCCCTTACTTTTCTTCCAGCGGTAGAACCTATGGCAGCTGCAATCTGGCAACATTCTCTCATATCTGGCATAGAGCGGGACAGTCCCAACCCTCAACCTTAATGTATGGATGATCTACTGGAGGTACTTGGAGATGCAGCAAAATCTATCCCCCACTTCTTTCTCTGTTAAAACATTTTTCGTATATTTCAGGACTCAAAATTAATCAAGCTAAAACAGAAATTCTCACTTAATTCCAACTGTCTCACACATACCATGTCCCACTTTGGCCTAAAATGGTCAACACTCCACTACTTATCTGGGCATTAAAGTAGAAGCCAATCTTGGAAAAGGTGGGATAACAACCTAGGCCCTCTAATATTCAAAAGAAAAATAGAATTAGACTATCTTGTCTCAATCTCACTCTGACTGGAAAAATTGCAGCCTTTAAGATGTCTATTGCCCTAGGTTGTTTCATATACTCTCATATCTCCCAATTTCTTCCCAAACCATGGCTCTTTATAATAGAAAAATGATTGGCTCCTTTCTATTGGGTAAGGATAAACATCGATTTGGCAGGAACTTACTCCGAGCCCAATGTAAACAAGACGCTGGGTTCTCCCATGGATGGAAGGTTATAAAACAGCTTTTCAATGCTCTCAAACTATAAAATGGTTTCAACCCTATTCTAAAAGACTCCCTCAGTGGTTATTACTTGAACAAACATTTAGTGGCTCTCCTCTGGCAGCTACTATGTTATGGTTCAGGTCATCATAGGATCTCCTATTACACCCTACTATTGGTTCTTCACTTAAATACTGAGATCCTTCATAAAAACTTAAGAATACTGATCTTCCTGTTTTATATATATTACTTAATTAGTGTGGCACTGGTCAGCCCAGGTGCACTTTCTACCTCCTCTTCAGACTATTGTGGATTACCAGCTTGTTTTACACAATGAGAAGGATTCTTTGTGACAGTGACCTACCACTTCTGTCAACTGTCAAATTCATATCAGAGCTAACAGCTGAGGAAAATCGACATGACAACTATAGTGTGGCCACAAGCATTGGAAGGAATTAATGACATGATGGAAATAAAAGTGATGCTACAGACTTTGATAGTGGACATTCCTCAAATTTGATCAACTGTTCATGTTGAGGAAAGACCGGAAGAAGCTGGGTGCAGAATTGTGGACACTGAATTCTTCGTGTTCAGTTTTTAAAGGCTCTAGTATGCCTGCGCTGGCAAAAGAAGATGGTCCAGAGAACTGTGGCCACTGCAGCAATCTGCAAATTGTGGACATCCCAGAGGGCACTGAGAGTGGAGATGTGTAGGAGGTTGCACAGCACAGTTCCATTCAACATGCAATAGGTAGCTACACTTCAAGTGTTATGGTTGGAACAGTGGCACCACTTGACTCCCAGGAAAAGGCTCATTCCTTTGTGAAAATAAAACTACTCAGCTGAAAGCTCTCTAAAATGTCACAATCCCACAAACACAGAAAAGGCGATGGTGCAGTAATAGTACATTCTGAGACTGTACAACAACATCATCAACATTGGTGGTGAAGTTGGACACTGGAGTGTCACAAAGTCAAAGAAAAAAGAGCCAGGGCTGGCAAACATCCAGAGCACAGACCCAGCCTTCACATGCAAGTTGTAGCAGGAGCCGTGAGTCCTGTAAATCCTCCCCCAAATCAGTAACTCCACCCTGGGTGCTGGATCCCTCCCAACAAGAACAGTGGAACCTTGTAATCCCTCTGGACATAAATATTGCTTCTAGTCAACATTATGAAGTCACAAATGTGCAGAAGCTGGGGGTAATTACGATGATGGGCTGACCCTGCACTTTCAGGTGTCATCTGTCATCAAATCATCATTTTACCATCTGAGGAATATAGCCAGGATCAGACACCTTGTTCCATCCGGTGACCTTCCTACTCTGATCCATGCCTTTGTGACCTCACACTTGGACTATCTCAACTCCCTCTACCTAGGGCTACCTGGGGTAGAAATCTGCCGCTTGCAGCTAGTGCAGAACGCTGCTGCATGGCTGTTGATGGGTACCTCATGGTCCTGCCATATTGCTTGTGTTGCACGGACTGCACTGGCTGCCTATTCAGTGGTGGATCACCTTTAAGGTCGGTCTTTTGACTTTTAAAGCCCTACATGGACTTGGCCCCAACTACCTGAAACAGCTCCTGGTTCCTCACTGCCCTGGATGATTGCTCGTTCAGTCAATGAGGGGTTCCGAGAGATTCTGGGGTATCTCTGAAAGCTTCTGGGGCTAGGACATTTATGTACTCTGCCCCCACCCTCTGGAATTCTCTACCCCTTTGGTTACATGAGCACACAACCGTGGAGGGTTTTAAACAAGCACTTAAAACTGGCTATGGAGTCAAGCATATGGTATTTAACTGATGGAAATAGTATTTAACTGTTGGAAAGTTTTAAGATGTTATGATTATCTGTTTTTAAGATGTTTGTTGATTATGATGTGGTGAAATTTTATGATAATGTGGTTTGTAACTTTGTTAGACACCTTGGTTTTGAAAGGCCATACAAATAAAGTTTATTATTATTTTCTTAAACTCTGTGTACAATAAGTCCATATTACTCATGACTAGTCAAACTCACACTGTCTTAAACATGATATATCTGCAATTATGAACTGGCTCCCGTAAATGGAGGAAGCTGATAGGGCAAGAGGTCTTTGAAGCTGTGATATCAGACTACATCATCACGGTTTCAAAAGTCTCCAGCCACCAGCCTCCTCACAAAAACAAACCAGTCTGAGGGCAGCAAATTCTATTTCATTCCCACTCAATTCGCAGTTTATGACAGCAGCAGTAGCGAGTTGCAGCAATGGCCCAGTCAACCCTGAATGGAATGTCGTTTTAAAACTTCAATCACATTACCAAATTTAAGCTTTTTTCAAACAAAGCACTGCTGAGTGCATCTTTACTGTCTCCTCTCTCTCTCTTTTCAGAGTCGCTCGCCACCCATTTGCTCACGCAGTAGAGGTTACAAACAGCACGCTATACAATTTCTGTTCAAATCCTCATGTACACCTGGGACTCAAGGCTAAACAGAGACACTGAGTAACTTACCGATGTATTCAAGACACCATGAGTGACCCTGCTATTCAGTCGGATCTCTCGTAGCTCAGGGACAAGTTTAAATCCTGACTGTTTCCACAGCTCATAGCACCAGAAACATTCTCAACCCCAAACAGACCACGAGGATTAAAAAAAAAAAACAACCTGCCCACTACACAGTCTGCCTCCTAACCGCACTGTGCAGTGCTGGTAGAGAGATGAGAGCATTCACAGCTGCACCTCGCCCATGAACTCTAATTACTGAGCCACCCACAGGCCATAGCCATCAATGAACTATTTTTTTAAAGGTACTCCTCCAACACATCAAAAACACTTTAAAAAGGTTTTAAAGTTTTTTCTTTTCTTTTACTGAGGCATTTTTTGCAGGCCAGTTCATATGTAATAATGCACTCCAGGATGTGATATATCATGGGATATCATAATTTCTCGGTTGTTGGATGCATTCAGCCTGCGGCCCTGTTCCCAACCAGCCAGAGGGCATGACAATATCAATGATATACCACACCTTTGTGCATTATTTCTTTATTCTGTAACAAGTGACTAGTGTATGTGTATACTCAAAACACAAACCTAACACAGACCACCATGTAATTGAGATACTATTATCCTAATATGTCCACGTATCAACATGTATCCATATGTACCTAATCTGCTGTTATATTAAATAACAGTTCTATAAATATAAAACAAAACAAAACACAACTGACAGCTTCAGCTTTTATTCAGGCACAGTTATATAGGGATCCTTTAGCGGTATGAATATAATTTATGAAAATAGAGACATTTCAAACAGCTGCACATAAGTAATCAATTCCTGTCCCTTTAACTCATCTGGACCCATTTTGTGCTTAAAATCTTAGAGACAGAACTCTAAACTGCTTTTCATTGAGAATCTTCCTAAGGCACTGTGCAAAATTCTTAGCAAATGTGCACACATTCAAACAAATCTAAATATCTTTAACACTATTCATGGTGCACAAAGCAGCCAGTCTAAAGTTGTTCAGGACAAAAGACCTTTCAAATCAGAGTAGTCACTAATCTAAATTCCTTATATTTTGTAAAATATGGTCATCTTATTACCTGTATTTCCATTTTTTTTACAAAATTCACATTTCTGATGGCAATTTAAAAAAAAACTAAAGAATTTAGATTAGGCTACCCTCATTTGAAAAGCCTTTTGTCCTGAACACAAAAATGTAAATATAAGGAATAGTGGATGGTTGACCATCCACAACAAGGCTGTGTTTCGTTCTTGAGGTTTCTGTGACACCATCAACTCCCATGATGGAAACACGGCTTTCGTTGTGGATGGTTAACCATCCACTATTTTATATATATATGGTTTCTCAACATTCCCACATCAAAACTCAGCATTTTGTCATAGTTTGCAGTTCCTACCTATGATTGCAGTCCTCCTCGATGTGGTCCTGCCCAGAAGTTACTGGTCCTCCTGACTCCTCACTGAAAATCCCACTCTGCTTTGGAATCAGTAACTGTGCCAGTAGATTTAAAAGAAAAACACTGAAAGCGGACAGTTTGGGCAAACAAAGCTGCCCATATAGTCCGTGTCCAAATTGTACTTATGAGCTGCTTGCCTGACTGCTCGCTAAGTGGCCACACCATTTTCTCTTGCATTTTTGAATCCCCAGTCTGAATCAGCGAGTCAGAAAAGTTTTTGTACTATCCATGTGACGTTAAACAATAGTACAACTTTTGACCTTTGAACTGTCCTACAACAAGATTTTGAATGCTACTGCTTTCTATTCATAATAAGCCCAACGATATACTATAATGCACTTGGGGTACAGAAATCCAGGGAACAGTACAAAATGGGTGGAGTGGTATTGACATCATTAAGAAAGCACATATTCAAAAAAAACACCTTTACATACAGTTGATTATTGTTTAACAATATTATGCATCTATGGCTGCCACTGCACATCTGATGCAAACCCATAATCACTTTCCTCACTTGAAGCAAAAGGGTGAGGTGGAAGCCATAACTGACTCCTGTTTTTGTGTTAAAGGGTTTTGTTTTGGTTTTTACAGAAGAAACAAGGAAAGGTGCCATTTCTAAGATGTGCAGAGAAGCATTGGGACCACTTTTTCCAGAGCATACCACCACTGGCAGCTACCACTTCAAGACTGCTACTACCCCACCTAACACAGTCAGGGGAAACTAGAAGTAGTCTACCAGCACTGAGATCAATATGGTTAAGGCACGTTTACCAGAAATGACTGCTTAGAAAAGAATGAGAAAGTGACCGTGATGATGAGCAAATCCCAGACCAGATCTCTAGTTTGTTAATAGTCTCCTCCTGAGTCCAATTTTTCACAGCTGTGTGGGCCAAGCTCCACAGATGTTATACCATCATCAGATTTGTATAAGAGCATTGTGGAAGCACATAACTGGACCACTGTGTGATGCTCTGCCACAGTGCTCCAGCATAGTTCCAGTGTTTGTTTATGCAGCCCTTCCCTTCTGCAGGCTACATAAACATACCCACTTCCTGAAGCACTACTTTTCCTTTCTGCAACTGCAGAGTGATGGCTGTCATGTGCAACACTGTGGTGCTGACTTAACTGTACTGACTGTACACAGGTATCGTGCATACACATGTAACCCTCACACCACCTTTGGCTAGCTCGCACCCCTTAAAGAACTACTGCCAACTACATGGCATACCATTTACTTTGGCAGAACTACTCTCATGGTACCACTCCTAGCGTTGGAGTGTAGACCAGGCTCATTATAGAGGATGGAGGGTAGGTACACACTAAATGAACCTTTTATTTCAACCAGATCCAGGGAGAGGATGCCAGGCATTTGCCAGACCTAACTGTTGAGGAGTCCCAACAATATTCACACTAGAAGCAACAAGCAGAATGCCCAAAGCAGTAACTGGGACTTTGCAGTATGGTTTTATTTACAGATGTTATTTAAAGCAAGGGTGGTCCCTCAAAGGTTTGTCATTGCAATACAGGCACACTCTCTTTTGCAGAACACTTTGCTAGGCAGTACTGTTTTCACAAAAAACATCTCTATCTTTCTTCCAAAGTGTATCTCTGGGATGTGCCTCACACTGTAAATATTTTCCACACATTTCTATTTCCAAAGGGTATATAGTATCTGTGGGATGTGCCACACACTTTGAAATTCTCCTGGTGCATGGTCTTTGCCGAGGGAACAGTGGTGCCCATCCATGGACCACTTAGCCCTGCCTGAAACTTCAGATGGCATTCCTCCCAGCCTCTGCCCCAAACAGCCTTTGCCATTCCTTCAGGGTTACATCAAATAACTCTCCAATCACCAATGATTGCTGAAGACTCCCAACTTTAAATTCAGCACAGTTGTGATGAAAGGGGTCCTGACCAGTGTGATCTAGTCTTACCTAAGGCAAACACACCTCAGACAACTCCCTTGGAGAACAGTCTCAGATTCTGTATTCACAGATTAGTTGTTTCTTCATCCCAGTCATGGAAAGAACAAGACACACCTTTCTTTCTCTGGTACCTGTCAGATTCTACTCATTTTTCTTCCTTAAGGCAGCTGTGAACTTCAGGGAATTGCCCTTGGATCCAAAAGAACTGCATTCCTCTCACTCCCCTGGATTGAAACTAAAAGTCCTGTAGGAAAATTGAAGATTTTACCAAACTAGGATGAGAAACACCATGGCTCCCTTTGACAGAGCCCTTGTGGCGGACCTCCTGCCACTCTGACTGCCACACCTGAACTTACTGATGAACATTCTAAGGTCCCTGAGAGCAGCTGACTCTAAAATGGTTATGCTGCTGTGAAAGTTCTAAATGACAATCATCCTTCTCTCAGGTCAGCTGAATAAACAATTATATCATTATGTAGAAAGCCCCTAATGAGCTCCCCACCAGCTGTCTTTTCCTACCTGCCTAAGATAGTACTAATGGGATTCTAGTAACCCAAGAGAATGGGTTGTTACTACGTAGTTATGTCAGCACCACTATGTTGCACAAGGCTGACTCTGGGGCAAACTGCACATGTCTTGGTATTATGCATGTGCAGTACTGTCATTACTGCAGTATTCTGACTGACTCCAGTGCAGCAAGAGCACTGCATATTCTTACCACTCCTAAAAGCTCTCCAGAGCCATATTGGATCTGACCAGAACTTGTATTTCCAGTAGAAACAGTAAGCATAGGGTCTTCCCTCACCCTTTCACTACCTAACCCATACTTGAAGCATTGCTGGTTAAAGCAAAAGTGTAAACCTTTACCTTTTATTACATTTTTAAATCACTTGTTATCTTATCTTGTAAGATGTTTTTCCCCATTTTTCGACTGCTTTAGTATATTTTTCAGATCTGACAAACATTAACAGAAGGGATCCTTTTAATAGTAGTATCCCTGGATTTCTATTGGTTTTTCTGCTGTTTTGAAACTGATTGCTTAGTATCCTTTCCATGTGCCACTGCAGTTGAACTTGTACATTAGGATGCCACAGCTACTGCTCCCTTACCTTATTGGATAAAATGTTTAAAAACAGCTGAGAAAACTGATGCAAACCTGGGAATAGACATATTTAAGAAGCTCTCCATCTTAATTGATTTCAAAGCTAAAATAATGCTACAGCAGATATAAAATGGAGAAAAGGAATCTAAAAGACAGGAGAAACTTAGTTTAAAGTAGAATTTGAAGGTATGGGCTCAAAATGTTCACTATACCATGAACTGCTGTGTTAACAAAACAGAGGGTTTTCAGCCACAATGTTAAATAGGAAGAGGTGTGTTTTACTTGGCCAGACATCTTTATTGGTTCAAGGGAACCAATGAGTGCATTCAATTTTGATGGTTACTATCCAAATGTACAAAGCTGTAATAATATACCTTTAACTTAGAATGTATCCAACATATAAATACTTTTCTTCCTGCTTCTATGTGTACTCTATGAGCTGAATATCTGTTGATCTGTAAAGCTGATTTCCTGGCTTTTGTACTTTGATCCCACCATATGTATTCTTGCTGGTTGTCTGATCATGTGACCAAGTGTAGCCTTTGATTTGGGTCAATCTCATAATGGGCTATTTAGTCTAGTGTTCCTACCCAGTTAACAACTTCATAAATTAACTATATAAATTAAATTGTAGCTAATTACCCCATTCACCCGATGCTCTTCAAGTAAGCAAACCCAATATTTGATTACTGAATTATACAAGTATGAAGGTGACAGTCATATATCCTTCAGATTTTTGCTGTATCTTTTCCTCTTGGGAATCCTGGCAGAACCCACAAATGTGTATTTCTTATCATGGTATTATCATGGTACATGAGCTGCAGTATGATTTTTCATATCCTTTTTCACACAATTCTTGTAACCTGAGTGCATGGAACCACTTGTAGAAAGGAGCAGGGCATCCTTGGGTCATTCTTCATCAGGGATACCCATAGGATAGTCAGCTGCTGTGTGCCGTTAGTATAAAATGACAATGACATTTTTTCTCGCTTCATGCTCATTTAGCCACAGGGCACAGTCTCTGCATGCAGACCTGTATTTCTAAAGAAGACAGAGCCTTTTTTTCCTCTTCTCAGTCTCATCTAGCTAGAGTTGTACAGCACTTATACAAAGTAGCAGTGAGGAATATGGCATACATTTTTTCATTACTCAGACTGTTTCCTCCACAGCTGCACAGGCCCATGTGCAGTAGTCACCAAACTTACAGTGCCTTTTCTCTCTCTCTCTTTCTCTCTTAAAGCACCTTTTGCCACAATTATGCAGACCCTTTACACAGCAGTTATGAAAAGACTGACATTTTTTCTCTTCCCATTCTCCTTTGGTCATAGTTCTACAACCTAAGTGCACAGTTATTTTTATCCCTGCTCTGGCTTTTTTTAGCCACAGTTGTACAGCCCTGTGTATAGTAAGTAAAGAAGGTAGTCTTTTTTCTTTCCTCAGGCACTACTAGCCACAGTTTTACTTATCCTTGTGTGCAGTATTTATTAAAAAGATAAGAACGTTTTTCAATTAGGCTCCTTTTGACACAATTGTAGTCCCTGAGTGCAGGAGTTACTAAAACAGCAGTGTTTTTATTCTCTCCTCAGGCTTCTTTGATTACAGTTGTACAGTTCCTGTGTACAGTAGTTCTTAAAGAGACAGTGGCAATTTTTCTCTCCTTATGCTCCTTCACCCACAGTTGCACATAGTGATGTCACCTACTATACCTGTTTCTTGAGCGGATGGTCTAGTTTACAGGTCTTTCTCTAGTCCTTTTGTTTTTCCTGTCTGTTGTCTGTTTTTCATTTTGTTGTGGGCATACGCCATTAGCCAAATTCCTGCTCCTAATGCAATAGTTGGCTAAGCAGGAATGCCAGTGTTGCTCTCCTGGTACCATGGACTGCTTGTGTGCAAGTTCTCTGAACTGGTCTTTCTGGCTGTAAGCAGCACTTGATAATATGTTGGCTTGCACAGTTGCCAATAAGAAGATTTTGTTCTGGGACTTTACAGAAAAGGCCAATCAGATGTTAAAGTCTAGCATGTCACCCTGCCATAAAATAAGTGATACACTCCTGTATGGACATAAAGCCAGCCAAAGAGGTATACGGAGGGTTGCACCATTCACTGTATGCACCCACAACACTGAGGGACTGGTAAGGTGACTGGAGGGGTGGGTGTTTGGTGCCATGTTGGTGGGTGCACTAGGCACAGGGATGATAGCATTGTGAGTGGTGGCACTGTGGATTGGTGCCAGGGAGGACCACTGGATGCCAGGTAGGGTCTTCTGTCTCACTACAGGCTGCTTACCAGTGGGAGGGATCACTAGCACCAGGAATTTTATTTTATTACAGTACAGGCTGGCATTTGGAGAGAGGATCTCTAGCGCCAGGAGTTTGTTTTACTACAGTATGGGCTGGAATCGAGGGGAGACCACTAGCACAAAGGGTTTATTTTGTTACAGTATGGGCTGGTGTTCAGAGGGTGGTCAGAGGGGTACTATCTGAATAATTATGGATTGATGACAGTGAAGGGCCCAGAGTAAGGAAATTCATTGCAAAAATACTTCATGAATGCACCAGTTATGATTGAGGTGACAAAGTATGTAAATGTGGTATTAGTGTTTCCAGCCCTGGCACTCCATCCCCTACCCACAGGCAGCAACAGGGTGGGTGTACTTGTGTTGTCAACCCTAATACTCACCCCTCACCCCATTCTCATATACTGCACCCATTTCAGTTTAGTTACTCAAGGAATGAGGTCGCATTAGGGTTGACAACTCAAGGCACACCCCACGCCTGCTGCTGCCTGCAGGGTGGGTGTGGGGTTGAAATCCTAATTCCACATTTCCTACTTTTGTCACTTCAGTCCTAACTAGTGCATTAACAAAGTAATTTTACAATAAAAAAATATATATATCTCCTTAAAGAGGAGTTGGGGATCACAAAGAGAAAATACATATTAATATTAAGCAAAGTTTTTCCTATTAATGATTATTTCTATCTTACTTATGTAGTGATTGCTTTTAGTTATTGGCCCTACTACAGTTCCATTTCTTAAGCAGAAAACTATATTCTGTAGTATTTCTTCACAGCTCTGACGTTGACTATCAGGCATAGGAAATGAGAGACAGCACAATCTGCTAAAACTACACAAAACATTATGTTTTTCCTGGGACTAATTTAAAGCTCCCATATGTAAAGTATTGAATGTTATGTTGTAGAGAAAATTATTTGAGCACATGGAATGTTATATTTGGTAATTTTTTTTTTTTTAATGAGAAAGTGGCAGGTTGCCTTCAGGAACATGTAATGCAAGCCACAAGCCACAATCATTCATTTTAAAACCTAATAAAATATCTTTATTTGTCATGTTTTATTTTGGAGTACAGTGAGGGAGGAAATATACTGTTGCCTGGTGGTTGGTAACTTTTTCAGTTCTGTTATTTTGTGAGTGCTGGTGAGCCACAAATGTCACCAGTGTTTTAACTGAATACACGAAATGCACTACACTTTTGACATTGTGTTTATGTTTAATTTTTTTAGTTTAAGTTGTTTAACCAGGTATAGCACACTAAGCTGAAAGCTTTTTACAGAGCGACCTGGGAGCACAAGGTTCTCACATAACTAGTATGGTATCAAGAGAGAGTACACATACTATTTTTTTTTTTTTATTGATTTGGTACTGTTAGCAGTGGCTTGGAGTCTATTATGACTGACACTGTCAGCAAGAACCAGAAGTTAAGAATGCTCCTCTTGGCTGTTCCCATAGATACCTTTTATGGGACCAACTCCCTCCTCAATAAAAAGCTTCCAACATTCACCACTATTGAAGGATACCCCTGATAACAGGTGGCATAATTGGTTTAGCATGTATATCAAGAAGTAGCAGCCAACATACCAATGCATTTCTGAACCCAGTGCACCTAGACTATAGGGGCCTAATTTTCAAATACATGCAATAGTGCAGTGCAGATATTTGTGCTGTGCTTGCCCTGTGCACAACCCTGAGGATGGTATATTCAGTCAGACTGTGCACCAGGCTATCCAACTGAATATGGGGTCATGTCAGCACAGAAGTAAGTCAAGTAGTGGTGCTTCACATGGGCATCGGCTGTATGGAGCCCACAGGAATTCCACGGAACTGCACCCTAAACCAGAGAGTGCTGTGAGCCCCAGCATGATATTCAGCAGAAAATTTCATATGAGCCCATTGGGTATGCAAGGTTCTAAGGAGTCATATGCATGCCCATTGTGGTCTCATTTGCATGGAAAGCAGCGTAGATTTACACCAGACCTGTGGCCAACCACCATGCAAGCATGGTGGTGGGCAGCCCCAACCTCAATCACCTGTCCTTGTAATATTTATGTTTTCCCTGGTGTCTAGTGGCAGTCCCCACTCTTTTATCCTTTGTCCCTGTAATATTAGAGTATTCCCTGGTGTCTAGTGGCATCCCAAATTCCGATTGCTAATCCCCATACTATGTAATTTGTCCTCGATGTCTAATGGCACCTCCCATGCACTGGTTGCCTATCTCTGTCTTCTGTATTTTGTCCCCGGTGTCTAATGGTGCCCCCACCCAACAAGCACTCTTCCTGGTGTGACCATGCCTCCCTGGTGGCTAACATTCCCTGCACTTGCACTAAGCCCATCATCCAGCCACCCTCCTTCCCATGTATCTAAGCAACCATACCATACAGAGGGTCTCATGCAGTGACTGGCACAGCCCTCCTCTCACCTCCTTGCCGACCGCTGTATGGGATGAAAGGGTCTGGATTTTCAAAGCCCCAAGTCCCTGGTGTGTCAATCCATATGGCACACAGGGCTTGCAGCATTCTCCTGTCCTGCAATCAGGATTTTCTATTCCATGCACCAAGTGCTGCATGTTAGATCAGCTTTTCCCTGGTGTAGCGTGTGGCATTCAAGGAACCCTTTCATGGGGTTTGCAACAAATATTTGATTCAAGCTGTCAGAAAGTGAACTGTCCCAACTGCACCCGAGAATAGAAAATAGGAAGTAGCTGTGACAGAGTTGTTTGGTGCAGTTGTGTCAAAAATGGGTTTGACATAGGGCTTAATGCAAGCCCTGCATTGCTCTTTGAAAATCCAGCAGGGGCTTGCATACAGAATACTGTATGCATGCTCCATGCCATTTCAAACAGTGGCTGGCAAAGGAGGTAAGAGGAGGGCTGTGATGGTCACTCTATCAGACCCTCTATTTGACACAGTTGGTTAGATACATGGGGAATGGTTGGGTGGTGTGCTCAGTGTGTACAGTGCAGGGGACCGCTATCCACAGAGGAGTCAGAGTGGCACCTGGACAGCCACTCAATGTGTAGGGGTACCACTAGACACCAGGGGCAAAATTATAGAAGAGGATGGGTGGTAGGAGGGCGGTGGTGCCACTAGACACCAGAGCATCCATCAATTTAATGGCCTGGGATTGGGGTGGGTGGCTGCAGTAACACTGCTGCCACCAGGGCCTTGTGCCTCATTAGGTCAGGGTTTGCAAAGACAGCAACTTGTGCATGTTTGGGAGGCAGTTAGCACCTCTGCAAACCTTTGAATTTACAGTCGCATCTGTATGCTGTGGTGGACTCTTCATTTGCAAGGGTGCAGTGTTATGTTAGTGCTCGGCACCAATATGTTTTCCCGCACTGTAGGGGGCTCTGAAAATAGACCCCACCCACAAATCAGGCACAATACCCAGTTAGAATGTAAATATTGTTTAGTGGGTAATGGTTCTCTTCTAGGTTCTTCGGCCCCCAATCTAGGCTTTCAAATTCAAGAAAAAATATAGGAAATGTTGGGTCCCTTTGAAGTAAACACTCTTTGCTCAAGTTATTGTTCTTTAATCTTTCTTTTTATTTCTCTTCCCCTACGTTTGCTCGACTCGGAGCTTGTTCACGGGTTTATTCTTTGTTACACATCTGTAAATACATTTATTTTATGTCATTGATCAGCATTTTTAATACGATATTGTAATATTTTTAATACTTTGGTGTATACACATACCATTCAATAAAGGTTATTGCTTGTGCACCCTTGTATATATTCTTAATTTTCACAGGGTTAATTTATTTGTACTTGTTTAGATCCTAAGTTGCATCCTAAAAGACATACCCAGTATGATAGGTGAACACAGCGCTGCTAACAACTTGGAACAAGGTTTAACTACTGCCTGCAAGGCTTGTTCCCTATATTTCTTGGTTTGCAGCATACCTTATATATTACTTAAAACGTCTTGTCTTTCTTGTAAAGAATAATTTTGGGCATGTAATGACATAAACATAATGTTTTGTAAAGCTTTGCTGTTATTATGTTGTTTAATATTATAATGTAGCCAGAGTGTGGCTTCTATTTACTTATTTTGTTAACAGCATACCTTAAAGGAGACTGTGAGCTTCTTAGAGTGGAATTAGTGTTCTTGCAGTCTGTGAAAACATAATCATAGTATTCTCCTATTGGTCTCATAGCCATCATTTTACTTTTATAATTAAAGGTTCTAATACTAACTTCTAAATATTCTTTAATATTTTAACTACTTACCCTCACTCCTTCTGGCTCAAGTTTCTCCTTTTTGGTTAAGTTCCTCTGCATGCAAGCATTGAAGACCAACACATTTTAATGGTAGCTGCTTCCTGATAGACTCTCACCCATTTTGTGAGATCCCATGGTGTGACTACCATGTTGTCACGCAGTTGATCGCACCTGGGCGATCTATGTTGCTAGGCAACGAACACTACTGCACTGATCAGTGCAGTTGGGTGCCTGCAAAAACGGGCTATTTGTTCCAGTTGCTGCAGCTCTGTGCTAGTTTACTCTTTTATTTATTTTAACTTTCTTGTGAGGTTATTAAAATGAAAACACATTTTCTCATACCATGTTTCTTTTCACAGGGTGACAATTCCCTTAACAACATGCACCCCTGGGGTTTGTCCATGAGTGTTTGTGGGTTGTGCCCTTGCCACTGGTGGTTGCACATGGCCCCATGACTTACCTGGTTTGGTTGAAGTGCTTCTCTGTGATGGTGTCGCGGTGCAGCTGTGCCATCTGGATCAGTCGGGGTCCCTTCAACCAAGGGGGCTGCCCATCACCATCTTCACCAGCGTCCTCCTCGTCCTCATCGCTGTCCCCCTCTTCGACCTGTATAGCTATCCCACAGTCATTGGCCATGTTGTGCAGGATGCAACAGGCCGGAAAAGCCCGCAAGCCTTTGAGGGGCTGTACTGTAGAGCACCGCCAGACGTGTCCAGGCAATGTAAACGTGCCTTCAGCATCCCGAACACCTGCTCGATGACATTACATGTGGTGACATGTGCCTCATTGTAGCATTGCTGCGATGGGGTCGTGGGCTGCCGGTATGGTGTGAGCAGCCAGGGACTGAGTGGGTATCCACTGTCACCTGTGTGTAGAGGGTGGACATTAGTTTGGTGATCAGCGTTGCCCTGCCGTGGGCCATCTAGCCAACACGCAGGTGTTACCTCTGACTATGCCCTCCCAAGCTCCATGTCTTCTCGTGATTTGCATATTCACCCACTAGGCGGCCAGTGGGATGTCCCCACCTCGAACCTGTGGCACAGTGCAGACTGGTGCCAGATGAAGGCATCATGTGCTTCCCAGGTGCGTGGCACAGACATTGATTATGCGCCCCTGGCATCGCACACCACCTGGCAGCTTGATGCTGGCCCCTTCCGATGAGGGCGCGGCCCCTTCGGGCCAGGTGGCATGCAGATGGGCTCACAGGGTGCAGTCTATTGCCCGAGCACGCCAGGCATATGTACTACCCTGTGGAACTCCTGTAAGTTTGCTGTGCACTCCGCGGTGTGCTGAGGAAACAGATGTACTCAGCATGTGGCAGCAGTGCGCTGAGGAATTGGGTGAGGAGGTGTGATGCGGCCGACTGGGTTATGCCTGTCATGGCCCGTTGGTCTCTGGAAGGTACCCGTGGTGAGTAGGTAGATGACAGCTGTCACTTTGGTCTCCACTGACAGAGCATGGCTCCGTCATGTGGGTGCCTGCATCACATCACTGCACAGTTCACAGAGCCACCTCAGGATCGCCCGGTTCAGGCAGTACTGGCCCACGATCTCAGTATCAGTGTACAGCTTGAAGCTGGTGCAGGCTCTGCACTGCCTGTTGGGGCATACACCAACGGGCCCTTCCATGGCCGCGCCCCTGCTGCCTGCCTTCTCACCCCCTTATAACCACCTCCATCTGGATGGTGGTACTGGCCATGTCCCTGGCTTGTGTTATCCCGCAGCTGTTTCTCTGTTCCCCTGCTGTCCTTGCTGCTACTCCCCTGCACCGAACACCTCCCTGTAGTGGCCGTACTGCCCACTATCTGTACCCTCAGTGCTGTGTGGTACTTCCCTTTGTCCTGCACTGTGGCACAGGCTCCCCACACCTTCCCTGTTCCTGGTGATTCCAGGTGCTCTGTCCTTCTCCCAGTTTGTGTGTGCCTGTGTGGCTGCCTGCAGTTCACCAACATGTGGCTTCCTGTAGCGTTCTTGTGCCTCTCTCTTGTTCCTTTTATTTTGGATCATATCCGCTATCACGCTTTCAGTTTGCTCCCCTATTGCGCATGTTGTTGAAAATCTCACTGCGCCATTTATGCACAGTTCCTTCCTCTTCAGTTCCACACGCATTCATTATCATTGTACTTTTGTGCATTGTGATTGGGGGCGCCCACTGATTATAGCAGAATGGTGCATTTTCAGACTTGCGCTGAGATATCCCTGTTGTGCATTGTACAACCCTTTGAATATCTGGGCCACTGTGTAAAAGAGCAGATTACTGAAGTAAAATATGCAAGAGCATTATACATTTCTCATAATCTTGCAAAATAAATAGTCTTAATGGTCTCCTTAAAGGAACACACTAGCTATAAATACTGTAATTGCTTTAAGAGATTTTTGCATTACATGTATTTTAATTTCACTGCTGTCAGTCACAACTTGTTTACACAGAGACAGAAGAGTTGGATAGAGTTCAGATAGTGACAGGCCATGTGAACGGAAATAATTTTCATTCGGGGCCATTGACTCCAGAAAAGGAGAGTTTGAATACCTAGAAATACAAAAAAGGGGAAAAAGTAATTCAATTATTTTTGCACATTATGCAAACAGCTTTTTAAAACTCATTTTATATTGTATCTTACTCACTCTAGAGTCATTTATGGACACAACCATTTTACAGGACTTATTTACAAAATTCCTTATGTTTCTGACAAATCTTAGATGTTTTATAAATATAGAATCATATTTTCTATTTATTATCTCCTGTATTTCAAAAAGGTTTAAGGTCCCATAGGCCTAAGGGCCTTACAGTGTATCCCTAAAAATCCAGACACTTTCTCTCTGAGTAGTAAATTTGGTCCATCCCCCAGGAGGGCATTCACATGTTCTATCCCATACACTTGAAACTATTTGCATTAGAATTATGAATCTGAAGAAAATGTCTTCCTACTACTGTGTCTGTCTTGTTGATAATAGAATGGACATGCTCCTGCATGCGTTTTTAATGGTCTTATAGTTTTACCTATATAATATAGGTTGCAGCCGCTTCATTAGAATGTAATCTAAAAATATAGTAGTACAGGTAATAAAATCTTTTATGGTTATTTGGAACCCATTTGGTAATGTCAGTTCGTTTCCATTCTTCATATACTGACACACATTACATTTTTACATCTATGGTTGCCTGCTGGTTTTATTGGTAACTAAGTGTTTGCTGGTGATTCTTTATTAAAAAACTGGCTCTGTACAAGCTTATCCTGGAGATTTGAAGTTCTCCTAAAAGTAATCCTTCGGATATCTGATAATATTTTCCTTAGATTGAGTCAGCTTTTAATAGGTCCCAGCAAGTCCAAACCACATTACCTAGTTCTCTTGATACTGCATCATGTTCTAAAGAGCATGTTATTTTATTCACTACTTCTTTATCTTTATTTTTCTTTTTAGCAGTTTTTCTTGTGTTTTGCCTGCTACTTTTTCAAGGCTTCAATCAATACTTTTTAGAATAATCGCTTTCCTGAATCTTTTCATGAGTTCTTCAGCCTGAAGCTGATATTCTGTCATCAGTACAGTTTCTTCTAATTCTAGTAACTGTCCATAGGAGATCAAGTTTTAAGTTTGACTGGGTGAGAACTATCAATTCTCAGGAGAGAATTAGTAGATGAATTTTTCCTAAAGCCTTTATTACTTACTTCTCTTGTCAAGTTATTACCACTTAAAGATATGCCAAGAAAATCAATTTCGATTTCATGCGTTTTTGAAGTAAATCTGAGGTTAAGTGTGTTATTGTTCAGACAGGTAATGAATTCCTGAGTCTCTCTTGCTCCTCTCTTCCAGATACAGACAGTCATCTATGTATCACCCCATTTGATAACATTCTCAAAAATGGGTTCATATTCTGATTGAACAAATATTCCTGTTCCCTTAACTTCAGAAATACATTTGCATATAAGAATGCCATAGAGGCACCCATTGGTTCCACATATTTGGATGTAAAATCATTATTAAACTCAAAATAACTATGATGTAGCACAAAATCCAAGGTGTTTACCAAAATGTTACTGGAGCACCTGCATTCTCTCTCAAAAAATATTTAGCAGATCTAATACCATCAGAATGGCATATATTTTATTTATTTTTATTTATTTAGTTTTGTTGATCGGGTAAGTGTACTGGACAAATCCTGATGATTTTCAGGTACGACCGGGGATACAGATGAATGCCAACTGACCTTGAACCAGATTAAGCTGCTGGTGGTATTTTTTGTGATGGAGGAAATTTGGCCATTGCACCAGGGAAATTCTCCTACTCTTTTGAGAAGTGCCATGAGATCTTTAACATCCACCTGAACTACCACCAGAACAAGCAGATGGGACCTCGGTTTAATGTCTCATCCGAAGACGGCACCTCAGGAGTGCAGCACCCCTCATGCTGCACTACAGTGTCAGTATTGGGATATTAACCCAAGTGCCTGGTGTGGGGATAGAACCCACAGCCCACTGATCTCCCAGTCTCAGAGGCGAGTGTGCTACCTGCTGAGCCACTGACACTGCTTTAAGATGTGTATAATGCTTCAACATCTATACATATCCACATATATTCAGGTTGCCGTTTGACTTATCTAAATTTCTGAATTACATCACTTGTATCTCTGATGTATGAAGGTAATGACATCATGCTGTACTGAAGAAACACATCAATAAATTCAGATAAATGTTCTGTCAAAGAGCCTACCCCAGAAACTATTGGTCTCCTGATGGTTCTGTCATATCTTTGTGAACCTTTGGTAGGCAGTAAGTACAGTGTAGGTACAACAGGAACTCACAATATAAATATTTAGATTCATTGTTGTCAATATCCCCACACTGCAAGCCTGGCTTTTGTGGTCTCTGACTCACTGTCTCACTCACTCACTACAAGCAGGAAAAGAAAGCTGATCAAAGCCAAACACACTGCACCAGTTGTTATAAAAATTAACTGCATGCAGTTGCGTGTGTGATGAGTGTAGCAGTAGCATTAATGTATCTGCCCTACCCGTCCCCCATTGACAGACCAGGACCTACCATGCAGTGACGGGCTACTACCCGTCTGAATCCACCACCAGGCACACCCTCAGTGGCACAACACTGCATGCTGCCAGCAACCCGTTTTCTCATGGGGTCAGGTGTTGCATGGCTGGCTGTTCCCACGGTCGCCAGCCCGTGCTGCTTCTGATGGCAGCCACCTTGTCATAATCCTCCCATGGCCGTGCTCATCTTCTTTTGCACTCCTGCGCAGACCGCTGGTGGCTGCCATGCAGGTTGACGGCATGTGCCACCTCTTCCCATGCAGCAGCGTGGCCTGAGGTGTTCCCGCCGTCCGCTAAGCAGTGGCTCCTGGTCAAGGTAGGCCTCAAACAGGGCATCTGTTTCTGTCTTTGTGAAGTTAGGCCTCTTCTTCCTCCCATGTCTCTGTTCCTCTTCCTCCACCTCACAATTGCTCATTCTTCATCCTGTGAGAATGACAGGTGTTACCTGTGACTATGCAGTCCCATGCATGTCCCACACACCACAGTCCACACTCCCAAACAGCATGCAACTCATCACAATAGACTGCAATAACAGACTATGGCCACTGCAACTAACGTCACATTTTTATAGTGCAACCATGCAAATGAGGTGAGGTGCAATTATAAGTGGATGCAAATGCAGTATCTCGCCACTGAATGGCTGATTAGCCGATTTGCATGTGCAGGCTGACTATCGCGCGTTGCGCTTTGCGCATTGTATTGAATGTGCTCAGGCAAGGGCACATTTCTGTGACATCGCGAGTAGACACTGAACGCGCGACGCCAGGGTGATGACGCCTGCCATGCTGACATGTTGTGCACGGGAGGCAATGCAGGGCACAGCCACCATTGTGCCAGTGGTGCTACTGCGCTGTTCACACGCATGGCACTCTGGCACTGGGGCCCGTATGTGCACTGGGGCCACAGTGTGGTAGCCGCTACAGGAAGTGGTACACAGGCACGCTACATGCAGTGAGTACCAATCGTGCTGTGGCGGTCCGTGCAAGAGACCCCTGACCCTGTGTGCAGACACCTTTGCCCCCTAGGCACCATGCGACCACATGGGTGCACCTCATAAGCGCTCGTTGACAGTGCAATGAGGAATGACAGCGCAGTACAGCACAGTATCCGCCGCGTGGTGAATGTGTGCTACAGAGTGCCATTTTGATACCAAAACTGGACAGGATGGCAAGGAGAGGGCACCCATCTGGAGATAACTTGAACTGGCCAATCTGGTCCAGTTGGTGAGCTCCATGCCACTGCCCCATTTGGGGAGGCACCCTGGAAAGGGCCAGGAGTGTGGTGTGGGAGGAGGTGGCGGTGGCCCTGGAGGAGGCCACAGGAATGGAGAGGATGGCAGAGCAGTGCAGGCACCACTATGGTGACCTGCAGCGGTGGGACCCAGACAGGCTTGCTCACCTGTGGGCACATGCCAGGAGGGGCAGCGTGCCAGGCCAGGTAGGTGCCCCATCCATACACTGTTAACGTCCATACGGGTATCATGGTGGCATGTGTCCAGCACATGGGGGCCATCCAGTGTTGGCCGTGATGGTGGTATTGGGATGGGGTGGATGGGTATGGCTGTGTGGGATTGCACACACACGGGGTGGGGGACTTTGCTACCAGATTGTACTGATGTTCCTCTCTCCATGTTTGCACCCTAGGTCCAGAGGAGCACCGGTGGGCGAGGGAGAGGAGGTGGCGCCAAGATGACCAGCATGCCAGGAGGGATGCCAGACCAGACAGGTGCAGGGACCAGCCTGATGATGGTGAGTGCCCATCTATGATTACTGTTGCATGCTGTGTAACCACGGTGGGCAGCGGGACATGGCCACCATCAACTGACACCACTGCCAAGCCGCAACTTGTTGTACAGTCAGCACTGTCCAGTGGCACTGCATGTCTGGGAGTGCATCAATGGTGGTTCATGTGTGCACGGGTACATGGCTGTGCCACTGCCTTCGCACACGCAGCGCTATGTCACAGTAAGCCACGGTGGTGCTGTGCAGGACATGAGCGGGTGTGCACAGTGTCCGGATGGCCATGGGTGCCTGAGTAGGCAGGTCTTGTGGACGCGGTCACTGTGAGTGTTCGCACACCATCACAGGGGTGTGGCACATGGCTGTATGCCATGCATAATGGGTGGGCTGCAGGGGCTGCACAGTCTCACATATTGGCTCTGCTCCCTTGTCCTAGGTGGACAACGCTGGATGGCCATCGGCGAGGGAGTGCAGGATCTGCTGCAGCTTGAGGTATCTCTTGCAATACTGGAGAGGATGAAGCGGGATGGGGTCCAGCACCGCGAGTGGACGGAGGAGGCACAGGGTGGAAAGCAGAGCAGGTGAGGCCCTCCATGCCCCTATTTGACTTACCCCCAGACCCACCCTCACACCCCTTCTTCCCTCTCCCATCCTGTACACCCTGCCCCATGCCCACTTACCACCTGGTTTGTGGTCCTCTCCCCACCCTTGTATATATTTGTAAATATGTTTGATTGTTTATATTGTTTAACACATACATTTTGTTATGACAACTGTGGTGGTCTCTGATTTGCAGCAGGCTACAGGTGCTTGGCTGCAGTGGTGTGCATGGCGTCGGGGTGGTGCAGGCATGGGTGTGTTTGTGTGTCTGGCAGGGACCCACCTATGGTGTGGGTGGGGAATCAGTCACTGTCTGTGGTTTGTATGTTGTTCTCTGTGTACTGGTTGCCTGTGCAGTGGTCCACAGAACATGCTCTGTGTCCATGGTGCCCTGTCACACTGTCCATGGGCTGTGCAACTGACACCCTTGCATGTCTGTGATATGCACCATTTGCTGGCATGTCAGTTGTGGCTGTCCATGCTGGACAACCACTGTACCCAACACAATGCCAGGTTGCCTCCTGTCACCGTGTGGTGCCTGTCTGCCTTGGTGGCACTGTAGCTTCCGCTGTTGTTGTCCCACCTCCATGCTGTCACTTGTCTGTTGCAGGGATGAGCTCCACTGTCTGTCACTTGTGCTCGGCTGCATGCTGGTGGCATACAGATTCATGGTGCCTGCACAGGGTGGCTGGCACCTGTGCCATGTATAGGTGCTGGCCATGTGTACCGCGCTGGACGTGGCCACATGCCAGTGATTTGTTGACCCACTACTGTGTCCCTGTGTTGGTGTGCCCTTGGGTATGAGAGGGTGTTTGTCCATGCACTGTGTTGCATCCTGTGTGGTGCATGCTTCCATGCAACACTGTGTGTGTGTCTGTGCTGGCTGTTGTGGCCAGTGCTGGGACAGGATGTGTCATTGGGAAGATGTGCAGGGTGCTGTACCGCTGGTGGTGGGGTCCGGGCATGCCCTGTCGCATGTGGGTACCTCGTGTGCCGATGCATGGTCAGTCTCTCAGCTGTACCTCAGGGGGACGTGCAGGGTGGCACTGTGTATGCAGTTGTTGCATCGCTGTCTCCCGCCACCCACTACAGGGTGCTCATGGTGGGCTGCCTTGCATGGCTCCATGGTGCACAGGGTTGCATTGTCACAGTGGGGGTGGTGGCATGCATGGGGTGTCCTGCACTGTTGGGCGCTACTCCTGGGCAGGGTGTATGGGGATCGTGGTGCAATCGTGCTCTGCATTGATGGGATGGTGTGGCACGGGTGGTCGGCCTTCCTTGTGTGCGGTCACAGCTTGCCAGGGTGTGCTGGGGCACCATGCGCCGCGGGTTGGTTGCTGGTATTCATGGGCTGGTGGTTATTCCAGCTCTCCACCAGTTGTGCAGTGCATGGGTGTGGGGGCGATGTCTGTTCTGCTGTGCTCCTCTGACCATCTGTGGCATGGGTGGTGGGCCCTGCATCCTGTCCCTGCACATCCCTGGTTGTGCTGTTGCACTGCTGCCCTGCTCCACGGGGCATCCCTGGTTGCGCTATGGCACATCTGGTCTGTTCCACTGAGCATTCCTGGTTGTGCCATGGCGCATCTGAGCTAGCAACTGCATCCCTGGTTGCACTGATGGCACAGGTGGAGTGATATTCAGTCGTGTGCCACAGGACTGTCTTGACCTGTGCAGTTTTTGAATATCGTGCTTCTTGGCGATAGGCGCATGGACTTGCACTTGCTCCTGCTGTTGCGCACTTTTTGGGCACAGTTTGAATATCCAGGCCAGTATCTATTATGGTTAGGAGATAGGCACTTAGCTTTTGCTCCCAGGGATGCATTAGTAATGTAAGGTTGTTTAAGAATATAAAATAATGTTGTGATATCAAATAATCACAATTTTTTCTTTTATATGTATTTGTCAATTGGTGATTGGCTCTTTTTCATTATGATGTCACTACCTTTTAATATATATGTAGACCAGTTGAAAACCAGGATGTAACACGCCCCTGGAAGGCACTTTGCCGAGAGCTAGGGGTCTCACATGGTGGATTAAAACTCATTTTCAAGTTTGAATCTTGAAGTTTTGTGGTTCTTGCAACTTTGGAGCGCAACTTGGTTTGTTTGTGATTCCATACAAAGTACTGTGCAGTGCATTAATCTGCATGCTGTCAGAGATGTAGAAAACAATGCATATGCAGGTGTGTGTTATGAGGATATTCTTTACACACTCAAGGTGTGATAATCCATAAACCTCAAAAGCAAAGTTCAAGAGGTTTATTAGGTTATCACACACCAAGGTGTGTTAAAAACAAAACAAACAAATAAAAACACACACACACACATCACACACAACTACATGTGTTTAATTTTTATAATAACTGGTGCAGTGTGTTTGGCTGTGATCAGATCTTTCTTTCCCACTTGTAGAAGCGAGACAGTGGAGTCGCGAGCCAAAGAAACCATAATAACTGGTGTGGCGTCAGGCGCGATTATTACGGCTTTCGAAAACTAAATGAAACAAGTTGCTATAGGGATCACCAGTTATTAAATATTTATAATGCACTGTGGACATGTCCGAGCAAAATGCTTGTATTTTGCTGGACCCTTAAGCACCCAGAAACAAAGGGAAAAGTGTGTCTTAAATGAGTTAACACCTATCTAATGGTGACATATTTGACAGCCAGCATGGTAATGACCTCATCAGGCATGCAAGGCCCTGGGATGCCACTTACATATCAGTATGGGTCATTACCATTTCAAAACAAATGCATCTACACCTTTGTATGTGTGTAAGCATTGTGCAGAAGTGTTCAAATCCATCACAAGGGATGCCCAGATCATAAACTGCAATTATGTGCAGATTTCCTGTAGGCAACAGAAGACTTAAAATCAGGAGTAGTCTGTTCTTATGAATGCCCAACGAGCCATACCGATATGCATAAGGAAATAAAGACCACTTGCCACTTAAATATACTTATATACAAGTGAGTTTATTAGAGTACACTAGGCAGGATGGAAGTGATGCTAAAGGCTCTGTGTATTCCCCAACACACTTCTACTCTCTCACTGCTATGATTTACTGTTAGTAAATTCCTGTGCATCACATTCCTTGTGGGGCTAATATTCCCTTTGCAGTTCACGGCTCCTCTATTTCCCAGCAAAGTAAGCTTCTGAGGAAGGGGTATTAAAACACACAGAAACAGAGGTGGGTTTTATGGTGACTCCAAAAACTACTGAGCTGGGCTATTGGCTCAAAGGTAATAATTCCTAGAACAATAAACTAAACTGTCAAAGAATGCTAGTGACCAAGACAATATTGGCAAGGATAAAAAATGTATTCAAAATTAGTAACATACCAAGCAGTAGCACCTACCCACCGCACCAATGTTTTGTGCCAAAAATGTGCTCTTTCAAGGCATGTTCACCACATAGGTAGCCCTTTTTATACCAGAATTAATTAATTTAAAGAGGCTGTCAATGAGACAATGTTAGATTTAAAGTGTTTTACAAGGAAACTGAATTTAAAACATTTTTTCATTTAGAGTCAACTGAAGCATGTGCTGCTAATATGATGCCCACTGGGATAGTTGTAATGTAGCATGCAACTGTAATCCCTTAAATTATGGGACTTTTAAGAAAGGGTCATCTTTTATTCTCCCCAACTAAAAATACAGCTGCAGTGTTTGAGAAAGTATGCAGAGAGAGTTATTAAAGAATTTTGAAAATAAGGTACGCCAAGATATTTTAACTGTACAGTGGAAGAAATGGCAGCAATTAATAATTTGGAAAAACGCTGTAGTTGTTGTCAAACAAGCAGATAAGAAGTGCCATTGTTATTATAGATGCTGACAAATTGGCAAGTGAAGTGGATAGATAACTGATGTAACTTATCCATGAAAGCTCTTAACATCGAGATTCGATTTTGAAACGTGCAACTGTGACGCAGGGTGCCTGCTCCAAACGGGTATGATGTAACTGGCACCTGACATTATAGTTTGTGGGGATTCCAATTTTCAAATGCTAGCAGTGGCAAAATCAGGATACCATGCACCCAACCTGCTGTGCCACCCTTGCAGCAGATGCACTCCTGCGCTTAGGCTGCAATGGGACTTGCCCCATGGCATGGTTGCACCATCCACTTTTTCAGGAATTTGCAAGCTCTACCATGGATGCAGCAAGGCTCATGATAGACTAACCAGGAGGTCGCCTAAGTGCTCTGCAACACAGTTTGGCAGAGCAGCCAGTAAGCAGTGGGGCTGGAAAGGGGTGGGGCCTGCAGGGACACTGAGGATGACATAGGCATGGGAGAGTACAGTGGCAAGTATATGGAGCAGAGGAGGTACCTGGCAGAGGTACTGCAGAGTTTATAACAATAACAAGGCCAAGGGGACTGGGTAGGAGGCTGGCATCACAAGCTCAGTTATGACATGGTCCCAAGCAAAGCAAACCCTACTACTTGCTCCACAGAACCCATAGTCCTGTGGGGCATGTGCCAGGGCCACTTTCACCTGGAACCATGTCATAATAGGCTCACAATGCCAACCCCTCACCCAGTTCCTTCAGCTGTGTTATTAGCCTCTATGGCACCTCTGCCAGGTGCCTCCTCTACTCCTTATACTTGTTGCTGTACCCTTTTCATGCCCTATGGCAACCAAAGTGCCCCTGCAGCCCTCATTTCCCACCTTCCATCTAGGGTCCTCCCCACCTCCATGGGTCATGTAGGGTTGCGTGGTGGTTGGAAGGATCCCTCTGTCAAAAACTGCAGATGTATCCAATATTTGGTGCAGCCCTGTGGCTATATCAGCTCCCAGGTATTCAGTGCATGGACCCCAATGTTATAAAATTGGGCGCAGGATGCCTGATGCATCTGGAGTACCTCAGAGCCCTAGATCACTGTACATTGTGGTGATTTAAGAGCTCATTGAAAACTGAGCCCATGATCCCACTCTTGAATCGAAAAAGAAACTTTACAATTTCCTTCATGAATCTCTACTTATGCATTTTATCTCTGGGGAGACATATGCATTTTAACAGTGGACCATCCTTTGAGATCTACCATATATTTTTTTATCCAAAGTACATAAGAACTTGTAAGACCCACTGGGACTACCAGTCGTGGCTAGTATTGGGTTCTTGACAGAGCCATTGACTAAATGTATTGATGCATATATCAAGCAAGTTCAATGACTACTTATATTAAAGATACAGAACATATGCTTTGCATCTTATAGGATCTGGAACTACAGGCTGGCCACTTTGGCTCCTTACATATTAATATTCTTCATAATGTGGGACTTGGTGCACTGAGGGAAGCACTGTATGATTTGACTGACTATTCAGCTGGCTTGGTTGAATTTTTAATAACCATGACTACGTTAGTATTGAAAACTAATCACTTTACTTTCTAGGATAGACATTACATTCAGATCAAAAGTACAATGATGGGGACAAAATTACACTAAGGTGGCTTGCTTGATTAAGAGGCAAGCCCTGTTGTCAACAGGCCCCTGAGTCAAACTGGTGCTCAGGGAGGGTGGGGAGAGGGGTGAGACTGGCCAAAACAAAGGAAAAAGAAAAAGGAATATGGAGATGAACCTAGGGGTGGGGTTTGATGAGGCCACATAAGGAGAGAGGGATGGGGCAGGGATTGATGACATCACATCTAAGAAGGGTGGATGATTGGTGGTTAGGAAGAGAGAGGGGCTGAGCTGACAGGGCCTTATAAGGCCAAGCAAAGAGAGGGAACTCACAAATGTGCTCTTTGATTTAAATTACTACAAGACAACACATTAGCTGGCTATAGGAATGCAGGCAGTTTATGATTGGTTGGTAGTGTATACTATAGTTTTAGCAGTTAAAATATTCAGCATTTGGTATTCTGAGCCAAACAAGGAGTTAAGTATTTTATTTAGTTTAATTAAATCTCAAGGAACAAAAGCGTTCAAGTGCAGTATTCCTGGCATGGAAGAGGCCATTGTTTTGGAGGATCAGTTCATTTTCAACAGGTAAGCCTCCATTTTGTAACTAACATATATATATATATATATATATATATATATATATTATATATATATATATTTATAAAATGGGGTGGTAAAATCATAGAAATTCCAGTAACATGATTGGACAGAATGCATCACATGACCGTGCATTATTTCCCAACGACCACACACCTCCCAGTACGACCGCATGCCTAAACTACTTTCCAGCCCTCAAAACCTTCTCACCAGCAGTGAGATCACTCCACGCCTAATGCAGTTAAGCAGCCACATACACACACACACACACACACACAGTGGCACCCACAGCCATAACTAAATATATCACTAGTAATCCCACACTGTACAACCTGATTTACTTGATTGCACCACTCCTTTTAAATAAACTATCATCTAAAAGCAAATTCTGCCTGCCATTTTCACACTCTTACTGCAGAGCCACTAACTTTTAGTACTGCACACTGTGTCACCACCCTAAATTCTACAAAACAACATAATGCAACCCATTTAACAGAAACCTAAATGTGTATAAAAAACAAGACAAACTACAGTTCTCTTACTTCCTACTCTCACTTTCTGTTAAAAAATCTCCCTTTCTACACAGAGTTGCCCGATCGTTCAGCACTTTCCTTTTCCTTCTTGAACTATAGTGTGAGCAGCCAGTGCACTATTGAGGAAGTGACAAGCTGTTCACGAGTTGAAAGTAAGTCCTTTGTGTTTAAAAGATAAAAGTGTTTTTCCCTGCTGTGAGTTTCTCTTAATTTCAGTAAAACAAGCTGCAGAGTCTATGTAGAACAAGCGAGGAGGCGCCGGGTGAGTCGGCAGCTTATGAAGGTGAGCGCAAGCCGGAGCGAGGTGCTGCTATGACAGCTCTCGCTCTGGCTTGCGTCTAGTAAAAAACACCACAGACTCAGCAGCTAAAATTAGAAAAGAAAACAACTGGGAAGAAAGCACTTCTATCTTTAAACACAAAAGGACTTACTTTCAATTCGTAACAGCTTGTCACTTCCCATCAATCCGCTCGATCACGCTATACTTCATCACTTTCGCTCTCACTTTGGACTACTTTCCTAAAGCTGCCGACTCACTCACTGTGTCCTCGCTCCCTTCTACATAGAGTCTGCAGCTTCTCTCACTTAACTAACAGAACATAACATAAAGAACACACTTTTCATCTTTTTAAACACAAAATGACTAACTTTGAACTCTGCCACCATATCATTTACCAGCTAGACAGAGGATTATTATAAACCAACAGAACCTAACAGGAGGGACACACTTTTCATCTTTTTAAACACAGGACTTACTTTGAACTCTGCCAGCATATCATTTACCAGCTAGACAGAGGGATTATTTTTCCACCCACCCCAAAACATGTGTGGCCATTTTATAAGATAGATATACCACTCTAGGGTGTGCGGTCGTGCTCTCATGTCACATGCGCCTTGGGTAGTTGAATGCACTCAGCCCGCGGCCTCGTGCATCTAGCACACACCAAGGCATGTATATCAGCTGCATCACACTCCCAGAGTGGTATATCTATTACATATATATATATATATATATATATATATATATATATATATATTTATTATATACACACACACATATATACACATTATATATATATATATACTACCGTTATATATATTATACATATATACACATTATATATATATATATATATATTATATATACACACACATATATATATATATATACACACACACACATATATATATATTTATACAATGGGGTGAGAGCTATTCCAGTGCAATAAATTCATATATTTTCACTGCAGTGAGATAAATGCTGACTGGAGTGAGATAAATGCTCACTGCAGTGAGATAAATGCTCATAGCGTCAGTGGAGTGAGATATATCCATTTATTCTCACTCCACTGGCGTCACCTAGTTAACCTACAAAAAACTCCTACAACCAATAAACAAATCAAGAAAACATGAATAAAACTCACCTGAAGCCCAGTAACACAATGTCAAACTCCTCCATATTCACGTGCTCTTATTCAAAACCTAAACCTAAAATCTCCGCAAAACGACTTTACTATCCTTATAGAAAGTAAAAAAAGCCTGCTATTGAACTCATATACAAAAATGAAGAGAACTTGTAAATCAAACAACATTCTTGAACAGAAACAAAAGCCTGCCAAGCAGAAACAAACAAGTATGACTAAATATATAAAAAGACCTCGATGGAAAATGAAATTGTAGATCTATGTACACAGTTTGAACGTGACAAGGAACCCTACTCGACCCTACAGAACACCTTATACCAGAAACCCAAGAACGACAAATGCCACAGAAAACGCGTATTTCCTAGATCCAGACTACATCGAAAAATACATTCACAGCACGAAAAATCGAAACACAAAAAAAAAAACAGAAACGGACCTCAAACATCTACAACAGTTTCTACTACAGGATTTAGAGATCACAACTCCCATTACTAAAATTGAACCAGAAGAACTGGACAGCCTGTTATGCCATTATTTTATAACGGCACAAAAAAGGATAGTGCTGATTCTGAACCCCTGACCATTCGTTCCCGTTTCCAAAGTATAGAGAGGCATTTAAAAGAAAATGGATACTGGAATCTCTCCACATCTTTAAAATTGAAAAACACGACAAGTCTGATTATCTAAACAAAACATTTAAAACAAAAGGAATGGGAAACAAACCATTTGCAGCAGATGACATCACAGATGAAATACTAACCAAATTATATGACAGCAATCTACTAGGACCTGACAATCCACAATCACTCATCAATTCCATGTAGTTAATTGTCAATTTATACTTCGGAATTAGAGGAAACTCTGAAGCTCGAAACTTAAAATGGGAGATGTAACTTTAAAAAGACAACCAAAACACAAATTACCTGGAATTCTCAACTGAAAGACAAACAAAACCACGAGTGGCTCAAACCCCAAAGACACAAGACTAATAAAACCACGAGCCTATGAAACCAGAGACCCTAAACGATGTCCTATAAAAATATACCTAACATACAGAGACAAACGACCTTACAAATGTAACACCCCAGATGCACCACTGTTTCTATCACTACATTACCCCATTAAAATACAGTCCCCATGTTGGTACAAAACCAACCTCTAGGGATAAATACCATCGGGAAGATTGTAAAAACAATGATCCAGGAAGCGGGACTAGAAACTGACCGAAGACTCACAAACCATTCCATTCGGAAGCACCTGGTGCAAAAAGCTGATGGATTCTGACATTGCCCCCACAGAAATAATACAAGTTTCTGGACACAAAAAGCTTGAATCTCTCAACACATACTCCAAATTAAATGACAAAAGCAAAAAAATATCAGACTTACTGAGTAACCCAGTGAAAGATAGCGAAAAACCCTCTACTTCCAAACCTGAGTCTCACAGCACTCTGAACCTGAAACCTGGAACACCTGCTGCCTGTTACATGGATATGCTCCCAGCCTGCTTCAACAATCCAATCATTAACGCATCACATATTACATTTAACATAATACAAGGTATGCCAAACTAACAACTCTCACTTATGACTACGTAGTTGAACAACACTAAACATTTTTTTTATCTCCACAGGACACCAATATCAACAGAAAGCCAGAAAAAGAGACAGAGACTTGACATCGGACTCTGATACGGACTAAACCGCAAACTACAAAATGAAACAGTCGGACACTACAATCAACACTCCCATTAAACATTGATTTCTGATTTTGCTAACTTCAAAATATTTACTTTAAAATAAAAGTTTAAATGACTTCTTGACATGCAGTTCCAAAAATATACCCTTATCAGAACTCTGCGGTGAATAAAACCAAAACACTAACAAAAACTCATTATGTCTGCACAAAACATTTCCCACAATAAATAAATAAATAAATCTAAATCTCACAAATTCCACCCCTCAAACACTACAACCAAATGAAATATACATACCATTATTTCAAAGGCGCTCTCACCCCATTTGTATAAATAGCACACATGATGTCCATGTCGTGAGATATGGTAAATATTTCACTCCTGCAGAGTGAGGCTGTGCATTCTCACTGTGCTCATGGCACTCATGAGAATACAGAGCTCACTCTGCAGGAGTGAGAATATTTACCATATCTCACTCCTGCCCATCATGTATCCCCTATATACACACACGCACATATATACATATACATATATATATACATACACATATTATAAATATATATATATATACACACACACACATATATATACACACACACATATATATATATATATATATATATATATATATATATATATAGATATAGATACATACATACACATTATATATATATATATATATATATATATATATATTATATGTGTGTGTATATCTCAAAGTTATTTAACCAGGCAAATCATCCTTGAGCAGGTTCATTTGCAAGATGGTCCTGGGCAGGATAGTACAGATGCAATTACACTCAATACAAGACTGGTACATACAGAAAAATAGCAGTAACATTAGCAGCTAATACAGAGTGAACAGATATGTAAACAGAACTGAGCGACACCTAATCAGAGGAGTGACATGTACATGAAGCAAGATTAACAGATGAAGCATAATAGAGACGGACCAAGGGGTGACTCTACATAGGGGTAGGATGGAGGGATGGGAGAATGTGAATGGGGGATGGCTGGCAAGAGGGAAGGTTAACATGACCAAAATATGACCAGAGAGAAGAAAAGAGAAAGGAGGTGAGAAGTGCAAGTTGTACAAGAAGTGCTAGTTGTGCGTATAAGTGCTGGGTAAATGAGGAGCCGAGCAGGGAGGCTGGAAGGAGATCACCTGTGGCAGGCACATATATCCCTCAGATTGCACTCGAGCAACAGTTGAAAGGTACGAGGACCCACAAGGGATAAAATCCTCAGAGTCTTTCGCATGGTGTTCCAGAGAGGGAGGAAGAAGTTAATAGCAGCCAGACCATGCTGTGTCCTTATTCTGGGTACCTTGAAGGAGACAGAGAGGTGATCCTTAGGCCATCGTTCCTTGACACGCACAAATAGAGTCAAGATATCGCTGAGTAGCTTATCAGTTATGCCCGTAGAACTACATAAGAACATTTTGTCTCTCAATGTAAGTGAAGGCCAAGCCAGCATCTGATGGAGCAGGCAGTGATGGGTACGAAGAGGCATGTCCAGGGTGAACCACAGAGTGCAATGATAATGAGTGTCAAGTTTACATAACGCTGATTCGAACAATGGCTGTAGAGAAGGTCTGCACAGTTGAGCAGTGGAATGAAACTTGTTTGGACTAGCCTCTTTTGTTAGCTCATTCAGATGGACCATGAAATTAAGCTGGTTATCCAACCAAAACCCTAGGTCCTTGAGCTTATCCACTACATCCAGTGGTTTGCCAACTAAGGTGTAAATCTGGAGGTTGCTGGTGGCCCTAGGGCATGTGAAGCATGTTGTGATATAATCATTGTTTGGTCTTTTTAACATTAAGCAGGAGTTTGAACTTCAGTAAGCTGTGCTGAAGGGTGACAAAGTTGTGCTAAAGCCCCTAGTAAACAAGATCCAGGGATGAGTTAGTAGTGTGAGAACCATATCTTCAGTGAATTGATATGCGTTACATGTGCATATGTGAGAGTCAATATGGTTTATGTATATTTGGGAACAGAATGGGGCCCAGGATACAGCATTGCAATGCACTTGAGAAAGGATTTTTAGAGGGACAGTTCTCTTGAGCTTTAATTTGCTGCATTCTGTTGGTGAGATAATATTCAAACTACTTTAGGGCAACATCGTCTAGGTCAAAACTATTCAGGACATTGAACAGCAGGCTATGCTCCATGGTATTAAAGGCCTTTACTAAAGTCTAGAAAGAGGGCATAGATGTGTTTTTTGTATCCAGAGCAGTTTGTCAATCACTAGATACTTTGGCAAGGGAAGTTACAGTGCTGTGCTTTGGTCTAAAATCCGATTGGGCTGGGTTTAAGAGGTTTTCATTTTTGAGGTATTCCCTAAGTTGGGAATTGACAATTTTCTCCAGGATTTTGAGAGGGTTAGAAGAAGAGAAATTGGTTGGTAATTGTTCAGGTCAGTTGGATCTCCAGATTTGAAAAGGGAATGATGTGTGCTATTTTCCAAAGGGAGGTAACTCACCTTGAGTCAGGGAAATATTAAACAGGTGGGTGATTTGGGTTATCAGGTGAAAGAAGCTCTATTTTCAGGAAAAACGATTCTAGAAGATCAGCGCCCCACACTTTTGTGTGTCCAAGGTAATTAGGAGGTCCTCCACCTGTTTGAAAGTTGCTGGTTGAAAGCAGGAGGAGGAAAGTCTCAGGTTGGGGGCAATGCTAGAAGCTTAAACTGTCAATGGCATCGCTGTGGACATTAAGCTTGCCAACTAGCAGTCATCATCGAACGCAAGGTCTGCTGTGGTGAAATGATTGTTGAGTTGCTCAAGAATGTCAGCTCTGTTAGTGTATGAGACATTTCCTGACACTAACTTAGTGGGCAGGGGAGGCCATCCGATAGCTTTCAACCACTCTAAGAATATTCCAAAATTTGGCTGAGCAATTTTATTTTCTTCAAGGGGGTCTGGAAGTAGTGTGATCTTTCTGCCCTAATTAACTTAGTACAGGCTTTCCTAGCTTCCCCAAAAGGCAAGCCAGTCAGCTTCAAATTTTGTTTTCCTGGCTCTTTTCCACAGTACATCCCTGTCCCTAAGAGCTTCTTTAGGGTAGGAGTGACCCAGTCAGGGAACCTTTTCTTGTTTTGATCTTCCTAAGTGGAGCATGTTTGTCTGTCAGCCCCACTAGTAGGTTTTGGAAGATATTATAACCCTCTGTAACAGAGGGGGCAAAACAGAAATCCTGCCAGTTGATATTTCTAAGGTATGTCATAAAGGTGGTCCAGCAGAAGTTTTTGAGGCTTCTTTTAGCTTTAAGGTAGAAGTAGACAACCAGTTGGGGAACGCCAAATACAGGTGGTGGCACTGTGATCACTTATGTCACTATGAAAGACCCCTGCATGAGAGCTGTTATGTGGCTTACTGACAAGCATAAGGTCCAGAAGTATACCACAGCTGGAATTTTTCTTGTTAGGTGGGTGTTCTCAGGAGTCATCTGAGTTAGCCCATGAAAATCCCAGAACTCCTGAAGCTTGATTGAGCAGTCATTATTCCTACTGAGATTAAAGTCTCCCATTATTATTCATTCTAGGCTCACCTTACCCACCAGAGTGTGGAGGTGTGCTAGTAAGTCAAACCCAGCAGAGGGTGGCCTATAACAGGTGAATATTAAGAGGGCTACTTCTGGTGATGAGGTTAGCTTTAGGGCAAGGCAATCAAATTCCTTAGGCAAGAGGTCTGAACAATGTCAGAGACAAGGTATTTGATCTGGTGTACATGACTCCACCTCCCTTGCTGGCCTGTCACATCTAAACAGGTTATAGCCATAAGTATTAACTGTTTTGTCAGAGATATGGCTCGAAAGCCACAACTCTGATATCATAACTATGTCAGCTGATGTGTGTATACCCAAGCTTGACTCTGGTCACATTTTTGGTAAGCTACAAACATTCTTGTGCAGGAAACTAAGGTCCTTTAATTGGAGAGGTTTGGCTGGGGCATCAAGCTTGAAAGGTGGACCAGGGTTAAGTTCCATTCTCCTGACCAGAGTAGGAGAAGTACCAACAGTTTCCTGAGCCAACTTATAATAATTTCCAAAATGGCTTTATTCTGACATTTGGAATGAGAATGTTTATGGGGAGCTTTGCTAGGGAAGCGAGGCAATGGAAGAGAGATAGGGCATAGAATGCCACTCTAACTGAAGGTGGAGAAGTATTCGATTGTAGACAGTGGGCATGAGCTGGAGATAAGGAGCAGTGAGCATGAAGTAGTTGGTACCCCTCGTGTAGGGGTGAGAATTGAGCGACCTCAGTCTTGGGCAGATCTTGTTGCCAGGGTAGGTCCTGTAGTAGCAGATCATCCATTTTTCAGTAATACAGATGGTTATAAGAAGGATCCATCCATAGATGAGGATGGTTGTTAGAGCAGCCATTAGATTTGGGAGACAGCACAGAGCAAGGAAGACTGGCTTTAAAGTGAGCTACCAGGGCAAGGGAACAGTGACCCTTTAAGAGGTACACTGCCAAGACAGGGAGCAGTTTCCCTTTAAGGAAGGAGGTTTGCCAGAGGTATAGCCCAATAGGTGATGGGGAGGAGGAGGGTGGCTGACTCCCTGTGAAGAGTATTTAATTAAGGTTGGAGGTGGTGAAGGATGGGGACTGAAAGTCAGGTAGCAGCTAGGAAACAGCACGGCTGCCAAGTGGCAGGTTTGAAAATGTAAGTTCAGCCAAATCACGAGACACCAAACATCAGGTTTAAAATATTCAGTGGGTCCGAGCACCCAGCAAATCCCAATAAGGTAGAGGAATTTGCTGGAGCAGCCAACAGAGTTCAGAATACAGCTAGGAAATGCCCAATAGGAATGGTGGCTTTCAAGCCATGGAAGAGTCCATAGCTCAGATAGAGTTATTTTGTACCTGGTTGCAGAGTGGGTCAGCTGTGTGAAGCTGCAGCCGTCAAAGAGACTGTGGGACCTGCAGGCTGGGGGAGCCCCCAGAGGGCTGGTCTGAAGGGAAATACAGAATGGGAGTCAAGTTAAATATAATACAGGCAGGCCACACTGGAGTATCAGCATGGGTGGGTGCAGAAATGAGGACAAAGGAAACAGGGTGGGGGTGAGAGAATGTGGTAAGTACAGGCTGCAGAGAGGCTGGGGGCTGGTGGAAACGGTGCCAACCAAATCCACAAAGAAGGGATGGGGAAGAGAGTTGGTAAGAGTTCTGAGGTCCAAAATATAGTGGGGAGAGGTGCTGAAGGTTTTTAGTGGGAGAAAAAACTCAAGCAGACTGAGAAAATACACAGCGAAAGTACAGCCTATAGGGAGTGAATAGGGCAGAAGCGAGGAACAGGCAGAGAGCCAGATAGGTAGAAGGGAAGAAGTAGGATAGAAAATCCAAGGGTCACAAGCAAATTACAGGCTTGCAGCTATAAGTATCACAGTTGCAATTGCTAACACTATGCTAACATCATTTAACATCAGGAGTAACAGTTAAAATTCCTAGCAAATCGTTAACATCTTTTTAGACTCAGGCAGTAATAGGTAGTTAAAACAACTTAATTAATAAAATTCAGGTAGCAGCTAGGAAACAACGTGGCCAAGTGGCAGGTTTAAAAATGTAAGTTCAGCCAAATCACGAGGCCGCCAAGTGGCAGGTTTAAAAATATTCAATGAGTCCCAAGCACCCAGCAAGTCCCAAAGGAAGAGGAATTAGCTGGAGCGCCCACATGGTCTGGAATACAGCCAGGAAATACCCAATAGCAACTGCAGCTTTCAAGCTGTGGAAGGTCCATGGCTCGGATGGAGTTATTTGTACCCTGCTGCTGAGCAGGTGGCCATGAGTGGAGCTGCAGCCAGCAAGGAGACTCTGGGGCTGCGGTGCTGGGAAGCCCTCTGAGGGTTGGACCTGGTTACAGAGGGTCAGCCGTGTGCAATAATAAGCAGACCAAGTGTGTGGGGCAAGATTGGGGCTCCACTCTCATTGCTGTATGCTGCTGGCTGTGGGTGGATAAAGATCTGTCTGTTACCAGCGGCTCCTGGTTTTGTCTGCCAAAATCGTGGCCTCTTTTGTTGCAGTGGGCAAAAAGGACAACCCTGCCCAGAGGTGAGCACTGTGGTTTTCTTCTCTCCGCAAAAAATGCAGACTGAAGAGACTGGGAGAAGAGAGGATTTTAGCAAAATGCCAAACAGTGCAGCATGGTGTCTCCCCATTCGGTGGGGTAAGCTGAGCCGGGCATCAGAAGGTGCAGGAAATGGAGGGGGTGGAGTAAGCAGCCAGCACCAGGAATCTCCGGGCAGAAATAGAGAAAAGCCCATATCGACCCAGGAGGTTAAAGGAGCATGCTTGTGTGCGCTGGTTAATGCATACAATACCTCCCAGAGAGAATAGTTTGTGGAAAATACTGGCTTTAGCATGGGGATTAGCATTCTGCCCAGGTGGCCACATGGCAGACACCACCAACAGAGGGATGCAGCACAAGTCAGGAGGGAGGGATGAAGAGATAAAAAGGCAGCTCATAACAAAGCATCTGGATACTTTTGGCAGTACCTGGGTACAATAAAAATAAATAAATAAGAGGCAGTGCCATGGTTTGAATGCATGGAACAGGCGGCCACCATCTTAGGAGAGCAGGTGGCCACCTGGATAATACAATTTGGAGCAGCTCTGAGTGATGGCTTATCTGACAGTTTAAAAAAAAAAAAAGTGGGGCAAAGAAATAGCGTTAGGGAACCATAATCAAACTAAGAAGTGGTGTAATGAGTGGCTGGCCTTTGAAGCACATAGCAGCTGCCATTTTGGAATGGGAGTACACAGCACTGGTTTAATGAGGGACATGCATGTTTCTGCATGGTCCTTTTAAAAAAAAAAGAAACAGAAAACAAGGAAAAGCGGCAGATTACATGGAATATTTAATACAAATAGTTAAAAACAAAATGTGATCCTTTTAAATGCGAATTTTCTGTAGACGAACTGTACCCCTTTAATAAAATGAATATACTGACTCAATTCACTACACTGGCACTGCTCAATAATAGTTCATACAACACACTGGTTACATATAGTACAATTATTTATTGCTTGATATGCACTGAAATATATGTGTATGTGGCATTAATATAGGACTGGCTGAACTGTGGCTGTCCCAGTAAGAAAATATTGAACTCCATTGAGTCTGATTAAGTGCCAGGTTGAAGAATTGGTTGATGACACCATGGAGCATAGGCTATGGGGTATTTTGGAAATGAGGTAAAAGGGCAAGTGGGGAGCTGCCATCTGGGGGACATCTCCCAGACAGTCTGCCAGCAAAGGGACAGGGAGCTGCAGTAATTTGAATTGTTACAGATGGGATATTAACCAGTATTTTGTGATTTTTCCACAGCCCTTTTCGAGTCAGTGTTCTGTAGCAGGCTAAGACGTTATGACACCCAGAAAGAATGAGAACAAGAGTAAAGAGGGCTGTTATAAGGCAGTCATGGAGTTGATTGAGAAAGCAAACAGGTTGTTGAAAGATGCAGGGGAGGACCAGAGGGGTGAGGGGAAAACAAAAGGTGGAGAAAGGCAGGGAAAATATAGGGCAACAAAAGTCCCTGTGGCTCCAACTGCCCCAAAGCCAAAGGGCCCTGTGCCTCCTCTAGCACCAGAACCAGTTACCCCTGTTTCCACCCCAGCACTAGAACCCATACCAGAGCTGGCCACCTTACCCATGCCTCAACCCCTCCTGCCCCAGCAGCTCCCACTGGAGTGCCGTACCTCCTACACATGTTAACATATCAACTCTTCTGGACAACAGCTCATCAGCAGGCCCCTCAATGTCAGCACTAAATCCTGAGCCAGAACCTGAATAAACAAGTAATCTGGATCTGTCAGTATAGAGCAGTGTAAAGGAGTATGTGGAGCAAATGTTAAAGTCTGTGGGGACTCAGGGATGGGGCAAGTGAAGAAGGTATTGAGATTAAGAAAGGGAAGATGGGGGTAGAAAGCAGGGCTAAGCCATGGGTGTACAATAAAAAGTTAGACTTACCAGAGATATGGGCCCCAGGTTTTAGGACAGGGATCATGTCCCTATAGCAACAAAGGAAAAGATCTGGAAAGGGAATATGTAGACATATTTGCCCTAGCTAACACAGACACTCTGGAAAATCAGAAGAAAAGGAAAGTTTTGAAAAGAAGGACGTGGCCACAGCTGTGGTCCTGCTGGGACAAGGGAGGAGGATAAGACTTTAAAACAGAAGACATGGGATAATTATCCACAGGTTTCACATATTATACGCCCATTGTTATTGAAAAGAAACCGAGGTGGCTAAGGTCGGGCATAGCTGGATGAAATATGATGAAAATTTAGGAAGCTAAATGGTACATTTTGGGGATGTTCGTTGGGACACTAGACAAGTGGATTTGTGGCTAGAGATATGCATGGATGCAGGAAAAGCTGAGGATAGGGACAAAAATTGGATTACAATACGGCTTTCTGTTCCTGGCCACATTATCGCTCAGGCACGCCTGCTCCAAGTGTGGAGGCACTCACCCAGCCTTGGAGTGCAGGTCAAGGTGGGACAAGGGTCATAGTAATAATAATAATAATAATAATAATAACAGCCATTGGCAACCAGCCATTTCAGGATGGTCATTCTGGGTACAGGAGACAGTCCTGGGGAAGGGGGGCGTGGACAGGGGTATAATGGAAGATGTGGATATGTGCAATATGGGTGACAGCATGATAGCTAGGGATAAGGTACTACAGTATTTAGGCCAGAAGACACCCATAAAGACACAGATTTTTAATGGAGTGGTTCAACATTCCGATAGGACAGCAGCTACACTACTTAGGGAGGGTTTCAGCTTGCAATTTAAAGGACAAAGGAAGGGGACCAAATCAAGAAATTTAAAATCTGTAAAAGGAAAAAGGAGTTGCTGGAATAGAAAATAAAGAAAGAGAAAGATGAGGCAGAGTGGAGGGCCCTTCCAGGCCCCTGCTCTGCTTAATCTCAGGACAACCCCATTGGCTTAGTCCCAGAGAAACAAGAGGGAGAATTTTTGGGTGATACATCATCTGTTGTACCTGCAGAGAGACTCTGTTAATGACCACATTGATGAGGTAGATAGCAGGGTCGAATACACCACATTAGAAGGGGTGCTATGGTTGATAAGGGCAACCTCAGGGGCATGGTTAGTTAAAACAGATATTGAATTCAGCCTTTCAATTGTTGCCAGTCAGACTGGAAGATTGGTATTTATTAGGTTTTCAGGTAGGGACAATATTTCTTCGATAAAGCGATACCCATGGGGTGCTCCATCGCATGCGCTACATTTGAACATTCAGTACTTAGCTGCAATGGGCTTCCAGGACAGGTATGGATACACCTCAGTTATACGCTATTTAGATGAATTTTTACTAATCTGGGAGGGAGAAGAGGGATAAAGATTATGCTAGACAACCTCAGGGCTATGTGTACTGAATATTGAGTGCCACTGGCAGCTGATAAGATGGAAAGCCCAAGCTGGCATTTAGAATTTTAGGCACAGAAATAGATACAAAGGGAAATTGTTCTAAGCTGCCCAACAGGAACTTAGACAAGCTAAAAGCCTGCTGTGGGCTATAAAGAAGCTGTAAGAGGGTTCACCTACAGCAGGGCCAGCAACTCCTGGGCCACTTGAATTTTGCCTGTAGGGCACTAGCACTCGGACACATTTGCACGCCATCTGGCAAGGGCAACAAAAGGAGCAACCAGGCCACATCATTGGGTAAGTATAACAAGAGGGACATGGAAGGATTTGGATATCTGGGAGCTATTCCTGCAGGAATACAACAGTAGAACCTGTTGTCAGGATGAGTGAGTTTTAACACTGACCTACAGCTGTACACCGATACAGCAGGGGCATCGGGATGGGGCCTTATTTTAGAGGCAGGTGGAAAGCAGAACCATGGCCAGCTGATAGGTAGCTAAGGGGCTAATGAGGGACATCACTTTTCTGAGATTTTCCCATCTGGGTGCCACGTTGCTCTGGAGGGAGGATCTCGGAACCAGCCAGTCACACTCTGGTGTGACAGTCAAACAGTAGTGCAGGTGTTGAATAAGAGGGGCCATGTCAGAGACTATGATTAGGGTACTGATACAGTTATTACTTCAGGGTATAAGGCTGAACATGTTAAGGCCAGGAATGTAGAGAGGGTTAATAACATCATAGCTGACTGCCTCTCCTGTCTGCAGCTGGACAGGTTCCAGGATGTAGCTTAGGAGGCAGAGGACATCACGGACACCAGCACCGACAGGCATATGGGCGATTGGCTGGAAGGAGCTGAATTGCTTTTCAGAACTCTTGGGCCCCAGGAACACTGAAGGCATAAGAAGTCTTATGGTGGTCTTTCAGGCATTCAGAAAGAACCCTCGCCACGAGGTAAGTGGGATGGTGAACGGAAGACCAGGTGGCAAAATTTATTCCAGGTTTGGAGAAGGCAGATGGCATACCACGATGGTAGTGCATCTAGCAGCCATCAGCTTAGTTTTGCAATTTAAAGGGATGGAGGGATCTGAAAAAGGAAATTTATTAAGATGGATGATACAGGGATGGACAAGGACAGTGGGCAAACCAGTGGACACCGATGCCCGATTACAGAGGCCCTGCTGGAAAGATTAATGGTGCTTTTGACAAGGTTTGCTGGTCTCACAATGAATAAGTCTTGTTTAGGGCCATATTGACTACAATGTACCATGGGCATTTAGGGTCAGTGAGGTTCTAGGTAAGGAAAAAAGATGAGGTATGGGATTTAACATGGGGAGATGTTACCTGGGGTGCAGGGATAATTGGCATAAGATTAAGGAAATCCAAAATGGACCAGACGGAAAAGAGGCCACTATAACATTAAAACAACAGGGGGCTCTGCAGTGTACCCAGTGGCAGAACACTAGCACACCACGGCTGTGCAGCCGAAGGACAGTCCCATTATTTATCCACAGGGTTGGGACAAGGGTATCTAGCATGCAATTGATTAGAGTCATGAAGAAAGCCCTGAAATTTTGGGAGAGGACCCTGCAGGTTTCTCCTCACACTCATTTAGAACAGGAGCAGTGACAGAAGTGGCTGCACAGGAGGGTCTACAGAGGTGATAAAACAAAAAGGTAGATGGGCATCCAATTGCTTTAAAGAATAAGTAAGGAATATGGTGAGACAACAATAATAATCTTGTTTCTTTTCTTTCCCATACAGGACCAGGCAAAGAAGATTTGCATAATTTGCTTATGACTTCCAATAAGGGAAAGTATGGGATAAGGTGTAATAAGTGAGGTAGGGGTTAGAGGGTATAACATTTTTTTTTTTTTTAAGATGGGTGTTTGGAGGAATCCTGGAGGGGGGCAAAGATAAGAGCACATGTCATTCATTTTTATTTATATTTTAACAGGGCACAGGTGGAAAATGGTGTTGTGGATCTGCAGACACTCCTTCATAATGGGCTGAAAAATGGGCTTCCAGGAGACTTGGTGGGGGGAAGAGATGACATTATCAGGACCTGGCTGAAATTAAACTGATCTGGAAAGGAGTTCGGGGATAAGTTGGGCCCAGCTGCTGCCACTATTGTCAGAGATGAAGGCGAACATCACGAGACAGACATGATCATTATTCACCTGGGAGGAAATGACTTGGGAAACATGACTTGGTTGGACACATTTTCTTTCAAATCAAAGGCAAATATAGCCCTGATTAAGGAGTGGTGTCCAGAGGTCACATTAGTCTGGTCTGGGATAGTGCCCGGGAGGATGTGGCGTAATGTCCACAGCCATAAGGCTATTAAGAAAGCAAGGAGGTGCATGAACACCAAAGCTGCAGCTTTATTTACAGCAGTGGGTATGTCTTTATATCAGGAGGGTATAGAGGAAGGCATAGATGAGTAGTATAGGGCAGATTAGGTGCACCTCTCAGTATGTAGCTGGCCTATTTTAACTCAGAAATGGCCAATGCCGATTGATTGGTGGAAAAAAAAGAAAGAAAGAGAGGCAGATATAAAAACAAAGGGCGAATAAGGGAGAAAAGGGAGAGTTTAGGTGTGGGAGGGCAAGGAAGCAGGGGAAAGCCTGCCATCCTTCACAAGCAAGAGGCGGGCTAGTGGAACAAAAGGGGAATGGGAAGGTGGGGAGGGGGCATAAGTAGACACATAGGGCCTTTAGGACCTTGAAACAGAAGAAGGGTATGAGTCTGCACTCATATCTGGACATAAAGAAGGAGGAGGAGGAGAATTGGCCCTCAGATGTACATCCGGTGGAGAAAATATGACATTTAATAATCTGTATTATGATTGGAATGTAATAATGACATGGATGATTGGGTTCATGTAAATATGTTGTAAATATTGACGTTTTAATTAATTGTGGTGTAAAATAATTTACCAACTGAGCACCCACACAGCAGTTGCCTGTGTATTATTTGAAAGGTGAGATCTAGGGATAAGGCGGCTTGCCTGATTAAGAGCAAACCCTGTTGTCAACAGACCCCTCAATCAACCTGGTGCTCAGGGAGGGTGGGGAGGGGGTGATACTGGTCAAAACAAAGTAGAAAAGAAAGGGAATTTGCAGAAGAACCTAAGGGTGGAGTTTGATGAGGTCATATGGGAGGGAGGGATGGGGGCAGGGCTTGATGACATCACATCCAAGAAGGGTGGATGATTGGTGGTTAGGAAGAAAGGGAGGCTGAGCAAGGGTGCCTTATAAGGCCAAGCAAAGAGAGGGGAGCTCACAAATTTGTTCTCTTGATTTAATTCCACCGCTGAACACTAGAGAAAAGGGGTATGATAGGGAAGCAGGGAAAAACGAGGGCATCTGCTGCAGAATGCAGCAGGTTGCAGGACATGCGGAAGGCGGACAGCATGAAAAACGGGTATCTGGACAAAGAGGGGTAAAAGAAAAGGGAAGGGGAAGGGGTATAAGTGGACACTTAGGGCCTTTAGGATCGGTGAAACAGACAAACAGTATGAGTTTACGCCGATCCGGACATAAAAGAAGGAGGAGAATTGGCCCTCCATGTACATCCGGGGAATGACATTTAGTAACAAGCATTATGATTGGAATGTGATAATGATATGGATGATTGGGTTCATTTAAATATGTTGTAAATATTGATAAACAAATTAATTGTGGAGTAAAATAAGTTGTCAACTGAGTACTCACACAATGGTTGACTATGTATTATTTGAAAGGGGGGTCTAGAGACAATATTTATCTTGGAATGTGGGAACATAAAGTGGTGTTAGATCAAGAAAATAATCTATTTATGATTACTTGGATATATTTAAAAGATATATTGCTGATTTAATTTTAGTATGGAAAATACAGAGGAACAACTATATGTATTTGTGCATTATTTAGAGTCCAGTAATCCAAATTTGAAATGTACTATTACATGCAACAAACTGTTAATTTGTTAGATTTGCAGATATCAAAGGATGGAACTAGGCAGTTACCTAGGATTTATTTTGTAAAAGTACTGACAAAAATGCAGTGTTACATGTCATCAAGAAGTGTGGTTGAAAATGATATACTGTTAGGACGGTGACTTAATATTGCAGTCATCATTACAGCAACCAAATGTTTTTTAGGAGCACTAGTGTGACCTGCACTTTAGAGCACCTGGTGTTTGGGCATCTCGGTGGACCTGCGTGAAGTGATTTGGGGCCCAGGGCTGCTTAGTGGTATCAGGTGCGGTGGATGAGTATGCAGCCTCTAAGCCTCCTGTCTCTTTCTTCACTGCCTTAGACCGTGCCACCGATCAAACCTACTACCCCTAGCAACCGTAGTGTGACCATGGAGTTGGTTATATCAAGTCATGGGGTGCAGAGGGTGCAGCCCCTGCAATACTCAAGATGTGTGTGTTGTGCTGTGGGGTATTGTGGCATGTGGTGGGGTGTTCAGGTAAGATTTGGCCATTTGTTTTACTATTTCCATGTATCTGTACATACGCTTATGTTGTGGGGCACTCATTCACTGTCATGGATTGCAGTGTCAGCAGAATGCTTGGCACTGTAATTGCCATCAGCAATTATACTGTCACACCGACATGGGTGAACCATTGAAAATATTCCAAATGGGAATTTGTTAGGCTGAATCTTAATTGTAGTGATTCAGAGGTATACGAGATGGAGGCCCATATACTGGGGAGATGTTTTGGACAGGGAATATAAGTAGGACTTGTATTGAAAAGCCAAACAAACTGTTGCCAATATGGATAGAACACAGGTGTTGGATAGGATAAATGCTAGATCTAATATTACAACTACTACTGTTCAGGAGAGGAATAGGGAACATGGGGTGTCACTTTTATCATTAAGTTCAGTACACAATCAAACTTGGTTAAAAAGTCATATTTGATAACTGGCACATATTGAATATTGAGACTAAATTAAAGAGATCACACAGCAGAAACCATGGGTAGTTTTAAACTTGGCCAAAATTTAGCAGATGGAATTATAGTTTGTATAGTGATACGTCACAGAAGGGCAATGTCCAGTTACCTAGAGGTACCCTAAAATGCAGGAATTATAAATGTTGTGAGGATCTTAAGGTGGGTAACACTTTTACATTGCAAAATGTGGATACAATTTTGAATCTAAGAATTATATTAATAGTAACACCACTGCTGCTGTATATTTAGCAGAATGTACATGTGGCAGTTATTATGTAAGCAAGATCAGTCATAAATTTAAGAGTAGAAAAGATGACCACCTTAGGAGTATTACTAGAAATGATACTGAAAATGCACTGTTACTCATATTGTTGGATCTGGGAGAAATCGTCCTTTTTGGGGTTTTATTAGGGGTATTGAAAAGTTAACCATGGGACACAGAGAGTGAAACTGACAGATGTTTCTTAAAGCAGAAAGCTTTTTGGTAGTTTAAACTTAAAAATTATGTAGTAAACCAGGGTTCAGTGAGTGTTTTCAATTATCAAATCAAATTGAATCAACTGTTATTTATAAAAAGTGCAATTCGATTAGTCCAAAGTGCTTGTACAAAATTCTTAAAACATATATATAATTAAAACAAATAAAACACAATATCTAAAAATTCAGACATTAATTACAATATTTTTCTCAACTCACAACTAATAAAATTTAAATAACTACACCAAATTCATATGTGGTCAGAAAAGCCAAGATAAATAGACATGTTTTGAAGAGTGACCTTAAAACTCTGGACGGTCAGGCACTCCTAATCTGACTAGGTAGAGAGTCCCACTGGGTAGGGGCCACAAAACAAAGAGAGGGCCCCAGAGGTCTTAAGATGAACCCCAAGAACCTCTAGCAATCCCTCGTTGGTGGAGCAGAGTAGGTGGAGGGCTGTAGGGACACAGGAGAGCTTGCAAGTACCGAGGTCCCTGCCCACGTAGATTTTGTAGGTCAGTAACCCAACCTTGAAAGTGATCCACCCACTGTACCAGTAGCCACTTTTTAGTTGAATATTATCTGTACCAATTTTATGGATGTTTAAATTGTTTTGTTGATAAGTGTATAAATTTAGATGATTTTGTATATCATAGTTGTATATTTTATGTACAAAATGTGTTATATTTAGTTTAGTGTTTTATTTCCTCCCACACCACTTTTGTATTACTGCTGGGATCAGCACATTGATGCCCACAACTAGGAGTAGTGTCTTTAAATAATTGCTGAAAGCAAATTAATTTTGATTGAGGCATGCCCTTTAAATTAATTAATTTTAGTGTACAATGTGGGCTACCTATGGGTGAACACACCTTGAAAAAGCAAATTTTTGGTGTGAAACATTGGGGAGGTGCTACTGCTTGGTTTGTAATTATTTGTTATTTGAAGTGTTTTATCCTTCCCAATATTGTGCTGGTTGCCAGCATTCTTTGTCAGTTAGCCCAACTCTGTAGTTTCTGAGTGCCTATTTTTAACCATGGCTCCTGACACATACTTCCAGTGCTACATTTTGCAGTCAGTTTGTGGGTTTATTGTAACTATATGTGCTAAAGAACTGTATTGAACTCAGTTGTATATTAATATATTTAAGTGGTGAGTGGTCTTTATTTTCTATGCATTTGGGTAGCTGTCCAGATCCCCTTTCTATCCAATCCTGGTTGATGTGTATATTTCTTTGTCCCTGGTTGTCTAGTTGTACCCACTTCCACATGTACCCTGATAAAGTGTCTTTCCTTACCACTGGTAATCTAGTGGTACTCCTCTTATCCAACACCTGTGCCAGTATATAGAATTAATTACCCTGATGTCTGATGGCACCCCTATTGCCCCAATCCAGCACCCACCCACCTCCCCCAGGAACATCCTCCAGCAGAATCCTCTGCCAGCCACTGCTTGCCTCACAAGTTTAGTCTATTTATATAAACTAGAAGCTATATACTGACATACAGGACATATGGTATGGCTCTTCAAACTAAGAGAAAGAGTTTGATGGGCCATCTGGCGATTACTGTGTACTGATGTACACTAGATGCATGTTATTTTAAATTGATAGACCAAATATATGGGGCAGATTGTGGTCACCTGTGGAGGTATACCATTGTAACAGTGACTGAAAGTGAGTAGCGTGAATATGAGCAACTCACTTTCAGTGCTTATGTATGTGGGCTACCCTGCAAGGGTAGCGACAGTGAGGAAGAAGTTGACAGGAAGAACAGAGGGAGAGCGGAAGAGGAGGGAGGTATGTAAGGGTAGTGTGGCACGAGGCTGAAGAGCTGGCACCATGGGCAAGTGGTGAGGGTGGCTGGCTGCAGTGGAAAGAGTGCAGGGTTCGGGTCTGCGGAGGGATACAGTGTTTTTATTTTTTATTTTGTTGTGCTCCATACTTTTTCAAAGATTCTCCCCCTCCCCACATACACCCCCCAGAGTTAATCATCTTTAGTCGGGGGGTATGGAGGGCACAGCGCCTGCAGAACAACCTTTTCAAGTTCGCCATTTTCCTTGCTGTGAGTGCACATTGCTTCTCTTTTTTTTTTTGGGGGGAATATGTACGTGCTTGCCATAACCACGAAAGTGCTATTCTGCAATCGCCATTATGACACGGAACCCCTGTGGAGTGGGTAGAGGGTTGCTAGCACCCAGTAGTATTCTTTCCATTAGTCTGGCCCAAATGAAAAGTTTGTGGTGTCCAGTTCCCAACACCATTTCCTAACCAATATATTTCTTGCATACAGTAGCAATCCTCCTCACCCTACCCCAAAGAAATTTACTAGCATATAGTAGCAACCTGCTTCCTCATCCTGCCCCAAAGAAAGATCAGGTAAACTCTGGGTATCCTCACTTTTCAGGGATAAGCTGCCAGTGACTAGATAAGTACCACTCTTTCACCCTCAGAGTAAGTCCAGGACATCCAATTGTATTTCAGCATCCTGCCCAAAAAGTTCCTGGCATTCAGTAGTACCCCCACTCACCCTGCTACAAAGAAAGTCCCTAGTTTCCAGTAGCAGAACCTCTGTAACTCATCCCCAATATAGTTTTGGTGTCCTGTGGCATGTCTTCCTTACACTGCCCCAATGAATGTCTCTTGTATTCACCCCTTCCTCACTATGCCCTAAAGAAACACTTTGATGTTTAGCAGTACTCCTTCCCTCATCCTTCCACAGAAAATGCCTTGGTATCCAGTGGTACCACCTCCCACACCTTTGCCAAATATAAATCCTCCTGTCTGGTGGGTACCCCTTCCTCATCCCCAGATGGTGGCTACTAGAAACCTACCATACACCTCCTCAACTGCCACCATCTGAACAAATTGCATCAATTCTGAATTATGAACTGCATACACAAACAGTGTAGTTCACAGATCCTAGTTGCTACAGTACATCATAAACCTGGTTTATAAAATGCATGTATATGCTATGTGCATGTATTTAGTGAACTTTTCCATTCAGTTTATATGGCTGCCATTTAAGGAAGTGATTGGTTTTAACTAGCCACTGTCTGGATAGGGTAATGGGATGCTAGCATGGGGGAGTGGGACTAACTGGGCCACCAGAGATTGTCTCCTAATGGCCAGAAAGAAAATTGATCCAACTGTCCTCTCAGGAGTATGGCAGGCAGTTCTCCCAAGGGAAATAAAGAAAAAAAAGAAACTACTTGTGATCCTTTTGTCCACTTGGAGGCATGGCAACAGTACTCCCAGGAAATAAAAATTGTGATCTGTCTGTCCACTTGGTGCAGGGCAGTCAGTCCTCCTAAAGGTAAAGAAAACAGTTGGGATCCAGCTGTCACCAACAGCAGGACAGCCAGAGTTCCTGAGGAAAAATTTAAAAACATTTGTTACCCAGCTGTCGTCGTGAAATAATATGTCATTTTCAACAGGAGTTTTTGTTGTTACTGACTAACTGGTTTATACATGATTTAAACAAAAACATGGTACATTTTGGAAAACCTGCTCTACCTCCTTTGTAATCTGTAACTTGTGCACTACCTAATCAATTGAGTAGAAAAGTTATGTAAGTCTTCCTTTAGTCAGTCACACAAATCTCTGAAAATTTCAGGCAAAATCGATCTCTTCTCTAGCTGTGAGCAAAAATTTAAATAGAACTACTGATCCATTGAACTATATATAAGGACTGGATATTCAATTAGGAGCACAAAGGCAGTGCAAATATTTGTCCTGTTCTTTGCTTGACCTTCTGGCTACTACATTCAGTTAGATAGTGGGCAGAACTATCTGAATGAATATAGGACCATGTTGGCAAAGCACTAAGTGAAACAGTGCTGCAATGACACAAGCCTCGACCACATATAGCCCACATGGAACAGTGTTGCCTGAGACTGGATAGAATCAAGACCCCTGTGGACTCTATTCAGCCACAACATACAAATGAGCCCATTGTGTATGCAAAGTGCTAAGTGTCCATTTGCATGTCCATTATGGGCTAATTTGCATTGAGTGCAGCAGCCTCTTAGTGCCCTTACAGTGTCACCTATTGTAAAATAAAACAGGTAACCCTCATATCTAGTTGTCTCTCAATCACATAATCTCATTGTGAGTAATTCCCTGGAGTCTAGTGGTACCCCACCCCTCACCCCGATTGCCAGAGCTTGTAATCACATACTTCCCTGGTAGTCTAGTGGTCCTCTCCAACAGCCCTCCACTCAACCCACCTGCTGAAATACCACCTCCAAACACCCCTCACCATTTTGGCTAGTGCTCATACCATTTCAATACAGTGACCAGCAGAGCCCTCCACTCACCTCCATGGCAGGCTGCCATAAAGATGTCAGTGAGCATGCATACAGTAGCAGTCTACTGTACACATACTCACTGATGCATCATATAGCGGCTGGCTGTGTCGATGAGTGGAGAGCTGTGTGCCAGTCATCTTATCAATATGATCTGAGCCTGGCCAGTGGAGTAAATTGGGAGTGTGAGAAGGTGGAATGGCAGTGGTTGGGTCATGTGGGGGCAGATTCATGGGAACACTGGACCACCAGGAAAGTATGTGACTATGAGATTGGGTGATTGGAAGGATGGAGGGATTACCACTAGACACTAGAGAATTATCCTCTACGATGAGATCAGGTGATCAGGGTGGGGGGTATCACTAGACACCAGGGAATTATTTTACCACAGTATTGACAATCAGCAGGGATGGGAAATCACTGGGCACCAGGGATATATAATGTATTGTACTATGGGCCATTGCAGGGACCACTGTACACCAGGGATTTGCTACTATTGCAGTTTGGGTGATGGTTGCGTGCAGCTGCTGTACAGCTGCCTTGCCATGAAGGGGTGGCAGGTGGGCTTAGCACTGCGTTAAAAGGTGATTTTCTGTGGTGGTAAATAGCACTGAAGATACTGCTGCACCAATACGCATGGAGGACCCCTTATCTACATGGTGCAGCAACATTATAGCACTTTTGTGTTGTGGCTCTGTGATTACACTTCTAGGGTTTTGGAACATGAGCCAGTTAGGAGTGCCAGAGCAAATCTGGTTCGTATACCCACTATCCCTGTTAGCAGGTGCGCCAATCTTTCAGTAATGGGCCCTTAGTCTTCTACACATTTTGTGTGTTCTCTAGAACCCGATTTTACTAATTGAGCATGGCAATAACCAGATTTTCAAACTTAAATATTTAAAGAACTATCATCATTTTAAACTTTCAATCTTCTAGGAAATTATTCCCAACCAAACTACTGCACCACATGAAATGTGACAATTTAAAGACCTAGTGTACTGCCTAAACTAATATTTGTTTTAAAAGCAGTCAGCTATTGCCTTTATATCTGATGTATTTTTTCTTTTCCCTTTGGTTAAATAGAAGATTGTTTACCTGATGTTAGCGATGTGATATGTGGAGCAGCACTCTGCCTGGCAGCTGACATATCTAGCTCTGTTTCTGCTTTACATCATCAGCATTGTGACCTCACTGTGCTTAGGAACAGCCACTCAGTAGCTGCCAGGTAATTTGCCTGTGATGTTACTGTCCATGAGATCACAATGCTAATGATGTTATGGGAGGAACAGGGATGGATACGTCAGCTGCAAAGCTAAGCAGTGTTCCACACAACCAGCATAATGCTATCATTTAGAAACATTTCTAATGTGCAGAAGGAAAAGTAAATACTTCAGAAATAAAAAGTTACAGCCGACTACTACTTAAAACTTTGCATCATTTTCCTGTCTGTCTGTACTGATTCCAGTAGCTCTTTAATAATTGAGTTTTATTTTTCTAGAAAAGGCAAACTTTCAGAGAAACATGGAGAAGAAATATAATTTTGCTGTTTTAATCAGCTATATCAATCAATCAATCAAAATCTTTATTTTGCTAGGCAGAACATCATTGAGACAAGTACATTTACATGATGGACCTGGGGCAAAACAATTGCCAACAGGGTTAAGACATAACAGGTTGAGTGAACGTATATAACAATTACATAGTAATAATAACATAATAGCATATAACCATCACATGTAACAAGATACTTCCACCAGAACATAACAATAGGTTCAGCAGAAGGTAGTGCCATTTAAATACAATTGCACAGATACAGATATATGGGCGTGAAGGTAATGAACTAAAGTTTATACAGTAAACATCATTGGAGGAGACATAGTGAGCAGAGCGGCAGTTCCTCTAAGCGTCAAAGTGTGAAGAAGACTGAGATGTAAGATCCTTTGATAAGTAATGTAGGCATGGCCTGGCAAGTGGGTGGGAAGAGGAGGGATATAAACTCAGAAACTGCTGAACTAATTCATACAAGGCTTTTCAGGAATGTAGATTCTATTACGAATACCAGACCTTGAATTTTAATTCAGATCTGTCAAAATCATCTTTGTGCAAACAACAAGCAAAAACATGGTTTAACATTGGACTACAGAGAAACCAGAACAATACTGGTGCTACTGCAAAAGTATAATACTAATCAAAAATGTTATTACTGGATCTTTCTGAGCTCTCCAAGGTATGTTAGTTTTAATGGTAATAACTCATCCAAAATGACACTCTGAAATTTGAGTGAAACCCTACCCTCAGTCTCAGTTTCAGTTTAAATAATGCATTTGCATTACTATGCTGGTTTAAGCTTTATGTTACTGTATACAGTGTATCATAATGATGTTAAGTCAGTACTGTGTATGTAGACACCTTTGCAACCTTGCATTTCCCAGTTAATTACTATTGTATCGAAAATTGTGCATGGGTTTGCATGGGAAGCCCTACAATGAAAGGCTGAGGATCTTAACATGTACACCCTGGAGGAGTGGAGAGAGAGAATGGACATGATGAAGACCTACAAGTACCTCACAGGGCTGAACAGAGTGCCGGAGGAGTCTATTTCAAATGAGGATGAGCATAAGGACTAGGGGACATGCTATGAAGTAGGGTGGTGGGGCATTCAGGAGATATATGAGGAAATACTTCTACACTGAAAGAGTGGTACATGCCTGGAACAGAATGCCAGCAGAAGTGATAGGGGTCAGAATGTTGGGGTGCTTCAATCATGCATGGGACAAATATTTTATATTCATTCATTCATGACTAGGATTACAAATACCTTTGAACCAAGGCTTCCTTGACAAAGGTTCCATGTAAAGAGGATACAACAAGAATAAAATAGGTGGAGCATATAAAAACAATGAAATGAGTACTGTCTAAAATACAGCTATTGAGTAGATAACAGAACAGTAATTGAGTAATTAGAGAAGTTACAAATGACACATGGTGCAAACATACATAGATCAACAATGAGAGTGCAGTCCAAAATAGACTTTGTCAAGTGCTAGAGACTGTCAGTTGCCAAACATTAATCAATATTTATTTTAATGAAGGATTTGCAGCAGCAGAGGTAGGGAGGAGGAAGGGGAGAAAGGAGGTGATGGAGTGAAAGGCAAGCAACAGAGAGGACAGAGGAGGAGGGTGAAGTGGGGGTGGCACCGTAGCCTAATACAGGCAGTCACATTTGTATAGTACTGCAAGGTGTGGCAAAGCATGGATTTCAAAGTGGCAAGTTTGGCTTTGGAGAGGACTTCATGTGCCAAGCCATTTAGCCAGTCTAGCGCCTATAGCCAAAAGTATGCTGGGCTTGTGAGGTACAACATCGAAGGACAAGGTAAGACCGCTTGATCATGCCTCAGGGTTTTAAATAAGCTCAGAAAATTGATTAGCACAAACTGCTAATCAATTGTGAAAATGAATAGCATATAGCTCAATTTGATTAGCAAAATTTAAAATGCCGAAATGCGTATATATGTAGATATACTGTAACCCAAATAAAATCTTTAATTAAAATCTGCCTGTCTTTACGTCCATCTGTTTTTATTACCCCAACACACACACTTCAGTACCACACCCTCCCACACTTGTCCCCTTGCCAGAACTACTTAAACCCCTCAGTGCCTCCATCTGTCCCTTTGCCAGACTAGGGTATCTGCCCAAAACCCCACCCATCTCGGCATCCCCTCCCCAGCCAGATGTCCCCTTTGCAAAAACTAAAGGTATGAGTCACCTGCCACAACCCTCCCCCACCATACATCTCAATCTTTGGCACTGAAATACGGTACATAGACACTCAAAATGAGGGACAATGACCATCACAGAGGACACAACAACAAGGCACTGAAATGAGGGACATGCAGACACAAAATAATGCTATGGAATCACTGGTTTTTCTTAGATGTCATAGTTTATTTCTGATTTGGGATATTATGAGTTATTGCTTTAAATGCTGAATTTGCAGCAGTTATGGCTTCATCTTTTCCATGAGGAGAGATTAGTTTTAAGTACAATAAGGGACAGCCCATAATCGGGGACAGCTGAGAGCAATGCCCGACCTTAAAACTGAAAGTGCCCCATAAAGCGATTGTGGCTGTACTGCCAGGGTTGGATATCTCGAGGAGGAGCATGACTGAAGAAACAGGAAAGAAGGGTCCTCTGCTGCCATCCTTTAATGGATGCCTGTTGCAATGGGCTATTCTCAATGGGGCATGAAAAGCAGGTTAAAATAACAGCAAGCTTTTTTTTTTTTTTTTTTTTTATACCTGGTGGTCTAGTGGCTGATGCTGGCGCCGCCGGTGGTTCGTTTTGCCCGCTCTCCGCCCACTCACTCACCCGCCCGCTACCCTGCCCACCTACTCAGTCGCAGTCCTCCACATCCTCCTGACTACTGCATCCACGAGTATGCCTTGCCGCGCACTGACTGCTTCCGGTTCCAGTTGGCAGTACGCTGGACCACACATTGAAACAGTGGGAAAAAAACCCACAGAAAAATGGATCTCCTTTTCTGCGATTCAAGCGAAATTTGACTAGCGTGATCAGCGGTTTCGCATGAACTGCGATGCGATACCGGCTATTTAAAACCATGAAGCTACATGTGTTATGTTGATTAGTTGTTGTAGAATCAGGGACTGGGTGGATGGAGGAGTTAGTGCAAGGTATTTAAATTCATGGACAGTTTCCAGGGGCTGGTTCTTGTTATTCCTGATAGGTAGGCCAATTTATTTTTAGTGTGGTGGCTTGCAAAGAGCGTTTTTTTAATTCATTATGAGTTTATGGCTGGCAAACCAGGATTCATCCTTAGTGAAATTATGCTGGAGCTCATTCAAGAGGGAAGTGGTTCAGTGTGGCTGGAGAAAAGAATGGCATCATCCACACAGAGAACCAAACTGCTGTCACAGGCTTTGGGTAGGTTGTTAAGGAATATGCTGAAAAGTAAAGGTCCTTGATGGACCCTTGTGGGACTCCTGAACAAACTGGGAGGCTATGAGATAGGGAGTTATTTATTTTGACCTGTTGTGTTCCATTATCAAAGTAGTTGTGAAACCAACTAGTCACTGAGAAGGAGCATAAGTGGAGAAAGTGATTCACAGTATTGCATGCCTTTGTAATATCGATATAGATTGATCCAACCATGTGTCCAAGGTCCGGGGCTTTGTGGATGTAGTCTGTGAATTCCAGAAGGGTTGTAGTTGTGCCATGAGCCTTTCTGAAGCTGTGTTGCTGAGGGGCACTGAATGTTATATTTGGTTAGGTACTCCATCAGTTGGTTGGTGACTATCCGTTATAGGACTTTTGATAAGGGTGGAAGTATCGAGATGGGGCGTAGTTAGGTGCAAAGTTCTGTCCCCATTTTGCGCACAGGTGTGACAACCACAGCTTTCCACTGTTGTAGAAACTGTCTTAAGGATAGAGACAGATTTAGAATGGTGGTCAGGGTTTTAACATAACACCTAGTGAGAGGTATATACTACTGTATATCTGGTTTTGCCTAGTACCCTGAGAAGATGCACACATTTTTTTAAATTCTATTTCCAATTTTGCCACACAAGCGGACACATTCATACAAATACATAATATAACACAAAACAGTACATTGGGTCAATTATTTCAAGTAGTCGATTCAGGTAATACAGTACATTTTGATAAGGAAGGAAAGATTTGATTCTTTTACTCTATAGGTCTCTAATCCCTTATGGTACAAAGTCATCTCTGTGTGACATGATATATATCACCACCTTAGCCACTGTATTTCCGTTTTCCCTACGTCAATTTATTATGGCTGTAAGTTTCTCCATCTTATATATTTGGGATACCAGGTCCTGCCATTCCCTGATCATGGGGGCCCTCTGATCTAACCATCTCTTAGGTATTGCTTTCTTAGCAGATAGTAGACAAACCAGTATTAATTTTCTGTTAGGCATCTTTCTTTGCTCTTTCTCTAGGATATAGAAAAAGTACATTTTCTCCGTTAGTTGAATCGTTGTCCCCATCAGATCCCCCATGGCTATTTCTAAATTATTTATAAAAGGTTTAATATTCTTACATGACCAAAAATGTGACTGTGAGAGGCTGGGACCTGTCCACAGCCTCTCCAACATCAACTATCAGACTTGAGTTATATTTTGCCTGGATTGCCGGAACTTTAAAGAATCTAACCACATTTTCCAGGCAAACTCTTTCCATTGATATGATCCGTGATGGTCTGGGCTTGCTAGCTGCTGCTTCCTTGGCTCCTGCTTCCCGGCTGATAATCTACCTTCATCTAGTGCTTTGTAGCTGGTATTCCAGGATATCCTCTACATCATTATATTCCTGCTCACCTAACAAAGCTTGTTGGCTGTTTCTTCAGTAGCATCTATTGTTTTAACATGCAGAGATGGAGGCTGAGATGAAAAGCGGCCTTCCAGACATCGCCCCAGTCTCGCCTGACAAACAGGCAAAGAGGTAAAACCTCTCCAGCAACTATCAGCTAAACAATAGACTACATTGGCGGCATCAACCCGCTTTCAGAAGAGCGTTTTTGCAAGAGCTGCAACCTTTGAGGCGCTCCTGGATATCGCTGCTGATCTAAAAAATATTCGTACTGAAATGGCTGAACTCAGAAGTGCATACGGCAGACACGGAGGCTCACACCTACTCTCTGGAGGCCTGGAGGGACAGGATGGATCCAGAAATCACTAAGCTAAGGCAATAAATCTCTAAACTACAACTCAAAACCAAGGATCTAGAGGGGTGCAGCAGGAGGAACAATATTTTGATCTTTGGCTTACCAGAAGGAGCAGAAGGTCCCTCTGCAATTTTATTTCCCAGAAACTTTTACCAAGATTGTGGGCCCTTCCCCACACAATCCTACCTACTTAATAGAAAGGCGCTGAGGTCTCTACATCAAAACCGAAAGAATGCCTCCCTCGCCCGATGAGCATTCGTTTTCTTAACTATCTTGAAAAACAGCACATTTAGGCCAAAGTCAGAGATCTACAATCTATACAATGGGAGGCAAGCGCCTAAGAATTACTCAGGATCCAATAGAAACCCCAAGGAAAAGAGCCTCTTTCACTCCATAGTCAGCAAGTTGATAGCTGCCAGTATTAAGTTTCACATGGCATATCCAGCATGTTTGCAAGTTTTGGTGGATGGAGCATGGCTATCATACGACTCGGCTGAACAGGCCAAGCGATCTCTGCAAGAAGTTGCTTGCATTATTTCAATCTTAGGATGGCTTTCTCTCTTTCTGGCCATCAAGGATCTATTTGCTCTGACTGTACCTCCTGCGATTTGGCTGGCCTACCAATGAGGAACTTGTTCTGAGAGATGTCTTTGGGCGAGGAGTTCTTCTCCGGTGTGGTGAGGACGATGGCGACCGAGGAGAGAGCGGAGGATGGTTTGTGGACCCGGAGGACTCTCTGTGACAATGAGGCACCATTTTCCTCGGATCCCCTTTTCCTGGTGCCATTTGTTTCCAGTGGGGACTCTTTCTGACTGGACAGTTTGGCCCGCTTCCAATATGGTTCCCCAGGGGAACACCTGCATATTCGAGAAGCTGCCTGTTATGCTTTTACCTTTTGGCGATGATTCTGCCATTATGATATGTATATAACTCTGGAAAGACTCATGTTACCTATTCTCCTGTTCACTACCCAAACTATTCTCACAGGTTGTCTCAGTTTCTCTCTCTATTTCTTGTTTTCTGGTATTTAGGGAGACAATTATATTCGATTAATATATTGGTGTTTGTCTCCTCTCTCTCTCTCTCTCTCTATAGGACTTTAGTCCTTTCATCTTTCCTTATTGTTCAGGTCTTTCTCATTATCTCACCACTCCTCTTGATACACCTATCTCTGGAACTTTTCTCTGCACTCTCGATAATCTTGTCTACCATACGCTCATATCAGCTTACCTATTAATTTTGTGGGAGAATGTAGAGCTGAATTTACTTCACTTCTGGTTTCGTAGGAATAAGAAGTATTATATGGAGCTTGTAGGTAGCTTACATATTGTTGGGGTACTCAGTTCGATTTGTAGATTAAACCCAAAGGCTTTTTTCTTTCGGAGGCGGGGGTGGAGGGGAGGATTTGGGCTGGAAAGTAACCCACCACATGTCCTGAAGTATGGGGGTAATACCCCAATTACTCTTGCTCTATTTGGTTTGGTATTCTGGAGATCCCTTTTGGCATGTTAGGCTGGTTTGCATTAATACTTAAGTTGGGTCTGGAAGGGTACCCAGTGCGGGCATTTATTACATTTATTATCCTCTATCAGGTTAGTAGTATTGGGGTAGTTAGTTATAATGGGGTACTTGTGGGCTCTCTACCATTAAACAAAAGGTAGCTTCCTTAATGGTGTCAAAGCTAGGTGGAGGGATATTTGTAAATAGTTATTTTTGGGGGATTAAGGGGGTTGGTAACTATGGTGTTCCATTATTCTCTATTGTTGAAGATGGGGTTTCCCGTATCTTGTAGTTGTCATCATGGTCAATAGTATGCTCTGGGTCTCCTCTTGGGTTTTCTGGGAATACCTATTTGATAAAATGTGTAAGATTGGTGGGGAAGGTTTAGCGGTGCACTCTCATAGTGCATTGTTTTGGTTATGTATTGTTCAGTATAATATCCAGTGGCTACAGGTTTGAAAAATGTATATCTTGGAATGTAAGAGGGTTCGTGATCTCAACAAGAGAATTCAGATGTTAAAACACTTATTGCTAAAGACCCATATCTCTTTCATTCAGGAAACTCATCTGCTCCACGGTGAAATGGGGGTTTAGCAGACTTGGGATTGGGCAAGTTTTTGCTGCTGGTAACTCATCTGTCAGTGGTGGCACTGCTATCTTAATTCACAAAGCGATAGCCTTTCAACTAAAATAATCGCTGATCCACAGGGAGATATGTTTTAGTCAAGGATTATTGGACTGCACTGAATTGGTCCTGGGGGTGTGTATGGGCCTATGGGGCAAATCCTATATTTTTCAGGAATTATCGACAGAACTACAGAAGTTCTTGATGTTCCCTTAATCCTGGGAGGGACTGGAACCTGCCACCCACACAAGATTTGGACAAATCTAATTCCTTGCCAAAGCTCCTTATTCAAACCCAAGGGCTCTTGCTGAATTTCTTGATACCAACAGATTGTGTGATCCCAAGCGTCTCTTAAACCCGAGATCCACGATTTCTCATTTCACTCTATGGTGCATTCCACTTGGTCTCAGCTGGATTATATCTTACTTAGTCATTCTCTCATACACGGTCATAATGAGTCCGCCCTAGAACCGACTGTTATATAGGACCATGCTGTAACATGGGTCACAGTTATGTTAAATCAAAACCTCAAAGGGACTCAATATGGCGGTTAAATACGCAGCTTCTAAAGGAGGATTATGTCATTACCAGGATCTCAGACATGATTCAACTTTTCACTGTAAATAACCAGGGTTCGGTCACTAGGATGGACCATGAATGGTGTGCCTAAAATGTTTTTTGTGAGTTGAGTTTATTAGGCTCTCTTCCACTCGTAAACGAAAGAGGTGGCTGCTATTTCCTTCTGAGTCAGATTCGCACACTTGAGTATTCTCTTACCTCTTCCTCTTCTCCTGATGTGCTAAAATCTTTGTTGAATTTGAGGAATCAGTATTCCCGTCTGGTACAGGAAAAAGCAGAGTTTCTTATTTTAAGAACTAAGGCAAAATACATAGAGCAGGGAGAAGGCAAGTCATCTTCTGGCGCGTCTGAGGAAACTAGAGGCATCCAGATTTATTCCTTGATCAATGATCCGGATGGAACCGTTAAAAACACACCAAGAGACAAAACTGCAGTTTTAGGCAGTTTATCTTTCTCTTATAGCCAATGTCTTGTATCCCTGTCTCAGGCTGAATTATTTGAGTATTTATCTGCCTTACCATTACCTACTCTCTCTCCTCACAACAAGCTTGTTTATCAGCTCCTATATCTCTTCAAGAAATCTTGTCTCGATCCATAAGCTTGCCTCGGATAGGGCCCTGGTCCAGATGGTTTCCTTTGAACTTTTACAAAGTTTTGCAAAGATCTTGTTCCCTACATATTACGTTTATATCAATATATGCTTTCAGGACAGGCTTTAGATCAATCCCTATTAGAAGCCTCTATTATCCTTCTTCTCAAACCAGATAAACCACCCCAATCTCCTTGAGTTATTGTCCCATCTCTTTGTTAAACTGTGACATTAAAATCTTGGCTAAAATACTTGCTAGCAGAATTGAAAAGGTTTGGACTCCGCTTCTTAGCCAAGAGCAAATTGGATTCGTGTCAGGTAGAACACCTGCTGACCATCTTAGTAAATTAGGCGTACCTGGTTCAGGTGGCTAAGGCGTCCTCCTCTCCAATGGCTCTCATATCTCTCAATGCTGAAAAAGCATTTGATAGAGTGGATTGGAACTTCCTGTGGGCTACGTTGCAGACAATGGGCTTTCCTAATACCTTTATCAAATGGATTCAGACTCTGTATTCCTCTTCTCAGGCAAAATAAACTGTAATGGAGTCTTATCAGAGGCATTCCCTCTTTTTGGGCACAAGACAGGGCTGCCCGCTCTCCCTTTTCTCTTTAATATATATCTCGAACCCCTGATTAGGAGGTTAAACTCCTCCCCTTAGTCACTGGTATTCCAATAGGTGATAGGACTCCCGCCCTTTCAGTTTATGCAGATGACATATTGCTTCAACTTTCAGATCTAGTCTCCTCTTTAACAGAAGCACTGCATATTATTGACACTTTCGGGAAATTTTCAAATTATAAACTCAATATTACTAAAACTGAAATTTTTCCCTTAATTCTTTAACATATAGCTCAGCTTTCAGCGATTTTGGCATGAAATGGACTCCCAAGTCCATTAAATACTTGAGCATTTATATTACCTTGGATTTACCATTCTCCACAAACTTAACTTAGAAGATCTATAGTCAATATTCAACAAGACTTATCATGAAGGGACAAGCGCCCTCTCTCGCTCTGGGGTAGAATTAATGCCGTCAAGATGAGCGTCCTACCTAGACTGTTTTAATCCATTAAATCTGTTGGATGTCTGGTTCCCGGTCCTTCTTCAATGCATCCACTCTGACATTAGTTCCTTTATTTTGGCAGGACAAGGCGTTTAGAAAATCCTACAGTAGCTTTCTTTACCCAAGGAGATGGGGGGCTACCTCCTCACTTCTTGTTCTACTACTGGGCCTGTCACCTCTATAAGTCTGGGAAATGGCTTTCTTAACTGATCTTTGTGCTCACCATGACTATGTTCCTATTTGGCTACTTATAGAGTCTGACATTCTCACTACCCATAACGTAGCCCCCTCATCGCTCTTTTATATGGCCTTTAAAAATTGCCAAAATCCCTGCAGCCCTTCCAGATCGGTACCTCGCTAAGAGTTCTCTTTCAAATGTTCAGATTCTATACGTCACGTTCGAGTTCGGATCCTTCTCAGCCCCTGTATGCCAATTTGAATCTCAAATAGGGGAGCCTCCATAACTAGGCGTTGGCTATCTCTTCCCCTGAGCTTACAGTGGCAGATTTCTACTCAAATGGTGTTATACTATCTACTGAGGAGATTCTCATTAAGCTGGGCCTTAAGTCACTGGCTGTCTTTCAAATTTTACAGCTTAAACACCTACTAATTAAGGTAATGGAAACGGTGTAACCCCTCTCGTATGAAGCTTTTCTCAAACAAATAAAGACTTTGGCTTGTAAATCCCATGGCATTTCCACGGTATACAAGCGGATTCTCACTTTCAGTCTCATTCGATTGCCCATTCTCGGTCTGGCAGGTTTCATTCCCTGATGAAGCTATTAACTGGCATACAGTATGGACAGGCCTATACACTTATCTCACCCAGGACTGATACAGACTTACACAATACTGTATCCTAAATAACATGTATTATACTCCAGTAAAATTAGCCCGAATGAAGAGGCTTACCTCCAGCATCTGTTCTAGGTGCAATAAAGAGGAAGGCTTGCTCCTTCATATACTGTGGTCTTGTGAAAGGATATCCCCATTGTGGAACCAAATTCAATCCTCTCTGGACCCTTTGTTGGGTCTACAGGCCTTTTCTCCCTGTCATATGTATCTTGGGGATTATTCCAGAATTCGGTGAAAGAGATGGTTTCACATGGCTTTAATCTCTATGGCGGTCAAAAACTAGTGCTTAGACACTGGACGGATCAAGTTACCATTTCCTATGCCGAATGGTTGCATGAAATATCATTTGCACTCCGCCTTGAACATTTAATTCGCTGTATGCGCATTCGCCATCTTTTAACAAAAATGGGGAAGCTGTATGCTCTGTATTTATCTTGATATGATCTCTCTGTTTTTGTGAACCTCTCCTCCCTCTCTAACTATATTTCAATGACTGCTCTTGCTGTTCCTTTGTTAACTTTAGGACAATACGGGTAGATAGAGTGCACATGGGGAGGATATGGGAGGGTGAGGGGGACTTTTGCGGGGGAGATATTTTAGGGCTTTCTTGGCAGTGTACATGGATAGTACTGCATTCAATCAACAAATGTTGTTGCAGTGCAATATGCTTAATAAAATATGTTGAATTTAAAAAAAAAAAAATGATCCGTGCCCACTCTCAGATATTTCAGGCATATACCCCACTCTGTGTGTTCAGCTGCAACCCCAGGTCTTTTCTCAGGATAGCTTAATCTTATTTAAATCATGTTTATATATTTGCAAAACAGCCTCATATAAATATGAGATCATGTGTTGCAGTGGAGCTATTCCCTGTAAGACACCTTTAAAAATCTCAAAAGGATGGATTCTCCTCCCTGGTGTTAAAAAAAATGGGAAATGTCTTTATGTATGCCACTGCTTGCATATATATCTAAATATGTCTCTAGGTAACAAACCATATACCCTGCCATTTCCTCAAAGGTCATTATCTCCCTTTATGGAAAAATGCAATATTATCTGTATCACCATCCTTGCCCAGGTATTAAAGACATGATCTAACCTAGCTGGCTAGAAAGTTTGCACATTTGGAAAGGAGTAAAATAAATCTTTTCATGGGCGGTCTGTTTGGAAGTCCACAATGTTCGCCAGCAGGACAGCGTATTTTGTGTATGGGTTATCCGTGATCTGGTCTATTGGGATTGGTGGCTGGCTCAGAAGGATTTTATCTAGATTAAATAAATCCGCCTCTCTTTTCCAACTCGCACCACTTGCATCATAATTTCTTAAGCCACAGAAAAATTACTCTAAGTTGTGCAGCTAAGTAGTATTTATAAAGACATGGCAACTAACTTCGAGGAAGCTGCAGTGTCTGATATTTCACTTTGGGTGGATGTGAATTCCATATGTATCTGGAGAGTCTTTCATTTATTTCCTTAAAGAAAGATGATGGGGTGCAATGGGTAAACAGTCGCCAAGTATAAAACCTTGGCAGAACACTGATTTTTAAGCCTCTACCTTTTGTATTAGTGACAACGGAACCATATTCCATCGTTCCAGGTCTGATGTCATCTGGGTCAACATCTGGTCATAATTTAGACGGTATAGTAATCCAGGCTCTAGTGCAAGCTGTATCCCTAAATACTTCAGATGTGGAGCATACCACCTGAGGGAATCTCTGTTTTGTTGTAGCCATGGGAGAATAGTTTACTTGGATGACCTCTGTCTTGCTGGTATTGACTCTCTATCTCGCTGTCTCCCCAAAGTTCTGTAGCAGTGACCATAAGTGTGGCAAAGACTGTTCAGGAGACGTGAGGTATATTAACAGGTAATCTGCATAGAGAGCAAGCTTGTGATTATCTCCCCACCTCCTCCGCCTGACACAGCCTGGGCGAGAAGATATTTTTAGCGTCAGCCAATGTGATTTTCCTAAAATATTAAAAACTTTGCCTGGTGGGCAACCTGATTGCACCCCTTTGCCTGAGGTTCGCAAATGAGCACAATATTCAAAGGGAGCAGTTGCATGCACTACAAAGTTAGTATGCATGCAAAAGAAATAATATGACGTGTTGGGCAATGAAAGGGCAGAGACACAAATCCTGGTGCAGTGCAATATTCAGCCTGGTAGTGCTGCACAAAGGGTATAGTGCAGGCCACCTTCTGCTGCACAATTACCACCGAAAGGAAGCCCGATTTATTCCAGGCAACCCTAGCAGCCAGCAGAGCCATTAAAGTCAACAACTACATTGGGAGTTGAGGAAGCACACCTGTTTTCTGGTGCCCATTAGTCTCCCCATCTTCTGATCCCCATCCCTGGGGAAAGTACATATGTCTCTGGTGACCAGCCCCCACCCCACCCACCCTCCAATTCCCATCATTGTAGAATAATATATAGTCTCTACTGTCAGTGGCTGAGGTACTACCAACCTTACAATAACTCTTCACTACTGAAAACTGTCAGTCATTTGGTGGCTAGTCATACCCCCCAATCACTCACCACTAATTTTTTTTTTATTTTATTTATTTCACACAAAACCCTTTAGGTTGTGCCTATTTTGAAAGGGACTAGGGTGAGATACAACAGAGGACAGCAACATGCATTTAAATGGCATACAAATTCATAAAGGGCCATGAGATAATGACATTACAATAAGTATTCCAATGTGGGATACTAATGGAACAATGAGGAGGTTCTAGCAAAGTAATAACAAGCAATACAATATAATACAAACACAATCTCGTATTTGAGCTAATATAGTTGCTCTAATGCAGCCAGCAGTATAATACACCCTGAGAAACAATGAGTCCTGGGGAGACAGGGCTTAAATGGGGTTAGTAGTAAAGATTTACAGTTACTTGACAAAGTCAGGTGCTTGAGGTGAAATGTTCGGACGGGGCAGGTTACAGATCAGTGATACCAGTTTCAAGGACTGGGAGGAGTGATTGATAAAAAGCTGGGATTTGAACTGATAGAGCCAGTGGATTTTAACATGAGGAGCAGACGATTCCAAAGTTTGGCAAAATCTAAAGAAGAAGCAGGATTGACCCAAAGTTGTTTTCCTATGGGGTAATACCAGTGTATTTTATTCAGTCCCCCTTGTGTCATATTTTTGTTCAATTGGATGGAGTAAGGCCTGTACACCAGTGGACAGCAAGCCAAGAAGAGCTTTTGCCAGTAACAAGAGTGCTGTATTGTACTCTCAGGCCAAGGATTAGCCAACCAAGGTCACTGTAAGTACAGGGTGAGAGTCCTGCCTTAGGTTGAGTACAAAGTGAAACACACTGTTCAAGAGACTGTTGACCCAGGAGAGCACACTGGCGTTAGCAGATTAGAAGACCACCAAATGATAGTCAATTATGCCGATGAAGTAGCATCTGACCAGGAGTTTCTTTGTTTCAGTCAGGAAGCTATTCCGTGTCTGTCACGGTAAGCTTAGTCTCGAGTTGGCTGTCCTGACTAGAGTGTCAATGTTAGATGCATAACAGAGTTGACAGTCAATGATGACTCCCACATATTTGAAGGTCTTTAGCTATTCTAGGGAGGGTCCTGAAGAGGAGGTATCGTTAACAAGTGGGAGGATGGTGATTTACTGCAAGTGGCAAACAGCACACATTTGGATTTGTTTGGGTTCACAATGAGTAGACTGAAGTGAACCCCTTCTGGATCACCGAAAAGTCAGATTGTAGCCTCTGCTGCACTGTTCCTAGGCATTTGTCCATAGAGGAGATTACAGCATCATTGGCATACAGCAAAATATTAATGGACTTACAGGCTGCGGGGAGGTCATTTATAAAAGGCAGAAATGAAGGCAAGAAATAATGGCATGCCCTGGTGGGTAGGTTTACCCCCTACCCTGAAATTTTTCTCCTGCAAAACCATCAGTTCCTGGTGGCTAGTGGTAGCTCCCACCCTCATAACTGCCCCTGTATTAACAGACTGATTACCACCGCCATCCTCTAATAGCTGACTCCATATGACAAAAATAATTCCTGGTGTCCACGGCATCCCAGCCCTCCAGTCCCCATTCCTGGTAATGAAGAGTATGCCTCATATAACAACACCCCACCACCCACAATGAGCAAACCACCCTGTTACCCCCATACCTCCATCCCCACCAGTGCTGAGGAGATCAAAGATGGTGACCAGCATAGCCCTCCTCTCACCACTGTTGCCGGCTGTCAACTGACCTGAAATGGAGCATGTGTCCTCTGTAAAGTGAAGGAACACATTCTACCACCAAACAACAGACCCCACAAAGCACATTGCAAGTGCATTTCTGACACAAAATTACTTGCGCGTGAGAAATTTCATTTCGGTATTGTGTATGCATTTTAGGAAGCTCAGACAACTTTGTATGGGCTGCAGTTTGGAGGTAATGCATGCTCCCTTTACTATGCAGAGAATGTGCACCCCTTTCAGTTCAGCTGGTGGCTGGCCATTGTGGTGAGAGGAGGGCTGTGCCCATCACCATCTTGGATCTCCCAGAACCAGTGGGGACAGAGTTATGAAGAGTGGCCAGGTGGTTTGCTCATAGTGGTGGTACGGGAGCTGCTGGATGCTGCAGGCGAGTTACTGGGGCCCCAGTAATGATGACGAAAGACATTGGTCAGCAATACGTTGAAGGAAAATGTCCAGCAAAGAATACAAAATCCAGCAATACAAAACAGGAAATCAGCAGTTCTACCATTTTGTGGCACTTCACAGCAAGCACAGGCTCCTGCCTTTGTCAGGGATGCAATTGAAACCACCGCTGCCCCTAACGAAACTAACTCTCCTGAAGAGAAACCATCAACAGTCAACTTCAAAAACTCCAACAGTTTTTGTAACCCCACAACATCACATCACATTCCCAATTACAACACAAATGATGAAGATGAAGACAACTTCCTGATCTTCCTCAGGCAGATTAGCACAACAGTGTGCCGAATGCAGCCACAACCTCACAAACAATGTCTCCTGCTGCAGTTGCAACCTCAAAGCCTGCAAAAGTGAGCCTGCCAGCAAAATAAACAAGAATATTGAGATCCCAGTTGACAGGTACTTCCATATTGGCACACTAAAAGAAAATATCCAAGTAGATGTCTACAACTATACTGCTAAATAAGAGTCAAAACTGTTCTTTCTGATTGCCTCGTCTGTTAATAAATTCAGCCTACAGAGTTATACAATTGCTTCCCCCATAAAAATTTAATTTTTAACTGTCATTAAATGTTCTTAGTTTTATCGTATTTTACTATTTATGAAAGAATTTTACTAATTCAAGAAACATATTTTAAACAAATGATATTTATTGAAGCTAGTCACTGTATTCAGTGACTGTTATATCTCAGTTCATATTTAAAATGTATTCAATGCATTTTATCATTATAAAGTTAATTTTAAAATGTAAAAACAGGCTTTGCTTCCTTCATACAGTTGTGTTAGTATAACGTCCATTTCATAATCACTGTAAGGTACTCGGCGGGGGGGCATTGTGAAGGGATAAGAGCCGTTCTTGGCTGGTGGAGGCACTCAGCCTTTGGACCCCTAATTCAACCTGCCCGAGGTGGGCTGTTATCCCACCAGAACGCCCCTCCCCATTGTGCCTTATAGCTTAAGTAACACATTTGTTGGTCCTTAAAATAACAGGTCAATAATCTGTTAAAAGAATAAGCAAAATTGGTAAATGCATAGGACACTTGATTATACTGAAAGAAGCATATTTATAGAATAAAAAGCTTAGCATAATCATCATGCAATGCCACTTAACAATAAACACCTTTGGAGCAAAGATAAACTGGAATATTGGCAAATGAATATGTGTGTGACTATAAAGACATTTCTCAGTTTATATGCATGTTCTAGTAAATTGCTTTTAAATAGAAAAGTGGTTCTCCATTATTTCTTTTCTTTACAAAAAGTCACCAGCCTTTCCTCCAGAGTTTATCTTTATGTTTCCTTATCAATGTTAACAGTTTTGTCTCTGTAGTTTAAGAGGGCAGCTAATCTTTTATGCCTCAATTTCATGTGTTTTAAACCTTCAAAGGAAAAAGGTGCTTTGGATTAAATTCTGAATTATTTATAAACTAAAACAGTCACAGCCTAACTAAAGGCTGACAGATTTAAAAAGACACATAAAACTATGTCTTGACAAATAATGTAAAGTGTTTTGCCCTTTTCCTCTATATTTTCTCATTACATTGCAAATGTCACGTGTATTAGTTATTAAATTGGTTAGGTGTCATATGTTAAAAATACAAGTGTTTTTATCTTTATGAAAATTTTAGAAGGGTAGCATATTTGAAGACCTTTTCCCACTAGCTGCTGTCCTTAATGACTTGTTTTGTGTTTAAGGCATTGTGCACAGTTGGGGTCAACACATTGCATTAGAAGGCTTTCCTTTTGTTGCAGATAATGTTTTGATGTATAGATACAGTCTGTCTTTCTAAAGATAAGGATTTTGCTTGAAATAGATATTTTTCATATTGCTTCTCAGTGTATCTTTTAGTTCTTACTGTGCAGTTTCTTTCAAGAAAATCTGCCTGCAGAAAATGATCCTTACAATAAAACAAGTAGCCAAATATGGCTGCAATAACAAAACTATTTTCATTTATCTTTAACTTTCTTTTTCTTGAAAGCAGAATTTTCCCACTTAATATTTTCAAAGTCACAGCATTATTGGCATAGAACTCCTTGTCTTAATTTTTTATGATGTACTGTAAGCATAGCACACTGTAAATTATTAGTGAGGACACACACAAAACCATAGTGAGACTTTCAAATCAACACACAAACATGTAGTAATTTTTTTGATTTAACACACACTGGACCAGAATTCTGAAAATAAAATAATATAGAGAATAATATCTATACTTTTAAAATAATATAGCAGTGCTGTGAAATGTTAAAAACTCTACTTTATATGATACGTTATGACCAAAAGGTGACCAAGGTGGCATTATCACATGGAATGAATAGGCTTACATGAGAAATCATAATATTTTTCTGTGTTACTGACAACTTAGAAAAGGTTTCACTGTTTTGATATAGAACAAGATAGATCTAAATATTTAGTAAATACTACGGTTATTTTTCTATTGGAAAATATATTATTGTTTGAATTTCTGGAAAACACAAGAATTTCTTATTACATTGCTCAGAGGTACAGTATGTACTATAGTTATGACTAAGATCTACAGTATAGTAAAATTAGTTTTCTAATTGTTTTATAACTACTATAATCATACAAATAATATATTTTAAACTGTTTTCCTTCTCAAAACTCAGTTGCTTACCTCTTGTAAAACAGTGTGGCATAGTGATCAGAACACAGCATTTGCAACAGCAGTATGGCATACTTAGGTCAGATATTCAAAACTTTGCCCTGGGCTAAATTAGCATTGCCTGGCAGGCAAACTTAGCCTGGAGCACAAAGCAAGCTATACAGAAAAGGAAATAGCCCGGTGCTAATCTTGCTGAATATAGCAGTCTAAGGAAGCCAGGCAACCCGGTCTGGGAGTGCAGGGCAAAAATAGCCGGGAAAAAGACAGCATTGAATATAGCAACAGGGAAGTGCAAACTGCAACTGCAGTTCATTAGACTCTGTAGCAAGCCAGTGCTGCAGGTGGAGAACATTGTGCGTGATTGCACAGAGATGTCTCACTGCTACTGCAAACACATTTATCAACCTCCTGCCTCATAAATCAGGGACAAGGCTTAAAATAGAGACAAAAGTTTAAAATCAGGGACACACCTTAAAAATTGGTAATATCCACTCAGGAAGCTGGTAGAATAAGGGGTTTAGTGTAAAATGCATTTTCTAGGGAAGAACACATCAGTAACATTAATGTTTGACATTATTTATGCTTACAACCCCACTGTTTGGTCACAGAAACATAATGTTTAGGAGGGACAGAGTAAGATTTTGAGGTAAAATCAGGGACGTTCCTGAAAAATCAGGGACAGTTGAAAGGTATGACTGCAAACAACAATGTAAGCCACACACTGCAGAACTGTGCTATGCTGAAGTGAGGTTTGCCTGGGGCTAACCTGATTGCACAGTGCTAACACATTAGCCCGGTGCAAACTGGTTGGCCCGGCAAACAGGAGCTATATTCAAAGCTCCCATGCAAATGAGCCTACTTTTACATAATCCATCGCAAACAGGTACATTTGCATCTCTATGAAGTGCTGCTTAGCATACATTACCAAGCAGTTTGCCCGGTGCTACTGCATGGAGCACAAAGTTCCCCTTTGGTCAGAATGGAGTACAGGCTGGATGCTGCAGGTCAAGGCAAACCCACAGCATCCCCTGTTGGTCAGAATAGAAGTACAGGCTGGAAGCAGCAGGAACTATGTGCTGCCAGGCAGAGTTGGTGCAGTTCTGACCTATTCACAATCGAATGGAAAGTAATGTCCCTGGTAGTCTAGTGGTCTCCCACCCCCTGCATGCATCCTGACCCATTTAGAATAACATAATATTAATATTCCTGGTAGTCTAGTGGTCCCCCACCCTCTGCACAAATCCTGACCCATTCAGAACAACATAATATTAATATCCCTGGTAGTCTAGTGACCCCCTGCATGAATCCCTACCCGTTTTGAATAAAATAATATTAATTTCCCTGGTAGTCTAGTGGTCCCCACACCCCCTGCATGAATCCCAACCCATTTAGAATAAAAATAATATTAATTTCCTGGTAGTCTAGTGGTTCCCCACCCAGCAGTGATGCCCCTTTTGCCCAGGAACACTTTACAAAATAACCAGTGACTGGCTCAGCCCTCCTCTCACCACCACAGCTGGCTGCTGACTGAGGTACTGTCATCAGCATACTTGTGTATCTGTGAGGACACACAAGGTGGGGCCAAATCACACAAGTTGGAAAGAAGGACTGAATTGAGGATGCAGCCTTAGAAGACTTCAGACCTGTAGTATTAGACCTCATAGCCATCACAGAAACATGTGACACAGTAAAAAAACTGGGACTTGGCATATCAGGACACACCATATACAGGTAAGATGGTTGTAAAGGAAAAGGGTGGTGAGTCCTATATGTTGTTACACCTGGGTTATGCCCCCTATAATCCCACATACACCCCACACTGTATTCCTGGTCTATTGTACTGTGATACTGCTAGTCTGCACCAACATGTAGAATATGGGCACCCATCGATAAGCATGAGTGCTAGGAATGTGCTTTGCTGCTAAGATATGCTAATGTTTATCATGCCTGATTCATTATACCTCACTATAATACAATTATCTAGATTGTTTGTTTTTCATAGACATTCCATACATAATCTACCCAATTACTGATATGATGACTCTGAGGATCATCAGTGATTATTGTATATTTACTGTATATTCTCATATAATCATATGTAGTGTGTTTTACACTCAAGCAGATATGCCACGTGTAATATAACCCTGTCAGCAGTTCTATTTGTCTAAGCAAGCTGGCAGAGAGAAAAGCCTTTGTTATGTCTTTGTCTTACGCTGTATGTAAGCAAGGAATTCCACATGTAGTTTGAACTCATCAGCATTTCTTTTGTCTATGCTATAATGCAAATGGAAGCATATTCTGTCTCTCATGATACTCATTAGTAATTCTGTCTCCTAAGTCATCATCCAATGGAAAATGAATTGGAACCAATACATATTGTTCCTTATCTCTGTAACTGTGAGGTAATTTCTGTTGCCATGCTGTTATCTGTAGTATATAGTTGTCTCAACCCACTGTAGCTTCTCTAGAAGATTGGTACTCTCTAGAAGCGTGGAGAGCTGGAGCTGGGAGAGCAAACAAGATCTCAGACAACCCAAGATCTACAATTCTGGAGATTATGTACATTCTTCAGGAGAGTGGTGAGAACCCATCCCCCTTGTGATGTTCTCTGTCACATGCTTGGTGTAAGTAGTATAATAAACTTTATTAGCACTCCTTGCTTGTTTACAAATGTTCTTGGCAGAATCCGAGACACAAGAATCTGTATTATTATTATTTACCCTACACACCAAGAGTGTTAAGGCAACAATATCAAGGAAGGCACAGAGGTGGTAGAGGAGGGTCCCTCTGGGAAGAGAAGGGAGACAGAATCAATATGGGTGCAGCTCACAACTAGAGATGCAGCAAAGTTTTACTCCTAAGCTGAAGTAAATGCAAAGTTGCCTACTTCACATCCATTTGGGGGCTACGTGAAGTCTCCACTGAAAAGGGCCACTTTGCCCGTAAAATGACTTGGCGTTACCAATTTCGTTTCACTTCACCATATTTTCCAGAAAGGTGGAGTGTGTGAGAACTGAAACAGCCACAGATCACATGACTCACAATCTGCAAGTCAAATGCTGGAGGCAGAAAGTTAATCAGGCAAGACAGTGAACCAGTTTTACCTTCCCTTGCCAAGTGCTGGAGAAACAGCTACCTGTGTGTCAGGAGAGTGAGAGAGAGAGAGATTTATATTGTTGTTTAATTTGCTTATCTGTTGCATTTTAGTGCCATATATTTAGTGCCACAGCCTCAAGGCACGAGATTTAAGATTGCTGCTCTTCTCTCCAAGGGTTGCCAGATGGCTCTCTGAGAGCCCAAAGGTTCTGCCTGGTGGGTGGGAACACAGCCCTCCCCACAGCCTCAAGTGGTGAGATTTAAGGTACGGATTCTGTGATCACAACAAGCTTGGTGGAGAGACAGCCGAGAGGTTCCACTGATGCTGCGCATCAGCTACCCCACTGCCCCACCACCCATGGTCAGCTTTGAAATATATAGCTCTTGTCATGTGGCTGCAGAAACCTGTCAGGCTACTTTCTCATCAGCACATTATCTGCTCTGGCCTAGATATATATTCCCAGCTTTAACAGTTGCACCCCCATAGATTCTGTACTCGCTCCCAGTGTCCACTTACCTTCATTACAACTCTCCCTACCACTTTCTTTCTTCACACAGCCCTACACTGAAACATGGATCCAAATGCAGCTGTTCCTACTATGCTGCATCCTTCTTCCAGCTATGCCCTTATCACCCCTTCACCATTCTCCTCACCTCCCCACCACAAAAGAACCATTCACCCTCCCTCCTCCACCCTCTCACCCTTCCCCAATGCTTACTCTTCCCTTCGCCACCTCCCTCCTTCTTGATACCCCTCCCATTCACCCTTTCCAGCCTCTCCTCTATCCACCTCTCCCTGGAGGCTCTATTCTGATGTCTAAACCTACTTGTGTCTCCCTCTAAACACTGTTCTGGCACATCCAAAGTCAGTCCGATACCACATACTCCATCCTCCTATTACTTTGCAGGTGAGATTCATCCCAACCCTGGCATATCTGTGCCCAGACAAACCCCACCTCCTTCTCCATCTCTACTGGCCAGCCCCCATGCCTCACCCTAGCTCACACCCAAAAGGCCTCTGAATTTTTCACCTCAATGCCAGGAGCCTCCTCCCAAAATGGATGACGAACTGTGTGGTCACCCAATATCACCCGGATATACTTTGCATCACAGAATCGTGGCTATCTGCCAAAATTCCTGACTCCTCTCTCACCATTCCTGACTACAACATATTCATTTAGGACAGAGACAAATCAGGTGGTGGAGTGACACTGTATAGGCACTCCTCTCGTGCTCTATCATTTTAAGGAGTCCTGTCCTTCTCATTAATCTATCGTGGAACACCTATCCTTCCCCTTCTCCTCCCCATCTACAGCTGGGGCATGTACACCCAAAGTCTTTGCCCGACTCCAACCTCAAGGCCATAACTTCCATCTACACCAATTCATCTAATGGTAAGCTTGTGTTACTAGGAGAGTTCAACCTTGTCTGGTTCTCCCCACCACCAAACCTACCACTCTTAAGATCGAAGCCCTAAATCTATCCCAGCTCATCCCGATCCTACATGGCTGTAAGTATAGCCTAGAGGTTAGAGGAATAAGGTGTGAATGAGCTTGGTACATCCAGCAGACTAGACCAGAGTTTGATTCTCACAACCTCCACTTGCATACTGTGCGACTCTGAGCAAGTCACTTAACCACCCAGTGCTCCTAGGTCACCCCTGAAAACAGGCACTTCAGGGTTTTAAATAACTGATTAGCAGTTTTTTGGGAACATTGCTAACTCTTTGGAAAGTATTTATATAGGTTTTCTGGAAGTGTTATGCTTGTTTAACACAGTGAGGCAAGTGCTATGCATTTTCACAATGTTTTAGCACTTTTATGAGCAAAGCAGCTAATCAATTTTTGAGTTAAATAAAACCCTGCACTTGTGCCTAGTGGGCCTTACCTGGTTACCACGACTAAAATAATTAAAAAAAAAAAAAAAAGAATCGGTCCCAAAACCACACCCTCCTGGACTGAATCTAACCTCACACTCCCACTGTATCTCTGCCACTGGTACATTCTCAGATGCACTCAGTGACCACTGTGTCACTTATTGCATCCTCACAATCTACTCTCCACCCTCCCTGCCCCAATTTTTATTTATTTATGTTTCATTTTGTTGACCGGTAAGTGTACTAGACAAATCCTGCCTATTTTCAGGCACAACCCGGGAAGGGGATACAGATGAATGCCAACTGACCTTGAACCAGATTAAGCTGTTGGTGGTATTTTTTGTGAATGGAGGAAATTTGACCATTGCACGGAAATTCCTCTGCTCTTTTCAAGAGGTGCCATGGGATCTTTAACATCCACCTGAACTACCATCAGAACAGGCAGATGGGACCTCCGTTTAACATCTCATCTGAAAGGCGGAAAGGAAATTCATCTGGTCTGCTCCCCTACACCACCTAAACGACACTGCCATACTGCAAGACCTTACCAATGCAGACTGGCTACCAGTTTTCTCCTCGCAAATGTCAACCTGGCCCTTGCTCAATTCTGTAGTATCTTCCTGAACATGTGTGACTCTCACACTCCCCTAAGAAAAGCAACAGTTAAATGCCACCATCACCCCTGGGTTACCGTTGAACTCATCGCCTTGTGACAATCCAGGGACAAAGCCTGGAGACTCTACAAAGCCTCCTTGCTGCTCATGACCTGCAGTCTTATAAACACCTTAGAAATAAATGCACTAAGGCCATCCAGCAATCTAAATCTTCCTACTTTAAAGCACAATTTATTCAACACCAGAACCCTCAAGCTTCCTTCTGGAAACTCAAACTCCTGCTCAACTCCCCCAATGAAACAGGCATGTCCGACTCTCAGATTAGATGGTAATTCCTTCTCGACCATGCTGCCATGGTCGACCTCTTCAACAAGTTCTTTGTTTCCTGTGCCCTCTCAAACTCCTCCTTCCCTCCCCCAACTTATCTGAACCTTTCTTCCCTGCTTCTGGCTTCGTCTTTCAAGCATCACACCCTTGGAGGTATACAACACACCTCTCCCTCAACCATTCCAAATTGAGCCCAGACGGTATCCACCCCAAAATGCTCTGCTTCTCGGCAGCTGCAAGCATCACCCCCGACCCACATACTAAACCTCTTTATCAACTGCCACTGTTCCTACAGAGTAGAAATCAGCCAAAATCATCCTCTGCACAAAAGGCAGAGACCCCTTCCAGTCTGGAAACTATAAGCCCATATCACTTCTCCCTCCTAGCCAAAGCCCAGGAATCATTCATATTGTCCAAACTGTCAGACTTTCTCTCCTCCAACAACTCCCTCACACCAGTCCAATCAGGATTCCATAACACCACTCCACCATCACCACCCTCCTAAGCGTAACTGACTCCATTCTCTCTGCCATGGACAACAGCCAAATCACAGCCACCATATTCATATACCTGGCAAAAGTGTTGGATTTCATCTCTATCCGCTGCTGCTCTGCAAACTTAGTTCTTTTGGCATTTCCCCACCAGCCATTGCATGGCTCCGCTCAATACCTCCACAACAGACAACAATCAGTCCAAATAAGTGACACTATCCTCTCCTCTCCCTATCAAAACTGGCATTCCCAAGGTTCTATTCTAGGCCACATCCTCTCTCTCTCTCTCTCTCCATTGCGACCTTCCCTCAGCCTGTCTCTTCTCCAGTGTACTGTAAATCTCTACACCGATGATCCAGTCATCTTTGCCTCAGCCCCCACCTATGACAGTGTCCTCCCCACTCTTCAGAATGACTTCAATGAAGTCCAGTCCTGGCTTCTCAAGAACCTGCTCCTCTGAACACAAAAAAAAAAAAAAAGTCACTATGGTCTTTGGCTCGAGACAGAAGCTGGCTACCCTCAGCCCCCATTCACCACCTGGACAGCTCACCTATAGAGTGAGTCCCAGCATTCAAATACCTGTGTCTATGGCTGGACAGCCACCTCAACTTCTCCACTCATATTGAGGTGATCTGCACTAAACTCCGCACAAACTCATAGATACATAGACAGTGTTATAGACAAGGGCCTATGGCCCACCCAGTCTGCCCTATTTGAGCTTGTAAGTTCAGTTTATGTTTTCCTAAAAGTCTGTTGCCCCTTACCCCTGACCTCCAGAATTCCTTTATGTCTATCCCATGCATTCTTAAATCCGTGATTGTTTCAGCCCCACCACTTCCTCTGGCAGGGTGTTCCACTTGTCCACCACCCGTTCTGTGAAGAAATTCTTCCTCATGTTTCCTCTGAATCGTCCTCCAACTTCATCCCATGCCCTAGTCCTGGAACATCTTTTTCGCTAAAAATAGTGTATGCCTGCACCCTGTTCCTCCCTGTAAGATACTTATACGTCTATCATATCCCCTCTCCCTCTTCTCTCTCCAGGGAGTACATATTCAGTTCCTTCAACCTGTCTTCATAGGACTTGAGATGCAATCCATGCACCATCTTTGTTGCCCTCCACTGAACCTTCTCTACCCTGTCTATGTCTTTACGTAGGTATGATCTCCAGAACTGTACACTGTACTCCAGGTGGGGCCTCACTAGTGTCTTGTATAGTGGAATTATGAGCTCCTTTTCCTGCTGGTGATGCCCCCTGCCTATGCATCCCAGCATCCTTTTGCTTTACCTGCTGCCTTGTCACTCTGTTTCCCTACTTTGAGGTCATGAGAGATGATAACCCCAAGATCCCTTTCCTGCTTGGTGCATGCTATATCCTCACCCCAACTGGATATATTGTGCCAGGGTTTTGTGCCCCATATGCATTATCTTGCACTTCTTTGCACTGAATTTCAACTGCCAAACCCTGACCATTCTTCAAGTTTCTGTAGGTCCTTCTCATTCTGTCTACACCCTCTGGCGTGTCTACTCTGTTACAGAGTTTTGTGACATCAGCGAACAGTGAAATTCTGCCTTCTAGGTCCTGCACAATGTCACTGATGAAGATGTTGAATAGGACCAGTCCCAGCACTGATACCTGAGGTACCCCATTGGTCACTCTTCCTCTGTGGAGTGACAGCCATTTAACACCACCCTCTGTGTCCTGCCACCCACCCAGTTACCTACCCACCATACTACTGTCCTGCCCACACCCATATTCCCCAGTTTGTGTAATAGTCTTCTATTTGGCACAGTGCCAAAGGCCCTGCTGAAGTCCAGATAGGCCATGTCCACTGCCCTCCCTGATCCACCTCCCTAGTCACCCAGTCAAAAATTCAATGAGGTTGGTCTGACATGACCTCCCCTGGTGAAACCATGCTGCCTTGAGTCCTGTAGTCCATTGACAACCAGATGTTCCACCAATCTCTCCTTCATTAGTGCTTCCATGATCTTTCCCACTACCGGTGAGGCCAACTGGTCTGTAGTTCCCTGCTTCCTCTTTGGTCCCACTTTGTATAAGGGGACAACATCTGCTGTCCTCCAGTCTTTGGGTACCTCCTGTTTCCAGTGATCGGCTAAACAGGATAGCCAGACGTTCAGCCACCACCTCTTAGTTCTTTAAGGACCCTGGGTGCACCCTTCTGGCCTCATTGCTTTATCAACTCTTATTACTTCCAGTTCTTTCAGGACCCTTTCTCGTGTAAAGGGACTTGTGTCCATTCTGCACCATTCTCACCCCTTGTACTCCTTCAGACCCATTACCCTCCTCTTCCTCAGTAAAGACTAAGCAGAAATACCTGTTCAATATGTCAGCTTTACTGTTGGCATCCTCCAGCTGCCCCCATCCTCCCCTTCAGTCTCACTATCCCTCCCTTGCCTTTCTTTTTTCACTTATGTACCTGTAAAGGTTTTGTCCCTCTACCCACTGATTTTGCAATGTGTTGTTCTGTCTGAGCTTTGGCTTCCCTTACTGACCTTCCTGCCTCCCTTTGCTTCTCCTGGTACTTCTCCCTATCCCTTCTGCCTGTGTCTTTTTGTATTGCCTGAATGCAATCTTTTGGCTTTCAGTTTCTTTGCTACCTCTTTGGAATACCATAATTGTCTCCTCTTCCTTTTCCTCTCGCTAACCTGCTTAATGCATAATTCTGTTGTTCTTGTAATCCACATTTTAAATACTGCCCACTGTTCTTCAACCCTGATTCCTGCCTTATTCCACTTAATGCCTCTTTCAAGTATCTCCCCATTTTCAAAGTCCGCCCCAAAATCCAGGATACGTGTTTTGTGTGGTTTGGTTCTGCTCTTTCTGTGATTTCAAACCCAGGTGCTTCCCCACTGTTACCCCATCACACTGTCCCGTTTGTGAGCACAAGGTCCAGTATTGCCTTCTGCTGAGTTGGTTCCATGACCAGTTGCTTGAGGAAGGCACCCTGAAAGGAGTCCAGGATAAATCTGCTCCTAGTTGATGCTGCTGCTGGATGCTCCAGTCCATGTCTGGAATATTGAAGTCTCCAACCAGTACTACCTCACCCTTGTCTGCCATCTTTTGCATGGCTAGCATCAGCTCCCTATCTGTTTCTTCCTCCTGGGCTGGTGGTCTATAGACCACACCTGTGAGGATGGCTGTCCCCATTTTCCTTTCCAGCTTAACCCACAGTATCTCTCCCATTTTGTTCCTCCTGGATCTCTGCGGCCCTTATGTCATTTTTCACATACAGTGCCCTCCTCCTCCCTTCCTGCCTGCTTTGTCTCTTCTGAATATGTTGAGCCAGGTATGGCCATCTCCCAGTCATGGTTATCATTACACCAGGTTTCAGTGATGGCCACATTGTCCAGGTCTGACTGCACCATGACAGCCTCCAGATCTTCCATCTTGTTGCTAAGGCTCCTGGCATTTGCACACATGGCTTTCCATGATTTGACCTCCTAGACTGTTTCGCTGTTCTACTGCAGCCCCTTCCTTGATTGTCCTTTATCCCTGGTTCTCCTTGCTGTCTGCCCTTCTGCTGAATTTTGCCCTTTTCTGCCTATCCACCTCTTGGGCGCTAATTCCATCTTTGCACACTGCTTTGTAGAGATAGCCCTCCTCTGGTTCACTGGTTCCACTGCTAGCTGTGGGGCTGAGCAAGTAGGTACCCTCCTTGCTGGCCTGCCACCCCCTTTGCTAGTTTAAATGCTTGTCAATGTAGCATTTAAACTTATCATTGAGTGCTTGGATTCCCTCCAGGAATGCAGGCCATCAGGCTTGAACAAACCTCCATCCTCCAGGTGGTCCCCAGTCACCGATGAATCAAACCCTTCCTCACAGCACCAGTTCTTCAACCATGAGTTAAAGTTCCTGGTGCATGCACTCCTATCTCTCCCTTGCCTCTTGCAGCTGTGCGTCTGAGAAGTGACAGAAGTAGCTACTTGCTTGAGACCCTCCCCAATTTCCTAAACTCTTCCTGAACTTCTTTTGGCTCCCCATTTGCCAGGTCATTAGTACCTAGGTGGATAATGACATCCAGCTCACCCTCCCGTCTTGCCTTCCAATGATCCCCAGGATCTTCCTTCCATCCCTCCATGCCGTGGCACCTGGTGGCACCTCACTTCCTGTCCTCCCCTCCTGTGTTCCTAGCTGGATCCCTCTTATGATGAAGTCCCCCACCTGGATTCGCTTCCTCCTCCTCTGGGGTCCACTGCTTTCCCCACAAGTCACCTCCTTGGCTAACCTCCACATCCTTTCCTTCCACTTCTCTGGGTACCTCTATTTGGTTGTCCCCATTTGCCAGTGTGGCATACAAGTTCTTCAGTGGAATAGGATCTGAGATGTGCCTCTGCCTGACTACTCTAACCCTCCATGAGCCCACTGTCATCCAAGTGCTCCTCTTTCTCGGCATCCTTTGAGGCAGTTGCATTGGACTGGGTGGTCTCTGGATAGGGGTGATGGTACTCCTGACCCAGTTTACTTCCGCTCTGAGTCTAGCTACCTCATCCCACAGTCCAGAGAGATGCATGCAGATAGGGTAGCACCTTAGTGTCCAGAAGGTCTGCCTGAATATGGCTGCCCCACAGCCACTGCATTGCACCACTCCCCACATTATACTGCTATTCCACTACTTGTCTGCTACTGAAGCTCTCCTAGTCCCCTTTTATTAATTTACTATCCTAAAAATCCTGCCACTGATCCTTCAGATAATTTTCTTTAAAAAAAAAAGGAAGAAAAAGAAACCAATAAATAAATAAATGAGTCAAAACACTTGTCGTGCTAAGGGTGAGCTTCTTCCCTCTTATACCCCTCCTACTTCACCCCTTTACTATACCCTGTGTTTAGCTCCTGTCAATCAGATTTAACAGGGCATATAATTAAGAGTTGGGGAAGGGAGGCGAAAATTTGCAGCAATTAAAGACAGCACAGAAATACGCCACCACTACATTTTAAATTTTCAACAGCCCAAAACAATTCTAAGTAGACAACAAAGAAAGTACAGTGTCACTAAAAGCCCACAATCTAAGTTTAAAGAAAATAGCAAGTACCAGTTTCTCTAAAGCACTGAATTGAATATGTTTCCTTCCCTTCTGGTTTCTTAGCTAGCACCACAAATCCTGCCTACCAATCCCCACCCACTGCGAGCTAGTCGTAAAACAGTCTTGCCAGTCATAGACTATGCTGACACTGTCTACAGTATGGCTCAGCCTCCTCCATCCCCAGACTTGGCATCCTTCTAAACCCTTTCTGCCAATTCCCCACCCCCCCACTCACCACTGTCTGCTCTATGTTCTCTCTTCTTGGCCCCGCTCTCCCACAGGAGAACCATCAAAGCACTTCCTTCTTAGCTAAATTCTGGCTTGGTTCCTCCCCCACCTCAATTCCACCCTCACGTCAACTACACTCTTCATGACAGGGACCCTTGCATCTTCCACCTCTCCTGCCCCACACTATTTCTAGTCAAATCGCTTTCATACCTCCTCCCCCATACCTCGAATTCTCTGCCTTCCAGTCTTTGCATGGCTCCTACCAGCTCTGCCTTTACTCAGCTCCTCAGGCTCCTACCCAACCTGGAATGTCCCAATTGCTCCAATGGTCCCAGCACACAACTGAAGCAACACACAGTCTCTACTCACATGTCTTTGCTGCCAAATCGAGGCTGACCTCACCTCCTCTCTCTCCCCCTTCACAACGATCAACTGTATATTAATAATGTAGAGTAATCTCATTATAATGTCTGTCAAAATATCTCTTCTTACATATCTATTGTTACTCTGTTCAAACTGTACCCTGGTTGCACCTGGAAGCGAGTCTCGGCTCAGTGTGCTTTTCCGGTTATCAAATTTTAAATAAATAATAAATAAATATTTCTTGTGTTGAGTTGTGCCCTTTGATTTTGTTTTGTTTTAGTTGTTCTTAATAATTTAATTTGTTTCTTTGTTTTGTAAAATGGAGAGAGGAGGTTTTGGTTTGGGGGCATGTAGAGATCATCATGTTGAGCCAAGGATGTGCAGTAGCACTGTGTGCATCAACTGTCGGAATTTGTTCCCTGTTAGTGCTCCCTCCTGGAAGTGGAGACAGTGGTGCCATAATGCAAGCACCCCACCAGTGACATCTAGCACTGCCCCCACCACTGGCCATGACATTTCAGCAGCAGCACCAGCAGCAAGAAGAGTTACAGCAGCTACTGCAACAGCAAGAAGAACAACAGCAGGTTATCCCCCAAAAGTGTCCAGCAGCCTGTAACACCTGGGCCCCACCACCTGTGCCAAGTCTGCCACACAGCTCTGAAGTGTAGCATTTTTTCATCACTGCCTGGTGACCCAGGTGTTATGAAATGTAACATCTGCAGTGTGCTGGTGTGGCATGGGCCTAGCGTAGTCATATTGGAACAGATGGGTAATGAACTTACCTTGTACACCACCACCGTGCCTAGTGGGAGGCCAAGGTAATGGAAGTTTCCAGCAATGCACCTACTGTGCAACAGGTGGCAACATGGCATCTGCCTGCACGAGGTGAGAAATGGAGAAGGAGTGGGACCAAGTGGCTGCTCCAGCACCTGCACAGAAGCACAATCCCATAAGTCCTGCTACACAGGCAGACTTGGGCTGCTATGGAGTGAGGTAGACCACCTGAGTAATGTGGTGGAGAACATGGAGCAGCGGATAGATAGAATTGAGGGTAATCAGCTGCAAATAATGGCAGTGCTGCAATTGCTGCGGATTCATCACAACCTGGAGGTGTAGTCTTTTTGTTTTCTGTATAACTTTCATTGTGTGTTCTGTCCTTCTTTTACTGATCTTCCTTCCACCCCCAAAAATTGTAAAAACACACCCCAAAAATGATAAAAGAAAAGAACATAAAAATGCTGTCCTTCCTTCCTTCCTTCTTTTCCTACCTAGTCATCTTTTCACATACAGTAAAAGTACTTGTTTTTAGCAGTAATGTTTTCTTCCTGTCCTACAGCCCCTCTCATATATGAAAGCTGACTTGCTCCAGTGTTGAGGTATTAATAATACCAAGTGGTTCTGTCTAGTAAAGTAGGGCAGTCAGTATGTTTCTCAGTCACTATCCACAGTTTAATAATCCAGAGATTGCAGTAGGATAAATTCCCCAAAGTTTATTTTACCAACATACAGATACAAGTGCCCTCCCCAGGCCCCACATAGTAAGTCAAGGATATGCGGTACCTGCGCTTTGTCAAAACTGAGGTGGTAATTGGCATTACACAGCATTTAAGAAGTTTAATTAAAGTGGCAGTGGTTAAAAGCACAGATATAAAGTGCAAAAGTTTGTGCAAACATGATCTTTTTTTTTTTTTTAAGGCACTGTTTACTAAATCTTACATTAAATCCCATTGCATGTCACACAGTTTATAGAGCTGCCTTTGTAGGTGCAATACATACACATAGCTCAATTACTGTTACTTAATAGCATATCCCTTTATTATATTTATTATTATCCTTTGCACAAACCTTTTGCACTTTATGTCTGCACTTTGTACTCCTGTCACTTTAATTAAACTTCTAAAATACGTTGTAATGCCAATTGCTACCTCAGCCTTGACAAAGTCGGGTACGGCAATCTCGTTCAACTTACTATGTGGGGACTGGGGAGGCACCTGTATCTGTATGCTGGTAAAATAATCTTTGGGAAATTATCCTGCTGCAATGTCTGTAGATCATTAAGCTGTGGACATTGACTGAGAGCCATACTGACTTGTCTTTCTCTTCCAGTAAAAAGTTATAGCACTCTGAATGTGACCCACAGAAAAACAGAGGCATTTCCTGACCCTGCTGACATGCCCCCATGCAGGCACCCCATGTTATTTTGTGGCGTTAGAAAATGAATGCTGAATGTGCACTCCATTGACCTATATGGGCATGATCTTTCTTCAGCTGTTAATACTATTTATAGCTGCGATTTAGAAAACTGAAAGCGACTGCTATAGTAAGAGTGGCTGTTACTCCACTCCAGCGGTCACTTTGATTTCTGTTATTTGCAGCAATAAGTAGTACAAAAGCTTTAGAAAAGTCATGCCCATACATGTCAATGGGCGCACCTCCGATTTAATTTACTGATGTTACAAAGGTTGCTGGGGTGCCTACCGGGTGTCACCGATTTAGGACACTGCTGTGTTTTTGTGGATACACAGTCCTGGTGTCATGTATTTTTTACTGGACTGGACCACATGGTTTTATTAATACCCCTCAACAACGGAGCACATCAGCTATCATATATATATATTTGAGGTGTGCACTGCTGGGTAAACACCTGACAATGCGCATCTGCTCTTTAACCATTTTGACCAATATAGTTTTGTTCTATTTTCAATTGTCCCTTATTTACTGACTTGTATGTATGATGCCATTCCTTCCACAATTAGGGTTCTTATGCATTATAAAAGGTCGCTAATGAAAGCTCAACTGTGATGACTTGCCATTTGGCAAGAAGTGTCACTCTTGTCATTCATTAATGAATAAAAAGTTTTATTTTTGCTTTTTACAGTTAGCTAGCCCATTTTATAAGTGTCGATAACCCACTCCAGCCCATGGATGTATCAGGGCATTAATGCACTTCCCAGCTGGAGTAAGTCATTCTGGCAAGCCTTCATGCTCGTGATCGCACCCAGGGCATGCATTAATGCCCTGACACAACCACGTTCTGTCATGGGTTCTTTGTAACATGCTTTTTCCCTTTTCAGATATGAAATAACAGTAGTGCTCCTTTTAATCTTGTTCGAATCGTTGTTTTAATTGGTATACCCAGCTCCTTTGAACACCTACTGCTCCATAATGTAATGGTGGTGTACACGTCCTGCTGGATTGCATGGTACTTAATTTTAGCCACAACAGAAATGATTTGAAATGGCAGAAGTACAAAACAGGTGTGATTACTGATGAAAACCCTGCTGCAATCAAAATTAAAAGTAGCGCTGTGTTTATTATGCCATGTGAAAAATGTAGTCCAGCAGTTGGAAATTGTGGAAATAAGGATATCATATAGACAAGTCAGAAAATAACTACTACCAATCGAAAATTGCTCTGCAAAGTACAGGTAAAAATTGTCAACAGATTATTTCACTGCTATGGTAGTTGTCATGCAATATAAGTTTTGGGTACTGTTGACTGTGTTCAGTTTTCTTAGCATACCCACAATAAAATACCCTACCATCATCACTCAACACAATTACTGTCCAACCCCTAGAAAAATATTACTATGATATGTGAATGTAGCACGCTTATACTGCTATCTTGCTACACCATGCAGCATTAGTGTCCCGACTCGATGAAGAATAATGACAGGAGAAAATGTTTTGAAAAGTCACAATTATTTCAGGATGCACTGATTAAAGCATGCGCCAACAGCCACAACTCTGCATAAGTGTGCCCACTAAAATGGCTTCTGTTAAAATATCATGAAAAGGGCACTAGCCTGGTGGCTTAGAGGGCTGAGATGCTGGCGCCTTACCTTGCACTATGCTGGCAACCTTGGTTCGGGAATGACCTCGGGTCACTGGGAAGCAGGCTGGGGTGGACTGCAGCAGGACTGAGCTTGCTCTCTCCTCCAAGGGGTGGCTGCCCACCCTTCCAGTAGTACCGCTCCCACTGGGTGGAGGTCCAGTGGGCATGTAGGTGGTACAGAGTGGTGACACAAGTCAGGAGGAGCAGAAGGCCACCGGATCCTGGTGTGTGCATGTGCCTCCATGCATGCACACTCATGTGTATGCTGTGGTCTTGTGGGGAAGGGAGAAAAAGGCAGAAAAGAAATAAAGTATTTATGGGAAAAATAAATGCCATGAAAAGGCCCAACTCCGATGAAGAATAACCACATGAGAAAATGTTCTGAAAAGTCACAGTTATTTCAGGACGCACTGATTAAAGCATGTGCCAATAGTCACAAATCTGCATGAGTGTGCCCACTAAAATGACTGCTGTTAAAATATCAAGAAAAGGCCTGACTCCCGATGAAGAATAATCACATGTGAAAATGATCTGAAAAGTCACAATTATTTCAGGACACACTAATTGAAGCATGTACTAACAGCCACAACTCTGCCTAAGGGTGCCCACTAAAATGGCTGCTGTCAAATGTCATGAAAAGGTCCGACTCCTGATGAAGAAAATTCACATGAGAAAATGTTCTGAAAAGTCACAATTATTTCAGGATGCACTGATTAAAGCGTGCACCAACAGCCACAACTCTGGCACCTGCTGCTGCTATTGTCCTTCTGTTTTCTGCTGCTGTTGAGTACTGACTGAGTTGATGCACAGTGTGTTTCCAAATGATCATAGCCACAGATGACCATGGAGTGAATGATAATTTGATATCCTGGAGGACTATTAATCTGCTGTGCTGACTGAAACATGATGCCCTAGATGTGTGTGTATTCATACCACCATTGGTAAATTACTGTACGTGTCACACTCAGGTTTTTGCAGAGACCCAGACATTTACTTTCTATATATGTAATCATTTCTTTTATTTTCTCTCACAGGTCATACAGTCCTACTTTGGTTGTGTCATTTCGGCTTGCTGATGACTTTGGCTGCACGAAAACTGTCAAGCCATGAAAGGTAAGTATTTCTTTGGGTGTCGGGGGTGGGAGGGTGGGGCATCATTTGAAAACAAGTTTTAATAATGTTTTTGTCTTCTTTACAGGTTTTCTTTGTATCCTTCAAAGTCATACCAGTATCATGTCTTCTGATTTGAATAAAGCACCGATGGCAGCATACAGCACCTAAGTGTTACCCGCAAACAGACGAAGAAGAAATTATTCAGACTTCACTGCACTACCACATTCTGTTCCAAGTGTAGCTGTTCCTGTCTGTTATATCCAGCTTAAAATACCAAGCTATTAGTAAGCCAGTCCAAGAACAACTAACATCTTTAGTGTGACATGCACTGGCACACTGTCATAAGCTACATTACATGATGTGTTATCATGACCAGGATAAAATGTTGTAGAACCTGAACCTGAAGTATGCCAGTGACTGACAAATGTGCATGAAACATATATTATCTCTCCTGTATGTCACCTCCAATGCATGCTTTACACTGGCTTGAAAAAATGAAAGACTAAACAGAACAAATGAAATAAGATTGATACTTACCTGAAAATGATATCCTTTAGGTGGTGGAGTCATAGTACTACAATAGTCCTGTCCTGTTACACTGTTTATAACTAGAACCTGTTAAAACAAAATGAAAATAAGTTGCCAGTATTTGGTGACGGAGGCATCTATAAAAGGTTAAGGAAGCATTCACACCACAGTTCAAGGAAAACCATAGTAGGAGAAATGAGTACATACTCACTGTAAACTACTGATAATAAGAAGCATGGTGGCTGTGGCTGGCTGTGGTTCCCACATTGGGCATGGGCACAGGTACACATTCTCTGTTTCTCACTCTCAGGAAGAGGGTGGCTGAATATGGTGCGATACAGTCTTTCAGTGTCAGGATGGAGGAGGATATCTGTCATTTAATCAGCAGGATTTAGGTGGCAACAAGTTGACATTTGTGTTTATTAGGCTGACAGTGTTTGCTAATCACGGACACATTCTGTTAAGTGTACTCACAAAATCTACAAAGAAGGTAAAATAGATTGATAGGTCATTATTTGTACACATCTGTCATATGGAATGAGAGTCAAGGACACCTTTTTTTTTATGAAAGACAAAAAATTTCACCATTACAGAAATGTGACAGCCTTTAAACCCAGTTACCTTTTTCACCAACATCCTCCTCATCCTGATAAAACAGGAAGCTGCCCTCGCAGTTGTCAGGGTAGGAGTTGTACTCACTAGGAAATTCTTTTCCGTGACTGAATAATCAACCTCAGTGGTACACAATTTGACACTACCATCAAGATGGTCTGCTTCACCTAACATCATCAGCACAACCATCATCATGACGGGTACAAACACAGATGTGGTTGTTAGACTTGGTATGTGACTTTCACTCATTTTTATAATTTTTTAATTTTATTTTTATTTATTTATTAGAATATCAGAATCACAATCCTTTGAGTCATAGGCTCATTTCCAAAGGCTCCTCATCAGATGACAAATACAGACATGACAGTAGTACAGCAAAGACAACATTACATAACTGGTTGGATGGTATATGTACAAACATTATTAAACAATATAATACTTTGATGCGTACTTATACAGAGTGTTAGCTAAGCAGTTAGATAAGTCCTTTGCAGTGCTAAGCAGTTACAAACATCCTTTGCAGTGCAATAGTGCAGGCATTGCAATACATTGGTGTGTACTTATACAGAGTATTAATTTTATTGGTTACATACATTGTTTGCAAAGCAGTGGTGTAGGCTTAAATACAGTGATAGCTAAGCAGAATAACAAGAGATCAGAGATATGATAGTGGGCCTTGGTGGGGTTTAGTGAGCAGTCTTGGGTTAGATCTTGTCTTGGCCCACTTTAGTAGTAACTGGGCTGTGGTTTGAAAAGCATGCTGACATTTGAAGATGATGGGTTAGTATGACAGTCATGCACTGTTGCCCCGCAGAAACTGAATACCCTCTCCATACTTACACTGGAAGGTGAGCTGGTCAGGTACTTTAGTGCTACTGAAGTCAGCTCTGGCCATTCATTCACCTTGCCACTCCAGTACACCAGTGCATCATTACGCAGACAAATGCCTGTTTTCTGCCAAACAGGCCTCAACCATGCTCTGTGCTGCATGCAGTCCTGAGGAGTCATCCCCTGTTCACAGGATTCATTGAGGTCACATATTCCTACTTGAGACAAGACACCCCAAATGGGTTAATGGCAACCTGGTTTGCTGAAATCTCCCCCACCCTTGCCCGCGCTACCTTACTGGATGTGCTTACTCCACAGTGATCTTCGGCCTTGTTAAGCTGCGGTTTGCAGAACTTTACGTGACTCTGGCTCCATGAACCAATCAGACCAGCTGTCCAGTCAGATTTTGAACCTGATCAGGCCCTCCCTCCAGTAAGGATGCAATGCCATGTTTGTATCGTGTGTCCAGCATTGTTGCTATTCCAAATTATGCATTTTGCCGAATAGTGGCAATGAGGCAATTGCTGTTGAATATTGTAAGCATGTGTTTCAGTATTGCACTGCTTGACCTATCTCCAGACACATCATGGCTAGGCTGCAGATTCAACAAAGTCTGCCTCAGCACCCACAGCAGTGGAATGGCTTGACTAATGGATGCAGTGTCACCACTTTCCTGTGCATGTTCAAACAGCCTCAAAATTGATATCACTGAGTTCATGAGGCACCACTGTTCAGATGTCATAGTCACTGAGGCCCCTGACCTGTCATGGCTAGTGTGCATTACTAGGTATTCGGAGATGGCTTTGTACTGTTCATACAACTGATCTGCCATGTAAAGTGTAGAGTTCCGCACTTGGCAACTTAAGCTTCAGGCAGTGCTGAGGGGGCTGTTTTGAATCTGCAGCTGCCTAAGTTGGTCATGGGTGTTTTCAGAGCATGCAAAGAGTGCACAGATGTGGTGTGCAACTGTCAGCATTTGCTTGATGTCATGGTGCTGCAGAAACCCTGTACCACAAGATTTACACAGTGGGCCAAGCAGGAACCCAAAAAGCCACCATTGTTGATACATTTAATGATGTTTGATCCATTGTCACTAGCTATAAAGCCAGCTTTTAGGGACAGGGTGTTCAGCTACTCATCTGTTTCTGTCAGTAGCAAGACTAGGATGTTTTCACCTGTGTGGGACCTTGCTAACTGTGCATTATAAGCGTAACATACTGTCTAATTCCCTGAAGGTAGCTACCACGACAGTCTGATGTATTACACTGATTTCCAATCCTGCCAGCACAGACAACCCTGGTACCTGCACCCAATGTGCAGTAATATACAGATGGGAACTACCTGCCATTTTGCCACTTGTCTACATTTCCATACTTAAGTGGATGTATGGTGATGAGGAATGTTGAAGGACATGTCTTACAGACTTTGTCACAGTCTGATATAACTCCAGGACAGCACGGTGGAAAAGTAGGTCCTGGTCGGGACTTTCCATTTGGGACAGGCATGTGCCGCAAAACACTGGAATCCAGATTTCTCCACAAAAGAAGGGCAAAGGTCAATTGCCAGCATTTCTGCTACAGCAGCATTCAATTCACATGACACCGCATGATTTGCTGGGTATTTCATGTTCCGGCAGAAAGACTGTGCAATGTGCACTGCATTGTTACTCATTTTGCATGTGGTGTGCCAATGGCTCTTGCTCTGTGAACTGCCATGGGTGAAGTGCTTTTGCTGTGTGATGAGGGTGCACAGGTGGCAAGTCAACAAATGATGTTATTTTCCTGTTTTAAACACAGGGGTTGATGTACTAGAATGCTGCATAGACCACCACCGCTGCTACTCTGACCACTACTTGACAATTCAAAATCCTCCTCATGCCAGTAGTAATCCTCCTGTGTTCTTTCACCACTACTGCAGACATGAATACTTGGGCAACTTACAGTCAAGGAAGGGATACCATGCTCAATAAGGTGGATGAGGGTGAACACCCCTATGTTATTCGCTCCCTCTGGTGCAGAGTCCACAGTGCCATGTACCTGCTCTTCAGATGTGTATGCTGGCACCTGGTGCCCAGATGGCTACCCTTTTACCACGCCTCACATATGCTTGGAAAAGCTGGTAGATTGCCACTGTTTCATCACTTGCATCTTGCATGAAAAAATCCCAAACGAGGGATTTTGATGTCCAACTTTTCACATGTCCCTGATGCTGCATACTGGGCTCCAGTTTTTTAGATGCTGAAATGGGGGTGTACTGCACGATTTTTGTTGTTGGCCACACTTGGACTCTACCCGACCATCACTATCTATGACTAGTACTGGGACATCTTCATCAACAGACACAGCTACATCACAACTTTGAGGAGGGGGGATTTAATAACAGACTGGTTACACACGCCACCTTTACTTTCTTTTTCTCTGGTTCCCAACTGGAGTCACTGAAATCATCATCATAATCATCATCCGCATCCACAAATTCAGCTTGGATACTGTCCTGTAAAGAACATATTCCAACCACTGCCTCAGTATGATCATCCACCATTTTTCTTCAACATTTGAATCATTAGATGGCCCAGGCATAACCTCAACAGCGCTGAAAACATGAGACTGTGATTGTGAGTCACTGTCAGGATCAGAATAATGTTTAACTACTGTGGGGATGGGGATGGAAGTGTAAAATCAACTACACTTGACTCACATCTTTGGACTGCACAATATTTTGGCAACCTGTTAATTTGTCACAGCTTGAACTTGGAGCAATACTGTCATCACCAATTTCACTACCACCACCAGTAAGGACAGCAGCATCTCCAACCATCATTGAAGCAATTGATTGCACATTGAAAACACAGTCAGAAATCCCTTTACTGACATCAACTATGCCCTTATACTGGTACTACCATGCCCATGGCCACTCTTGCCACTGGCAGCAGTGCCATGGCCAGAAACATCTTTGTATGCATCGCTCTTTTGGGCAATATTTTGATTACACAGAAAATTAACAACAAATTTAGATTTCTGATCTTTGGAGTGGATGGGAAGCCAAAAAACAACAAATGTGGCTTATAGATGGAGATTGTGCCCTAAACAGATGCAGATGCACAGACAGATGGAGACTGAGCACTCAAGAGATGCAGTTGCACAGCCACAACACCTTAATTAGTGGTCACTAACAAATCCCAAACTGGAAAAATAATACCTTCTTTGTCGTGGGTACAGCTTCAGTACCAGCCTACCACCTAGACAGAACGAAACAGTAAAACATACTTCTGGTGATAAGAGATTCAGAGTGCTGCAGTTATGGTGTGGTGCAATCAAATGTGTCTGACTTGATTGCATGCACATGTGCACACACACATACATACATACATACACACACACTAAAGATGATGCATAGAAAATTTAACAGTTGGAGGTCACGGATGTGCGCAGAGAGTAGGAAGCATTTCTACGAGCCCGCTCCCTCGTCTAACTAATAGCGTAATATTCCTTGCAAAACACCGCTAACTACTGAAAACCGATCTATTCTAACGCTGGTCGCGTAGGTGGTGTACCTAATAGCTGCTTACTTGCATCATGTCCAATTTTCAGATCAGGAGGAGACTCGCACAAGAGTCGGAGGCCAAGCGCCTCTGTCAGAGCTCTTCTCCCAGAACACAGCGGAGGAGTTGTCACCCACGCACGCTTACTCGGAATTAGCCTCACTAAAGAAGCTCTTCTGAAATGGATAGAAGATGTGGCTGATTTTAAACCAGTGCTCACTCAGTCAGCCCAGAGGGTTACCGACACAGAGGCAAGGATAGCTTCAATAGAAAGGAAGCAGGAAAAGTCAGAACCTGAAATGGTGGAGATCAGAAATCTGTTAGTAAACTGGAAGATCGCCTCGAGGACCTGGAGGGAGAAATAGAAGAAACAACTTGGTGCTACTAGGGTTCCTGAAGGGAAGAAGAGTCAAACACAATATTGCTTTTACAGAAGTTTCTGAAGCAAACGGTGGACCCTCCCGAATGGCCCGGAGTTTGTGATAGAAAGAGCCCATAGGTCCTGGCTGGCTAAACCACCATCTTCTGAACCTCCTAGACCATTAATATTTAAGTTACTCAACTACTTGGATAGGGAGTTCATCTTCAAAGAAGCCAGAAGTTAACGGCTATACTATGGGAGGGTAAAATGAAAGCTAGTCCCTGACTTGACGGTGAAGACCCGCCAGCTCAGAGCGGCTTATCGTCCTATTACTTCCAAATTATGGGCTGCTGTTATTAAACACTGGATGATGTACCCAGCTCAGTTAGAGGTGTCTTGAAAGATGGATCAAGGTGCTTTGATTCCGTGGAAGAGGCAATCAAAGTTTTGAAGAAATGCTACCCGGATTTATTCTCTAAATGAGGGACTGTGACCCATAAGTATGGAAACTGAGGACCAATTAGAGATCCTTCTAGAAGGTCTGTGATAAGAAAGTTGATGGCTGACTGAGAGGGGTCCTCCGTTGGACGGTTCATATTTAGCACTTTTCTTTCTTCCCATCCTGTTTGAGTGATCTGCATTGGACAATAATCCTTTTTAGTGGTTGATAATTGAAAGTTTGTCTCTTTTACTTCAACTTGTTCACTCACTGTGGGTTAGAACGGGAAATGTTTGGACACTGGAGGGGCTCTACCTCCGTTGATAGATGTAGAAAGCTGGATAGCTCCTTTTGTAGCTATTTAAGTTCATTTATTTGCATTATAGTAAGGCTGCTATCGGGTCATTATCGTGGTACTGATCGCTGATAGGGGCTTCCTTCTTCGCTAAGATCCAAGTGGCCGCTAGTCTGGTTCTTAATTTTATTGTTGCCCTGTGCAGCTTACTATGTTGAATTCATTTGAGAGGCACATTAGCGCTTTAGTTTTAGGGTGCTATCCCTGTTCGGTTCTCTTGTTATTAACATTGCTGATATTATCGTGGAGATAAATGCTTCCGCGGTCAGGAGAATTGCAGCTTATAATATTCAGTTCAAGCATGTCATGTAAACGGTTCCTCAGGACTCACTTCTATGGGTTATTGGCAACGTTTGGGAAGAGCTGCTCTCCTCCTTTGTCCTCCGGTAGTTTTGTAAGGTATCAAGCTGGGAAGCGGATATGTTCTGCTATTGTTTACACTTTAGCCTGAACTTGTTTAGGGACAAGGTAATACTTAGGATAAGGGCTTGGCTAAATAAAATTTTCTTATATACCCCCCATGTCTACGGTCTTTCACTATGTTTGCAGGAGTCAATGTAGTCCGTGGTAACGGACCTTATTAGACGTGTAGACTTGGGAAGGGTATTGTTTTGAGGATTGAGCTCCCATTGATATATTGCTGGGAATGTTACGCTCAGCCTCCTTTTATTTATTTTCATGTTTGGGAGCGAGTTGGGGGAGGAGTTCGCTCTTTAGCCACCATGGGCTATTTCTCTAGGTGTAGGCTATGGGCCTGGTTATATAGAGATGTAAATAGACTTAAAAGTTTGGGATATAATTTGGGGTTCTTGGGGTGGGTTGGGTCTTTTGGTCATTTTGTTTTCTTTAGGTCGGGGAGGGAGGGAGCAGTATAGCTTTTATTTAATTGTGTTCTTGAGGCACAGTTATTTACACTGTGATGGCTAATTGTTTAAATATTCTTTCTTGGAATATAAAGGAGGGAGAGACAACAAGAAGAAATATGTCATTTTAAACCATCTTGCTAAATATGATCCCTCAATTGTGTTTCTTCAAGAAACTCATATGTTTCAAAACAGCTGCATTTTTTCAAAAGAGTTGGGTAGGTCAGGTTTTGGGTCGGGATTCAGTTCAAGCAAGCGTGGTGTGGCTTTGCTTCCTAAAAGATCCCTTTACATTATCGAATCTATCTCCGATCCTGAAGGTAGGTTTATTTTGTCATTGGTAAATTAAGTAACCTGGACATTGTCCTGGGTTCTGTTTATGACCCTAATTTAGAAAGCCCTTCTTGTGCATCTGGCTATGGTTCTGGCTCCTTTTACACCTACCCATTTTGATGGGTGGCGACTGGAATCTGGTACAAACCATGATTTAGACCGCACTTATTGTAGAGGGCAAAATGTAATCTGCACAGAGAGCACTAAAAGAATTTATTTCATCGCTGGGCCTTTTAGACCCATGAAGAGTATTTAACTCTCCGAGTAAAGAATTCACATTCTTCTCTCCAGTTCATAAAAGCCATTCTCATCTTGATTATTTTTAATTAGCCAACAGGTGTTATCAAATATAGTGGATGTTAAAATCCTGGCTCGAAAGTGATCTCAGATCATTCACCTATTATAATGCAGTGTGCTACTAAATGTTCCTATTAGGTCTCATTTATGGTCTCTTAACAATAAATTGTTGTCAGACAATCAAATTGTAGAGCGATTTCAAAATTTTTGCAAAATACTATTAGCTCCAATTGGGGCTCGATCCCTGCAACAGATCGGGTATGGGCAGCTCTGAAGGCAACTTGGAGTGAGAGTTAATCCGTAGATAGCATCGGTTCAAAAAAAAAAAAGTAGTCTTTAAATAGTTCATACTAAGGTTAGGTGCAAGAGCAAGAAGGCAGAAGCCCGTAAAGCTCTTATACTAATCCAGTACATAATAGGAGAGGTCAAACCATTACAGATAAGACTATCCAATCTATTTTTAAAAATACTTTAGTTTCACTGATAACAACATGTAGTGGTAGCCTGTTCCAAGGGCCAACAACTCTGACAGTGAAAAAATATTTATGTCTAGACTTCGACAAAATGTTTTCTTACCAATTGTAAGGATGGCCCCTGATGTTATGACTACAGTTTTTAAATTCTAGACCGAGTTCACACAATAAATAAGGGTCTTGAATAATATCATATAGTAAAATAAGATCACCACGAAGTCGATGTGTAGATAAGGGCATAAGTTGTTAAATGTCTAATCTGTTCTCATAAGGAACTGGAATAGCCCAGAAACTTTTTGTATATTTTCTTTGAACTCTGTCCAGTAACAGGCATTCAGATTTTTATAAGGATTCCAAAGCTGTGAGTTGTCTGGCAAAAATTAGAATGCTGGAAAGTAAAGGGGCTGGCAAGCTCTCCCCTACAGAATGAGCAAGAATTATCTACTTTGAGAGCTACTTATGCCAGTGCTTTACTAGAGAGGCTGGAGAGATCTGCCTTCTGTGTAAAGGCTTCATATATTGGTCAAGGAAGTAAAGCGGACAAGCTTCTGGCCTGGCAATTAAACAACACTCTGTATCTAAATGGGTTACAGCCTTAAAGCACCCACAGACGGAAGCTTTGGTGACTGACCCTTTAGAGATATTAATTTTGTTTCGGGACTATTATAAGTCACTATACTCCTCAGATCTGAGGTCAGTAGAAGAGGATAATAAGATGTGGGCCTCTGGAAGAGGCTACTCTTCCACCTTTGACAGAAGGAACTAGGTCTTCTTTGAACGCCCAATTACCAGCAAAGAAATTCAGGAGTTATTGACTTTAAAACCTGATAAAGTGCCCAGCCCGCATGGGTTTACTGGCTTATTTTATAAGATTTTTAAAGTCATCTAATTCCTCTGTTACTTCAAGTATACAGCTATTGGAGTTCTCATGATGTTTGTGAGCAATCACTATTTGAAGTAGAATAACTCTCTTGCCTAAACCAGGGAAGGATTCATCTGTAATTGGTAACTATAGGCCCATCTCACTCTTAAATGTCGATTTAAAGAAACATGCTAAAATTTTAGCTAATAGATTGGGAAGGTGTAGGAGGGGCTATTAAGTCCTGAGCAAGCAAAGTTTGTAACTGGACGATCCAAAGCTGACCATTTTAGGAAATTATTTTAGCTAATTTCTGCTTCCAGGGCTCCTGAGCTAGAGGCGGCTCTGTGTCCCTGGATGCAGAAAAGCCTTCGATAGAGTGTAATGGCACTATATGTTTGCAGCTTTACAGAAGTTTGGTTTCCTGCAACATTTCATTAATCAGATTTGTGTCTTTTATTCCTGCCAGTCTGCCAGAATTCAGTGTAACAATCTTATTTCAGAATTCGCCCTATGTCGTGGCACCTGCCAAGGCTGCCCCTCTCTCAGTTTCTTTTTAACTTGTATATAGAGCCTCTAGCTAGAGTTCTAAGTTTAGACAAGGTAATACTGGCATCCACGGTCAGCCTCAAATGCAAATTGTCTCTTTTGCTGACGATTTGCTCATTTATTTAGAGAATAGTAGGGATCTCTCCCTAGTGTATTACAAATTATTTCCTACTTTAGTCTATTTTCAGGCTACAAGCTCAACAGGAACAAAACTATAGTGTATTCATTATCTCCTCTCCTGTCGAGGAATTGGTGCTCCTCTTTGGGCCTACAATGGGAAAACGACTATCTGGTATATCTTGGCATTAGAATATCTAGAGACCTTACTAATCTTGCAGACCTTAATTTAACCCCTTATTTAAAACTATTAAGGAAGACCTGAGAGATGGAATAAATTACCACTGTCCTTTTGGGGTCGGGCTAACACTCTCAAAATCGTAATTTTACCCAGAGGTTTTTATCCTTTATTTAATCTTAATATTTATTTGTCCAGGTCTTTCTTTAGGCCCTCTGTAGGATCTGTTCTGATTTTCTATGGAGGGTAAAGCCCCATACATACAAAGCCTACCCGCTCTAGGGAGTTGGGGGGACACCAATTACCTGATTTTTATATTTACTATTTGGCTATTCATACTAAGAGATTGTTGTACTGGCTATCTACTGTGGAGCCGGTTTTGGGATCTTCCTCTTGATTAGTTCTGGACCGATCGCTGACAAATCTCCACAAGTTAGATCTAGAGGCCTGTTATATACTCCTGGTCCAAGGTCCCATTGGAGATAAGGAACTCCCACTAGGCTGGAATATGAGGGCTCTACAGCAACTTTGCTCTTTACTCCAAAAATCTCTACTTAAGAGACTTAGGCAACCTCTTCTTAATAACCCAAACTTGTAAATAGGCAATCGCCCAATTCGACTTCTCCAGGCAAGTACTTTTCTAAACTTTGTCTGCAAGTTTTGTTTTGGCGATTCTCTTACGTCGATTTCTCGCTGGCTACTAAATTTAGGTGGCTCATAAAAGATCTGTTTCGGTTGTACCAGATTCGCCAATGTATACATTCCTTTTGGGAAGTTGCCATGGTCAGAAGGAGCTGGAACCATGCTAGAAAGTTTGAGGAAATAGTCGAGAGCTGAAAACAGTAGCTAAGTTGTATAAGTCAATTTTGTCTGGTGTAATGTCCAAGTGTACCCCCATAGCCTACTACGGGAAAATAACTTTAATAAAGGCTGGCCGGCTAAAACCTGGGAAAGGATTTGGATTGACACTAATTCCTTATTAAACAGGATCATCTTAAGAATATTCAATTTAACATCTTACATAATCTGTACTTCACGCTGCCAAATTATTTCAGATTTATAAAGTACTTTCATCCTGAGTGTGGGGATTGTGGGAGCAAACTTACTACTTTATATCACAAACTTTGGGCCTGCCCCAAAAATTGATGAGTTATGGAACTCAGTCAGGCAGTGGGTGGCTCGGTATTTCAATATTTCGGCTTTTTTTAAATTTTTTTATGAAAATACGTGTCTATTAGGGATGTAGGCCCAGATTCCTACACTGTCACAAAAGGTGCATGTAGCCATGGTTGCTATGGTTACTAAATTGCTAATACTTAGACATTGGCAGAATGATTGGGAACCTTCGTTTAAAGAATGGTGGGATGAGTTTTAAATGCTCTACATGCGGAGAGATATGTAGCCCGGTTTTCCAAACTAGTGAAAAGTTTCATAACTGCTGGGGTGAGTTTTCTCAAGCCTTAGAAATAAATTTGGTTATTAAGGTAAAGTTAACTTCTCATTTCTTTGTTCCCACCGGTCTCTAACAAAAGCCCCTGGGGCATATTTATCCTATCGATTGATTAAACCCCCAGAATGGGTCGAGAGTTTGACCCTTGTTTCATTGGTTTTTCCTTCTGACACATCTAGTATTTTCTGGCAATATTTCTTCTGGCGGTCTCCTCCTCAGACTCTCCATAGCATTGTTTTATTTGGTACCAGTTTGGATTTTGTGATGTCTCCGTCCTTTCTTCCTGAACTGTACTTCATTTACTGATATAAATTATCAGGGCCATAAAGAGGGCTGTTTATATATGGTTCTATGTAACTACTGCGAGGGTGGGGGTGGGTATGGTGTTTGTTTTGTTTTTTACGTTGGTGAGGTTTATTATCTTATTTGAGATTGTTATGTATGTATTGCTCTCTTGTATGATTACCGTGTATCATTATTCTTGACAATGTTGGATTTTGTTTGCGTTGTGCTGAAAATAAAGTTAATTGCAAAAAAAAAAAAAGAAAATTTAACAGTTCAGTACACTACAATAAATAGGTTCCGTCTACTACCAGTGAGTAATAGAATCAAAGAGGTTCTGGACACCTGAACCTTGAGAGCGAAAACCGATCAGTTATTTTATTTAATATATGGATGTAATTTTTTTTTCTACTGGGCAGTTGACCGTTTTAGTGAACTGAGTTTGTACTGGTCGACAGTCGCACTGTCCTACGCTGTGCGCCGCTAATGACAGTTGCCGCCCCTGACCGTTTTTTTTTTATTCACATCCTACCTGTTCTTGCGGACCACAATGGCAGGATCAACCAGATATTTTCATTTCTTCAGGACAAAACCGCATTAAATCCGAGAAGCGCTATGACCGACTTCACTCTCGGTAAGCTACAGAAACACTGCCATGTTTTTAAACTGTTCTGCCTGCCCACACAGGAAAATGGCCAATGAGGAGGCATGTTTAGGATGTGGGGCAGGTGCTATCTTCTCTGAAGCTTGCAACAATCCTATTATCAGCCCAAAACTGTAGTATTACCACTGATTGACAATACTATTATGACTGAACCTTTGAGGGTATTACCACATTTTTTTTTTGTATGGTTTACAGACCTATTAAATTGAAGATCCATATATTAAAATCTTTAAACCAACTGAAAAGACACAGCCCCACAGTAAACAGCAAAAAGTTATCAAAACTTACTAAAGTATTACTGTGTACATGACCACACAAACACTAATACACTAGCTACCTAACAACAGATAAAAGGCTGCTTTTCTTAATGTGAATCTCCTTCACCACAGATCTGCTCCTCCCCAAAATACACTTCTACAGTGTCTATCAGTACACAGACTGAATGTTCTAAATTAGCATTCAAAATGCACACAAAAACAATAAACACTTAATGATATAAGCACAGGAGGATTTCCTATAATCTATATATTAAATTTTGACCAACTGTCTCAAAAATGCTTTGTAAACGTTTTTTGATGGTTGATTATCAGAGCTCTGACAGCAAACTGTCTCCAGCTTTTCACTACACACGCTATGCAGAACTGAGGCTGTGCAATACAATCTAGTGCCCATGTGACCTGCCATTCCATGATTCACTGCAAACTTTGCCTTAAAGAGCAAAACAAAGGTGAAGTCAGCACCAAGTCCATAGAAAGCAATAGGACTTCACGTTAAAATGAAAGGCAAAGTATTTGTTTGTTGCACAGAGTACTTCACATAAGTATAACTATATGCAAAGTACTCCATGTAGCGAAATGCATGTACTTTGTCCACTACTACTCTCAACCACATCAGGTAAGAAGCTGCTGACAGGAGTGGTCTGCAAACTGCAAGGACAGGGAATGATGAAGATAGAGAACTAGGGACAGAAATTCAGAAGGGAACCAGAAAGGTAAGGTAGTGGTGGTGGGGGATCTCAATTTACTAGACAAAGACTGCAACATTCCAGCAGCTAAGAGGACCAGGAGTCAGACTCTACTCTCTATGTTACAGGACTGCCTGCTCATACAGCTGGTCAGGGAATCCAAAAGGTAACTTGCCATTCTCAACGTGGTACTCAAGTTCAAGTTTATTGCAGGAAAACTCCATTGAACAAGCTCATTCACAAGGAGGTCCTGTGACATAAACACTTAAAGTACAAACACAGATAGGTAATAACAGTATATACATGAAATGCATGTTACATGATACAGGCTGGATATACATACAAGGGTACCACATAGGGTGACCGCAGGTGGTAAACATTGATATGAGACAGGGAAGCGACTTACAGGTTGCATACTGATAAATGAAACATGATGACTGGTGTGTCAATACATATACAGTATTTTGGCAGCTAGAACAAACAACAGTCTACAACTGATATGGGGGTGGTGATTTGATAGAGTAGCAGTGGAGCGTAAGCAAAGATAAAGCCAGGAGTAGAAGGGAAGGGGAAGCAGCTAATATGACAAATCAATTATACCTTACCAGTGGATAAATATGGCCACCAGCAGCACCACTCACCAGCATAGAACTGGTAGGCAGACTGAGACTTGGGGAGCCACTGGGTCCAATGACCTTAACACCATATGGTTTGAACTGGTGCTGAGTGCCAGTATACAGTACACTTGTCAAAGCCTGTTTTTTTTGGGGTTCAGAAGAGCAGACTCTGACCAGAAGAGGGAGCTAGTCAAGGATAATCATGGGAGAGTGGACAAAATGAGGATGGTGGAGGAGGGTTGGAGAGTTATTAAAGGGGCCACTGTAGAGGCAACTAGGGCATGAGAATGGTTACCAAGAGAAACAGGCACAAGAGACCAGTCAGTTCTCTCTCTCTCTCTCTCTCCCATTTGCTGTATAAATAGTTTTTTCTCCTTTTTATCTACTATTGGCTTCTTTTAAAATATAATATTCTTGGAATAAGAAGTGTCCATTTTCTGTAAAATCGATTTGAACAAAAATGTTTAACGCTTAATTTACATTAGGACAGGTTGCATTTAAGCCCACTTTTTTGCCTAACACAAAGATATTTTCATATTTAGAGACTTTTAACAGTATATACTGTGTATTTTTCAGCTTATTTTATCTTGGGGTTTAAAATCATAGACATTTGCTAATGCATGCACAGAAGCACAAATGTAGCTTTATTTTGTTTTATGGCTGTTCTCAGGAAGAAGCCATCTATTCTGTGATATTTGACCTTGAAATACCTTTTCTTTGATGGAACTCTGTTGTCTTTATATGATTCTATGTTGATTTTTAAAAGCAGTTTAGGTCAATTGGATTTTAACAACTTTTAATCTGTTTTAATTCACGAAGGGCTCTACAGGCTGGTTTTATGTTGCCAAAGGAACTCAGACATTAAACAATGTCTTTGCAAGAAACATTACTGTGGTAGAGTCTGGGTGAACATCCGTATGGGATATAAAACTCGAGAGCACATTAATTTTACTCAGTTGACCCATAGTGATATAGTTAAGAGGGACCACCATGTCAGATCGGCCTTAATCTGTGTAAAAGCAAATCCAGATTATATTGCTTCATTTTGATGGGGAGTTGCAAATAGAACCCTAAGTATTTAAGATTGTCTTTAATCCATACCAAGCCTAAATGTTCCACACTTGCTCTGGTCATGATCATCTTTAGAGGCATAATTTATGTTTTAGCTACATTTAATTTGTAATTTGAAAATGTCCAAATTTAGAAATGATGTTCAATGCTGTGGATAAAGAAATGACTGGATGGGTTACTGTAATGGGATATCATCAGCATATACCCACGATTTATATTGATAAGGGCCTATCGATATTCCAGAGATCTGTGCCATTGTACTGATTTTCCAGATTAGGGGTTCCAAAAACAAATTGAAGAGGAAAGGGAAAGTGGACACCCTGTCTAGTACCCTGGTTCAAGGTAAAGGTTGAAAAATGAATCTGAGATAATCGGGTAGAAAGTTCCCATGAAGCTGTGTTTTTTTCTTTTTCAAGCTAGCCAAATCAACTCCAAGTGAACATCTGAGTGTAGCCCATAAAATATTTTGCTTATCCATAGAGGTGCAATTATTTGTAGGATGGAGGTAATAAACTGCTGAATATGGCCAACTAAATCTGGTGATTTTAACAGCTGGTTGTTTCACCTCCAGGTATTGTCTCTCTCAGTTGCGGTCAAGAGGGTAACCTGGATAAGAAAAAGGATGGTGGTCTGATATAATCTAGCACTGTAATGACAGACAGTAACATTAGAAAAGTGCTTGATGCCCAACAGGAAATAATCTATTCTAGAATATGAGGTGTGAGGAGTAGAATAGAAAGAATATTCATGCAGTTGCAGATGCAAGCCTCTCCATGGTTCAATAAGACCCAAGAAGTCCATCAATTCCAGCAACACAAGCTGTCCTGGAGAAGGAGCCTGATGAGAGGTACCCAGCCTGTCCAGGATATTATTAAGAACTCTGTTCCAGTTGCCGGCTAGAAGCATAGGGAGGGAAACCCAAGGCATTAACAGATTTAACAAAGCAGTAAAAAGGCAGGATCATTACTATTGAGGCCATATATCACACAGAATGACCTCTGAGTGACCAAGTATAGCACATAATAGAAAGGTACCGACCTGGGAATCACTTACTTCTTGGAGCTTCTGAAATGGGATCCTCGAGCAACTATAATAGCCGCACCCTTAATCACGAGAGTCAGGCTGGAGCCAAAGACCTGTCCCACCCAGGCACAGTGAAGAAGCAGAATCTGGGTGGGAGGAAGGTGTGTTTCCTGCAGAAAAGCAATGTCCACCCACAATTTATTCAAATATAAAAGAATTTTAGACCTTTTCTCTGGGGGATCGAGCACCTTTGATATTCCACGAACAAAAATGAAAATTAGTTGTCATGTTTAGCAACTAAAAAAAAAAGATCTACAAAATAGCAGCACTCATACAAAAAAAAAAAGCGAACAAACTGCAAAATTGGTAGCATTCTCCCAAGATGGCCCTTCCTCCCCCATCCAACCAAAAATAAAAAGCCAAAACAAAGAATGCCAATATAAACCCTTTTCCCCACCCTATCCCAAAATAACCTGTATCACTACCCCAAATAATATCCCTACTCTTCCACCCACATTACGACTTGGTGCATGAATACCATAGGCACTTGGTATCTCCCTTGCACCAGCCCCTGCTCCCCACCCCAACACTCATAAATGCAATCTGAAATATATTTACCCAACAGTAAACAACCTGAAATGAGTAAAATCCAACAACCAGATAACCTCGCTGGCCAGAAAGTAGAGGGCATATTTCCATCACCTGTGGCAGAATAAGGACCATCTGTAATATGCCAGTAACAACTCTACCTTTGGCTCAGTGTGTTGTAAGTTGCCCAAGAACAACTGTAACAATCAATGTTGTACATCTAATAAAACAATATATAAACATCCCCAAATCTCAGGAATAAAGACCACAATGTACAGTATAAACAGAATCAGGAACAGTAACATTGACATCTATTAGACCTGTAACAACATCCCCATGCAACAAATCCAAACTACAAAGTCAACAGGTTTGTGGATAGTACAAATGAGTGGCATTGAACAGCAATAATAGCAATAGAAACATGAAAAAACATAACTATTAGACCATCCTGAACATAACAGAAAAGAAATGTTGCCTAATAAGCTGGTAGTTGGATAATTTTGAATCAAAGAATACACTGTCGTTGAAGATTCTGCAGCAAGCCACAATCCTGAATCTAAGGACAAATAGCTTAGGACCCCTGCCTTGCAATGATGGAGCCAGTCCTACATAAGAAAGATGAGCAAGGATGCTTCCAAAAGTTCAAAGCCAATCCCTCAATCAAGAAGGAATCCATCAGAACAGGAACGCAGAGACAAGTTTGATGAAAGGTAAGCACTTGTCAACGTGTCTCTTCAAACTGAAATTCAGGCATTTCGTTGCATTGCTCATCCAGAAAAAGAATGATTGCCAGGGGTAAATGCAGAAAAGAGTAGTGAAACAGGTGCAGTTCAGAAATGATGTCCAAATGTCAAACTATGTAGAAGAACAAAGTCTGAACAATGATGATAGGTTGAAACAGATCGCCAGCCTGTCTCGAACCAGTCCCAAAGTCTGTACTACAATAAACTGTCAAAAGAGGAAAATAGCAGGAAACAAAGTGGCTACAAAACCTCATAAGCCATATCCAATTTTGCCCTTGAGGTGTGCAAGCGATCGACTCATCCAAGTTCAAGACAGACAGAACAAAGGTAAACAAAAACAGCCCATAACGGGACAACTTTGTAAATTAAAAAAGTTACTCTGTAGGAGCATGAGGCTGGCGATAGAGATGAAATCTTTGCAAGGATACATACCTCTCCCAATCCAGATGCCAATAGGAAAGACAAGGTAAAAGGAGAGGAGGGCCAACAGAACTATGTAAGTGACATATTTTGTCAGAATATGAAAGAGACAATGGTGACAAATTTCAACTACTCTTAAATAGCTCAGGAAGCAGATCCTTCAGAGCAGGAGCTGCTTGTTCAGCGGAGCCCCATTATTTCTGGGAATGTCTGATGAAAACCTGTAAGCAAGCAGTATATAGTACCCAAAAGTGGAGTCCTGCACTATGATTTTGAAACAGTCGGATGGCATGCTGCTCTATGCTGCCTGGCTGTAGCTGGAAGATCCTGTACAATACGGAGCTTTGCCCTTCCCATAAAACTTCCTTTAGGTCTCAACTTGCTTAGAAGGTGTTGTTTGTCAAAGAAATTAAAAAATTTAAAAATAAAGGGCCTTGGAGGAGAATTATCCATAGATGGTGGGCACAGAGCTCTGTGAGCCCACTTGATAATGTAAGTAGTCCAATTTGGAGAAGGTCCGGCCAATTTTAAACACAACTTCTGGGCAAACAGTATGGAGAGGTGCCTTCGGCTTTCTCAGGTAGCCCAAAGAAACAACATTAAACTGCCAACTGCAGCCTTCAAGATCCTCCAGCTTGGACTCCATTTTGATCAGCTTCTGCATGAGGGCCTCAACCTCACCATCTGAATGATCTTTCCACTTTTCAATGGAGAAAATTATTATCTCATTATCACCGACCCATCTAACGAGCTCGGAGAGGTCAGAGGTCAGTTCACTCATTAGCTCCTGTAATGCATCCTTCATGGAGGTGAATTCTGCCAAGAACATCTCCATGAACAGTATGGTGCCTGGAGTAGCAGTGGAAATATGCCCGACTCCTTGCACTTGAGCCTTGGATCGCTAGCATGTTTGTCCAGCATGATGGGTAGAATTGTTGGGGCGGCATCAAGCTCATTTCAACTCCATCTCCAGCAAAATTACAGCAATGCTGACAGCCTGGAGAATGAAGAGAAAGTCCCAGTCCACTAAATCGAAATAAACATTAGGTAAAATAAGAATTTTAACAAGTTATTGTGGTGATGAGTAGGAGCCTGAGAAGGAGCCGCTACCCCAACCTAGGCATCTCATGACTACATTTATTTTTTGTTTCTCATAGGGGCTGACGTTTGGCCCAACAACCTCTGTCTGCAACAGTTCTGGGTCCTTGGTTTACCTTTTTATTACTGATCAGATTAAACTTAGCAAAAGATATAGCAAATACTGGTTTCCTCTGACCCAAACCAAGCTAAAACAAACCTAAAAATAAATTATAACTAAGTAAAATTGAAACAAAGATCTTTTTTTTTGGGGTATGATTTAAGGCACTTACCATTTGCCATTTCAGGCATACTTGGGCATTTTGGATCTAGATTTTGGTTCTGTAAACATGTTCAATTGGATTCATTACTTTGTTAGTCATTACATTTTATTTTACTCTATGGTTGAAGAACTTAATGAAGGTCTGACCCTTACTAAATAAGAACTGGAAGATGGATGGGGGTCTGATTAGTTCTGATTACTTATATAAATAAATGAGTTAAACTACATAATAGAGGCAAAATCTGTAGTATTCAACACAATGAGATAAAGGGAATACTTTAAATCACAATTTATATGAAAAATAAAATAAAACTGCTGATGCGGAAGAGAAGCAAGCAGACACCCACTAGGGGTGGAGCGACAACAAGGACATTGTAAGTAACATGCAGTAGTTCCTGGTGGCATCTTTCTTTCTTTTAAATGCTTAATTGTTTATCTCTTTTGCTGCTAATACTGCTTGTGCATTAGTAGATTACAGGCACAGAAGCACACCCACTGATTTCTTCTGTGTCTCTTCAGACTGCTTTATATTATTTAGTTATCCTTTTGTACCTCCAGTACAGTAAAAACATTTAAAGACTGTACCATGCTTGTATTTACACAGAACAGTTTCACATCTTGACTGTCTACAGCCACCAAATAGCCTTGTTGTTCAACATCTTCTTGTCAAATGGTTTAGTTTAGAAGCAGCATTGTTGAAATGGTATCATGGGTGGTTCTCCAATATGCCCGCCTCCTTCTGCCAGCAGTTCCCATTCAATCTCTGTCTCTGAAATCCCAGCAATATTGTGTATGTGCTTTCTAATATAAAATATTTCTTCCATTATTTTTCTGTTGGCTGTGGTGCGATGATGCTCACTTTCACTTTTTGCCCATGCTTAATCTACCTGCCTGCCCACCATCACTGACTTACATCTCTCTGGAATTTGATTTCCACTCTCAGTCTCCCCTTCAGCTCCAAGTAACTTCTAAAGTAATGAGTGTCCACTGGGACTGGCTAGTACAGTATTTTTCCTTCTTTTGGTGTCAAAGTTACCACCACCACTTACTGAAAAGGAGCCAGAGCAAGCCCTGCATGAACCCCTCATGGCTCAGCATAGAATGAGGCAGCATTTACCTGACTGAACTGATAAATTGGATTCCTCTTATTTGAGAGATATGGTACCTTTCCAGTTAAACGTCATGTTCCTTGCCTCTCCACACCTCGCTGTGCTCATTTAAAAATTATTTTCCTACATTCCTCAACTCTAGTAGCCTTTATGCATTCCCTAATGCTATGCCTTTATCCTTCTACTACCACTATGACTGCTTTCTCCAACAGTGTGGGATCAGGTGGTCTCGTAACATGATTGGAATACGCCCTCTCACGTACTCAACTGCACTGCAGCAAATCACTGGTAGTCTCTCAGTAGTCACTGCTCCTGATTGGCAGCTCTGAATTTCATTCTCGCTTTTGTCCCTACCTCCCTATGCTCCTATCAGCACTGATGTGAAGAAAACAACTTATTTTATAACTTAGAGATGTATTATCAGCTCAATCTCAGTCAGCTGATTTCTCTGTAAGGTAAGCCACTGTGCATGAACTTAAACTACTCTAAAGAGACTCACACACAGACTCAAAACTGGACTTTCTTGCCTGGGTCCCTATTCCTCCAAGTCTGAGAGCTAGCATTAGATCCGGTGGGGGTCTGATTCTAAAAGACCTGTCCATCCACCCCTTTTTACTCCTGGATATTGTTCCAAATTCCTGAACTTCTGAGGTGCATTTTGGCAGCTTCCTTCTATTAAAGTATAATATCATCATTGGAGACACGTCCTTCCTCACTATAGAGGAGCCACTCAGAGCTCACTTTCAGTCATGCCACCAGTGTTTCTGAGCAGCAACTCATACTTTCATGGGCACTCCTTGGATATAAGGTTTCAGGTATCAGTCTGGTCCTGAATTTTAAAACACCACCAGTTTCTAATCATTTGGATTGGCCTTGTCTTGTTGATTGTGTTGCAACCTGATCAACATATCAGCACTCATTACAGATGAAAAACAAAATGTGCTTTAAATATGGACAGAGCCTCAGTCTGCATCTATTATTGAAGATAAAAGTTAAATAAAAAAAAGACAGCTACTGCTGCTAAGAACATATTTCCACCATGATAACCAAAATATTTCAGTAGAGTATATCCGCAGCTTAGAACACCAACCCAATCTAGCCACCTTCAGAATTGTGTTATGACAGAATGAATGAATAAGTGTGTGTGATATCAGGGAAGGCACCTTGCTTCACAGCTGAGACTTCAGTTATGTGGAGCACCGCTTCTCAGTAGTTGGTTATAAAACAACACATTTAAAAGTAAGTACTTTGGAGACTTAGTGTTTGAATACCAAAATGATAGTTATATGGATTTAACAATAAATGAACTGCATTATAGTTAAACAAATCACTTCTGCAATTCCTTTTGGTTTTACTTGGTTGATTTGGCTTATAACAGCAGGCAAATTCATCACTGATGTGGGACCTTTGTATATTTGTTTGCAATAAAATATAAAATTAAAGATGAATCATCTTAGTGTTTATCTTAATTATAAATTATAAATGTAGTAGACTAAGTTCAGAGTTAGCTAAACAATTGAAGGCTCCAACTAGTGGTGATTTATTAAACTTCTTTAAAAGTCTTTGGCATCATATCCCAATGGTTAGCATGGTACTAACCAGGCTAGAATCGCACTACCATGAATAGCACTGGTGGTCAGGCAGGGAAAATATTCAGAGGTTCCCACTGTTCACACAATCTGGCAGTGCTACTGCTACACCTATGTAAATTATGGATCCCTCATGTCATACCTCTCAACCTCCTGCCTCATAAATCAGGGACAAGGCTTAAAAATTAGGGACAAAGGACCAAAATCAGGGACATATCTTAAAAATTGGAGATATCAATTCAGGAAGCTGGTAGAGCAAGGGCTTAGTGTAAATGCATTTTCTAAGGAAGAACAAGTCTGTAACTTTAAGGTTTGACATTATTTTGTGCTTACAACTCCCACTGTTTGGTCACAAAACACAATTTTAGGAGGGACAGTGTAAATTTTTGAGGCAAAATCAGGGACATCCCTGAAAATCAGGGACAGTTGAGAGGATATGCCTCATGTAGACAGTTGCACTGGCAGTAAGTTAGTTGGAGCTGCATCCAGGGAGCCACAGTGCCTCAGGTCATAAATAATATATATTAGAGCAGGAATTGCAGTGACCCACAGCTATGTAAGGTGGTAGCTTAAATATGCATTTCAGTTCACAAAGCAGTTCAAAGCAGGTTTCCTTCATGTACAATGCAACCTTAGTGCAAAACATACAAAATAAGAAAATAACAGCACAGAATTTATAAAAATGTATTTTTATTTAAATATTTCACTGGTGAAGCGAGGTTTAGCCATCGGAGCCTGACCCGTTACCATCCAGCAGTGGCACCGCGATCTGAGGACATAGAGACACCCCAGTGAATATACATGCTAGAGTAACCCGCCCCAAAAAAAAAAAAAGAAACAGCGACTGCATTTAGCAGATTCCAATGCGATGGCTCTCTAGCAGTGCCGGGCATCTGTGAGTCGCTCTTGAGACGCTCGCTGCATAGGTCAGAGTTCAGCCGTGATCGGGTCGGGCGCCCATCACAGTATTAAGTGCATCCAGTCTTCATAGTATTGGATCGGTGAGCGAGCCCTATACCCATTAACCAGCTGTGGGATTTATTCGTTTTACCTACCATCACCATGGCCACCCAGTGTCCAACTGCTCAGCAACCTCAGGGCATCCAATCGCCTACCCAACCAACTTCTGTAGGGATTTGTTTCAGTACATCACGCGAATGTTGAAGCCTCTTTAGTCCACATGGATGATATAAGTCTGTCCCTCACGGGCACAGTGACTGATGTTAGGACACTTGTGAGCAGCAGCAAGCCAGACTCCTCCACCATATCCAGCTCCATGAAGAACGGCTGGCAGACCAGTGGGACCGAGCGAAGACCAAGAAAACAGGGCCAGGTGCAATCATTTGCACATTTTTGGAATACCAGAGGAAAAGTCCATGGAGAACAGTCTTAATGAAAACATCCCTATTATGCTGGGGGACAGATGGAGAGGGCATATGGATGTGGAGAGGGCACACCGCATAGCTGGGAGGCGTGACAAGAACTCCCAGGTCCCCAGACCCATTGTGGCCTATTTCCTGCGCTTATACCACCAAAGAGAGAATCCTGAGAGCAGCCAGAGAGGTTCATGGCAGGGGTCAGCATCATACCTCTCAACCTTTGTCCCCAGATGTGGAACATTGCCTCTCAAAATGTGGAACAAATGAACAAAATGTGGAACACTTAATCAAATCTTTACCTAAGAAGCTCGAACACTGTTACAATGTTTGCATTTATGTTCAGAAAGTCTGTCATTAATTGAATAATATATTTTTGCATCATTTACTATAGATTTTTGCTTTAAAATGTTAACACTGAATGTGGAACAAGTCCTCACAATGTGGAACAGGGAACTTTGTGAAGTAATTGAGGACCGTTCTCATAATGTGGAACGGTTGAGAGGTATGGTCACCAGTCTCCTTTTACTGAGACTTTGCTCAAGAAACTGCTGCTAAAAGGAGATCTTTTGGACCCTAAAGAAATTTCTCTCCGGTACAACTTTCAATTTAAATTCGAGGACTTACCAGCCTGCTTGTGTCCAAAGATGGGAAAGAGTTGGTGGCTGAGCAAGTTATGGCCAGCTCTCCGGTTCCAACTATGCTTCTGGGAAAGCTAATGGGAACCGTCAGGATGGGAGGAAGTTCCCTGAGGGCACTTTTTCAGCCGGACCAATTGCAACACAATCGGGTCCCCAGCCTCTTCCGGCTCACCTGCGTGAGCATTAACACACTCTGCTTCACCTGTGCCCCTGTTTTGGAACTCAGCGGATTACGGTACTAGGTCCTCCAACCGACTTCAGTTAGTTCCTCCCCATGCACACGTCCTGCAGTCAGTCAAATCCGATTTCTCATGCCATTAAATTTATTTATTTATTGTCTTAGATATTTTATATATTTATTTATATATTAGTAGATATGATTTCAACGTTGATGAACTGACTCAATTGCAAAACAGTCATTTGCACACAGTTTTCTCTGCCAACCAACTACAACCTCTGGGAAAGTAGAGGATAGCGTCACTGCAAGGCTCTGATGCAAAGGACCTATCAGGAATGTATTATTATGAGAGGTAATTTATGTTGTTCCTAGTAAAATAATTAAATAACTACCCATTTTGTTTTCAGTAGCAACTGCTTAGGTTTAGCTATGGTGAAGGCGATGCCTTCTCCAGGAATGAGAGCAGTAAATTATGCTGTTACTGGTAAAATAATTAAATAACAACACATTTCGATAGCCTTATGTTTATTCTGTGGAGCGTGACAGATCAGTGACTGTAATGCGCATGCGGTTGTATTTCTCACTCTGCTCTCGCTTCCCAGGTGTGTCCCCTAGTAAATAAATGCCCTCCCTTCCTGCCAGCACGCCGACTGGATCTACCCCATGCAATGGAAAAGGGCATGAAGTGGGACTCAACTGCCTCAAGAACCCCAATTGAGTGCCCCACCTAGTGAAAATCTCCAGGAGGACTATACTTCTGACCTCCCGTCCACCCCCTGGTACAGCCTGTTTTCCTGGAACTGCCTGATATGGAAAACGACACAATTGAGGAGTAGGCTGATTATTCTGACTCCTCGCTGTTAGCAGCTGTGGATGTTCCAACCCCTGTGAGACCAGGCTTACTCTCCTACATGGCTGCTGTTTCTGTTAAGACCGGTTCTACTGGAACTCCCAGTTCCCACCAGGCAGGCCAAAGAACAAGCGGTTAACTTTTGGACTTAAGCGTTCAATGTTTGTTCTTTTTCCTGCTTTTCTGTTTAGTACAGGCCTGACACCACCCTTGGCTCCTTTGTAAAGCTAGGGCTGGGTCCTCTTCAATGCGATGAATGTGTGATATGTGAGCAAAGGAATAGTTTATGGGGACTCACTTGGGCCTTCCCTCATTATTATTCTCCTCTGTAGGGCATGTTACTGAGCCATGGCCTGTTTGTCGGGCCCCGCATGAGGTAGTGGCTCATGCCTGTCCTTATCATGGTGCTGAATCCTTCTTCTACTCCACCTGGTCCACTTAACCCACCACTCTGTTAGGTAAGTGGGCAGGGGTTACCTGAATTAGATATCTCCTGGGGCTCGCCAATGTCTGAATGTTCACAGGAGCTGGTCACTTATTGTGACCCCCACATAACCTCTAGTGGCTGGCAACCTATAGTCAAGTTGGTAGGAGGAGTACCTCCAACTTTCCTTACTGTCTAGCCCTATAATTCCACCTGCCTCTACCCCTTACCCCTCCTGCCCCCCCACCACGCACCTCCCTCTCTCCCCACGATGTCTCAATGCCTGACCTTGTGGCTGTTATCTGTTTAGGAGAGTGGAACCCAGTTGATTCTAAACAGTTCCCCTGTTTTGGGTTTCGAGGTGCCTGTGTAGCTGAGGTATCTGCACCTAGTTACTCTCTTATCGATAAGCCTCGAATCCTATAGCGTGTTTACATTTGTTCCATCAACTTTTGGTGATGCTTGTTAACTTATTATAGATTGGGCACTTTACTGCGTTAATTATAAGTATTGTTACTGTGTTGCCTGTTTAATACAGCCATGTTGCTACTGATTGTTGATATATTTCTTTGTCTTTTCCCTTCAGCTAGTCTCCTGAGTGAGTATTATTACACTTCTACCTCAACATTCTTACTCCTTCTTCTGTTTGGTGCTACAGGTTTGTGCTTGGGAATTCCCTGGAGTGGTGTTCTTGCTACTGCTCCTTCTCTCCTCAGATTATATTTTTCATCGGTCTTAGTAAGTACCACTTACATTTTCTCCTTGAAATGACTGGCATGGTGAACCCTCCACCTCAGGGATGCTCCTCGTTTCATGGAATGTTAATGGACTCAACCACCCCATTAAGCGCAAAAAGTGTTACAACACCTTAGATCTCTCTACAGACATCACACTGCTTCAAGAAATGCATCTCTTGAGCAGGGTGGTGCCTAGCTGAGGAAATCTTGGGTGGGGCAGTACATGCTAGTTTCTCTTTGTCTAATTCCAAAGGGGTTGCCATCCTCATATGCCATTCCTCCCCATGGGTGGTGGATGAGACCGGAAGATTCCCAAGGTAGATGGGTATTGGTCAAGCTCTCCTTCCTGGGCAGGCAGCTCATTATCAGCAATGTATATGCCCCCAATGAGGACCATGCTGAATTGTTCCTCACGATCAGTCAAGCTCTATCCTTCTGATGCCAACCGGCTCACCTATCCAATCCACATTGGCAGTGATTTCAATCTAGTACTGACACCTTTCTTGATAAGTCCAAGCCTACTCCTCATGCCAGCCCTAAAACTCTGATGGCACTGCAGGATATGCAAGATGAATGGGACTGGCCAATATGTGGAAGCAGGATCACCTACGGGCGGACTATACTTTTACTGTCATGTTCATTCCACCCATAGCCATACTGACTTCTGGCTGGGCAATGTAGCAGTGGCCCAAGGATTTCAGATAATAAAATTAGGAATATCCTCATATCCAGTCATGCTCCTGTTCTGACCACCTATACCCTATTTGGACAGCAACCATCCAGTCCCCACTGGAGATGCAACCCTTACTCACAAAGACCCTGAATTCTGCTGGGTGATCGTCCAAACAGCCGAGGACTACTACTTTCTCAACTCAGACAGCGAAGTCTCCAGGCACAGTCTGGGAAGCCTTCAAGGCTGTACTCGGGGCATATAATTGCATACTCAGTCTCTAAAATAAGGCCGGAAGGCAACTTTGGCCACATTGCAAACTGACCTTGCCATACTGGAGAACCGGTTTAAGTCCCTCCAACCCCTTTTAGAGGATAGCTCCTTTCACCGCGATAGTGGGATTGAAATAATAAATCAACACTATCCTCCACCAGAAGGCAGAATGGATTCTCTTGGGCCAGACGTGCTTATTGGGATGCGGGCAAAAGAGCGCAGACTCTTGGCTTTCAGGCTATATAAACAACAAGCCTCCTCACATATCCATGCCCTCGGAGAGAAGTCACGGAGGGTGGTTTATGAGCCTAGGAGAGTAACAATACCATCCTGTCCTTTTACCAAACTTTGCATCAGTCCCACTTCACTTTGTCACCCTCCGGTTGGACCAGGAAATGAAAACGTTTTGCCAGAACTCTGTTCAGCCAGTTCTCACCCTAGCCAAGTGGCCAAACTGGATGCGCAGATCACAGGTGCTGAAATATGGCAGGCCCTATCCCATATGGTGTCAGGAAAGCTCCAGGCCCGATGGCATGTCAGTTGAACTGTACCAAACCTTGGGTGCCAGTATAGCCCGTCTATTACTTCTGGCCCTTCAGGAGGCCCACACAGCAGGATCCCTACTTCCAGCTATGAGGAAGCCCTTATTACCATTCCCCAAAGAAATCAAACAACCCCTGGACTGTGCAAACTACCGCCCCATCTCCCTTCTGTCAGTCAATACTAAAATTTTAGCCAAGATCCTGGCCTCCAGGATGCTGGACATCCTACCCTCTATCATCCACCAAGCACAGGCTGGCTTTATGAAGGGCAAGTCCGCATAGACAACACCAGGTTGCTGCTAAATCTCAAGTGGGTAGCATCCTGGTCTGCCCTGCCTATGGTGGCACTTGCCATCGACTTCACCAAAGCCTTTGACACCATAGAATGGGACTACCTGCATGAAGTGCTTCATTTGTATGGCTTTGGTCTGCAGTTTTGCCAGTGGGTAACTACCCTATACAGTTCTCCTGTTGCCCAGATCCTCACCAACTCTAATATCCCAGCACCGTTTCCCTTGCAAATGGGGACATGGCAGGGATGCCCTGTCTCCTCTCCTCTTCCTGGTGGCTCTGGATCCCCTAGTTCGGCCATTATAGCCTCAAACTCAATTACTGGCCTGATATAGATGATAACCTCTTATCTTAGGCCATATGCCAATGATCTCTTGCTTACCTATCCCAACCTTAGCAATCCCTTCCAGTAGTCTTATCTATTCTCCAGAATTTTGCTTCCCTCGGGATTACGAGCCAACCAGAAAAAGACCACCCTTGCTCCCTTAAATGAAGCCTGTTCAGAGACTGCCTTAGTGGCACCGAGCTGTCGTGGGTGGCTCAGGGTTCTCATACTTAGGGCTTTATATCTCCAATAGGTGGTCAGAGCTGGAGTCATCCAACTTCTCCCTCTCTGGCCCAATTATCCTCTGAAATGGAGAGATGGCACAAACTCCAACTCTCGTTATCTGGTTGAGTAGCCGCAGTGCACATGCTACTTCTACCATGGGTTTTGTATCTCATCAATAATTTGCCGATCCGCCTTTCCCTAAATTATTTGCTCATTAGACCATCTCATGTCCCGATATCTTTGGGATGGGAAGACACCGAGATGGGGTAAACACAAATTGAGAGTGCACTGGACACATGGTGGGCTGGGAGCTCCCTGGTTAAAGGGTATCACCTGGCTTGCATGGCCGCATCTGCTTCTAGATGGTTCACTCTGAGGGCATATTGTTCTCTGCCATGGGTATAGCTGGAAGCCAATTTGACAGAAGGCACTACCCTGTGCATGATCCTTAGCCCAGAGACCATGCTAACCAGAATCTTTCCCCAGCTATGTTGGAGACTCAATGAGTATGGCAGGTCACTTATGTCTCTCTCAGCACACATCTCTGATGACCTGGGACCCTCCCTGCAGTATGTTCCTCTGTGGCTTAAGCTCCTCACAGTGGGTGGGCTTCCGTACACTGGCCTACTTGGGAATTTCAGGGCATCCAGCGGGTGCAGGATATCTATCTACCTAACTCTGACGTCTTGCTCTCTTTAGAGCAACTGCAGACAAAGTTCCAGCTTCCATCAAAGACTTTGAGGTACCTCCAACTGCGCAGTGCCGTTCATGACCTTTTAACTCATTACAGCGTTGACTGCAAATGGAACTAGTTGGTGTCCATACCTAAGTCCCCTACTCTCTGTGGCCTAATTGATTGCTTTTATAGGACTTTGAGAGTTGCTCAGATGGATCCCTCTGCCTCTAGTAGACTGAAATGGATGGCTGACCTCAATGTTTATATCCCTGAGAGCTCCTGGACATGATACTTAAGGGATGCACACATCATATATAAGGACACCAAGAGTTGCTTCCTCCAACTTAAGGTGCTACTCCTCTGGTATCACAGTCCTGCTGTCCTCCATACTCGTGGCCTACTGGGCACTCCAAATGCTGGCATTGCCATCAACCTGAAGTCCACCTGCTGCACATTTTATGGACAAGCCCTCAACTCCTGCCCTTCTGGACCTCAGTGGCCTTGGACTGCTCCAGGGTGCTGGGTCCCCAATATTGCTAGCAGACCCAAGCTCCTACTGGGTGACACCTCCTCACTGGGGGCTCTTGTGGTACCTCACCATGATTGACTGATGCTAGCCCCTTTGGAGGCCAAGCATCCTCTGTTAATGAACTGGTGCCAAGTGGCCCTGCCCATGTGAGCAGTCTGGCATGTGGCCCTAGCCTGCTTATCCCTGATCGAACGCCTTTCTTATTCCCACCATGGATAAATGGACCAGTATATGGCCAAATGGGAAGCCTACTACACTCACTATTATGTAAAACTCCCTCCCTTATAGTAACCTCCTATCTGAACCCTCAGCACCACTACTCAGATCTCATTTGTATTTTCTTTTCAACCTTCTTTCCTTCACTTGTAAGTGTAAGATCTGCTACTTGTCTATTCCCTTGTCCTGCTTAGAGGTGTAACTGTTACCATTTGCTGAGCCAGGATTGATCCTGTTTAGTCTACGTTATAGCTTTGTATATATTATGTACGGATGTTTTGACCTGATATGCTGTAAGGTGTACGCGACAAGTTGCTGTTTTCTAAGTAAATAGCTCAATAAAATCATTCTGTGATAAAAAGAAATGTTTCATCAGGAAGGTACACTGAGCAACAAGTAAGTTGTCTCCTGTGTGACCTGGGAAAGGTGTACAATTGGAATCAGACATTAAACATTCAAGTTACAAGATCAACATTAACATACAGTTGTAAGGCAGGTGTTGTAAACAGGGTTACAACAGTGTTGCACATAACATGTAGAAGGAGTGGACAATAATAAGTGCTGGTTAATAAGTAAACAAGTGCTTACATGAAAGAAAAGGGGAAGGGAAGGAGGGTGAGGTGAAGTGGGGAGGGGAAAAGTCATGTCCCTGGAGACCCATTTGGGATGCGAAGAACCTTGCAAGGGGACTGGGGTACCATAGAGAAAGAGATAAGGCAGTGTCCCAGAGAGACCCCTTAAGTTGGTGGGGAAGGAGTAGATGAGAGATACACGCCTCTTGGGGGGTAGGAGGGATCCATGGAGAGCATTCGGGTCATTTACATTCTATGAGAGATCAAGGGAGGCCAGTAATGGGGAGCAATTTGGAGGAAGGGAGGAAGGCTAGAGATTTGGAGGGGTGGGTGTACACAGGGAAAATGAAGTTGAGGGTAGAGGGGTAGGGTTTGTCCAGGTCTTAGAGGAGGGAATTAGGGAGGACGTGGCAGGAGCAGCTAGGTGCATGGTAATTATTGAGGGCAGAGCTGATGGAATAGGCGGAGGATGAGTGTTGATTTGAGGGGGAGGAAATTCCAAATTTTGGGAGGCAGTGAGAGTAACCAGATTGGCCAATTTGGGTGGATCTGTGGGGAAAACCAGGGTATGGGAGTCAATTGATCTAAGGGAATGGGAGGGTGGGGGAGTGTTATAAAGGAGGTGAGGTAGAAAGGGAGCTCACCCAGCCAGTGCTTGGAGGTGAATTTAGCACAGGGGAGAGTCGCCTATTTGTACAGAAGAGAGGGAAGGATAGGGTGACAATAAAGATCGCAGTGATGAGTGCGATAGGGGCATCCAGGGAAAAGCAGCAGAAAAATTGAAGATGGTGTCTAGTCTGGCCAGGGAGGACTTAGTGGCAGCACCATAGACTACATCACGTAGTCAAAATGGACAGCATCATCTTCTGAACAAGTTCACTCCTAGCCATAGGAGGATACAACTATAGTTCCTGAACAGGGCACCAAGCTTGGGGTGCCGTTTTTTCTCAATAAGCGTCAATATGTCCAGAGAAGTTTAGGTGTTGGTCCAACCAAACACCTACGAACCTGTAGGAGGATGTGTCCTCAAGTAAAGTCCCTTCAAGGATGTGAAAAGTGGGTAGGGCAGGAAGCCTAGAGTGTCTCTGTCTTGTGCCAAAGGTCATGGAGACAGTCTTCTTGGCATTGAGGAAATGTTTATGGTTAGCAAACCAGAGCTGAACCTTGTCAAAGTCTTGCTGTAAACTGGTTGTAACCTCATCAGGACAGGAGCCAGATGCATACAGGACTGTATCATCGGCATACTGTATATATAGCAGAGGATGGGGAGCAAAACAGTGGGAAGGTCATTTAAGAAGATGGAGAATAGGAGGGGCTGTAATACCAGCCCTGGGGGACTCTGGTGCTAATCAGGAGGATGGGGAAGTGGCATCCAAGATTTTAACTGATTGGATTCTACCAATGAGGTAGGCCTTGAACCAGTTTGTGGCAGAGGAGATAGGCCAGCTGCTGGGAGTGAGTCAAGGAGAAGGGAGTAAGAGACAGTGTCAAAGCCTTGCATAGCCAACAAAATGTAAGAGGTAATTTGGCCATTGTCTATCCTGGTTAGGATGGAGTCTGTGAGCCATAGGAGAGAGGTGGTGGTTGAGTGGATTTTCCTGAAACCAGACTGGAAAGGGGTGAAAAAGGAGGTGTCAGATAGAAAGAGATGAGTTGGGAGAGCGACAATGTGTTCTTGAAGCTTGGCAAGGGTAGGGAGGAGAGAAAGGGGTGATAGTTGCCAGGGGATGAGAGTCACCCCTTTGTGTAGAGGAGGACCACCGCATGTTTCCATGAAGAGGGACCAGTAGTAGAGAATTAGAGATTTAGGATTATTGAGAGAGGGTAGGCAATGGCCGAGTGGAGAGGCGTTTTGAGTCAAGGCCATTAAGGAGGCACCTTTAGAGGGGCTGATGGTGAGGAGGGCACTTAGGGCATCATTTGGGATTACAGTAGTGAAAGAGAAGGGAAGGTGGGAGGGTGGTGGAGGGAAGGGTAGGAGGGAGGGATTTCAGTAGCTCAGCGGCACAGGAGGTATAGTAGGAATTAAATTCCACAACTATAGCTGGTGGGTCAGACACTAGTGAGCTATTTACTTTAAGTACCGGGGCAGTGGGTGAGACGAGGGGTAAACAAAATGAACCAGTAATGCCTATACAGCATATAAGCATACCCCCCTTCACTGGCTGATGTCACCACCTGATGTGTTTCATGCTACAGTATATGCTTTCTTAAAGATTTTTGCATAATATAAAGTCATGTTGCACATGAAGGAACCTGCTTGGAACTGCTTTGGAACTAAGAAATGCACATTTTAATCTTTTGCTTTACATAGGTGCTGGTCACTCCACTTCCTGCTCTATCCCTCATGCATATAGGGTGCAGTGGTATATTCAATAGATTCAACAGTGCTAAACAGCAACCGTCACAGTGCTGTTTAATGCTGCCAAAACCATACCCTTATCTTTGTGCAATGGCTGCACCCCTGATCACCCATACATTGTCGATATGTCGAATCCCTCATGTCCAGTGGATACCCCACCCCTACTTGTTATGTCCTGTAGTCATATCAACATGCCCTTGTGTCTAGTGGTCCCCACACACCCCTATTGCTGTGTTCTGTTGCCATATCAACATGTTCTTGTGTCTAGGGTCCCCATCTGCGATCATCATGTTCATTAGCTATATCAGCATCCCTTGGTAATACGTGCAATGCAAGGTGGACAAAGGCACTAGGCTCATAGAGTCCACCTTCCCACTTCTTGTGGCAATAGGGTTACCTCCTAAAATGTATTTATCTAGGTTGTGCTTGAATTGCTGGCCATTTTAGAATTCACTATATTTTGAGGTATTCTGTTCCATGTTTTACTTCCTTTTATTTGTTGTTGCCCTGAGTGCCACGAGTTGTTTAGGGTGGCATCTTAGGTTCGATGGATTTTAGCATATGTAATATTACATTCAGCCCTTAGATGCATCATGTAGTATATTAAATAATAACAAGAGGTCACCCTCTTGACGTCTTGTTTCTAGGTCAAATAACTTTAGCTCCTCAGTCTATCCTGATAAGAAAGATTACTAATTCTTGGCATGATTTTTGTAGTTTTATGCTGGACACTATTTATAAACTTTTATCCTTAGTCAAAAATGTGGCCCAAAAGGACAATGCGTAATCCAGATGTGGCCTTATATAGGATTTGTATGAGGGCAGGATGCATGTTTCTTGCCTTCTGCCCTCCTTATAGATGCCAAAGTCCTACTGGCCTTTAGTGCAATATGACGACAATGATCACCTGGTGATAGTAAACTGTTAACTATGACTCCAAATCTTTTCTGTTTTGACTTGATTTAGTGGGTTCCCATTTAGAAAATATTGTGTCTGAGGGTTTTTGGTTCCTAGGTGCATTACGATACATTTTTCTCATGGAATAATATTTTATTCTCAATTGCCCCATTTTCTAGTAGTATGATTTCTTCCTTAAAGCTGTTAATTTTGTTCATGGAATCAATGTCCTTACAGATTACAAATTTGCTATGTCCATTTATCCCATAATGTAAATTAGAAATGTAAATTCCAAAAGAACTGGACCCAAGACAGAACCTTTGGACACCCTTCTGGTAACTTCTGTTGGATCGGAACAGGTATCAGAGATCCTAACAATCTGGGTTCTGTTGGATAATCATGCCTCAATTAATTTAATGATTGTTGAATCAATTTTCATTATTGTCAGTTTGTCAATTAGTATTTTGTGTGACATTTTGTCAAAGGTTTTCTTAAAGTCTAGAAATATTATATCAGCGGTACACCTGATCCAAGAAACTGCTAAATCTTTCATCGAAACATAGAAACATAGAAGTTGATGGCAGATAAGGACCGCAAGGCCCATCCAGTCTGCCCATTTTTTCTACCTTGTGAATGTGCTATAGGTCTTTACTCTGTCAATGGTCTATCTATCCATACTCATCTGTATTGCTCCTTATGCCTATTCAATGCCTGTTTGAAGCCCTGCACTGTATTCATATCTACCACTTCCTGAGGTAGGCCGTTTCATGCATTCAACACCCTTTCTGTGAAAAGAACTTCCTCACATTACCCCTTAATCGGCCTCCCTCTAATCTCTTGCTGTGTCCTTTTGTCTTGCGTTTTCTTATATTGAAACATGTTAGACTCTTTCACCCTGTTAATGCCCTTAAGATGTTTGAATGTTTCCATCATATCACCTCTGTCCATCCTTTGCTCTAGAGTATACATATTGATCTCCATTAATCTGTCCTCATATGTTTTCTGATGCAGTCCCTGCACCATGTTGGTTGCCCTTCTCTGACTGCCTCTATTTTGTTAATGTCCTTGTGCAGATGCAGCCTCCAGTAGTGCATTCAGTACTCCATATGGGGTCTAGCCAGTGTCTTGTAAAGATGGATTATTACCTCCCTCTTATGACTTGTGATACCCTACTGATACACCCCAACATCCCTCTAGCCTTACCTACTGCTTTAGTGGTCTGCTTTGATGATTTCAGGTAATCTGTGATGATGATGCATAGGTGGCTTCAGAGTTTCTCTTCCCTATGTGCATGATCTTGCACTTCTATACGTTAAACCCTAGTTGCCACTCTTCTGACCATTTTGCTAGTTTATCCAGATGTTGTCTCATTCTGCCCACCAATCTGATCTTCTACTCTGTTGCAGATCTTGGTGTCATCTGCAAACAGACAAACCCTTACCCTCCAGTCCATTTGCAATGTCACTGATGAAGGTATTGAGAGGACTGGCCCTAGGACTGATCCCTAGGTACCCTAGTTGTGACTTGCATCTCTTCGGACTGCATATCATTTACACTACACTCTGTTTTCTGTCCGTAACAAGTTTGCCACCCAGTTGACCAACTTCTGACTCACCCGAGCCTACCCAGCTTATTAATTAATCTTCTATGTGGAACAATATCAGAAGGTTTGCTGAAGTGAAGGTATGTGACGTCAACTGCACCCCTTGGTCCACCACTCTGGTTACCCAGTCAAAGAAATCTATGAGATTAGTTTGGCAGGACCTTCCTGTTGTAAATTCATGCTGTCTTGGATACTGTGCTCTTATGGATTCCAGGTGTTGCACTATCCTTCCTTAAGGAGTGCCTCCATAATCTTGCCCACTACTGAGGTAAGACTAACTGGTCTATAGCTCCCTGCCTCCTCCCTGCTACCACTCTTGTGGAGCTGGATCACATGAGACTTTATCCAGTCTTCTGGGACCTCTCCTGTGCTCAGAGACTCAGTAAACAGTTCTGATAATGGCTCTGCTAGTTCCACACTTAGCTCCTTTAGTTCCCTTGGATGTATGCCATCAGTTTCTATTGCCTTGTCCACCCTGAGCTTAGCAAGCTCTTATGGACCCTTTCTTTTGTGAAGGGACTTGTACACACTTCCTTCCCCATGTCCATGGTTCTGAGCTGTGGGCCTGCCCTACCTTCTCCTCAGAAATTACTGAGCAGAAGAATCTATTTAGGATAGATTCCTTTCCTTGGTCCTCCTCCTCCTCACACTCCCACTTATCCCTTTGTTCTTAGCAATACCCCTCTGGACCTTCTCCTTTCACTAATATATCTATAGAAAGTCTTGCCCCCTCTTACTTATCGTGCTAGTGTTTCTTCGGTTTGGGCCTTTGCCTGCCTTGCTGCCTTCCCTGCTTCCCTTAGGGAAGTTTGGTATGCCTCCCTATCTTTGTCCTCCTGCATTCCCTTATATTTCCTGAAAGCCAACCATTTGGCTCTGACCTTTTCTGCTACTGTTTTTAAGAACCAAAGTGGTTTCCTCCTTCTTTTGCTCTTGCTTTTCTCCCTAACACAATGGAAAATGCTTCAAGTATTGCATCCTTAATGCTTGCCCATTTGCCTTTACCCCTCACCTGTATTTCTTCTTGCATAGCTTAACTCTGTTGGCCATCAAATCAAAGTCAGCTCCTCTGAAGTCCCATATCTTTGCCTTGAATGGGATGATTTAGTTCTAGTGGCCTAATTGAACCATACCATGTGATGGTCACTGACCCCCAGGTGATCTTCTACCTGGAGATCTTTGATCCTTTTCCTGTTAGCCAGTACTAGATCTAGGATAGCCTTGTCTCTTGTGGGATGTTGTACCAGTTGTTTGAGGCCCTCCCCTGCAGGGAATCCACTATGTGTCTAGTTCTGGCGGATGTTCCTGCTGGTATTGACCAATCTGTATCTGGTGTGTTGAAGTCTCCCATTATCAGACCCTCCCTTTAGCTGTCATGTTTTGTATATCTTCTAACAGTAATGTGTCTATGCCCCCAGTCTGGAGGTCTGTAGACATCCTCAGTTTATATGCTGTCCATTTCCTGTTTCAGTGTGACCTACAGTTGTTCTGGCTTCTTATGTGTATTCTGAATTTCTGCAGAAACCGATTAAACTTGTGGTACAGGATCTACCAGTGGTGAAGCCATGCTTGTTTCAGATCCTTCAGACCATTGGAATTTAATGTGCTCTTAATTCTTTTTAGGATTTGTTCCATAATTTTGCAGATTATCGATGTCAAACTGATGGGGCAATAATTGCTTACATCATTTTATTTCAGTTTTATGAACTGGAATGACTGATGCTTGTTTACACTCTTCAGAGAATGGTAGCGTTAAATAGAGATATGTTATGTAATAACTTTAACGGTATGGAAACTGATAATAATGTATTTTCAAGGAAATTTGGGCTAATTCCGGGACCTGGAGCAGTATTATGTTTAATTAAATTTATTGCTATCTTCACCTCCTCAATGTAAATTATTTGGGTTTTGGATGTCTTGTAGTCACTGCAACTAATTTAGTTCTTATCAGTAAATACTGACAGAAAATATGTATTGAATGTGTTGACCATGTCCCTACTGTTATGTATTTCCTTCGATTATCAACCAATTTATTGATGTTATTGTCCTTATTCTTGTTAACATTTATATATGCAAAAATGCTTTGGGATTTTTAGTGCTAGGCAATTTGAATTCAATTTTCTTTTTTTCCATCTGGATTAATTTATTGGTTTTCTTGAGGTCCTCCTTATATTGATTGACATTTGCTGAGCTAGGACATTTTTCATCATTTTGAAAGCCTTTTCCTTTTTATGAATTTGTAATCTGATAGGGCGTAGTAGCCCAAACAGAATTCTCCCTTTTGTTATGTTTTTTTTAATGGGATGTATAATTTTCTAATTCTGAGATAATAGATTTATTGATACTTAATCCTGAGAACATATTTTCCAGTTGTATCTAGTCAATGCTTTATTGATCTTATTATAGTTACCATTGTTGTAATTACATTTGTAGTTAGTCCAACCACAATATTTTTTCCTATTAATTTCAAACAGCATTGTGTTGTGATCACTATTACTTAATGGCCTCATTATACTGATATTATTTATGTCAAATGAAAGATTAGTAAGGCCGAGGTCCAGTATATTATTCTCTCTGGTAGGTTAAGTCACCATTTGTTCCAAACCGCCACAATAAATTAATCTAGAAACAGACCTTCCAGAGAAGTTTTGAGTATTAGATTACCCCAGCTTATATCAGGCAAATTAAAGTCAACAACAACCATGATGTCTGAGATGGATGCCAGATGACTATTTTCATCAATTAATAGCCAATCATGGTTTAAATCAAGGAGGAGTCTGCAAAAGTTAGCAAACAAAAATATTTTTTGGGGGTGATTTGTATACATATACCCTCTAGCTGTCCATCTTTAATATATCGTAGGGATATTCTGAGGCTGCTAACATATTGCCAGCATATATGCAAACACCCCCACCTTTTCTGTTTTGCCAGTTTCTATAATATAGAGAATACCGGGACTGAGTTATACCAATTTGATGATTCATCCCACCATGTTTTGCATAGTGCTGCAATATCTATTTGATGCTGCTGCAGCAACCCAGCCAATTCAGTAATTTTCCTAACATTTAAACTTCTGGCATTGACCATTAATACTTATAGTTGTTATGGGATTTAATGCTGTAGTTCGGTACTTTTCCCATTTGTCCCTCTGTAATTCAGTTTAAGTAGTCATCTATGATTTGTGCTATACTTTTACCAAGAACCCATGGTGCCCTTTTACAGAGGAGGAACCATCCCAGCTTAAAGAGTTGCGCTGTGGAAGCATTTTTCCTAGTGTGTGATGCATTTCACATTTATTTTGCTAACACCATTTTTAAGCCATTCATTGACCTGTTTGATTTTAGACTGCTTGTTTCTATTTGCTTTCGGCACTGGTAAGATTTCCGAGAGGCAATATTTGCAGCCCTTTTGTTCCAAGTCTGGTAATCATTCTTGATGGTTTCCACAGTGAAATCTATTAATAGCATTAGTTCCACATGAAAAACTATAAGTGGCTTGCTACCTGCATTTTTAATGATAGATGGGATAATTCTATCAATGTCCCTTATCCATGCATCTCTATAACATGAACATTTATATTTTCCTTGTCCTCCTTACAGATGTAACCATCTGAAAATTAAATAATAGAGTCCCCTAATACAACACCTGTCTCTTATAATTAGGTGTGGCCTGATTCACCTCCATATGCCCTTCAAACGCCGACCCCCCCACTGCGACTCCATGAAAGTGACAACAACCCATTCAACATCCACACTGTTGATGCATGTTTACAGCGATGCCACTGTAGCGCTGTCCCCATGATCCACACCCCGAGTTGACAATCATTAAGTCTGAGGGCGCGGGCAGAGCCTTCCACATGGGGATGCAGGGGTTCAGCCTCACCACATTGCTTCCTGACTAGTGTCATTCTGTTCCCTGTTGGTGTCGGGGCACAGCACGGTCAGGTGTGTTGGTGGCATTCTGATGCTGTGGGGATGTCAGCAACTGTGGTGTCACCATGGTATAGGTAAGTTATTAACTTCCATATTATTATCCACAACTAGCCCATCTACTACTGCTTTGGGGGTTATGTTCAAGCATACTGGTTCACCAGTATACTCAGGATTGGTTACATGGACCTGGGCAATAGTAACCACAGTGTGGTTCTTTTGGTGCAGTTTACTTTAGTTGCAGCAGTGATCTGCAATTGCATTGCTTTCCTGACTTGTTTCATTGGCTGACCCATTCATGGTAATCAAGGCAGGATTATTGGGGCTGATACCAATAGAATTATCCAGGTTTAAAGATGGCATCCTTACTAACTATGGACAGAGGGGAGAACCTGTTATGAACTGGGAGATTAGAATCCATACATTGGCAGCCTTTTTGAGCTTTTCCTATTTTCAACAGGACTCCAATCATTCTTCTTGCAGATATTTCCTTCCTAGAACATTTCTGGGAATCTTCTTGTGACCTATTGATCTGCTGTAGAACCTCTGCTGTAGCTGAGCTATTAGGATAGGCGCAAGATTGCTATTAGCCTTTTAACCTGAATTTCAGCAATTACATTTTCTAGCTCCAAAATCTTGGACTTTGAAGCTAGTATTTCTAGACACTGTTCACATTTCAGCCCATTGAAACATGTTTGGCTCTCCAAACAAAATTTATTGCAGATGATACATAACATAGCTACCTCCCAGAGCTGAGAATAAAAACCCTCATTGATGTCCATTATAGTTAGTGATATGACACTTAAGTTAATAGAGGCTCAAGCTATACAAGAGTGAAGATTTCTTGCCAGGGCCCCAGCTCATCTCCGCTCATCTTGTCCCACTTGCACAGGGTGCTTCCTTAAACCCAGTGAGGAGGAGGAAGTGTGAACTCACTTCCGGTGCACTCGCACAATACTGTTCCTCAAAACTAATTAAAAATACTGTTAAACTGCCTCTTTATTTAGAGGACTCAAAATCAGTGCAATGCCCTGCCCTTCCCTTGGAAGACTTCTGTATTAAAAATATCAGAGTCACACGTGTTGCCATCTGGTTTGTGGAGCAAGAAGGCCTCCACAATCCCAGAGTTTCCCTGGAAGGCAGCAAGAGATACTGGAGCTAGCAAGGCAATCCTGTTGCTAAGCAATGGCAGTAACACTAAAGCCTCTCACCAGAGGCATGCAGGACCAGAACTAAAGCAGTAGTTTATCCAGCAATATTAGAACACACAGGCAGTGTGTCCTTCCAACCAGAAACCCAAATTCCCCAGTTCTCACAGGGCACTCTTTATACCCAGTGAGCCAGAAGAAGTGTAGAATCACTTCAGGTGCACTTCGCACACACAGCGCCCTCAAACACCAATTAAAAGTACTCGTTAAACTGCTCTTGGCAGACTTTGTGTTAAAAATATCAGAATCACTCAGTGCAGCTATCTGGTTTGTGGAGCAAGGAGTCCTCCACAATCTCAGAGTTCCACTAGAAGGCAACAAGAGCTAGTGATCTTCCCAAGTTCCATGATTGCCATATCCTGTAGCTATATCAATATGCCCTGCTGTCTGATGGGCTTCCACCCTCAAATAATTGCCAACCTACCCTCTTAGGACCCCCGGACCCCTACCTCTCTTCATGGTCACCAGTTTAAACATAGAAACATATAATTTGACGGCAGATAAGGACCACTTGGCCCACCTAGTCTGCCAATTTCCTCACCTGATGGATAAGTTGCAGATTCTAGTTAACGCACAGCTTACTTCCTCCTATCCCCACTAGAACTGCTTTATGTCTGCCCCATGCATTCTTGAATTCTCCCACTGTTCTTGACTCCACAACCTCATCAGGAAGACTGTTTCTTGCATCCACAACCTTGTCCATGAAAAATACTTTCTAACATTACCTCTGATCCGTCCCTCCTCTATCTTCAAATTGTGCCCCTTTTTCATGCACATCTCTTTTTCTGAAAGATGCTCCTCTTGGACTTTTGTTAATTCCTTTGAGGTACTTGAAAGTTTCTATCATGTCCCCCTCTCCCTCCTTTCCTCGAGGGTATACATATTTGCTGCTTTAGTCTCTTTTCATATGACTGCTGGTGTAGACACTGCACCATTTTGATTGCCCTCCTCTGAACAGCCTCCACTCTGTTTATGTCTTTAGAGATGGGGTTTACAGAACTGCACACTGTATTCCCGATGGTCTCTCACCAACTATCTGTACAGAGGGATGACAACTTCCTGTTTTCCACTGTTGATGCCTCTCCCTCTGCATCCCAGTATACCCCAGCTGTCCTTACTGCCTTTTCACATTGCATGCCCACTTTAGTCATCATCTTATATGATTACTCCCAGGTCCTTTCGATTTTTGTTTTGTTAGTATCTCATCCCCCATTGTGTACTCTCTCCCTGGGTTTTTGTTTCCCAGGTTCATTATCTTGCACTTTTGTACTGAATCTGAGCTGCCATACATTTGACCATTCCTCCAACCTTCCCAAGTCCCATTTCATCCTTTCCACCCCACCTTGTGTATCATCCCTGTTTCAGATCTTTGTGTCATCTGCAAAGAGACATATTTTCCCTTCCAGGTGCTCTCCAGTGTCACTTATAAAGACATTAAGGCGGACGGTGCGGTACAGAACCTGCAGTACCCCACTAGTTACCCTCCTTTCTTCACTGTGGACTCTGTTTACTATTACCCGTTGCATCCTTTTGTCCAGCCAATTTTTTATCCAGGCTACCACCTTGTGACCCACCAAGGCTGGCTAACTTGGATATTAATCTTTGTGTGGACCGTGTCAGACGCCTTTATTAAAATCTAGGTAGGCCATATCCACAACCCCACCCTGGTCTACTACTTTGGTTATCTAGTCAAAGAAATCTATTAGATTCATCTGACACAACCTTCCCACTGTGAATCCATGCAGCCTTGGGTCCTGTGCCCCACCGCCTCTAGGTACTCAACAGTTCTTTTCTTCAGAAGTGATTCCATCATTTTCCTACAACTGAGGTCAAACTAACCAGTCTGTAGTTTCCTGCCTCTGCCCTGCTCCCACTTTTGTGAAGTGGAATCACATCCACCCTCCTCCAGTTCTCAGGTGCCACCCCATCTTTCCATGATATGTTAAAGAGAGTAGTGAGTGTAGAATTCTGCGGTGAATCCATCAGGCCCCATTGCTTTGTCCAGCCTCAGTTTCAAGAGTTCTTTCAAAACCATTTCTTCAGTGAATGGACTGGTATCAACCCCTATCCAGAGTGTTTCTCTTATTTGGTTTAGGTACCTCCCTATCCTCTTCTGTTGTGAATACTGAGTAGAAATAGTAATTCAGTATCCCTGCTTTCACTGTCACCATCTGCCCATTCCTCCCTTTATTAAGTCTCTGTATCCCTCCTTTGGTCTTTCTTCACTCCCTAATGTACCTATAAACAGTTTTATCCCTTTGTAACAGAATTGGCTAGATTTTTCCTCAGTTTGGCCTTTGTTATTCTGATAGCCTTCCCGACTCCTTCTGCTTTAACTGATAAGTTCTCTGTCCTGCTCCTTCTGTGTTTCCTTATCTTTTCTGAATGCTATCCTTTTCTCCTTAACCTTCCCTGCCACCTCTTTTGAGAACCATAGTCATTTTTCCTTCATTTTTTTATTGATTCACTTCACACAAAGGCTCGTTACCTCTGTGATGGCTGTTTTGATTATTCCCAATTGTTCCTCCACTCTTCCTTCTTGCTCATTTGCTAGTGTTTTTTTGAGGCAGTCTCTCATTTTCCCAAAGTCAGCCCTCCTCAAGTCCAGTACTCTTGCTTTTGTATGGCTTGACTCTATGGCTGTGTTTATTGTGAACCACACTGTTTGGTGGTCGCTTCTTCCCAGATGGCTACCCACTTCTAAATCTGAGATCCTTTCTCCATCCCCATTTGAGAGTACCAGGTCTAAGATTGCTCCTCCAAAGTGGGTTCCAGCACTAGCTGTCTGAGGCATGCCCCTTGTAGGGCATCAAGAATGACCCTGCTCCTGGATGTGCCTACAGCAAAGGTGCTTCAGTTAACATCTGGCATATTCAGGTCCGCCATTGACAATATCTCCCTTTTTCTGCCATTTTAAAGATGCCTTCTATCATTTCCTTGTCCATTCCTCTCCCTGAGATGGGGGTCTGTACACAACTCCTATGTGGATTGTGGTGCCATTTTCCTGTCTCCATGGTGACCCATAGTGACTCATCTACTTCATGTTTACTCTTTAGTTCTGTTGCTTTAATCCTTTCCTACATAGAGAGCTACTCCTACTACTCTTTTACCCTCCTGTCCCTCCTGTAGGTTGTTTATCCTGATATGTTGATATCCCAGTCATGACTGTCTGTATACCATGTTTCAGTGACTGCCACGATATCCAGGCATCCCTCTTCCATCAAGGCCACTAGTTCAGGGAGCTTGTTACAGAGACTATGGGCATTTTACTTATCACCCTCCATTTTTTGATGGCCTTACCACTTTTAGCCACATCCATGTCCTTACTGCCTTTGCCTTTTTGAATTTACCCGTCCTGCTTCAATGGCTTCACTACCTTGGTGTTTACTTCACTAATTACTGTGTTTTGAGGGGAGGCTGATTTCCTTACTCCTTCTCAGTGCTCCCCTTGGCTAGTTTGAATGCTTGCCAATGAAGCATTTAAACCTATCACCTGGGATCCTGGACCCTCCCTGGACAGATGCAGACCATCGCACCTGTATGCCTGCATCCCTCAGGTGGCTCCCCAGTCTCAATGTAGCCAAAACCCTGAGTTCCACACCAGTTTTTCAACCAATTGTTGAATCCCGTGGTAGTGAGTACCCTAGCTTCATTCTTGCCATAGATCGGAAGCACCTCCGAGAAGGTTACTGTATGTGCTACTTGTGTAAGGCCCTCCCCAACTCTACAAATTCCTCTTGCACTACTCTCATCCCATTCCCAGCCAGGTCATTTGTCCCCAGGTGGACAATGACATCCAGCTCCCTCCCTCATGCAGCTGCTCCCAGATCCTGAGGATTCACTTGTCCTCCTGAGCTGTGGTGCCAGGCAGGCACCTTACCTCCTCTCCCTACCTCCCCACTTCTACCTTCCTAATGATTGCGCCCACCACCAGGAGTTGCTTCCTTCCCCTGTGGGGTCTCCTGACACCCTCCTGTGGATCTCTCTTTGGAGGTGCCCAGCATCCTCCTTGGTCTCCACTGCAGATGCCTCCATAGAGGAACCACTCTTCACCAGAACAGCATATGAATTGTGGAGAGGTACAGCTGAGGGATGCACCTCTTTTCCACCACCCTCTCCATCTCTGAGCTCACCTTGATCCAACCGCTCCTCCAGTTTGTACTGAAAATGCCAGTGACTGGCATAGTCTTTGCTCACCTTCCTCAACTGGCCACTGCATGACTGTTAGTGAGCAATCATTAGTGTTGTGGATCTCTTACTGATAGTCAGACAGTGATTGGCCAAGGAGGTGAGTGAAGACTGTGCTGGCTGTGTCATATCATTCTGTACAAACCAGTGGGACAGGGTAAGGGGTGCAGTATTGTGGGTCTTAAGTGGGTGGGTCAGGTGGGGGCAAGCAATTGTTCAGGGGTAGAGGTACACTAGACACAAGGACATATTGATCTACTGTAGCAATGAGACACAGTAATCTGTGGTTAGGGGACCATAAAACACAAAGGCATACTGATAAAACTGTGGGACGTGGTGATCGATGGTGGGAGGCCACTGGATACCAGGGCATGTCAATATAGATATAGGGAAACAGTGCTGCTTGGCATGCTAATGAGCCCATAATGAGAATGCTAATTGCCCTTAGAGCCTTGCATGACCAATAAGTTCATTAGCATTCTAGGGCTGAATATGTCTCACAGAATCCCTGGTGCTATCCTAGCTCACTTGGGAAGTGCTATCCTCAGTGGGTTCCCCTGTAAGCCATATTTAGCCATGGCCAGTAATAACATGGGGCATTGTTATAATGCACTGCACTGGCATGGCCCCCATATTTAGACAGATAGCATGCTCCAGTTGGAGTGCAGTAGCTATCTTAATATTGTACAGGGCCAGCTGTGTACTTTTCCATGCATCACTCCTGTCTGTCTGGCACTAATGGCCAACTCTGAATCTGGGGCCTTTATGTTTTGTTTACTTGAAATGCTAAGCCATTGGACCAGATGATTTGCTGCATCTATTTTGGTAGCAAGGATAAGATCCAGTCCCAGACAGCATCTAAAACCAGAAGTTTTGAGGCCCGAGGACAAGATCATGAGTCCTATAAGGCAGATGGAGAACCCAAAGATCTTGTACTCATAACTCCAATGACAAGACCAGGAGACAAACTCTACCTGCATTGCATTTTATAACATTGTGGTCTTGAAAGACTTTTGAGACAACTCTGTTTTAGAGGCTAACTACAAAAGGGCATTACATCAAGTGTACCAGACTGTGAATTTTAAACTGTCTATAAATACACGTTTTACATCCTTACTTTTTATGTTTAAGACTAGATATGTATGCACTGGGCCAGATATTTCAAAGAGTGACACAGGGCTTGCATCAAGGGATCTATGTGATAATGGCGATCGCTATTCATGGTGGCTAATGGAAATTGCAGAAAAACATTTTGGTGATGCAGTCCCCAGCGCACAGCAAAAGGGCACTGGGGACTTAGATTTCAATTGTAAATGAGGGGCTGTGCCCTCCACACACACAACCGAGGGGCTTCACCCTGCACCCCCTACTTAAGGATTCTCAACTCCAGGGGTGCATGTCGGGGTGCAAACCCGGAAAAAATATTCAGGCTAGATGCAACCAAAGGCACCTGTGCCCAGACCCGAACCCAGCACCATTCAGACCCCAGCCCTGAGTCCACCCACCACACCACGGGAGCAGCTTGGCAACTAGCCATGACACCACCCTTCACAATCTCTCCCACCCCATGCTCAGTGTGCTTGCTCCACCCTGCACACGATACATGTAGCGTAATGGGTGTCTCTATATTTGCACACCCCATCCAGTCACCCTGCCTCGCTATCAGTGTGATGTGAGGGGCCGTGATTGAGTCATTGTTTCCAGTAGGTGTCTAATCATGGTTGCTGAACTCACAGGATACCTCGGCCAAGGCCTACGCAAACCCAATTTTAGCATAACTACCACGAACACCTTTGGTGCAACTGCACATGATTTTAGTACATCAGGCACAGTTATGACAATTTTCCCACTTTATGACAGCTTGCATCAAATATTTGGTGTATGCCCTCTGTAAATGGTACCCAAGATGGACACAAGCTATACCTGCAAAAGCTAGTCTAACTTGGGCAATCAGTGCCTAGATAGAAAAATCCCACTGCGTCGGCCTAGAAAAGATACAAGCCCTGTGCGCCAAATGATCAGCACACTAGGGACTTTCAACATTCTTGGGGCTTTAAAAATATGATCCATTTCATCTTTATATTTTGTATGATACTTCTTTTTATTGAGTGTATATACCTAGTGTACATTTTACTTAGGACAATAACCAACTGCCACTGTTCCTAGAGCTAACAAATACATTTCTTGCCTGTGCTTATGTAATAGATAAACCACTCTGAGATGTGCGGTCATGCTGTGATATATGCATGGTCATGTGATGCTCAAGGTCCAATAAATGGGCTGCAATTTCCTACCCATTTTATAAATATCTGTGGCTCAGCAGGTAGCACACTCACCTCTGAGGCCGGGAGATCAGAAGGCTGTGAGTTCTGGCTCCACACCAGGCACTTGGGTTAATATCCCAATACTGACACTGCAGTGCAGCATGAGGGGATGCTGTACTCCTGAGGTGCTGTCTTTCGGATGAAACGTTAAACTGAAGTCCCATTTACCTGTCCTGGTGGTAGTTCAGGTAGATGTTATAGATCCCATGGCACTTCTCTAAAAGAGTAGGAGAGTTTTTATTGTAAATAAAACATAAGGTACAACTCAAAACAGAAGGAAATAAATGTAACATTTAACTAATATACATACAACTATTGAATTCTTCTCAAAATTAAATGAGATCTAAGGAAACAGAAAATGTATGCTTTCCCATAATGAATTATTTAAACTTTATGAAATGAAGAAAACCCTTCCACCACTTCCTAACTTTTCTGAATTAAATAACTGTTTTTCCTGCAAATATAATTTTGACAGTTCTTCTACCACCAGTGTACTATAACATTCATGAGACATCTTCCTTTGATAAAGCACCCATTGACATCTCGCCTGCCATAGGTAATACTACATAACTAAAAAAATTACAATTTTTTTATCATACTGAGACAAACTGGAGGGATAATTACCTAAAACTAAAATATTATAAGAAAGTGCAGTAAACCATTTCAATTTCCAAAGTTTAGCTAAATAGATCCATAATGATCTGAATAAGAGCAGTATAAAAGAAATGCTCCATTGTCTCTTCTGTATTAATACAGTCCATATAGGGAAATTTCTTTCTTCTTTGCTTTATATTTTGCATTGTCCTACACATTCAGCGTCCATACATTATCAACCACTGTGTTTCCCACAAATGAGGAGGTAACCTAGAATTATTAAGTTGAGCCATTTCCATGGAATTCTGAGCTGACGGACAGTTTTTAAACAAGTTTCCTGTGGATGGATTGCACTCATAATTAGTTTATATAACCCAGAAGAGTGATTATTTAGTACCATGTCCTTAGTGACCTGCCATTTATACATTTTTTTTACAGCTGGCCTAAAATACTCAGGAATATGAATGTGAGGATTCAATTTTGAGCTAAATTGTGCCAAGCTTTAAAATACCTGCCAAAGCCCTATAAACCCATTCCCACTCAATACTTATACTCTGTACTAATCCCTGTTTAATAGTAGTTGTAAAGAATAGGGTATTAAGAAACACTATTGGGTCAATCATTCCAAGACCTCCAACTGTTTTATCTAAATAAGTGTAGCATCATTTTACAGGGCTTAGCCTATTTCCCCATAACATTTGGAAGAAAATACTATAAATTTTGGTCTCTAGTTGAGGTGGTAATGGAAAGATCATGGCTACATATTGTTGACAAGGAGAATAAATTGTCTTTATTATAAATATGCGCTTAAGTTTTGAAAATTTCCATTGCTTCCATCTATTAACACGGTTCTCTATTTTCCCTGTTGCTAACTCCCAGTTTTCAACTACCAAATTCTGAGGGCCCAAAAGAAGACCTAAAATGTTCAGTGGATTCCTTGTAATATTAATATTTTCATTAACAATACCCATCAACCCAGAATTTCCTAACAATAAAGCTTTTGGTCTTCTGAAAATTTAATGCAGCATTGAAACTGCTGCAAACTTCTGAAATTCAATTAGAAATTCACATATTTGAATAAAATCTGCAAAATACAAAATTACATCATCTGCATATGCTTGCAAGTACAGTTGTTGCTGGGGAACTTCTCCAATAATTCCCTCCCACTGAGGTGAAATGGTAGGGAATGCAAAAAGGATCCAGGGAAAAAACATAGAGAAGGGGGCTCAGGAGGCAGTCCTGATTTAATAACTGCATAATTGTATACTTTAGCTATTTTCCTTTCACATAGGGATACACCAAATTAAACTCATATAGAAGTCTAATGAGCTGTAGAAATTGCCATGGAATTCCATAGTATTCTAATGCAGAAAAACGATAAGAGAGATGAACCCTATCAAAGCTTTCTCGAATCAGCCGAAACCAGACCCCCATTCCTGCCAGTTAGATTTAAATGTTCTGTAATATCTCTAAGTAACATATAGGGGATTGAATTCTTCTGCCTGGAACCCCACAAAATTGATCAGGTGAAATAACATGTTTAGAAAACACTTTAGTCTATTATTTTATATTATAGTAACACTTTTGTAATTGAGTTTAGAAGAGTAATAGGTCTCCATTTTTTATATTGTGCTTATCCCTGATTTAAATAAATGAATTAGCAAACCTGCAGTAAAGGAAAGAAACATTGTGTTAGTGTCTAAGAAAAATTGAATTTAATAAATGCAAACATTTTGCTAGTTCAGTCTGAAAACATTTATAAAACTTACTGGAGAGCCCATCCAACCCCAGTGAAACATTAACTTTCAAACTTTGAATCACATTCCTATTCCTTCAATCAAAATGAGTTCTAATAATTTCAGTGCTCCATATGATGAGGATGGGAGTTTGATGGCTTTGAGATATTCAGTAATTGTCGATTGTAAAATGGGTGACTGTAGTTCTAGTGTCTGACAATGTGACCCAGGTCACTAATTTGATCTATGATGACTGCTCTATTATCTTCAGAGTCAATCAGATAGGCAGTCGTTATTGATTCCTTTACTGTATGTCTTTGCAGGCCTGAAAGGGATCTCCTATAGGAGATTTCTTTTATTTGTATAGTACAGCCTGCATTGTTTATGCTCTGTCATACTGAAAAGTTTCATCTTAGTTTTAATGCTGTTTATTTGTCCCATATAATCTAGTGTGGAAGCATATGAAAGTGTGATAAGTCTTTGTAACTGCTGCCGTAATGATAAATAATTTAAAAATTGTATTTTCCTAATAACACCATAGTGTTTAAACCAACTACTAAGATCTGATTTTGTATCTGACCACCATTCTCCTAAATTTGAGTATAAAATGCCACTGATAAACAAGCCTGAAGTATTTTGTAATATTAACTTTAACTTGTGGCTCTGTTAAAACTAGAGTGTTCAATTTCCATCTTGATTGCTTAAGGTGCAGTAACAGTGGGTTTAAATGAACAAATTAATAACAGGTGGTCCAAAATTCTATAGGTCTGATGGAAAAGGAATTTATATGCATTAAGGGAGACAAACATATAGTCAATTGTAGTGTGAAACTTTCTCTTATATAAGTATAATTGGAACCTAAAGCGAGGCAAGAATTTCAGTTAACTAATCCTGCAGTTTTGATAATTGACTCAATGCATGAGAGTCACAAAAGATTTTCTTATTGGGCTGTGGGATTGCATTAACTACAATTAAAATCCCTCCCAAAGAATTGGAATAGATGTTACCAAATATGGTCGAACAGCATTCATACAAGACTCTCTATCTGCTTTTGATTGAGGATTATAAATATTAATAAACTTGTACTCTACAGTTTTCCATTTTCCATCTAATATCAAAATCCTACCAGGTATGAGATCAATCAATTTAGAAAGTAAAAATCAAATGAGCTAAATGTAATATCAATCCCATCTGCAGAATCTGAACCAAATGACCAAATGAAGGACCCCAGGGTCAATTTTTTTTAAAATAGACAATTGTTCTATGGAGTACATCCATGTTTCTTGCAATAAACTAATTGTCATATTCTCTTCATGAAGGTATAGGAATAATGCCCTTCTTTTAACTATATTTAATAGACTATGCATGTTAAGAGATCCCCATTTAAAATGCATTTAGAAATTCCTTAATGTGAAATCATTATTTTTTCCATCTTTTCTTTTTCTTCTACATAACCCTCTATTGGTGGTACAATAGAGGATAAATTGGATTTCTGGGAGCCTGAATCACCAAGGTCTATTTCTGAATCACCTCATAGGTGAATAAGGCTGCATATGAGTTGCTAGACTCAAAATTAACTGAGGGAGAAGGAGAGTTTGGGGCAGGTTCCTAGAGGATCTCCTACGAGGTGAAGGGAGGGGTAGGGACTACAGAATCCTTCTCCAGAGGTACAGGATCAGTATAGCACACAGGAGCTAATACCTTTAGATCAATAGGAATGATCTGAGATGTGACCTCTTCTGGTGGTTTTATATCTGATTTTGGAACTTCATTTACTTGATCGACAGGAGAATTAGAGTGAAAAGCAGGCTGGTCATGATCTTTATCTTTATCATGTTGAGGGGTACAGCATCCTGGGCCTGCTGTATCAAGAGATCAGGGCTGATACATGAGGCTTTATTCTTAGCAGCCAAGGACATTCACTGAAAACATGCCCATATTCCTCACATAAATCGCACCTAGTGTGGTTGGCACATTGCATGGTGACATGGCCAACTTCACCACAGTTGTCACACCTAGGCTGATCCTACATACACTAGAGATGTGTTTTCGAGCCACATTTATAATATGTTCTGGGCTGTCCCCCATAAAACACACCCTCTGTCCCTACCTAACAAAAAGGAATTAGAGATATGTTCTATTCCTGTATCTGATTGCCTCAATTTCACCTTTGTATTTCCAACCACCCATCCAAAATTGTTCTGAATCCAAAATTGGTTCAGGAGCACTTAAAACATCACATTTTGTGATAACCAGAAAGTAAGATCTTCTGCATGGACCCCTCATTCCTAAACATGATGGTAACACATTTTATCAATGGTTTAGTTAAAGGTATAACTGAAAAGGGGTCCATGCAGAGAGAACTTTACCTGCCCATAATGCTCCCAAAATAGATCAAATGCATAAGGTTCAAAGCTAATATCGAAATTGTCTTCTCCTGATATATTTATGAAAGCAAATACATCTTTCGTGTAAAATGCAAAGAGTCTTTCAGTAAGGTTTTCCCACATAGTATCTAACCGTGGTTTGTTCCAGTCCTCCTTATACCTTAAGCAAACCACATTTCTTCTGGGAGCAGGGTCCAGCTTTGCTTTAGAGAAAGTTCAGACATTAAGGGTTTTTGTTTAAGTAATTCCTGAGTGTTTTTGCCAGAAGAAACATTTTGTAAATCTGTGACAATTGGTGCTTTAATCACTGTGTCAGGGATATTCGAGTTCTCTAGGGAGGAATTAGTAGAATCCTGTACAGGTCTTGATTCACCTGCATTCTCATCCTTATGTAAACCTCCATTCACAGTGTTAATATTAGCCCCAGATTTCCATTTGGGAGAATCTTGTGAAAATTGCAGGTCAGTTTCCAATCTGGATCTGGAATCCAAATACCTGTAGGTGCCTGCTTCCATCCTGCCCCGGTTAGTGCCTTCTTTGGTGACAAGGCCCATAAGGCAGACTTGCTGCATTAATCTGTAGAACTGATGACTCAATAGGAACAGCATCGGTATGTGATGTCATCTGAAATTCCATCATTTCCATTTATAGCCGATTTATGAAAATGAAAATTCAGTAACTCCAATTTGTGAATTAATATTCTGCTGGTAGATAGTTGGAACAGGTATTTCGTGTGAGATCCCAGCTGGTGCTTTGAAAACAAACCTTGCTGTTCTGCTTAGTGGTGTGCCTGGCTTGCGGTGAAAATTCTGCCTCAGCTGATGGAGACCTGTCAGTTTTACTGCTCTCTCCATACTAGAGTTAGCATGAGAAATGCTACCCTTTTCCAGTGAAATGTTAGGCTTTCGGCACATGTTATCAATAATGTTTTCACTGCCAGCCTGTGCAACATTTTCCAGTCATAAAGGAGAAAACTTAGCAGAAGAGACTTCAAATGACTCCCACTTCTTGTCAGGGCCTTTGATGAAGCTGGTCAACTGCCGCACTGACAGGCCCATTCTTCACTGCTGACAGCGTAATCAGCTGCAGTCTGTCGCAGATTGAGCAGGCTTAATATCACTTGTGACACTCGGGCATCGATAGATACTTGTCGGGTCCAAAGTTTTACCTATTCAGTTCAGGAAATGAACTGAAATCCTCCACATTAACAGATGCTTCATGAAATTCATCTTCAGAGTCAAACTTGTCAGCTTTCTTGAGATTAGCCTCTAGCTCTATATCAGAGGAGAGGAGGCCAACACTCCCACCTTTCCGACATCCACCTCCTTCGTGTCTGACACCAAGTTGCCATCTTGCTGATGGTCTGAGGTCCCCCTACCATCAGGTAGAAATTTCCTAGTGCCCTGGCCAAATATTCCCCATTCACTAAAATACCACCAATAGCTTATCTGGTTCAAAGTCAGTTGGCATTTATCTGTATCCCCTCCCTGGTCATGCCTGAAAATAGGAGGAGTTTGCACTGCACTTATCCGGTCAACAAAAATAAATATATATTCTATACAAAAATTCATTAATGCATCAGTTAGGGTTCTTCTACAGAGAAAAAAGTGAGAAATTTGATTTTAGAGTTCCCATCCCTTGCACCCCACCCCAGCCCACCCCACCAACAGGCATTGGGGCATGCATTGGGAGTCCTTGGCCCTAACTCTCACCCCATCCCATGTGTAAACAAGCTGAGGTGGTGCAGTGTAGGAGAATGGGGGTGAGAGTTAGGGCCAAGGACCTCAACGCACACCCGATGCCTGTTGGTGGGGGGTCTGGTGGGGTGCAAGGGGTGGAACCCAAAATTGAATCTCCTTACTTTTTTCACTGTAGAAGAACCCTAACTGATGCATTAATGAAGTTTTTGCATAGAATTTTCTTACTTTTTAAAAAGAATAGAAAAGTAGAAAGTTGGTGTTGGTGGGAGATGCCTTCGGCCCGCACTCCCACTCAACTTGTAAGTGTCAGGCCACATTACACACCCAATGACTAAAAAGTATATCCACACAGCAAGGCCAGCTACCAAACAAATGTTGATCTAGTAGAACAATAGAAAACGCTGTCCACAAAATGGAAAAGGAGCCAACAATATGTCCGTAAAAAGTATATTGTATAACACATAAACACCTCTGTTAACATCTACAGGACATGCTGTCAACGCCTCCAAATTTCAAGTAAAAGACCAAACCGTGTCCAAGATATGACATATCAAAATTTGAATTTTTCATTCATCAGAGGCACAGTTCCTCACCTCTTGACATTTAACACACACAACAACTGAAAACTACATCCATGACACCAAGGCTAGGTATCCTATCAATTTCAAGCAACCACCCAAGCAAAACGTTGTCCACAGAATGTAAACCACGACATATCTGCCAAAAAAAATGTTCCGACATGGAAACACTGTGATATTCATCCACATGACATGCTTTCAACACCTCCAAATTTCAAGTGAAAAGATCAAACCATGTCCGAGATATAACATTGTAACGTATGAGATTTTCATTCGTCAGACTGGCACAGTTCCACACCTGTTGACATTTAACACACACAATGACTGAAAACTACATCCATGACACTAAGACTAGGTATCCTATCAATTTCAAGCCACCACCACAAGCAAAACACTGTCTGCAAGACATAAAGTGCATCACACAATATCTCCACAAAAGAAATTTTCTCTGAAATGTAAACATCTACAAGACATGCCATAAACACCTCCAATTTCAAGTAAAAAGACCAAACCATTTCAGAGATATTCAATATCAAAGATTACTAAAATTTACCTCTGTATTCCATTATAAAAATCTGGCCATCTTGTCCCTCCTCGCGATCAAAGATGGTGATCAAAGAATGTCACGGTCAAATAATTTGTAGGCTCATGATCAAAGAATTTGCAGGCTCACAAACAAAGATTTAAAAACCTTATAAATCAAAAACTGAAGGAATTTTGTAAACCACCACCATGGTTCGACAGAACGAAGCCAACTGAGTAAACCTCATTTGTCTTCCTAGGACACCCTGTGCTGATAAAATTGATTTTTATCTGGCCATCTCATCCTCGCTATCGCACGATCGTGATCAAAGGATCTCGCAATCAAAGAATTTGCAGAGTCACGGTCAAAGAAATTGCTCGTCACGAACAAAGAGCAAGGGATGAGATGGCGATTTAAAATTGAATTTTTGTAGCTCAGAGGTGTCCTATAAGGTTATTTAAGGGTGGTTTTGCTCAAGGGCTAAGCTCTCCCTATCTCAATACACAAATTGTTATTTTCTTAGTCCCTGGTAGTCTAGTGCCCCCATCATGGTAATTCACACTTCTATCCCAGGTAGTCTAGTGGTCCCCCGATGTGTGTTCATTTGTTTATTTTAAAAATATCTCTGGTAATCTAGTGGTCCCCCGATCTGTACTTTATTGATGTTATTATTAATATCCCTGATAGTCTAGCGGCCCCCCATCTTAATAAAATTGATTTGGTTTTAAAAGTCCTGCTAGTCTAGTGGCCCCCCACTCCCCACCCAGCCATGCCAACTCCACTCTAGCACTTCCACCCACCCTTTCTCCAGTTGGCGATTGGCACAGGTTACTTCACTTTCCACGTGTCAGCCACTGACTGTCTGTTGTATGAACGCCAATGGAAAGAGGCGCCAGAAATTATTTCAGAGTGCTTCTTTCCATTAGCATATAAACACACAGTCGGTGGATGGCTGTGGAGGTGAGAAGTGGCGTGCCAGTTGCCAGGTGGGGGGTCTGGGTGGGCTGGCATGGCTGGGTGGGATACTAGACTACCAGGACACTTAAAATCCAAATTGATTTAATTAAGTTGGGGGACCGCTAGATTACCAAGGATGTTACTAATAATAACATCATTAAAGTACAGATCAGGAGGGGGGCCACTAGACTACCAGGGATATTTTTAAAGTACACAATAAACACACATTGGGGGACCACTATACTACCAAGGATAGAAACATATTCATAATGTACTCATTGGGGAGGCACTAGACTACCAGGGCTAGAAGTGTGATTACCATGATGGGGAGGGGACCACTAGACTACCTGGGATTACGAAATAACAATTTGTGTATTGAGATGGGGAGAGCTTAGCACCCTGAGCAAAATCCACCCTTAAATAACCTATAGGACACCCCAGGCTACAAAAAAGTAAATTTTAAATCTGGCCATCTTGTTCCTCTCACATGTACGATCATGATCAAAGATTCTTATGTCAAGAATTTGTACTGCTCGCGATCAAAGATCATTAGTGAGCCATGAATGAAGAATTTAAATGCTAATAACTTTATTTTGGACCAATTTGGATGGAACCAAAGCCATGGTTGTATAGATCGGGTCCCCTGAGTAAAACACATCAAGTTTTACTTCAGAAGTGACCCCTGAGCCGAGATATTTGTGTTTGTGCAATTGGAAAACTGAAAACAAGATGGCGGACCTCGTGAGTCAAAGAATTTTGAAATTCTGGGGAACAAAGATTCTTGAACTGTGAGGCTGCAAATTTTGTCCACCAGGTGGGATGAGATGGCCAGAACCCTATTCTTTGATTGCAAGATATACATACAAATTTTCCTATTGGCTTATAATGAGAACTTAAAATTACCATAAATTTTGAATGCCTAATATTTTTCTCCAAACAAAAAGCAGCATGTTCGCCACCAAAGTTCTTTCAAACAAACCATCTCACAGAGCAAAACACCACACAACAGCCGTACAGGACCACATTTAGAATGCCAAAAGGTGCCTCCAAAATGGATAATTTTGCATTTTCAGCACTTTCACACAAAGACTAGCACTCCAACTGGTACACAATTTGGCCAATCAGGAGATCTACCATGCCCCAATGCGATACCAAATTTCAGACAAATCCATTGAATGGGTCCAAAGTTATTAACAGCCCAAACCTTTGACTTTAGTATGTAACTGACTCATCAACCCCTAACTATAGTGGCTTGACCATGCCACTATATTATAGTCATTGCAAAACACTTCATTTAATGTATCAGTTAGTTAAGCAACAAGTGGTGAAATGGAGACGTTAATGTTAATCCCCTAACCCCTTAATTCCTCACTTTCATCTCCACAGACTCGACAGATGCCAGGTTGTGCAATTGGGTCAGGAGGCCCAACTCTCACCCCATTCCATGTGTAAATAGGTTGACATGCTACAGTAAAGGAGAATGGGATGAGAGTTAGGTCTCACGGCCCCATGGCACAGCCAGCATCTATCAGTCTGTGGAGGATGGGGGTAGGATGGTAGGGGTTAGAAGCGCAACCCTAAAGTCTCATTTCACCACCTTTTGTTGCTTTAACTCTGATGCATTAAACACAGTTTTTGCAATGAATATATATATATATATTGTAAACTATGTACAGCATTGTAGGTTGTTTCCACAGTGAAAAGTGTGGAAATTCAACATTAGGGTTACCACCTCACCATCCTCTATACACCAGCAGACATCAGGGTGTGCCTTGGGGTTGTCAGCTTCACCCCTCACCCCATTCCATGTGAAACAAGCTGACATGCTACAGTATAGGAGAATGGGGTGAGAGTTAGGACTGATAACCCTAAACACATCCCAACATCTGTTGGTGTGTAGAGGATGATGGCATGGGGTGGGTGGGGTGGTGGGGTGGTAACCCTAACATTGAATTTCACACTTTTCTCACTGTGAAAACAACTCTAACTGATGCATTAACTGAGTTTTTTCAAAGAATTTCCTTTCTTTTTGAAAAAGTGTAATATAAGTAGTAAATGGTATGTGTTTGGTAGGGCCCCATGCTCCCACTAAGCTGCTCATTGTGCATAATGATATGTGTCTGTGGGAGCACAGGGCCTCCAGGCCATGCACTCCCACTACACATAACTATGGAGCCATGCAACAGCCCTATAAGGCAAGGAAACTTTGTAACACTAATTTGTCAGTATCTTGAGAACCATAGCAGCTAGGAAGAAAATTCAAGTGTCGTAATCATGACAGTCAGTAGTTCTCACAGCATAAGTCAACTGAATCCATATCTTTGCATTGTTTATAAGATATGGGCACTGAAATGCTGTGAATGCTAACTCTGTGGGCGTAATAGTGGCCCATGGACATGAAAATGACCAGTTGGAACACTAATTCTCAAATATCTCAGTAACCATACAAGGTAGAAAAAATCTAATTTCATGGTATTCATGCTTTCCAGCCAACTCCTGTATTAAGAATTTTGCAATGAAAATCCGTATCTCAAACCGCTTTCCAGATAAGGGCACCGAAAGTCAAGAAGGGCACTGCAATGTTATCCTATGGGAACATTTCTAAACTTTGAAATGCTGTAACTATGGGCCTGCTCAATGTTTTTGAATCAAACTACCAAAGGCACATCTGTGGTGCTAATTAGCACCACCTGAAAATTTCAGGCCAATATCACAATCCACCTTCCCACCGTGTAAGTGACAAAGAAAGTAACACATACCATAATCTGTTCATGTAGTGTTACTGTGATTACTTTAACAGTATAGTGACACTACTATCACTATAATGAAATGTTATCATGCACACAAAAATGTTGCCACAGTTACTTTTTTCCTGAGCGTGATTGTTTTCATGGCAACAAAAAATGTTGCACAATTAAAAAATATGTTTGCAGACCACCTAATAAAAAGCTACTGCCAGGCATGATCCTCAGGGTCCTGATTAGTAAACACAACTGTTAGTGTTTACCAAAGGACATTGTTTTTGTGTTTTTACAACTTTTTTCTCTGTCGCTAACTGAAAAACAAGATGGCAGCAGCAAGACAACAATTTAGGGAGCTCAACAACAAAAATGTGATTGCAAAAGATTTCACAGTGCACATATAAATGTTTCCATAGGATATAATGGAACGTGAAAATGTAATAGCTTTTGAATGGAGCAATGTTTTTTCACCAGATCTTCAAATGGCACCACTCCAACCCAGGCCACATGTAGACCAATAAATCTGAAGCCACTGAAATGCATTCTTCAGTCCATTATGGCTTACCGAAGAATTACATAAGACATGTGATTTTTCACTTTTGAGCATGCTACAGTTCCACAACTGTATATCTGACCAGAACAAAACTTTCAGATCCAGAGATCTATGATAGGCTAGTTCTACAGTCCAAATTTCAGGCAAATTGGACAAATGGTTGCAAAGTTATTGAAGTGCAAACATTGAGATTTAACATAGAAGTGGCTGTGCAATCCTAAGTATAGTGGCACTACCATGGCACTATTATATATAGTGTGTGTGTGTGTATGTATATTTATATATATATATATATATATATACACACATATATATTTTAATATTACTCATGTTTACAGTTTAAAAAATATTACTTAAGTTTGTATATAAAACATGAGGTCTAAAATCTAAAATGGTTAGAACCCACAATACTCAGGAGACAGACATCTCTGTCCTTTGTACTCCTTTGCCACCATGAAGGAAAAGAGAAACTAAAACTAAAGTGTAGGCTGCAGATCTTACAAATCCAGACAATGATAAAAACAAAATCTAATGGTAACATGACTCAGGAAATAAACCAAAAAGTCAGATGTTATGCAACCTTAAATTTAAGGGTTTATTGATTGAGCAACTTCTACTTCCAGCTTTTCTTCAGCAATCAGGGTGTTGGCTCCTATGATAAAAGTAACTAATGTAGGTGAGGTGGGTCTTCCTCTGATGGACTTAATTAACTCCAGAGAGCCATTGGTAATGGAAATGTCTTTACATCCTTTTGTAAATAACTGTGTTTTAATTGTGGAGTCTCTAAATCATTATGTTAAGTTTTTGTATGTCACTGTAGAAAGGCTTGTAAAGGAAACAGTAACAGTGATTCTGTATTTCTAAATGAGGACTCCCTAGCCCCACCAAAAACTGATGCAGATGTTGATCATGACTCAAAAACAAAATAAGAGCCTTATAAATTATACTAAAAGGCGTCTAATACAAGGGTCATCTCTGGCCCTATGTAATTAGGCCTCTATTGTTTGTGATTTGGGGAAAAATGAGGGCTTAAGTCCTTTATTTCAGATAATAATGCCCTCACATATGCAATTTCTAATATAGTAACACATTCGGAAGATCTTTATTGTACTTCTGAGGTTTACAGATGTTCCTCCATGGAATATACTTGGTAACCATTTCCTAACAAACAGCAGAAACAACATTCATATCTTGGCAGCAAGAAATTCAGGAAAGTCAGGCAGACCACTTGGCCTTCTCTGTGCTATCAAAGCAACTGCTGGAGCTATTTCCCAAAATTTCTGTGATATTTCTAGAGAAATCTTCTGCTTTCTGCATTTCCACAAGAGGGCAGCAGAGAGAAACTCTTTAGAAATTGTACAGAATATCTGAAATATCTGACCATGTCTGTGGCTACTACTATATTTTGGATCCCTATTCAGCCAACAGAGCCATACTTGAGAATCTCTGGGTTATTAAAGAGGAAATGCAGAGTCTTGGATCCAGTGTCATGTATAATCAGGCCATGACAACATATTTAAAACTGGAACTAATGAATAATTATGCTGAAGATGGAAATGGTTATCTCATCCTAAAACCTCAAGAGATTACCAGAAATAATAATTAAATACTGTATCAGGGTAAAATAAATACATAAAAGTAAACTTGCCCTGAAAATTTGAAACAGATAAAACAAACAATGCTCCTATACTCAAGAAATTACATGGTTAAACATTAAATTGGGGTGGAGTTATTGGGCTAGTAGTATAGCTCAGAGGTTAGAGTAACAAACTGTGAATGAGCTGGGGACATCTAGCAGACCTGGGTTTGATTCCCACAACCTCCAGTAGCATACTGTATGACACTAGAGCAAGCCATTTACCTCCTCAGTGTTCCTGGGCTCCTGAAAGCAGGCACTTGTGCCTAGTGAGCCTTACTCAGTTCTCAAAAATAGCAATATATTTTTATCGCATCATACAGTAGTCAGGGTACCCTGTAATTTACTATTGTTTTACTCTGGCTGTTATGATTTTGTTTAGTTAAAGATAAATGTTCAGATACAGTTTATATGTTTTAGATGCTTGATTTCAGACTTTAGTCAGGTTTATATTGTAGTCTTTGCATGTGAACTTCTAGGGGTAGATTGATAAGAGTGAGATCACTGTTACCAACCAGTTTATCCAAGTTTATAATCATCAGGGCATCAAAAATCCTCAGCTGTTTGAATTGAAGCTAGTTCTGAATTAAAGCATGTTCACAAGAAAAAACCTGCCCTACCACTTTACAAAAAGCTTCATAGTTAGCACCCTGTTTAGGTGACTAGGATCATTTGCACCTTTTCTCTCATCTTTATTTCAGTCTCTGTTCTGTGGCAACAAAAGTTTTCTGATAAACTGCTTCAACACAAACCAGATGTTAAGTGTTTAAGTGTACTTATGCATGGCCAGTGGATTTTGAACCCAAACAAGACAAGGATTCAAAAGAAAGTAGCATCACATAAAACCATTCCCCTAACTTGCACTTCATTGTTTTGGCCAAACCCAAATCTGCATGCAAAATTTTCAATATATTTGAGAGTATTTTATTTAAAATGTTAATACTTTTACACAGTTCCATGTAAAACTCAAAAATTGCAAGAAATTGTGGAAATATATCAGTTTTGGGGAGAACGTGAAAATTACAGATTCCGAAAAGAAAATTGTGGGTGCAATTTTTCCAGTGGCCCTCCAATAAGGTCCACAATTTCAAGGTAGCAATATTATAGGCAAATATGGATCAGCTCAGAGAGCTTGGGAGCAGCAACAAGAGTTAGCCCTTATGGGCATTTATATAAAACATTCTCAACTGGCAACTGATTTTTGAATAGCCAAAACATGGCAGTAGATATCTATCATAATTATGTTTCTCAGAGACAGAATGCCTGTGGGCAGGAAATTATTATGTGAATTTATGATACAGTATTAGGATTTATCTTCTGCATTCTGGAGACTACAAACAGAGATTTATATGAATGCAGACCACCAATAAAAGACCATGCAGACTGTGTGTTCCTACAGTATATCTTGACCATAAAGCTCTAGCTAACTAAATCTGGGAAAATAATTATTTTCTTCAGACCTTGAGTGTCAATATTAAACCACCAAGATTAGTTCCCAAAATTAACTCAAGTGAGATGGTTGCATCAAGGGCAAAAATACAAGTCCCAATAAAGGTAGAATAGACAGGATCATGTTAATTATTGATAGTTATTCTAATAACATTTTTAACAACCAATCTGAAGTCAACAGGCTATAAAATACTATTTTATTTGGCTGGAAGTAAAGGATGTGAATTTGTAGGAACCACTAAAATAAATATCAGCTTACTTCTTTTACGATTACTTAATATAGAGCTTGGTAGACAAGGCTTACAATGATTGAATAACCATAATAATTACTTTTAAACTCCTCAAATTGGCATTTATATAACAATGCACTTATCAGCAGATCAGATACTTAAAAACTATCATAACTTAAATAGCTTGGGATTGTATTTGTTGGCTATGGATACCATTGATAAACATGACAGGATCAGTAATAGGGCTGAAAACATATTTTCCCCATAAGATGTGTTTTTCATATTTGTAAATCCAACTTCAGAATGGATTTGTTCAACTTCAAAATACAGATATTAACTTACTTAATGATTTGACCAGGGCCTTTTAGTAGATGCTGAATCATGTGAACTGCTTAATTTAAGATTGGTCTCATGGGACTCAGAAGGACTAACCTCTAAAATTACTGACCATGAGACATTAAAGATTATTTAACTAGCTTTACATTTATCATGCTACAGGAAACATGATGGCATACTATGGCCTCAGAGTTCCTGGATTCATTATCTGACCCTGCAGTCAGATTGGCAAAAGACAGGTTTCATAGGTACATACAAGCTAAATAGACTTTCATCCTTAGTGCTTGACTTTTTAAATTAAGTGTGCATGGTTATATGGGTACAGAATGTGTCCAATCTCATTTTAAATGTATCCATAGTCACACTTCCTACTACCTCTGCAGGAGGCTATTCCAGAATGGGATCACCCACTGACTGAACCATTACTTTCTTTTTAGCAAATTCCATCTCCCAAGGAAAACTGTAAGGGTGCCTTCTGTTTTCATACATGTAGTTCTTTAATACCAAACCAAAATCAATCCCTTAGCCTAGTATTCTTTATGGCCATGTACAACATGCACATATCTTCTCTGAGCCTCCTATAATGCAGGGTATAAAGATTTAACCTTCTGGGCCTCTCTTCATAAGCTACATTTTTTAAGCCAGCAGCTGATCTTGTGGATCTCTTCTGTATGCCCTCAATCCTGTGTATATCACATTTTTATACATTTTTAAACTGATACCAATGACTGAACCCTGATCCAGGCTTTGCAGTGGTGGCAGGATCAGGACAATCTAAGACAGAGTTCCTTTTGTCACTCAGTCTCACTCTCTAATCCTTACTACAGATGCCTCCCTCTGGGGTGGGGGACCAGTGGGAGACCTGACCACCCAAGGGTTGTGGTCTCCTCAGGAATCTCTGCTTCACATCAATCTGTTGGAACTCAGAGCGGTGTTTCTAGCACTTCAAGCTTTTTCCAAGTCTGTTCAGAACAAAGTTGTTCAGATCAGGACAGACAATACCACCACAATGTGGTATATCAACAAACAAGGGGCACTCAGTCTACGGCCTTGTGCACAGAAGCAATGAAGTTGTGGTCTCTGGCTTTTCCCTGAACACCTCCCTTACAGCAGTACACCTCCCAGGCAAGGACAATGTCCTGGTAGATGCTCTCAGCAGGATATCCCAGGGCCATCACGAATGGCCACTGGATCCTGGTTTTGGAAGTGATCTTCTCCAGATGGGGCACTCCACAGATAGATCTTTTTGCATCCCCAGACAATCACCAACTTCCTTTTTTGCTGCAGGCCCCAGTGTTGGGCTCCAGTCCCCTGGATGCCCTGGTTCTCAGTTGGGAAGGAAGTTCCTGTATGATTCCCCCTTCCCTCTCCTGTTCAAGGTGCTAGTCAAAATCAGGTCTCAACCCTGCAAGGTGATTCTGATTGCTCAGACTGGGCCAGACAGCCCTGGTACCTTCTCCTGTTGTCCTTAGCAGTCTACCTTCCCTTGTCTCTTCCCAGGAATTACAACCTGTTAACCTGTGCTCAGGGGAGGGTTTGTTACCCAGAATCTCAAATCTCTCAATCTCAAGGCCTGGCTCTTGAAGAGTTAGAGTTTGCTGATTTACACTCTCTCAAGGTGTTATGGATATTCTAAAGGCTTCTAGGAAGCCTTCCTCCAGAACTACCTATAATTCCAAATGGAAAAGATTCTCCATATGGTGCTCTGGGAAGCATATTTCCCCAGAGTCTGCTGATCTGCCCATAGTCCTTGCCTATATGGTTCATCTGAATAGCTTGGGACTCAGAGCAGCTACACTAAGGTGCACCTGGCAGCTGTCTCTGCTTTTCTTTCAGCAGGTAAGCCTTCTTCTCTTTCAGCTCACCCTCTATTCTCCAAGTTTTCAAGGGATTGCTTCATACCAATCTGCCATTCAGGGACCCTGCCCCTGCTTGGGACCTTAATGTTTGCTTTGCTCAGCTTATTCAACCCCCTTTTGAGCCTTTATCTTCAGCAGAGCTTAAGTACTTGACTTGGAAAACTGTTTTCTTGGTGGCACGTCCTGCCAGGTGCATAAGCAGGTTACAAGCCCTGTCAGTGGAGCCTGATTTTATCTCTTTCCATAGAGATAAGGTGGTCCTCAGGACTAACAGGAAGTTTTACCTAAGGTGGTTTCAGACTTCCACCTTAACCAATCTATGTCTCTTCCTGTGTTCTTCACTGACCATTCTCCTCTGGTGAGAGGAGGTTGCATAGTTTGGATGTGAAAAGAGCCCTTAGCTACTACATAGAACGTACCAAGGGTCACAGGTTTGACTCCTCCAACTGTTCCTCACTTATGATGAGGTTGGTAAGGAAAACTTGCCACTAAAAGATCCATTGCCAGGTGGATTGTCTCTTGCATTCAATTTTGCTATGAAAACTAGGTAGGATTCCACCCTCAGGCCTGAGGCTCACTCTACCAGAGGTGCAGCTGCTTCCCTGGCTGCTGCCAGGGATATTCCTATCTTAGAGATATGTCAAGCAGCTACTTGGAAAACAGTTCACACTTTTACAAAGCATTACTCTTTGGATATCCAGGCTAGGAGTGATGCTCAGTTTGGCACAGCAGTGCTTCAAAGCCTATTTCCTAAGTAGGTTCTGTCCCTCCTCCATGGAGGTACTGCTTAGTAGTTGTTATTGTCAGAATACAGCAAGACATAATGTTGTTTGAAGAAAAAATTACTCACCTTAGTAATGTGTTTCTTCTATTGGAGTCTTGCTGTATTCTGACCTCCCCACCTTTCCTCTCAGAACCTTTGTTTTTGGATGTGGGTGGCAGTAGCAGTGTTGGCACTCAGGAGGTGCCCCACCTTGTTTTTATCACCTCTTTTCTTTGGGTGAGTGGGTGTTGTGTGTCTTTCATTTTTGGGTTTCTGACTTGAGTCTTTGTTTTGGGACCAAAAATCTTTTTATTATATTTAGTAGCCAGTTGGCTAGCATAGGTTTACAGCTTTCACACAGGACCCTCAGTGAGTTTAGCTCATAAAGATCTGACGGTTTGAGTTCAAAAACAACAGACAGAGTCTCAACCGAGCTCTCGAGCTCAGCGTTCTATGCCTGGCATGGAAAGTTAACTCTTTCATCTCCGGGCAGTTCGATGGTTGGACCTCACTGCTATTGTCAGAATACAGCAAGACTCCATTAGAAAAACAAGATTACTAAGGTGAGTAATTTTTTCTTCTCTTCCAAGGAAGATTCATACCTCATAAATGTCACCCTTTCCCAGCAAGGAATTCTCTAAATAGATGTACACTGTTTGTTTAACCTCTTAAGTCACTATCTGATAAGTTATGTCAGACATAGTTTACTAATAGCAGAAGACGTCTGTAAAGAACTGTTATCTTTTGTTACTAATTTTACTGTGCTTTTGAAAACAAAAATATTTTATTGGGCTTTAGATGGCAAACACATTATGAAATATTTAGCCAGAAAACATCACCTTTTTCTAATTTCAAATCTAAGTGCATAGCACAACCAACAGTATCTAGAATGCATGTAGTATAGTGGAAGACAGCTGCTACATTAACCCCTAGGACAAGTACAGTAAGTAATGGTGTCATTTGTTACCCTTTACTATGCTTTTGGGGAAAAATTATTTATATTGCGCTATAGCAAACACACACATACTGTACACACAATCCTCATGGCCACAACATTTGAAATAAATAATGTAATCTAATATGTTATAAAACAATAAAGAAAATGTTTATTTATGTCAGTCTTGGTTATGTGGAGCACAGTGAAGTTCAGTTTACAGTAGATTTCATTAAATATTTCTTATCCTATATTTTGTATCCTGGATAACACTGGGAGATGCTACATCTTATTCTCATAGGGATCTTCATTTTACACATTTTCACTGTATTTACTCAGGATGTCCCAGATTAGATGCAATATCTTGTTTTCAGTGGGTCATGATTTTGCTATTTTTATTATGTATTTATTCATGGTGGCTAGCCCAGATGTCAAATATTGCTTTCATCGTGTTCTGATTTTACGAATGCAGCATAATATTGTGTGGATGTAGAGCCCCACCGAAATTAGATTACATTTCTGTGAACTGTCCAGGCTACATTTATAGCAAGCAGCAGGCATATTCTAGGAAAACACTTTGTAAAATGTGTAAAGGAAGACTACAATGAATTTGCCTCTCAGCAGATCTGCATTGTGCAAATTCATTAGAAATAATGGGTAAAAGCATGACCACACTGAAAGTGATATTATAGGATATGCCAGTTGAGATTTGATATATGGAATCTCAACTGGCATATCTTGTAAAAATTCAATATTTAAAGTGGTTTTAATGTTTTACGAAATGAAATAAATATTTTAAATATTGACTTGGTTAATCTTTCCTCATCCTTATCCCATATAAGCTGTGCCATTGTAGTTGCCTCCACTGCACCGCCTCCACCTTGTCTATGTTTTTTCTCAAATGGGGCCTCCAGAACTGGATGCAGTATTCCAGGTGTAATTTGTAGATTCATAGAGTCTGTCAGCAGATAAGAACCACCAGGCCCATCCTGTCTGTCTGTTTTTACACACACACACATGATGTATGCACACGATCTCATGAGTGTCTTTACAGAGGTCACACACGACACACACACACACACATGGTGTATGCATACCCATCTCATGAGTGTCTTTACAGAGGTAAGATGACCTTCCTCTCTATAGTCCTGTTCAGCCAAGCATCTGGCTAGCTTTCCAGCCACCTTATGACACTGCCTAGTTCATCTTAGGTCCTGTGAGATGATAACTCCCAAGTTCCTTCCTGCTTTGTGACTGTCACTATCTTCCCACATAGTTTGTACTTTGCCCCTTTGTTCTTGTGCCTTATCTGCATGATCCTGCACTTCCTTGCATTGAATCCAGCTGTCATTCTTCAGACCATTTCTCCAGATTTTTTATTGTGTTTATGCCTTTTTTCCCCAACTCCCCATGCCATTGGTCAGGCATGCACCTGTAGAGGCACGTGCACGCTGGGTTCCATAGTACCTCCTCCTACTTGCCACTTGTCTGCCTGTGCTACCCTCAGGCCTCCCGTGGGGGCAGTTGGACTGCTGGGGCAACAGGGTCCCTCTCAAGAGAGGAGAGATGCCATTTGGCTGCTCAATCCTGCTCCATCCCTTCCCCAGCTGGCCTTGATGACCTGGGCTTGCTCCCGAACCCGGATCACTGGCATAGTATGAGGTGTGGCATCCAGCGCTCAACCCTCAGCACCACCATGCTGGCTCTCCAGTTTTCTAAGGTCTTTCATCATTCTTTCAACACCCCTGACATGTCCACCCTATTGCATACCTTTGTATCCTCTGTGAAGAGAAATGCCTTCCCTCCAGTCCCTCTGCAGTGTCCCAATAAAGACATTGAAGAGGATAAGTCCCAACACCAACCCCTGCAGCACCCTGCTCATCACCTCTCCTCTCCAGAGTGCTCCTGTTTACCACACCCTCTGACTCCTGCCATTCAGCCAGTTTTCCACTCACAGAACTATTGTAAGATCCACCCCTAGGCTGTGCAATTTTTTAATCAGCCTTCAATGGGGATAGTGTCAGAGTCTTTCTGAAGTCCAGATAGGCACATCCACTGCACCTCCCTGGTCCTACCTTATTTACCCCTAGTCATGCAGTAGATTAGTTCAATGAGTTAGTGCAAAACTCAGTGCTTATGCGAAATACAATAAAAGTTAGGCTTAGCTGTATAAGTAAATAAATGTCATATAATGGCTTCACCAAGCTACAGTGATGGAAATTTCACTGCAGACCTTCACATTGATACAATCTCATTGACATTGTTGATGCATCCCAACCATGACCATGACACTGCCACTGGCCACCACACTTCACTGTATCAGTGTGGGGAGGGGCCCTGTGCCTCCATGCACCCCTCATTTTGGGGACTGTGCCCCTGCATCCCTCCCACTTTAAATATCTACAGTACCTCCACATCACATATACAGTGAAGTTAGGTGCTCCTCATCAACACAAAGTCCATCGATGTCAGGGTTTTGATGTTGGGGAGTCGATGTCAAAACTTCTATGTTTGAATGATATACCCATATAAGGCAGTGTGTGTGGGGGGGCAATGCTCTATGTGTGCAGACAGTGCACTGCTATGTTATACTATACTATATATGCATATATATGTATTTGTATTAATCAGCGTGTATATATCACGGCAATTAGAAAGTGCAGTTAGGTGGTTCTTTGGTTAGTGCAAAAGTGCTAGTCTACATTTCCCCACTATCTAGATCAGTTTCAGCCTTCTGCATGTCATTTAATATTTCACTGAAGTGACTAGTGGCAACTCCCACCCTCTGATGTCCCTCAGAGCCTGAAAAGAAGAAAACTGTCCTTGATGTCTTTTCTTTTAATCTGTAAACATGTGTGCAGATGGTGCACTGCTATGTTATACTCACTGGAATATATGAGGATATGTGTATGTGTACTGTATATGTATTAGTCAACATGTATGTATCACAGCAATTAGAAAATGAAGTTAAGTAGCTCAGTGGTTGGTGCAAAACTGCTAGTCTACATTCCCTCATTGTCTAGATCGGTTTCAGCATTGTGCATGTCATTTCTGATTTAAATGAGAGTCTGTTTCTGCCACACCATAACTGCTCTCCCATGCCCAGCCATCCCAAGCCCAGTCCATATTACTCTTCTGGCATGGGGATCTGCTCCTAGTCCTAGTACAACATCAATACCAGCAGCGAACATCTGGCATTTGCAAATGCTTGTTTCTTCAGCAGTTGCTGTTCTCCCAGTTCATACTGCCCTGACATTATTGACATTAGTAACACTATTCCAGGCCATTCAGATGAAAGGTATGGAATGGTGTCACTGATTTCATGGAAAGTCTTAGGAATATAAAACAAAGTCTGGACAGAGCCAATAGGGTGGCAGCACAGGAATTTTGGGTAAAATATTGAAAATGTATTTGTTTAATATTTTACAACATATTTTCAACATACTGTGGCCTAGGTATGACACTATCTCATAAAGAAGGGCAAAGAAAATGTTAACCCTGGCCCTAAAGGTGATTTTGTGCAGGGACTGCAAAATCAATTTCAGGACACAAAAAACACATTTTGGGCAGGAGTTGAAAATTGACAGCTGTGTAACATTCATGAGGTACTATAACGATATGGCTATGTTGTAAATTTTGGGTAAAAATATTAGAAAATTACAAAGTTACAAGCCTGCATTTGCAAACTTCAACATAGGCTCATATCTTTATTGTTTTTAAACTGCATTCGACATGGTCTCCCACCTCCTGCTGTTAAAATGTCTCTTGGATGCTGGCCTCACTGACTCAGCTACCAACTGGTTCAATGCCTACCTCTCAGGCAGAACACAATTGGTTAGAATTACGGACATCACTTCCTGCTCTCTCCCACGAACACCAAGGGTCTGTACTTGAACCCATTCTATTCTCCACCTTTCTCAATAACCTCCCTTTAGTGTGCTCATCTACCTTTACTCATATGTACATAGATGATACTGTCCTTTTCATCTCTGGCTCCTCCCTGGATGAAGTAACAGCCAACCTCAGGATGACTTCAAAAAGTTCAGCTATGGTTCAGCTCACACCAGCTCTTCCTCAATGCTAAAAAAACTGTTACCATGACCTTCAGCACTTCGACAATGTCTAACAAGGCTCCTTCCTCCCCTCCTTCCACACCCTTGATGGGACAGTATTGGAGGACGTCACTTCCTTCTGGTATCTAGGGTATGGCTTGACTGTCACCTGTCCTTCTCTGACCACATTGCGCCATCATGAAAAACTGTGCACCAAGCTTGGTGCCTCTACAGGAACTGCTACAGCCTCCCTCTAACTGCAAGGCATGAACTAGTGCAAAGATGATCCTTCCCTCCTTTGACTACTGTGACATAGTCTATAGCGTGGCTCCCAAATCTACCTTATCCAGACTGAACCCCTTTTCCATGCCTTCTGTCTCTTCGCTCTCGATGCCAACCCCACACCAATCACTGCAACTTCTACATCCCCATGCATTTCCCATCCCTTGAAAATCGCTGCCTGCTGCACTGTGTTAAATTGTAGCTAAATTCTGGCACGATGCCCTCCTGTCCTACCTCTCTTCATTACTTTCCCCAGCTCCCTCCCTTACTCATGCCCTCAGATCCCTTGACCTCCGGAAGCTGCTAAGTCCCAAGGTGGAAGACCACTATCGGGCAAGCAGCCTCCTCTCATCTCTTCCCCAAACTCTGGAATGAGCTCTCTATTCAGATTCACTATTCCTCCTCTACCCACTCCCAATCTATACGTGGCAAATTACCTCATGGTAAATTGCTGCTGCACTGATGCCTACGTATGCTCCACCTACAGCCCTCCCTCCATGACTTCCTGACCAGCAGCACCTAGCTTACGCTATGGAAGCTGGCTATCTAAACCAATTACAGCACTTCTTGGTACATGTTATTTGTCCTGTCTAAATTGCACTTGATACTTTGACTTTTTGCTTCTGTGTTATTTTAATCCATGTGCCACACTACAGTTATCCAATGTACTCCATGTGCTGCAAGTTTAACAGCAATCCAATGCCGCTGTAAATATCTGAACTATAAACAATGCCTTCCTTGTGTTGCTTGTTGAACTATATTGAATGTTGTACTCCTGTTCATCTCTGTAACTGTATAACTGCAACTATACCTCTGTAACTTGTACAACTGTAACTTCAGTCTACTGTATTCCTTGTTAAATGTAACTCTCTTGATAGCCTGTGAGTTATCTGCCACTGTACCCCACCCACCAGAGTCAGCGGAGACAAGCATCTTCTTGCTGAGCATGCCTTTCCTGTTGAAACAATTTTAATAAATAAATATTTTTACACTACATTTTCAACATAGCCTTCTTGACCCACATCATGAACAATGGCAAAGAAAATTTTCAGCTCCGCCCACAAGGTGATTTTGTGCAGGACAAGAAATTGCCTTTTGGACAGATTTACTAATGTCAGTGCAACTGTTTATGAGGTAGGGTCCCAAAAAGGTATGTTGAAAATCTGGCTAAAAACATGCAAAAAATGCCAAGTTATGCCACTAACTTTAAAACCCCATTGAAATACATTAAACCACGTGCCTGTTTTTTCAGTTCACGGTTTGGCTTTGAAAGAGAGAAGACATGTCTGTGGCCCAGAGAGGATTATGGCATTAGACCCTCAATGGACAAGTAAAGGGGGTGTGGGGTGGTGGATGCAGAGTAGGAGGGTCAGGTGGGGTGTCAGGAATGGCATAAAAGGCGTGGATGGATGTTTTGCTTTTTACAGGTGAAAAACAATAGATCATGATGGATGATTCTAGACACAACACTGAGGGATTAGGCACACCCAGTGTCACTGTTATGTTTTGGGAGGGGTGCCGTAAGTGGTGGTGGTTGCTTGAAGAAATGTTGGTTGGGGATATGTCTAATTTAAAGAAAAAGGAAATACGTGGTCATGGCAGAACACAGCACAGTCTGCCCTGACCAAGATTGCTGCAGCACTGTACTATGCATGTGCTAATGTCACATGCACAGTGGAGTGCATGTACCATGTTTCACCATGACCCTGATTTTCTTTTTTTTTTTTTGAATTAGACACATCCCCTCACCTGACACTTCTACTCAGCACCCACCACCTCCCGCCCCCAAACTTAGGAGTGACACTGGGTGTGACCAATCCTCCAGTGTCATGATCAGGACACCCCAGTTTTTTTAAAGTACAAAACAGTGCAGTGCGACTGGTAATGGGGTTGACGAGAGTGCTCCATGGACACAGAAGCGACTGTGGTGCAACTCCAACAGGCTGCTTGGTCAGAAGGAATGCAAGGAATGTGAAGTCCTTTTTGATAGCAAGAGGTCTGCAGGAATCCACCCACTGCAGCCCTAAAAATAGCAGTAGCTGGAGAAGAGTGGATGTCTAGGTTGATCTGAGAAAATCCCAGTGCTAGGTTAGTTACTTATCAAATACTGGTTAAAGCATATCAGAATGCATAACTGGAATGAAAAGGAATATGGGAGGGCATTTAACTATCTAAAAATAATTTCCAATCACTTAACTGCCAGAGGGGATTATGAGACTGCCATTAATACATTCATACACCTGCAATGGATTATCCAGGTCAAACTGGCTGAGGATAATGGTCTATTTGTTCTGGATGCAGGATTGATACTCAGAAGCAGAGGTTTCCATATTGAATAAAAATTAACATGGCAAAAATCCATTTCATAGGTTCCCTACTCAGATAATCAGATATACATAATAACAACAAGGCATGGATTAACCACATCTGATTGTATTATATTTCACAAGTGAAATGTTACTTGATCAGGTCCATAAAGTTTTTATAAGTGTATGAACATTAAAAGAGCTTTACTTAAATTAATTTGATGTAAACAGAATTTTTGGTGTACTTTGAATATAGAAGACAGAGAAACATAAACATCTTGTTAGCATTCACTTCAAAATCAGGTTTAGTACAAGTTATTTAATTATATATATTTTCAGTGTTCAGAGTTGTTATTGCTAACTGCTCAGCTGCCCTATTATTATTTTATGGTTCTGCAAAACAAGGCATATTGTAAATGACTGCATTTAGTGTTGCTAAAATAAATAGTTATTGCTGGAACAAAATGTGCCAGATTGACATACTCTAGGCATGCCTACATTTCAAAAGACTTAACAATATCAAAAGATGAAAGATAAGTTAACAATAACTCACAATAGGGTATGGGTTTGTAGGCAGTTAATGAATGCCTGGGGTGCTTTGTGAAGCATGACTGTTTCCCTGTGGAAACACAGAAAAAGATTACATGCTGTCTCATGGAAAGTAGTACCTCAAGTAAAACCACACTGCATGGGTGTTTTGCACGAAATGTGACACATATACTAATGGCGTGATGTGTCACATTTGCTGTCATCTGACACATCTGCTTACTGGTTGATGGCGGCGTCTCTTTCTTGTCCCCCAAAGACACAGAGTTGCAAAAACCTGTGACAGGTTCAATCAGAACCCTATCTCCTGTGTAGGGCTTGCTCCCCCCACCACCACCATTTGTCATGTTGTGCAAACACCTGTGGCAGGTGTGATTGGAACTCTGTCTCCTGTGTAGTTTCCCTGCACTCACTGTGTCTGTCACTCCCATGAAATCATTTGTCTCTCTATCTGTCTCTCACACACAGAGGGCACTGGGATTTGTGGACTGCAGCTCTGACTGCCTTGATCACTGTTGCTGATTCTGTCTTGCACCGCAACCTGACACATGTAGTGTGGCTCACATGCTTGAAATGGGCTATATTCAGTGTGCCACTGACTAGGATAACTTGGCAAAACTGTCCCGAGTCCCAGCAGTTGCTCCTACTCACACTGCCACAGGTCCCCAGTCACTGCCTCTTCACACGCTCCTCCAGAACACTGCTTCTCTCTGTGGTCCCTGTTATCTCTCTCTCTCTCTCTCTTCTTTCTCTCTCTCACTGTCAGCCACAGAGTACTACATGCCACTTGGCTGTGAACCATGGCATTCCACATCCTGCACTCCTCAGAGCCCAGGGAGGAACTTTCACTGCAGTGGGTCACTAAATCTCTTTGTGTAAATGGTAAGTATTTCTGTTCCTGTTTGATACTGGGTGAACTGCCTGATCTTCCTGTCTTTCTTGAGTGGGGGCCCAAATGCTGTGCTACCTCTCTCACTTTTGAGACAGTCTTCATTGCAGGAAGTGCCGTGGTGCAGCACACCCTGGTGACAACTTGTGCAGCTACTTGTCTCCTGCTCCATCTGTACTACCCCACTGGATCACTTGCTTTCACAAATGCTACCACGAGTCACACCAGTGAGGCATGTGGCACAGGGCATCAGATCAGCATCGGTCTGATGTGCTCTGTCTGTTGGGGTCTCTTGCTTTCTGCAGCACACTGTCTGTGCTCTCTGTCAATGCTGGGTCTCTGCTGTGCAATGCTGTGTGACTGTCTTGCTTGGGATCATAGTCGGCATATCACATTTCACTGCTGCTGTTTCCAGCACACAACCTGCAGGCTTGGGAACACAACTGCAGCCATGGGATTATGTACAAGACAAACTCAGACAGCAGACAGACAACTTTCCTTGTCACTGATGACTGTGTGGTGGGAAGGCGGCTCTCACTATCTCTGGGAAGTCAATGGGACATGCTTTGGCAGGGGCCAGGGACTCAGGGAAACAACCCTACTGGGACTTGTAGATGTCCCGCTGGGGGTTAGGAAAAAATAGATGCAACTGGTGAAACACTAGGGCCTGACACTGACGGTGCAGCACTCTCTCACTTAACTACTATATTAAATGGCTGCTGTTCAGATCTGCCTTTGCCAGTACATAATGAGTGCCACACTGCCCCAGAATACTGGTTTCGGGACCATCACATCAACTGTGCATGTACAGGCATATAACAACTGGCGCATAATTTGTTTCTATGTGCTCAGCCAGTTGATATTAGCATAATAACACATGGATTTTTATGGTAAACATCGCTGTGTTACTCAAATTTGACACTCTGCTATTGGCTCTGCTTCCTTGTGTGGGTGGGTTAAACTGTTTCAAAATTATGATGGCTCTTCATATCTCTGTTACTGAGGAGTCGCCACACCATCTATGTCTCAATGTGGTCAAACTTGCTTTACATTACTTTTTAAAATAAATAATAAACAAACAAACAACAACAAAAAAAGTCAACTGGTTGATCCTGCCATTCGTTGCCTTAGGCGACACTAGGAGCATGAACCGCACCCGCCTGGCAACACTACAGAATGGGGCTCCAAATTGAAATCCTACATTAAAGAGAGATAAGGGTGTGTGTGTGTGTGTGTGTTGTGTGTGTCAAGAACCACAGCACTAGGTATATGTGTGTCTGTGTGAGAGAGAGAACGAGGGGGAGAGAGAGAGAGAGAGGAGGTCACAGCACTATGGCTGGAAACAAATTGCTCACCAGTATATTATATAAAATAAAGGATGGAGAAGTGTGCATATGAGAATTTAATATACACCCTCAGTGTGGAATGCTTTGATAAACCCCTCAGGCTTGCCCACAGGGTTTATGAAGCATCCACACTCGAGGCAGTAAATTCTCATATCAAGTACACTTCCTCGTCTTTTATTCTAGATTTAATGCACGGTCACCTGATGGTGTTTCCCCAATTGCATTTTTCTTAACTCGTGTTATAACTGCATTTACATGTACAACATTTTTGAAACAATGAAGATTAAATATGAAGTATGCAGATGACAACTTCTTCTATGCATCCAAGGTCAAAACCAGTTTAACTTACGGTTCCAATTTGGACAGTGGAGTCATTATACTCTACTTCATTGTTTTGAATATACTTGCTGTGTTGACCTTGCCTTTTGAACTTATTGACATACATGTACCAAAAGTTGTTACAGCGATAGCTAGTGTATTGCATGGGTTATGGTACTCTTAGGCCATACTGTGGAATTGAAAGACAAATAGGATAAGTTAACACAGTGATAGGCTTGACATTCAGGGTAGGAGGCTCTGCTGTCCATTCTGTTTTAATGCTTCCCTCTTTCTGCTGGCAGTCTTCACAATGGCCATATACTACTTGTTATTTTAACACCTTCTCTATTATGAACCCAGGTCCATTTCCTCCTGAATTGCAGCTAGATGAGTTTCACACAGTGTATATATGCTACCTGTGTTTTCTTCCCCAAGTGTTGCATCTTGCATTTGGCTACTGTGTGACAGGAAACTCCTGCCACTCTTGAAGACTGACCTTTTCTTAAATCTGTTGCAACAGTTCTTCTGTTTCTTAGTCTGTTCTATCTTTTACAATTTCTAGTCCATAAGGTTGGCCATCTATGGGCACCTCCCCTACTTGACTATGCTATAGTGTCCTCTTCAATGTTTCCTTTTCCCTCTCAGGTCCTTATACAGGAGGTTATTGTTGCACCTCCAAGCATATGTAAAACAGGTTGTGTTTATCATTGTTGGATTTAGTATATAATAGCATTATTTCATAAAATACCTTGATGTATATACCTTTATGTTTATGAAACCTGTAAATGTTGAAAATACCATGGCACTAGGTGTTTTGATAATGATAAAAGTACTAGGTGACTATTATAGAAATTAAGTTAGTTGTGCTATTTAAAATGCATGTAAATTGCTGTAAACTGAACCAGTCTGAAATTCCATGGAGATCTGCATATATCCCATGATGGGTTTGCACTATGGAAGTATGTATGATGTTGTATGTCTTGAAATGTCATCTGTTGCCAATGCCCTTTGCAGTAACCCTTTTTTCAGTGATTCTGCATTGAGGTTCTTTATCTATAGCTTGTATTGTTTTTTCTTTTTGAGCCCCACTACCCAAGTAAACGGGCCACATAGGGATGAAGGGTTTCACTGAAAAGTGGTTAGATCAGAGATCAGTGTCAGTAGGTGCTGGCTAAGTGCAGAGAAAGGACATTCATAGTCTGTTACTGCAAACTGATGTACTGAAGAAGGAATATGCCATTGCAGAAGGTTATTTCCTGTATTTTGAATAAACATCACACAGAGATTGTGTGTTGAACTTGAAATTTGGTGCCTGATCCATCTGTTATCCCACAACCCCTCCACATAGTGTAAATTGAATCTGCTACTCCCATAGTCTGACCAATTGCCCAGCTTGTTCAGGCTTTCATGCCTAGAGATGTGCTGAAGTTTTAATTCGCTGGTGAAGTTGCTGCAAAGTGGCCGATATTCAAACTTGCAGAGTTTTGTGAAGTTCCCTGCCCTCAGCCACTTCGACTATACCTGACTCGCAAAGTTTTCAAAACAAACTCTGAATTTCACCTGCAGTGGCAGAATTTTTCTCACTAAATATGGAATTTTGCCTGTGAATGGTGAAATTCCACCATTCATAGGTCCAATTTCCGTACTTCACAGGCAAAATTCATCAATTTGCAGTGAAAATTTCACCGCCACGGATCGAGCCACACTCTCGAATTGCACTAAATTTGGAGATTAATTCACGGAGTAATTTTAACAACTTGCCCATCTCTACTCATGACTTTTGTCCCCATCCACAAGGGAGTCCACTGGCCTTTATGAGCTTAGTGCTATCCATGAGTTAATAATAATAATAACTTCATTTATAAAGCGCCTTTCCAAAAGCAAGGCAATGTACATAAAATAAAATACATACAAGTAACAACATTAACATTCCATAAAATCCAATTAAAATAACTTAACTCACTGAGGCCTCAGGAGCTCTTTGAGACTTCCACTAATTGTGGCTTGTATACTTTTAACAGTGCAACTTGGAGCTGACTGAGCAAAATCAAGCCGTAATCAACATGCCACAAACAAATGTGAATACCTCAAGAACCGTAAGTGTTACACACAAAGTACAGTGTGAGTAAAGCTTATAGCACAACATTATCTTTTCTAGCAGTGCTATGCAATTAATTATAAGTAGTTCCTAATTTTTCTATACTGCTTGAAATAGCAAAACACTTTTTTATTAAAAAGGTAACGTAAACCATTTTTGTAGGAAAATATAACATAGCAACACTGAATTAAGCATTCATACATTACATGGAGGTACAAAACTAATTTTGTACTAAAAGCAATTTGTCTAATATGATACATGCATTTTTCCATTTTATTCAAGGTAAGAGGTGAAGCTTGATGACAAATGTTAACCATACACACCATACCATACAAAAATGTGAATATCTTCTACAGTGTATGTGACAGATACAAAATGTTAATGGCAAAGATGTTCAGCACAAAATTACCTTTCCAATAGTGCTATGCAGTCAATTCTACTCACTTTGGATTAAGTAAATATGTAAGTTTTAAGCAGCGACATCCTCAGGCATCTTAAGTCCTCAGTGGCACAAAGTGCAGGATGTCTGGATACATTAAATACCTCAGGAATATCTTTTCTGCTGCCACCTACAGGCATCTTGGCACCTCAATGAGTTAATCCATCATGCAAATTCCAACAGCAGCATAACATTAATGGCTAAAGATATCAGCTAACACTATCAGGAAGGCTAGCCTGAACAAATAGGGCTTGAGGGCTGACTTAAAGCTTTGAACAGTCAGGGACTCTCTCACCCAACAAGGTAGAGAATTCCATAGGGTAGGAGCTGCATAAGAAAAGGAATGAACCCTAGATGTCTTCAGTTGCACCATGGGAATCTCTAGTAATCCCTTGTTAGTGGATCGGGTGGGCAGATGGGCAGTAGGGGCAAGGAGATCTTTCAGGTAGCGGGGTCCTTGCTCATGTAGGGCTTTATAGGTCAGAAAACCAACCTTGAAGGTGATTGCCATTGTACAGGCAGTCAGTGCAGTCCACAGAGCATAGGTAATGTGACTGGTCCTAGAAGTACCAGTCACAAGCCTGGCTGCCACATTCTGCACCAGCTGCAAGCAACAGATAGCAACCCCTGGAAGCCCTAGGTATAGGGCATTGCAGTAGTCAAGGCAGGTGGTTACAAAGGTGTGAACCAAGGTGGAAAGATCATCAGGAGGAACCAGCTGCTTCACCCAGGCAATATTCCTCAGATGAAAAAATTAGGTCGTGGACAACTGCGAGCACCCTGAGATTTCAGGGTCACCTTATTGTCAGAAATAACACCCAGGTTGCACCTGATGTGAGGCAGCCAGCTGAGCATTCCCGAGCCATAGCCCAGGTGGCTGCCCAGCCAACATACCCACCGCCCCACGATCTGGGTCCACCACCAACACCTCAGTCTTATCTGGATTTAGCCTCAGCCAGCTGGCACTCATCCAGTCCTGAATCTCAGACAGACAGTTATTAAATGCCAAGATCGCATCCTTCTGCCCAGGTACAAAGGACAGGTACAGCTGAGTATCACCTGCATAGCAGTGAAAACTCAAGCCATACCACCTAATAATGTTTTCCAATGGCAGCATATACACTGCAAACAACATGGGTGCCAAAATGGAACCTAATGGAACCCCACAGGATAGGGGAGTGTGACAGAGAATAAATCCCAGTGACCACTCTCTGAGTCCTACCCTGGAGGAAAGAGCTAAATCATCTGAGGACTGTACCAGATAGTCCACAGATGAACCATCAGGCCTTCCAATAGCACACCATGGTCCACAGTGTCAAATGCTGCAGAGAGATCAAGGAGGACCAAAATGGAACAAGACCTCTGCTCTCACTATTAGGAGACCTGTTACACCCAGACAAGAGCCATCTTGGTACTATGTCTCTTCCTAAATGCAGATTGGAGAGAATCATAAGCATCGTGAGTGGTAAGATGGTCATCCAGCTGCAGTGCAACCACCTTCCCAATAACCTTACCCACAAAGGGCAGGTTAGAGACATGTCTGTAGTTAGCAGGACAATCCAGGTAAAGGGAGAGTTTTTTCAGGTGCAGTCACATGACTTCCTCCATTAGGGGTGCAGAAAAGATCCCCTCTCCAAATGAACTCCAGACTATCTCTGCAAGGATCTGGCCACTCTCATCCATGCAACCCACTAGGAGTCGCATGGGGCCTGGATCCAAACTACAGCAGATTGGCCGCAAAGTCTGGATGACCCACACAATGTCGATGAGATCCAGCTGGCTGAAGTTCATCCAAACAAACCGGGCACTTGTGACCTCCTGCTGACCACTGCAACACCCCTTGGAGTTGGTCTGGCTGATCTCAGACTTGATGGCAGCAACCTTATCTGCAAATAAGTGAGCAAACTGATCACACTTCTCCTGTGAAAAAGCTCAGACAGACTGAAGACAGATTGGATTGCACAACCTGTCCACAGTCCAGAAGAGCTGAGCAGGTCAATTTGTGCAGCAGCAATCTCCCTGGACAGGAAATCTGCCTTCTTACGGATGATTGTCGATTGATAGATCGTATAATGTTCCATCAATCTAAGCCTGTCACTCTCCAGGCCTGATTTCTGCCAGGCCCTCTCGAGCCTTCTTCCCACTCTCCTCAGCTCCTTCAAAGTCCCATCAAACCATGGAGACCTTGGATGGAGGGTGAGGGTGAACATGAACAGAAGCAAGAATCCAGGGCCTCTGTTACCACCATATTATAGGCAAGCACCAGGTCCCCGGATCCATGCACTCCTGGGCATGCTTGATAGATCCAGCACCACCATTAGGCCATCAGGGTCACACCCCTGCAAAGGGTGGTACTGGACCATCTCCATAGGGCAGGCCCATTGGGGAGCAACAACACTGAACCCTGTGGTATGATGGTCAGACCATCCAACTGGTTCCACCACCAAATCGGATATCTCCATCCCCAGGAGGAACATCAGGTCCAATGAGTGATCTCTGATGTGGGTTGCAGAGGTAACAATCTGTATGAGGCCCAATGAGGTCATTAGTTGAAGGAAGTCACAAACAAACTGTGAGAGTTCATCATTGACTTGAGCATTGAAATCCCCAGAAATAACCATCTGGGTATCCCAATACCACGTTGACAATGAAGTCCACAACTTCCTGCAGGAATTCTTTCCCATCTCCGGTGGACGGTTGATGAGGAGTATCCTGCACCACACCCACACCCATGATACACTCAAAGGATCTGGTGCACCCACTGGCACCTCAATAAGGCCCAGTTCTCATCTAAAACAGATGGCTACATCCCCACCCTATGATTCATCCTCAGATGGTGTATCACAGAGTAGCCATCTGGAACAACCGAGGCCAGTACTGGACCCACATTCTCATCCTTCAGGTCTCGGTGATGCACACCAAGTCAATGTCCCAACAAGATCTGCTATAATAGCAGTCTTGTTTTGAATAGACCTGGCATTGCATAACACCATCCGAGTAGGATGAGCAGTTGAGGAAGACTGCACCACCTGCCTGCATTCAACAGAACCCTTGGGTATGGGAATCAGATAGGAGGACCCCTATTTGGATACCATTTTCCCCAGGGCATCTCCTTGTCCCCACTAAACCATCTGACTGCTCCTCTCTATTCCCCCGGCCTAGCCTCCTTTCTCCTCCTCCTGGCTATTCCCAGGGCACAACATCTAGTATATGCCTCAGCTGACAAAGGAGGACAGATGAAGGGGCAAGGTCCCTGAGTCTGGAGGGAAATAAGCCTGACCATCTTAAAACCCTCCAGCACATTTCATACAGCAGAGACAATATCACAATCACACAAAAACAACCCCAAACACACATTCAGACAATACTCCAACGCTATAACCACTCACCCATACAATACTTACACCATAAAACAAGCAATAACTTGCAATACACAATATGAAATAACATACAATAAAATAAAGCAATACTAATCCCCACCATCCACAATACCCAATCTAAAATAGCCAATATTTATAGCAGCAAGCAGGACAATTGACTGAAAATGAGCAGTCACTAATAGTCTCAAAGTATCAGTAGTTCAGATCTGAAGAGCTCCCACCTATTAGAAAATAACTTTAAAAGGACTTCCAAGTACTACCTCTCATGTAGACTTAAAAGAACCACATTATTATGGTGAGGCAGTTAAACTAATAGGCACTCCACTGCCCTATACAATTGGGCCCAACAGAAAAGAAAAGGAAAGTTCTGATCTTTCAGTTGTGGTTCAGATAGAGGCCTCCTCAATGTACCACTTCAGATTTAGTGAATTTAGCAGTTCTTAATCCAGGGCTGGCAATCTTCTTTGTAGCAGAAATACAAATGGAGCATCCAGTGCCACCAGAGGACCCACCCTCTATAAATATCATGGACCCTCTTCAGCCACTGTCATCACCAGCCCACTAGCTGACCTTCCAGATAGCCTAGGAGAACTGGGAACCCTGCACCATTCTCCAGCAGGCCTAATCCTCACCTTCTGAGGGGCACATGTATCCAGCTGGATCCCCACAGTCAACCAGATAGGCCCCTTCTGCAACACCAAATGCTCCAGTTAAATTTCCCAACACTGGAGTTCATAAATCTTGAAGAAAAAAGAGTTCCAACAATCAGATAGAAGGCCAGAAACAAATCACGGCTACAGCCCATTGACCATGCTTGCCTCAATGAAACTCACTCCACAACTCCGGCAAAACAATTCCACATCTGGAACACAAACCACGATTTCATCTCTGCAATTGAGCCCGGTCAGACACCAGTCCTTCTCATCTTCCTGAAATATTTCCACTGCCCAAACGAACATTCAGGCGGATCAAAACACCTCATCTCTATGATGTGCCATAATTTTTGTGTACACCTGGCAAGGTAATCCAAAACTCCACTGCTTAACTTTATCAGAGGAATCAGTATACTGTACTAATAGTAGTGGAATAGAGTTTGTGACTCAGTTTGTATTTCCTAAACGTGAGTTGATCTAACCTTATTACCTTACTCAAAACCCTATCTAACTGCCGCTAAGCTTATTAAAACTTATTAAGAGTAAAACTACGAAATAAAATTTGAGTAGGCAACTGGAGACCCCAGCCGTATTATCAAAAAATGTTAAACAATAGGGCCTTGACATCAGTCCCTAAAGGACTCCCATGAGTACCCATCTCCATGCAGAGTAGTACCCATCCAACACCAGCCCTCTTTATACTGTCCCTATGCAGGTTAGCAATCCAGTTTGTGTATGCCTCATAAGGTCATAGTATCTCAAAACAAACAAAAGCAAGGGATTCCATCAAGTTCTTCCTGCTTTTTAATAGTTAGAGTCATAAAATGAATGTATTTGGGCATCCAAAGCAGGCTTTCAGATTTATACTCTGTTTCTCTTGCTAAAATTATTTCATATTTTACCACCTTTTGGATAAAGTACTGCCTCTTTTGTCTGTCCTAAATCATACACCACTTTTTTCAAATCATGGATCTTGGTTGACACAGTCTTTACTTTAAAGGTCAGATGAAAGAACTTTCGTAGTGAAAGATCCCTGGTGTCTTTGTAGACCAGCAATGTATTTCCAACATCTCTTCTTATATTCATGGAGTATTGGTTTAGGTCTGATAGTCAGTCCTCATAAATTGTTCCTTCCATATCCTTCACCATTCTGTTAGCCCTGCACTGCACCTTCTGCAACTAAGTTTTGACCCTTTCCTGTGGTGGCCAGAATTAACCACAACACTAAAGGTGTCGACTAACCAAGGTTCACTATATCTAAATCAGCACTTTCTGGTCCCTACTAGCAGGATTTACATTTATAATAGTCCATTATTTATTACATTTCTTTCATAGTTTCATTACATTGAATTTTGTGCTTTAGGCCATTGTCAACAAAGACACCCAGGTACTTCTACATATATAAAGGCTCCAGCTAGGTGCCATTTATGTAATATTCCTTTAACCCTTAGGAGGCACTATCCAAAGGCTACTACCTCTGCCTGCTTGACTAGTAGCAGGTTAAGGGCCTGAGTTCTGAAATGGTACCTCCACCCGGAGGTCAGAGTTAGTAGTGGTCAAGCTAACCCAGGCACAGCCCTCCAGGACACTGTAACCCCCTCTTTCCCTGCTAATGGCTGGAACAATACACATGACCACTGTCACAATACCCTTGTACACCAGGCAATTCTCCACACTGTTGGCACTTACCACCAGGGAAGCTCTAGCTTGACCCTGAGGCCCCTGTAAAACAAGGTCAAATCAAATAGCAACAGTACAGTACTCTTTGGCACAAACTGGAACCACAGTCAGAATAAATGCAAAAGAGTTAGATCTGATTTATTGAGGGACTTGAACAAGGGAAGGCGTAATCAGGTTAATTTGCTTAAAAGCTCTATCAATCAAATGGTTATGCATGCACTTCAGAATCTCTAAACAGTCACACATTCTGGGTACCAGGTGGAGAAAGAGGTGGGCTGGCCAGGATCATTGCCTGGGTAGGCCGGCATCACAGCTGTTGGGGCCCTGTGATGAAAGAAAACAACATACCACACACACACTAATTGTAATCCGGAGCCAGAGGGCTCAGTTCGTGAAAGAAAAGAAACAACAAGACAATCAGATGACATACTTAGATTGTTGTTGTTGCAGGGAGCAACACTGATGGTTACTCACGATACCCAAGACTGGACACAGGCTGGACAAAATTGAGACTGCAGGTGGTTGATCTGGAGTGCCAGGAGAAGCAGGGCCCACACGATTAGCCGAGGCATCATTCCTGTTCAAGCATGGAGCAGGGGATGATCCCCAGGCAGGTCTCTCATTGATGGCTTTCTCTGTGCAGTGGGGTAGTCTGGCAGTGCCAGTGTGGCAAGGCCCAGGCTGTATGGAGATGAACGCAGATTCAGTCCGTTTGAGCTGGTGAGAGCTTCCAGCATGCAGAACACAATTCACACAGTGGGGAACCAAATCACAACCCACTATAAACACACAGCACATTTACATGCAAGGGATTCTACTATACCAGGCAAACCACTCTCCAGTCACAATCATAGAAGTCTCTGCACACACGGAGTTTAGAGGTAGCTGGAAATCCTGACAGGCCAATGCATTCAGCAAATCTTCAGACTTCTTCAGGTTGATCCTGGTCACAACTCAGTGGCTTACTTCATTCTCACAAACTCAGATTCAGTTCGAACTGATTCTCTCTCCCCAGGGCAGCAGGCAGGCATGCAGGCCAAAACTCAGGCCTTCCCACAGTTCTCCCACTAAAACTACTCAGATGGCTGCTAGACTGTCTCGAGCTGTTGCTTCTTCATCTCCCAACTTAGATCTGATTCAACTGCCAGCAAGCCTGGGACTTTCCCCAGAATCAAAAGGTTCAGTTGACTGATCTGTCTGTCATTCACAACAAAGACTCCCCTTCAGGTGCAAAAGGCGCCAAAAGCCCAGTACTACAATTCCTACAGATTTTGACTCCAGACAGCTCCTATAGTCTGGCTCCATTTTAGGTCCCACCAGTACTGATTGGTCCAATTCGGCAGTCCAGGACCAAGATAGTGGAGATAAAACAGTCCTTGCTGCAAAGAAGGCAGGTTAGACAAACTACATTATTATTATCACTCTAAATGATTTTCAGCAAATAGTTACATCTTTCAACAGAGCTCCCTCTCAGATTACTTAGGACTGCAATCCAGGCTGCTCTTAAAGAGACAGTACACAGAGGCTATGCAGGCACTCTCTGGCAAACACATTTAAACTGCTAAAAAGCAGGACACCAGCCTGGCAGTGAGCATTTAGGCAAGCTCAAGGAAGGCTTTTGGGAACCCCATTTGTAAGGGGTTACATTCCATTCTAGTTGTGTTTATTTCTCAGCTTGTTGCACTTTGCACTTTTCCTGAGTGAATTTAATTATACTTCTTGAAGCCTATACAGCTCTCGCACTGCAAAGAGAATGAACATCCTGCTGAAACAATTCCTTTACACCTTGGTTTTCACTACTTGCTCAGTTTAGAAACATCATCAACAAATTTCAACATCCAACCACTGCATCCATCACCTAAGTCACATGTGAGCAATGAAAAGGAGAGTCCTAAGAACAGAATCATGTGGTACACATTAGCTACAGCTGCCAAATTGATGAGTAAGATTTATTCTCACTGATGTCATTCTTTCAGCCATCTACAGTATTTACTGATCTTACAGTATTACTGGAGACCAAAAGCACTATTTTGCAGAATTCTTCATTTAACATTGTGCCAGTACAGGACCTCCTTGTGAATGAGCTTGCTCAATGGAGTTTTCCTGCAATAAACTTGAACTTGAACTTGAAAATGCTTTGCTTAAATCTAACAGCACAATGTTAAAAGTTAAATTGGCATCTAATACTTTACTTACTGGTGCACAGAAGGGTATCACATAAATTATATATGATCTGTTATGTCCCTGATGACACACTCAGTTAGATTAGAAAATATTAATGTGAGATTTATATATCTGTAACTTTTAATATTATGTTTTTCTTATTATTTTAAATTTCTGCCACCATTATATCTCAATAATTTCTCAGACATTTATCTTTTGAAATAACATGGTTTATAATATTAGGCAAGGGCTCAGTATCATCACACTTAGTTCCTTCAAAACTGTAGTGTGAATATTACTGGTGTCTTGAGACTTGCTTGTATTTAAATGATCTAATCTTTCTTTGATTGTTTTCTCAGTTAAGTTAGAAAAGATGTTTCAATTATGTTAGAAGAAGATTCCAAGAGGAGTTTTCCACTGGATCAGAGTAAATCTCTGGTAGCAAAAGCACCAATCAAAAGTACTTGTTATGTACAATTCCTACTGTATTCGCACATCATTTGAGAATACCTGATTTTTGCATGCACTATATGCTATACTGGTATACTTTGCCCAGATGCTTGTTATGAGCCATAGTGTCAACACCTTTGCTGAAGTCCAGAAAATTAAGGTACATGAGCTACAGTGTCAATGGCGTTGCTGAAGTCCAGAAAAATAAGGTACTGTACAACAGAACAAGTGATGATGCAACATAATAACTTGCAGTAAATGACATGTTGCAAAATACTGCGGTAAGAAAGGGCTTAATTGCCATTGAATTATGCTCTTTCCTGCAGCATACTGCAGCATGTTGTTATATACTGCAGCATTACTAGGTTGGATCTGGCAGGTGCCACTTTATATGGTGTATAAAAGAAGGGTTGCCTTGGAAAATATGGGTGAATGAGCCAAAAGAAACCAGCACTGCTTTATATGACCCTGCTCCTTTCTACCTTCTTTGTCACCCCTAAAGATGGTGACGTGGTCAGTCTGACACAATCCATTCCTTATAAAGCCATGCTGAGTGGAGGTGAGAATGGCTCAGCTATGTTCCCATTATTCTGTCCTTAATAATGGATTCTAGAACCTGCCTAGTACTGATGTTAGGTTGACTGGATTGTAGCTTCCAGGGTCTGATATGGTTTCATCTTGAAGATGAGCAACACACTGGACACATTTCATTCCTTAGGAACCACAACTATCTACACTTGTGAAAGAAGAATTACTGAAAGGGCAGACTCTGATTGTTCCCTTAGCTCTACTGTGATTGTGGAGTATATCCTATCCACCCTTTTGGGAATCTGCTTGATCTATCCATATACTGTATCCAACTAACAGGACAAGTATGATGGCCAGCTGCTTCATTATGGTAACCATATGCTTGCCCAATGAACATCCACACACTTGGAGCTCCTTGAACAAAGTACTCATTCTTCGAGGCTGGCCCATCAGAGCAGCGGTAGTGCTACCGTTCATGACACCAGTGACCTGGGTTTGAGAATGGACTCAGGTTGTTGTGATCAGAAGGGGAGGAGGATTGAGCATCACAGGGAATGCTCTCCTCCTTCTGGGGAGGAGGGTCATCACCCTTGCTTCTATATCGCCACCTGGGTGACCATGGGTGAAGGTGCAGCTTGGGGGCACTGAAAGTAAGAAAGATGTTGGTTGGGCTTCTGGAGCAGTTCTGACATGCCTCCACATGCTCACACTCCCTTGAGCTCCTTGTGGCTGACATCTAGGGAGATATATGGAAAAAACAGTAAATAGACCCACAGCCAGGTCAGGGATGAGTCCCTGGCACCTTAACAAGGACAAGACCTAGGACCTGTGGACACTGACATAACACAGCTTGCATTAGGAGGGTGATGAGTGGACCCCCTCTTTTCCCACCCAGGGGGATCTGTGGCAATATGGAATATGGGCTGCCACTACCTGGGATAAGGCAGAGCCATAGGATGCCTTAGGGACTCAGAAGGAGAAGGCTGGCTGTGGTGATGGAAGGGCATAAACAGAAAGCAATATATATATATATATATATATATATATATATATATATATTCATTCTTCATTTCAACCAAAGAACCTTGGTCTCACAGGTTTCTTCCCATCTTCTGTTTTGATGGGTCTAACCCTTCCCATACCTTCCTCCTTTCATTTACTTTCTGTAAAAATACATTAGTGTAATCCACAGCTATCACTACTATCCTGTGTTTTGCCCTTAGATGGCATCCTTAATTCAAGTCTTGCAATCCCTTAGTAATGCTTTGTCTTTCTTCCTGGCCTGGAGGCAACCCATTTTGTTCAACAATGATAGACCTTTTATTTGTTCAGAATCACTTGCTTTCTGTCCATGTTTGTTATTACTTAGAGAGGTTCAAACATCCTTGTCTGTTTCAAGTACTTTGTTCAACAAACTCCACATGTACCCACAATACTATCATCATGTGGCTGCCTCAGACGTTGGTCACTAGGGCTATTAAAACCATAGTTTTTAAGGTTTAGAAATGCTATTTGACAACTGTGAGTAAATCTATAAAGTAAAGAAGCTTAAGTGATTCTCCAAGGAGATCAGAATGGTAGGAGCATAGAGGACAACCTTAAAGAATGATAATGGGAGATGGCAGCACAGAGAATGGAATCTTACCACGACAGTAAGGAAGGGGAGGCAGCAGTTATCTGTTTATTTAACAATTGCTACCAGGAAAACACTGAGCTGGAACTCATTTCTAGGACTGACCAGAAGTGGGGACATTAACAGGTACATGTGGAGTACCAGCATGTTACAAGGTACATTAATGCCAGATAAACATTTCACATTCCAGGTACATTTGTGAATAAAAATATACAAAACAGCTGTATTATATACAGCAGGACCAAAATCAAGGCAGAACTCAAAATTATGGACAGTATCAAGAAAATAAAAAGCATTCTTTAGATACATTGGGTAAACACACGACAAAGAAGGGCATAGAAAAATTAAAGAAGGGAGAGGTTAGGGTAGTTGAGAATTCCAGAAGGGCAAACCTTCTGAACAAATACTTCCTCAGGGATTATGGTTGAAGAAGGGGCCCATTACTGGAACGCTTCCACCAAACCAAAGGAGGGCAGTAGGCAGGTGTGTAGGAAATTAGTTTATTACAGGGTTTAGAGTACAGTACTCCAGAACTAATGGGACAGAAGGTAAACAAGGTGTTTAAAGAGAATGGGAAATGCTTTTGAACTAACTGCTGTTTATAATGTTCCTATTTTCAGAAATGACAGTCATACTTCTAAATGAACCATATATAAGTGAACCTGAATAAAGAGATGTGAAAACAATTTTTGCATTGTTTCATTTTTATAGGCAGTATTCTGTTACAGTTCTCTTCAAAGAACCATAAATAAGGAGTTTAAGTATGTCACTGTTTGTATACAGAACAGTGAGCATGGTTCTTGTAGGCCAACAGCTCATGCTTAGCATTCTGTAAACAAACTGTGACATATTAAAACTCCAAATTGAGTCACGTGATGCAGCAAACCGTCTGACGCATAGTCATCTGAGCTCCGCTCACCCTGATCACAAAATGATAATTTTAAGCCCCAGTTTTAAGAATTAGATTATATTCCTGAAAAAGTACAAGAAGGGAATCTCCTACTTCAAGAAATCTGTTCGAATGTAGAATGGAGGCTGAGATGCGGCAGGCTGCCCCGAGACGGTACTCCAGCCAGTAATGCTTGAGAAAGCGCCAAAGAAACCCAGGCACTACCCCTCACCACAGGCCGAACTTCTATGGTGGCAACTTCATCTCCCATTTCTTTTGATTCCACCCCACTGACCCTAGAACAGTTTCTATCAGAATTCCAACCATTTAAAGAAAAGATCTGTTGTTAATGTCTGATGTGAAACTTTCTCTGAGACAGTAGACGATGTAGCATGGAAACTTTCAGACACAGAGACCAGGTAATTGCAGTGGAGAAGAGAATGGAGAAAACTGACATAATGGTCACAGTTAACAGGCAAACCCTTAAGCGACTGGAATCCAAGTCGAGGATCTTGAGGGACAAAGCAGGCGCAATAATGTGGTGGTGACTGGTATTCCAGAATAAGAAGAAGGCACAGATACCATCACCTTCCATTAAAAGCTGCTAATCAAATTAGTTGGGCCGAGTCCATATAGATCATCCCACATTATTGAAAGACATCACAAGACTCCAGCCACTACCACCACCACCACCACCAAATGCTCAGCCTAGACCACTAATCCTCCATTTCCTCAACTTCCAGGAGAAACAACATGTCCTGGTGAAACTTAGGGACATACAGGATGTTTTATGGGAAGGAGAAAACTAAGGATCTTGCAGGACCTACCAGCCACTGTACGCTGTAGGAGAGCAGCTTTCATCTTTTGTTGTCCAAATGTATTGCTTCAGGTATTAAATTCCGAATGTCTTATCCTACCAAGTTACAAATTCTTATGGATGGCAGCTGGTCATCATTCGAAGAAGTTGACCCACATTGAATACTGTAAACAGAAGCCCCAGCCAGTTTTTGGACCGCTGAGATTAAATACATATAAATGTGCCAAAGGTTGGACTTTTGATTTAAACTACACCTGAATAAGCTAACAAAGATTCTTATAATACTTGGTTATTGGTCCTATATGGCAGCTATTTAATAGTGAACAACTATGGATTGGCCTATCCTACTACTATGCAGAAAAGCTTGATGGCGTGGACTATGTAAAACCATCCTTGTCCAGACAACACTCAGAAACCAGGCTTGCTACACAAATAAGTTATCCATTAAGACACCCGAAGCATCTGATGACTGTAGAAAGGAAGATTTACATGTAAATAGTGTTTGCATGAAAGGGAATCAGTAAACATCTACCAATTTTGTTATAACAGTTGGACTTGTTTGATATTTTCAAAGGGAGATGAGGAAGATAGTTTTCTTAGTTCTCGTAGTTTTTATGTTTCAAAAGCCTGCTCGAGAAATGTTTGTGCATTTGTTAAATGCTGGGGCAGTCACTAGACACGGAAATGATGGAGAACCTTACTGATGGTGTGGCTGGGTGGGTTGGGGGGATGGAGGATCATCGGTGAACTGATCGGCACAGGCCAGTCATTGGGGAGGGTAGTTCTTACAACCTTAATCCGTTTCTGTATATATTAAGGAATATTGTTATCTTTATCTGTTGTATTATTAGGAGTAGGATGATATGTGGTGAGGGATATTTGGGGATTTACTGGGACAAAAGCGGAGTTATTGTAGTGGGCTTGGTGAGTTCAACAGTAGGATGGGGGAAGGGGTGCCTTGTATGCCAGATAACATGGTGGAAATGTTGGATCTTGCTCTGGGTTTCATGGGACTTCTTTTTTTTGAACTATTATTCTTTATTTGTTTTTTCCAAAATGTAAAAATAAAAACAAAAGAAGAAAAGAGTAAAAAAAAAAAATTACAGAAACAACTAACAGAAAAAGCACTTACAAGGTATACATCATCTTATTTCATCAATACCTAGGTTAATAATAGCTTCTATGAACTGCAGGGCTTAGAAATCATGGTATAAAATCTGGTTGTAGGGTGCAATATAGATTACCCATCTTCTCCAGAAATTCTCAAAACTGGCTAGAGATTTATTTAATACAGCTGTAATCTTCTCCATTCTGTGGATCTGTATCATTATCTGAGACCATTGGTCTAATGTAGGAGGCAACAGGGAGAGCCATCGTTTGGTTATAGCTTTTGCTGCAAGGGTAGGCAGATTTATAAACTTCTTTGTCAGCCCATCCCTACAATCCTGAGGATACTCCCGAAGAAAAAGAAGTAAGGGTCAATGATTATGTCTGGTGAGATTATTTGTTGCAAGGCCTCCTGAAATCATGCTAAAAAGATTGGAGCAGCTACAGGACCAGAATATATGGCCCCAATGTTGCAGGCATATCCACATTGCCTCCAACATGCCCCTCTGGAGGGGTTGTATTTCTGAACTATTGCAGGAGCTCTAAAATATCTTACAGACAATCTCCATGCAAACTCCTTCTAGTGCCCTGAACTGATGCCCTTACCCATTGTTTCCAAATGTTTTCCCATTGTGTAGAAGAAACCTCCACCCCCAGATCCCTTTGCCATGCCAACCTAATCTTTTTATGAATTGTCCTCCAAAGATCTCAAGGCCCTATGAAGAGCAGAGATCATATGGGGGAACCAGAATTGTATCTATTATCTTGATAACAATTTCTAAAAGTCCAGGGAAGGGAGTCTCTCCACTTCACCACTCCAAACTTCCTAAGGTAATCCCTGGTCTGAAGTATCTGAACCTGTCCACATATGGAACACCATACTTCTGGGTTAAGTCTGTTAGGGACAAAATCACTCCATGAGGCATGAAATGGTACACCAAATGCAGACCCCACTTCTGCCATCCACGGAATCCCACATCCAACCTGGCGGGATGAAGGAGCTCATGTGAGGCAGGGAAAATAGTGCAGATCTCCAGTCTGTAAGCCTTTTAGATGACAGCACCCCTGCCAGCATTTTAAAGTCGAGTAGGTATATGGATTATTTACCCTGTCTGACCTTATCTCCGAAGGAGAAGACAGTAGGGTTTGACATATGTTCTCAAGCTCCCTCTCCTGGCCCTCCACTGATTTCCACCCTGGCCACCTAGCTTTTGTCAAGCCAATATAGAGGTATTCTAATCTTAGTAGCTAAATAATACAATCTAAAATTTGGTAAACACATTCCTCCCTAATGTTTAGCAAGCTGCAATATGAAAGGCTTATCCTTGGTCTCTGATATGCCCAAACAAATGCTGATATTTTCCTTTGCAAGTCCTATAAAATGCCTCTGTTATCAAACTTGGGAGTGTCTTAGCCAGATAGAGGAAGTGAGGAAGGACCACCATTCTGATGGTTTCAATTCTCTAATACAGGGATAAGGGAGAGCTCTCCATTTCTCTAGGTCAGCAGACATCTTAACCAGAAAGGGGAGTAATTTAAGGAGAAGAGGTCTGTATGTGAGCTTCCAATCTGTACTCCTATTGTGCTCCAAATCCCACTGAAAAGGAATTGTAGTTTTCACCTGTATTGATGGGGCATAGTTCAAGGCCAAAACCTCTGTCTTAGAGAGATTATCTCTATATCCAGATAGGTCTCCAAATCTGTTAATAAATCCCAGAGATGGGGAAGGAGGCCTCGGGTCTGTCATATATATTAATAAGTCATCAGTGTATAATGCCAATTTATGAGTCTCTGGACCAGCCCCACCCCTTCAGGCCTTCTTCCTGTCTCAAGGCCTGGGCTAAAGGCTCCAAGTATATAGCAAATAATAGAGGTGAAAGGGGAAACCCTGTCTAGTGCCGTGAGACAATGAGATGGGGAGGAAAAGGAGACATTTTTCTAATATAGGCTCTGGGGTCAAAATACATTAACTTTATCATTCTTATAAGAGATTGTGGTATGTCCATCCTCCCCATCGTTGCCCACAGAAAAGCCATCAACACCTTGTCGAATGCCTTCTCCACGTCAATGAAAGAAGTAAAAAGGCGTCCCCATTTGCTCACTCAGTGCACCAAATGCAGTGTTGTTTTTGATGTTATCTTACATTTGGTGGCCTGGAACGAAACCCGACTGGTCCAGATGTATTATCTGGGATATAAACCTCTCAAATCTTTTCACGAGGATGGAAGCAAATATCTTATGATCCATATTAAGTACAGAAATAGGTCTATATGAAGAACAGGAAGCAATATGCTCACCAGACTTTGGTATACTGGCTATATAAGCATACCACCATGAATCTGGGATGCCTCCTTGTTGGGCACCTCTGCAGGCCTCCAAGAGACTCGGGATAGGTCTTGTCTAAATGTCTTATAAAAATCTCCTGAATAACCATCAGGGCCAGGGCTTTTACCTGTCTTCAGAGCCACAGTTGCTTGATCCAACTCTTCAACCAAAATTGGTTTTGTTAGGGCCTGTTTCTGTTCTTACAATATCACTGGAAGGTCAAGACTTTGCAAGAAGGCCTCAATCCCTAGAGTCTCTCTTTTTCTGCCTGGTAGAGGTACTGTAAAGGTCTGAAAGCTTGCTATATCTGTTTGGGAAGAGTGACTAACTTCTTTGAAGTCGTATGTCTAATTTGAGTTATATTGGAACAAGTATTATATGTTGCCTTAGTCCATGAGCTAGAAGGCGGGTAGCCCCTAGGGCCTCCTCGTAATATTTATGTCTATTATACTGCAGGGCTTGTTCCGTATGTATGTCCAAAATCCCTGAATTGTTCTTTAGTGGCATGTAGTAGGGAAAAACCCTTCATCTCCCATGGCGTGTTGGGCCTACAGGTCTTGAAATTGATGTTGGAGTTTGTCTAAACGCAGCTGTTGATGTTTTTTATGATAAGACGATATTTTATTATATCCCCTCAGAACTCTTTTCAGAGTATCTCACAGGATGCCAACCATTACCCCTGGGTACTGTTTTCTGATAGAATCTGTTTGATTCTCTTCTGAATCATATCCTTAAAATCTTTTATATTTAAAGGAAATTATTAAATCTCCACAAAGTGTTGCTTTTCTCCGTCCCATCTCATTTTAAAGTTATGCTTGAATGGTCAGATAGCACTGTTGGGGACTGTACGCAACCCTGTACTCTATCAGATGTTCCTTAGAAACGTGTATATGTCTATTCAGGTGTACACTTTATGAGGGCAGAGAAGTGTGTGTACTCTCTTTGTTAGGTATAGATGTCTCCATACGTCCACCCACTGAGCTGCTGAGAAATAAACCTGTGTTCCTTTTGAGCAGGGTTTTTGGTGCCCTGCTCGAGGTATCTAAAGGTGAAGTCACCTGATTATGATCTCCTCCATTACTAGCACACCCTATACCTTCATGACCCTTTGAAAGAATAATTTTCTCACTTCAGCCCCTGAACCGGGGATATATAAAGAGGCAGAGTAATATCCTGTCCCTCCAGCTGCCCCACTGCAATAGCAAGCCTTCCTCAGGGTCCGGATATGAGTTTGCTAGCTGAATGGGATATTTTAGGGACCAAGACTGCAGCCCACCTTCTCTTTCCCTCCCATAGACCGAGGCAATTATGGTGGAGAACCCAAATTTAGAAAGCTTCTGATGTTCCTTTTTGCTAAAATGAGTTTCCTGCAGTAATAGAAATGTAGGTTTCACCTTCTCAAGGGAGTTAATTACCCTGTATCTTTTTATTGGGTTATTTAGCCCATTAACATTATGGAGCAGACCGAAATTATGGAAGAGTTATCCATTAACCTGAGATTTATTACTTAAAGCTGCCCCAGAGGCGATTGGTTGGACCTTAACTGCAGGGACCTTAGCTTCCTCAGCTGATATGGATTCAAAGGACTCTCCTCTCATCTGCCACTTATACCATCCACCTACAGTAAACCGTGTCTCCAGTTGGCTGGTGTTGAATTTAACCCATAATATAAAAACTGACCTTTAGAGTAAGTGCATCATTCAAGTTAACATGAAAAAACTGTAACAACCATCGACTTGAAGAACTTATTTACAATAGCACTTCCAAAATAGAGCGGTATTGGGTCCCTATGGGAATAGTGACCAAAAATTAGTCAGGCCTCCCGATCCTGCCAAACTTTGGAATCGGAGTAAAGGTGCATCACCAGTGAAGAAAACCAAGAGAATGAATAGTCAGCCTCTCAGAAAATTGCTTCAAAAAATGACAGCACTTGAGAGGTAAAAAAAAAAAGAAAAAACCCCCGCCCAGGAGTGCACTCCAAACAACCCTCCAGCACTACCTGATCCAGCAGATTATTTACCTGAGTGCTGGAAAAAATAGGATGTATCCATTATAAACAATGAAGTTAAATTAAGCCCACCTGATATGGGCTGTCTTATCATATTTCAGTACAGATCCGGACTCACCCCCCAACCAACAACATAAAAGGAACACGGGAAGAAGGCAAAAGAAACCAGGCTGCCACTGGGTCTCAGAGCTGAAAATATACAAACTTTAAGGAGAGTCCAGAACCATGTTTTATGTAACACCAACAATAAACCTGTATATCTTTCTAGTACTGAGGAGCTCTGTGTCTCTATGCATTAAGGGATAGATTGAATGCACAATATCCAGTCAGAGCCATTTCCCTGGAGTGAGGGGTATCACAGCATCTGGAGGAAATTGATAGTCCCCAGATCACCCCACCCTCCATTCTTGGGTAAATATTTATTGTTTGCAGCAAGGGAACTAACGTCACTCCACTGACAACATTCCCCATTGCCCCAGCCAACACAGGCACACAACAATGAGTTGCCAAAGTTTTAAGCAGTAATCCAGATCAGGTGTTCATGGCTGATCCGGATGTTGCTCCTTTGATGGGGCTGTTTACTTTCTGCAGGCTCTCCTTAATCTCTTGCAATGAACAAAAGGCAGCCAGTTGCTTATTAGATCCTCTCTGTCTTCTCAGGCTTCTCTGCCACCGTGAGCGAGGGCGCTTTCCTGTGGCACTAGACCAGATGATTGGAAACTCCAGCCCTGACTCTTTAGTTCCAGGTGTATCTCTTCAGGAGCTGTATAGGTCTTGCTGCCAGTGTCCCAAAATACATGCAGGTTTGCGGGTAAGGCATCTGGAAGTTGAACCCATGTTCTTTCAGGACCCTCATTATAGGTGCATAAGCTGCCCTTCTCTTCATTATATCTCTGTGGGGTAATCATTATCGAACAGAGCCTAGCAGAGTTATAGGCAGCTACCTTTTTGGTCCAGGCAGTTCTCAATACTGTCTCCTTGTCTCTATAGCTCGAGAACTTTAGGACAATAGATCTGGTCTTGTGGATTGGTTTATTGGTTTTTGTGCCAGGGCTCTGTGAGCTCTTTTCGATTCAAAATTGAAATGTGAGGGAGGTCCAACACTTCTCTGAGCAAGTCCATTAGGAAATCCTCCATTTACCCATTTCAAGTCCTCTGGGAGGCCATATATGTGGAGGTTATCTCTCCATGATTGAGCCTCCAGATCCAGTAATTTTCTTGGAACCCCTCATGCTGGTCCACAGGAAATCCACACCTTGGTGCAGGCTCTGAGTCTCCTCTGCCATCTCACCTGCCACAGCCTCAGAGCGGTCCAGTCTTTCCTCAACCTCTGTTAAGCGGGTCTGAAGTAGAGTAAATTCTTTTTTGTTTTCAGCCTGAACGCTCTAATTTCTGACAAGAGTGTCTCAAGCGGGAGTGGGACAGCTTTCTCACCCTCTCTATCAGTGTCCTGATATCCCCTGTGCTGCTTGCTGGTGATACACTGTGGCTGGGGTAGACCTTCTCTGGGATCTGTTCCAATCTGTCCTCCTCTATGTCTCCCCAAGTGTGATTTAGCTAAGTCTTTACCCCCAGACATAGTTCTGGCAGTTTGTAGTAGTTTTAAATTGTTTCACTCTGTGTTAGGGGTTTTATCAGTTGGGTTATGCTGGAGCTCTTCTCCTAGGCAGCCATTCAGGAGGGTGACATCACCGGAAGTTTTCTTATGACTTCTAATAGAAAATATAACTGTTATGGCTCAATTATTTAAATTCTGTTCATGGAATGTCAAGGTGTGAGACACCCCTTAAAGCATATGAAGATCTTAAAACATCTAGGGATTCTGGGTAATGATGTTGCACTATTACAAGAAACCCACTTACTAGAAGCAGAGGCGCATTGCTCAGGAGACAGCACGTGGGACAAGTTTTTGCTTCAGGCGATAGCAGAAATAAAAAGGGTTGCCATTCTCTTTTCAAGAACTTTTCCTTTATCAGTGAGAATTCCATAATAGACAAACAATGCCGATATATCTCATGAAGAGAAATCTGATCAAATGATATGATATTTGGCTCAATCTATGGTCCCAATTTGGACTCCCTTGCCTTCTTTATGGAACTTCTTTCCATTTTGACCCCCTTTTAACTATCCCACTTTTCCTGGGGAGACTGGAATCTGCCCTTCCACCCACTTTTAGATAAGTCAGGAGCTCACAGTCCAAAGGTCTCTCCAGCTCAGAGAGCTATCAGACATATGGCTGATCACCTGAACTGTGTGACCCTGGAGAATCTTACACCCTCAAGATAAGGAATTCACCTTTTACTCGATGGTCCGTGGGTCAGCTTCTAGAATAGATTATTTTGGATTATGAGTCCTTATTACATGGCTTAGTGGACAGAACAAAAGATGCTGGAGTGGGCTCAGATCACTCCACTATATCCTGTCAAATTACGCTGTCCCTTAATTGGGGTGTAGACAAAATATGGAAACTAAATAACTAGTTATTAAAATACAAAAAATCACAGATTGCATAACCGACTCTTTAGAGCAGTTCAAAAATGATAATTGGGGATCACACACTCTCCATCCATGGAATGGAGGCCTTAAGTGTTTCATTAGAGCGAGTTTATTAAACTGGCATCATATAAAAAAAAAGAAGGACAAGAATGCAATACACTCCTGACTCAGATTAGAGATAAAGAAAAGTATCTCTCCAACCAGACTACAGAAGCAGACAAAATAGCACTGCTGTCATTGAAAGACAAATATTCAGAACTGTTAAGGGAGAAAGCAGAGTGGGCCGTCATAAAGACCAAAGCAAAATACACAGAACAGGGTAAAAGCAGGAGATTGTTGGCTCTCAGACTTAAAAAGAAGAGGCATCCAGATGCATAGCTGCTTTACAGACAGACCCTCAGGGCCCTTTGATAACCCTCCCCAAGGAGATTTCCACAGAATTCAAGCAGTATTATAAAACCATATATGCTCAAATGCTGGCATGACCGTCTCAGACGTCTGTGGACAATATTTAGCCACTATTTCCCTCCCACCTTGAATGTGACACAAATAGTGAATCTTTTAACCCCGATAACAGAGGAGGAGGAGATTTTTGGGAGTCATACAATCCCTTCCTTAGATAGAGCTCCAGGTCCAGATGGATATTCAGCCAACTTTACAAAACAATCACTAAACAACTGACTCCATGGCTGAAAGCAATCTTTACCTCTATGCTGAATGGTGATGATGTTGATCATCGCCTGTTAGAAAACCATAATTGTGGTCCTCCTAAAGCTGATAGAGACCCAACCAAAGTCTCAAGCTATTGCCCAATATCCCTCCTTAATTGCGATGTAAAGATTCTCGCAAATTATTGGCCTGCAGACTGGACAAGGTATTTCCTCCTAATCGATGACGATCAGGTGGGTTTCATGAAGGGCAGGCCATCGGTTGACCATCTTCGCAGACTGTCCAATGTTTTTCCATTTTGGAAAACAACACTTCGCATGCCATGGCTCTGGTGTCTCTAGATGCAGAAAAGCTTTGACCAAGTCGACTGGTAATTCTTGTTCTCTGCTCTTAATAGATATGGTTTTTCTAGCAAATTTATTTCCTGGATAAAATCATTATACTCCAACCAACAGCTCCTATTTTTGTAATGGGACCTTATCTCTAGCTTTGCCCTGCAGGCCGGTACAAAGGCAAGGATACCCATTGTCTCCACTGCTGTTTAACTTATATTTGGAACCATTAATAACTGCTATCCGAATATCAACAGAAATTACAGTGGACTACATATTGCTTCACACGACAAATATCACCAGTTCACTTCAAAATCTCATAAATTAATACATGACTATAGTGCATTCTCAAACTATAAATTAAACATAGACAAAACAGCAGTTTTCTGACTGAATTATAGGGTAATAAAGCAAGATGCCCTGGATTTGGGCCTTACTTGGTCTTCTAAATATCTAAAATACTTGGCCTACAGATCTCTACTAATAGGAACCGTATGCATAAACTGAATTTGGGAGGCCTTAGCACCCACATCCAGCACTATCTGAAGCACTGGGTTAGCCTCCCCTTAACCTTTTGGGGAGAGTAAACATAATTAAGATGAATGTCCTTCCACAACTATTCTATCCTCAATTTACTCAATGTGCGTACCCAGAGCTGGTTTAAAAGATTCATTCCTATATATCTAAATTTCTTTGGAAAGGCAAGACCCCAAGAAGAGCCTATAATAAACTAGCTGCCCCAAGACTCCAGGTGGATTACGGCTCCCTCACTTCAGACTATACCATTGGGCTAGTCACCTCAGCAAATATTTGAAATGGTACCTCGATAGATTCAGAGGAATGGGGCAATTATATACCAGCATGGGTTAGAATTGAGCAAGAAATGATGAACTCTGCCAGAGTAAACCCAATATCCATGCCCTTTTAAAACCCAAAAGCTTCCTTCAAGTTTACATCACTCTCCCTTGGAACAGTCAGTTCGGGTTCATTCCCAGTTATGTAATGCCATGGGCTATGTGAATACATATGATATGGCTCAGCTGATATTTCAGAACCCCAATTTCCTGTTAGGGGATGCACGATCACTTACAGCTGGATTCCATTGCAATGGGACAGTTCAGCATGACTGTTTTACTCACAGGACACTGCCAGTTGAAAACACAGGAAATTCATACTAAATTTAATCTTCCCTCAAAATGGTCCTTTGAGGCCTACCAACTTAGACACTTGTTGGTATCCTATTTTAGCTCTCTATATTACCTGTACAGAAAAGGGAATGGATGGAAATCTGCAGAAGTCTGACTTTAGCCCCACATGCTGTTTCCTCAATATATGCTATGCTGTATTCAAGGGTTTTTCAGAGGTCACGGACATTAGTAGATACTGGCTTGATAATTTCCTAACTCCATATCTACATGACACAGATCTGGAAGAATTGTCACAAATATATAACACAGGACAGATTATGAGTGATGCAGCTACAAGTTCTACATGACATGTTTCTAACACCATATAGATTATATAAAATGGGCAGAGCCTTAACCCCAACATGCAATAGATGTATGCAAGATGTGAGAACTTTACATCACATCTTGTGGGACTGTCCAAAAATCACACCGTTATGAGACCTTATAAAAGCAGTGGATCCTTTACTGGGCCTTCAAGATTACTCTACTCCTACAGTGTGTATTTTGGGTGATTTTACTGGTTACCCATTGATGGACTGTCAATATCACATTACTATGATCTCAGCTTCTGTCAAGAAAATCATACTTAAGCACTGGAAGGATTCATTACAGCCCTCCTACACAGAATGGCTGAATGAACTTCTTTAAATTCTGAGTGAGAAAACCATGTCCAACATCTATAATCATACTGGGAATCTATAAGACAAGATGGGAGAAACTCCATGTTCTTTACACCACAGGTGGAAAGACCTAAGAAAAAGTGTGTTATACTAGAGTTGTGAACACTTGTTTTATGTTACGACTATCTTCAAGGCACTGGGGGTAGGTGGGAGAGTTCAGGGATGGGGAGGGGGTTGTCTTAGTTAAGTATGAGCATGGGGGAAGGAGGGGGGAAAGAGGAAGGAGGAAGGTTACCTTCTGTCTCTGTTTAGTCATGATAACTATATGTATGTTGGTACCTTCAAGTGTAATGTTGAAAATCAATAAACTGTGTAGAACAATGTCCATAAAGGAAACCAATTGAAAACACAGTGTTTCACCTTAGTGTTAATTCAGGTACAGTTAAGTATGAATCATTTGTTGGAATGAGTTTCACTTCAATAAATAGGAACATTACAGATTGCTAGCTAATTATCACAAATTCCCTTTCCTATTTAAGCAAGATTGACTCTAGCCATGGTACTTGAGGTGGGAAAGGACTGATCAGGACACCTGCAGATCTTTCTAACTGTTCTCTGACTTCAGGAGTTGTCCCGGGGACTGGGAGTGGCAGACATAGTCCATCATCATTTAAGTGGGGACCCAGGAGTGTCATGTACTATGACTATAGGCCAGTAAGTCTGACTTCTACAGTGGGGAAGCTGCTTAAGACTCTAAGCAAGGAGAGGATAGTCAATTTTGTTGTAAAGAATTAACTACAGGGGATGAGAGAGCAAGCTTTATAAAGTAGTAGGTTAATAGATTTTATTTCCTTAGGGAGGTCATGCTACATAAAACTCAGAGACTTTTCAACTCAGTATTACAGGCCATTGACAGGGTCAGGATGTAGATGACCTATACTTCAGCAAGTCTTATGATTCAGAGCCTCACATAAGGTTAGCAAAAATGTGGATGTACTGAATATGAATGATTACATATCAGATTTAATAAACAACTGATTGGGCAGGATGGCACAGAAGGTGATGGTGAATGGACTCATTCAGAGGCCAGGAGGGTGACTAGCGGGGTGCCTTAGGGTTTGGTCCTGGACTAGTATTATTTAATACATTCATCTTTGACATTGGAAAAGGCACAGGAAAGATTAACCTATTCGTAGATGACACAGAGATATGTGACATGGTAGACATGTAGGGACGGAGTAAGGAAATGCAGAGAGACCAAGAGATGTTGACAAAATAGTGCAGGTAATAATTGCTAATGTGAAAACATACAATGCGATGCAAATTGGTGAACAGAACCCCAATACAGGGTACTGGATTGGAGATATAAAATCAAGACAAACTACAGAGGACTGGGACCTTCAAGTAGTCATTAGTCATAATCTCTAGTCATCTGCCTGGTGCAACGAGAAATGCAAAGGCCAACACGATGCTGATCTGCCTAGGCAGAGGTATCCCTAGTAGGAGGCAGAAAGCTACACTTTGAGAACTGCTTGCAGTTATGGAGCCCACATCATAAGAAGGATTGTGACTGCCTAGAAGCTGGAAAAAGAAGGGCTACCAAAATGACATGTTGAATGCAGGAAAAGCCTATAAGGAATGGTTGAACAGACAACACATGTACTCGCTTGAGGCCAGAAGGAGAGGGAGTTGTGAATGAAACATTTAAGTACCTTCAAGGGATTAAAGGAGTGGACTGTCAAACAATGTTCAAATGCAGCAAGAGGACCTGCAGCATAGGGCATGAGCACAAACTATTGGGAGGCAAATTCAAGAAGGATATGAGGAAGCACTTCTTCATGGAGAGGTGGTGGATAGATGGAATAACTTGCAATAGACATGGTCAATAAGTTTAAAAAGTGAGGGTTTCAATGGTGAGTGGGATAGGCAGAAAGGCTTTATAACTCTGAGAACTAGGTGGTGGAGAGAAGAGGACACACCTACAGAAAGAACCTTGCTACAAGTAAAGGACTCAGTCTACAGCATGTACAAAATAGCTTGGAGCATTAGTAGAAAAGCTCAGAGCAGGCAAGAGGGATACTGCTGGTCTTTTTCTGCTTGTAGAATATCTCTGTGTTTATATGTTTCCTTCATCTTGGCAAAGTCTTTCTTGTAAAGTTTTTGTCCTGCTAGTTGAGGCAGCTAGTCTTCCCTGTCACCAAACCAAAGCTTACCAAGTTGTGTTCTTTGCTTCCCTACAGTTCCTTAAAGTCGCACTGGATATGACCTCATCCCTACTACTGAATCCAAGGTCAAGAATGGCCTTAATCCTTTCCACTGTTGGCCATTCTATTCTAGGAAACAATCCTTGAAGGTGGATGAGGACTCTGTCTCAGTCCTATTGTGAGCTCTCTCTGGATGCCAGTCTATACCTTGGAGAGTTCAGTCCACAAGAATCTCCACTGTATCTGATTTGGCTGATCTTGTAGTTACCAAATCTGCTATACATCATGTTCTGCTGAGCTGATTTTGCCCCACTATGCTAACCTGACCAATATGGACTCTGCAGGATTGTGTTCCTCTGATGTTACCCAGTCAATCAATCAATCAATCAATCAAAACTGTATTTGTAAAGCATTCCATCCTGGAGCCTCTGGGTACTGTACATAAAGCACTAAAAATACATAATCAGAAGTCAATTTGATTAATAAATGTACAACCTAGAACACATTGAAACAAAACACTATAGAATGAACAAAGTTTTAACCAGCTTCATAAAAAAGACAGGAGAACAGGCACTTTTTCAAGGCCTAATTAAATCCCTCCACAGAGGTAATATCACGAAGGATGAGGAGGCAGGGGTTTCACAGTAGAGGGAGCTGCTTCTAAAAATGCTCTTTTCCCAGATGATTTTAAATGTGCCCATGGCACCATCAGTAGATTCTTTGTAGTTGAAATGGTGATATGGAGTATAGAGTTTCAGGAGGTTTTACTATACCAAGAGTCCACATCATGCAGGGTTTTGAAGACCAACAAACAAATCTTGATGGTGGTATGCCAACTATCTGGAAGCTAGTGCAGATCATGCAGTATAGCCTTTTCTTTGCAATTGTCTACATTTTGCAGTCCTAGTTTCACAGTGATTTTCCTCCTGATCTGGAGTGTAGGATGTCTTTAATGTATTCAGAGTCCAAATCATGCAGGGCCTACAGCACCTCCCCTTACTACAGAGTTTATGGTATGAGCTTAATTCCAGTTTGGGGCAAGAACTCATAGCATTCTTTCCTAAACAGATATGCTGCAACACAGAGACAAGCTGATACCATAAAGATCTTAGAAATTATCACTATTTTTACTTTTTCTTTCAAGAATATTCTTATGTATGTGAACGACTTCCTTATGTCCTCTGGATAAAAGATTTATACATATTCCTTTTACAGATGGTGAGGGTGTACACAGGGGTAGTGGTGTTGGGATGAAAAGAGGGGAAGGATGGGGAGTAAGGTTAAACCTGAGGAATTTGACTGAAAAAGAGAGAATATGAGGAGACGAGAGCAGGAAGGAGATTGTCCTAAATGATGGGAAAGCAGGAAGAAAAGGCTGATTGCTCAAAAAGATATTTGCATCTGTGAACAGAGGAAGAGCAGGAAGAAGATGAGTGGAAGGATAAGGATGACAGAAGGGAGGGAACATGGAGGAGACATAGTACAGGAGGATACAGAACCAGCATTCAGCATGGAAGTTTTCTGTGCAAAGGTGCCAGGAATCAAGAGAAGAGAGGGAAATTATAGAAGAGGAACAGTGTCTGGTGCCAGGATTGCAGCTGACAGTAAAATGTTAATAAGTATAAAAAAAAGAGGGCTAGCATTCCTAGGAACATTTTAGAGGCAGCACTAGAGTGCATCTGCATAGTCAAGTATGTGATGGATTGTCTTAATGGCAACCTCACTGTGGAAGGGATTGGATAGACAATGTAAGACATTAATGTGTAACAACCTTGGGCAAAAGTTATTTATGGATATAATCAATATGGATGTAAAAATTGTGAATTTGTTCCACTTTTTCACCACCTGTTCCATGTAAAATAACTTTCTCACATCATTCCTGAATATCTCCACTCCCACCAATCACCACACATGCCCATTAGTCACTGTCAATCAATCAATCAATCAAAATCTTTATTTACCCAGGCAGACATCATTGAGCAGAGAGCTCATTTGCAAGATGGACCTGGTTAATGCAAGTTATTTACAAATTCAAATGGATGAAAAACATTGTACATAGAAGTAAACATATGCATTTACAGAGTCAGGGGTTATTACAAAGTGTACATTGAATAACCAAGGTAATACAACATCATTCATGGTGACACAACAAAACATATGGGTCAATAAGCCCTAACTCATTTACAAAATTGCCTGTTCATATATAAATATACATATACATAGAAACATAGAAACATAGAAACATAGAAGTTGACGTAGATAAGGACCCAAGGCCCATCCAGTCTGCCCATTTCTTTTCTACCTTATAAATGTACCATCGGCCTTTGTCTGTCAGTGACCTATCTATTCATAGTCATTTGTATTGCTCCCTTATGCCTATCCCATGCCTGTTTGAAGCCCTGCACTGTATTCATAGCCACCACTTCTTGTGGTAAGCCATTCCATGCATCTACCACCCTTTCTGTGAAAAAGAATTTCCTACATTCCCCTTAATCGGCCTCCCTCTAATCTCATGCTGTGTCCTCTTGTCCTGCTATTTTTCTTATATTTAAACATGTTAGACTCTTTCACCTTGTTTATGCCCTAAGGTGTTTAAATGTCTCGATCATATCACCTCTCTCCTCCTTTGCTCAAGGGTATACATAATGAGCTCCGTTAATCTGTCCTTATATGTCTTCTGATGCAGTCCCTGCACCATTTGGTTGCCCTTCTCTGGACTGCCTCAATTTGGTTAATGTCCTTGTGAAGGTGTGGCCTCCAATACTGCCGCAGTACTCCAGATGGGGCCTAACCAATGTCTTGTACAGAGGATTATTACCTCCCTCTTACGACTTGATACCCCTACTAATACACCTAACACCCCTAGCCTTACCTACTGCTTTAGAGGTCTGCTTGGATGATTTTAGGTCATCAGTGATGATGATGCCCAAGTCTCTTTCTTCCTTTGTGACTGCTAGCAACTCTCCTCCCAGCCTATAAGTGGCTTCAGGGTTTCTCTTCCCTATGTGCATGATTTTGCACTTCTTTGCATTAAATCCAGTTGCCACTTTCTGACCATTCTGCTAGTTTATCCAGATCTCTTCTCATTCTGCCCACCCCATCTGGATCATCTACTCTGTTGCAGATCTTGGTGTCATCTGCAAACAGACAAACCTTACCCTCTAGTCCATCTGCGAGGTCACTAATGAAGATGTTGAATAGGACTGGCCCCAGGACTGATCCCTGAGGTACCCACTTGTGACTTGCATCTCTTCTGACTGTATACCATTTACCACCACTCTCTGTTTTCTGCCAGTCAACCAGTTTGCCACCCAGTTGACCAACTTCTGACCCACTCCGAGCCTACCTAGCTTATTTATCAATCTTCTATGTGGAACAGTGTCAAAAGCTTTGCTGAAGTCAAGGTAGGCGACATCAACTGCTCCCTTGGTCCACCACTCTGGTTACCCAGTCAAAGAAATCTATGAGATTAGTTTGACAGGACCTTCCTTTGTAAACCCATGCTGTCTTGGATCCTGTGCCCCTATGGATTCCAGGTGTTGCACTATCCTTTCCTTAAGGAGTGCCTCCATAAATCTTGCCCACTACTGAGGTAAGACTGACCGGTCTGTAGTTCCGCCTCCTCCCTGCTACCACTCTTGTGGAGTGGGATCCACATGAGCCTTTCTCCAGTCTTCTGGGACCTCTCCTGTGCTCAGAGACTCACTAAACAATTCTGCTAATGGCTCTGCTAGTTCCTCCTTTAGCTCCTTAAGTACCCTGGGATGTATGCCATCAGGTCCCATTGCCTTATCCACCCTGAGCTTAGCAAGCTCTTGTAGGACCCTTTCTTTTGTGAAGGGAGTAGTGCTCACCTCCCTCCCCCTGTCCATGATGCTGAGCTGTGGGCCCTGCCCTACCTTCTCTTCAGTAAATACTGAGCAAAGTATCTATTTAGGATAGATGCCTTTACAGGGTCCTCCTCCTCACATGCTCCCTTTTCTCCATTAAAGCATAGTACCCCCTCTGGACTTTCTCCTTTCACTAATGTATCTATAGAAAGTCTTGTCACCTTCTTTTACTGTTCGTGCTAGTGTTTCCTCAGTTTGGGACTTTGCCTGCCTTACTGCCTTACCTGCTTCCCTTAGGGCAGTTTGGTATGCCTCCCTATCTTCATCCGCTGTGTTCCCTTATATTTTCTGAAGGCCAGCCTTTTGGCTCTGACCTTTTCTGCTACTATATTTGAGAACCAAAGTGGTTTCCTTCTTCTTTGCACTTCCTTTTCTGTCTAACACAATGGGATGTTGCTTCAAGTATTGTATCCTTAATGCTTGCCACTTGCCATATATATATATATATATATGTATATATTAGAGGCAAAAAACTCCACTTAACGCATTAGTTAGGGTTGTTCCACAGTGACAAAGTGAGTAAATTCGGTGTTAGGGTTGAAAGCCCCCTTGGACCCCGTCCACACCCCCAACCGGCATTGGGAGTGCGTGTTGGGAGTTGTCCTAACTCTCACCCATTCTCTTATACCTCTGCTTCTTCACACATCTGATGGGGTGAGAGTTATGGACGACAACCACAACACGCACCCTGATGCCAGTAGGGTGTGTGGACGTGACAAAGCGCTTTCAACCCCAACACTGAATTCCTCACTTTTGTCGCTGTGGAACAACCCTAACTAATGCATTAAATGGAGTTTTGCCATATATATATATATATATACACAAATCATAGCAGTCCCAACAGAGCTCTGTTGAGCTCACTCACTCCCTCCCTCACTCGCTCATTCTGTGTCTTCCAAGCGCTGCAGGCTGCCCTTTGTACTGGGCTTACCACCTGCGCTGGCGCCTTTTCCTGCCCATAAAGAAATCTACAGCAGTTCTGACAGAGCTCGATTGAGCTCGATCACTCCTCCCTCTCTCACTCATTCTGTCCTAATCTGTCCCAAACACTGATTTCTGACAGTGACTGCGGTACTCTGCGCCAGAAGTGTGAAAACACATTTCAGTCAGGATGTGAAAAATGACAGCTGTACAGTTCATAAGGAGGTGTGAAAAATGCCAGTGTTGAAAATCTGGCGTGAAAATATTACTAATTTGTGAAATTACAAGGGTGCATGGAAACTGCACAACGACCGTTCGTAATGCATTCATTTTATGGACGTTCATCACCAAATTTTCAACATAGACATTTTAGGACCTCTGCTAATGAACAGTGTCACTGTCATTTCCATAATGTGTCCGAACATGGATTTCCATGGCAACCACGCTATTCTGCGCGAACTGCGGAAAACACATTTGGCCAGGATGTGAAAATGGCAGCTATACTGTTCATAAGGAGGTGCAGAAGAATGGCAATGTTGAAAATCTGGAGTAAAATATTATTAATTAGCGAAGGTATGAGTATAGTGCAAACTGCTTAGCATACGCTGGTAACACAGCCATTTATGGAGTATCCGTCACCAAATTTTCAAAATAGGCTCATAGACCTCTGCTCTTGAACAGTGTCACTGTCATTTCTTAATCTGTCCTGAACACTGATTTTCCACAGCTACGCGCTATTCTGCGCTGGAAGTGTGAAATCACATTCCAGCCAGGATGTGAAAAATTACAGCTGTACTGTTCAAGTAGGTGTGAAAAATGTCAATGTTGAAAATCTGGTGTGAAAATATGGAAAATTAAAGCAGTCATGGCGTGTAGCAACTGCTACATGACGCTCTGTAAAACAGTCATTTTGGATTTTTCCACAAAATTTGCAACATAGGCTTTTTGAGAGCCCTCTCATGAACACTGGTACTGTCATTTCATTAATCAGTCCCGACAGGTTATTCCATACAGTGATAGCAAAATCACCTTTCAGGCTAATATCGCCATGACAGTGGCAGAATTCATAAGCAGGGTCCCAAATACCCCATGTCAACATTCCAAAATTCAAAAATGCCTGAGATATGCATCAAAGTTGAAAAAGCCCTATTCATTCCATTATACAGCTTACCGGCATTTCCACAGTTTGTAGTCGGCTTTGAAGAGTGCAGACGTGTTCCTGGTCCACTGAAGATCGTCAGCCTGGACTCCAGAGGTAAGTATGAGGTGAGGGGGTATGGGGAGGTAGGGACCGCAGTGGGTGGGTGTGGGTTGTGGGGGCAGGAGACCGCGAGGGACCATTTTTTTACAGGTAAAAAACATTGGGGATTTTTTCTTTACAGGGCATTGGGCATGCTGGGGTGGGCTCACAGTATGCCACCTAAATGTTTTGGGGGTGTGCAGCTGACGAAGGATTGGGCACCCCTGTCAGCACAAAAGTGGGGGCGCAAGATCCTAGGGGATTGGGCACCCCTCAGCACAACTCTTCGCTACTCTTCGGGGGGACATGATGCCGACAGGAGTGGGCTCCCCATTGGCACATCAAACAGGGATGGGGACACAATGCTGATGGGGAGTGGGCTCTGCCATCAGCAAGTCAACACTGGGGATGGAAAGCCGGCGAGGACTGGGGCCCGTCAGCAAGCTACACTGCTGTGGAGGGGCACAGCATGCTGCCAAGGGATTGGGCACCCCTCAGCACTGTGGCCAGATTAACATTGTCTAGAACACGGGCGCAAGGCGTCGCCGCGTTCGCCAAACAATATTACGGTAGCAATGTTCTGCCCAGCAAAGACGGTCGCTCCCTCATTGCAGCGAATCACTGATACTGCAATGACGAGGCAGTCCCTGATTGCAGCAGCTGAAACATTTCAAGGATGTGGCATGCTGGCTGAACTAGTGTCAGCAGCAGTGTGCCACCGCATTGGAGAAGTGAGCCAAGCCTTTACAGGCTGTGGGGCATTGACCACAACAGTGCTGTGCCTCCACAACCTGCTTCTGAAAGCTGCTGCAATGTTTCTTGCACATGCCAGCAGATCAACATTAGAATGAAGGCGTTGTTTATTTTACACTGTATGTAACCTTTTTTTTTTGCTGTTTTCTTTCCTCCTCTGACCGGCCCTCTCCCACTTGCCCCCAGCCCCATCACCCCAGCATCTACCAGGCTCACCTCTGGCTGCGTGAGGTGCCAGCTGACCAGGTGCAGCATCTGCAAGGGCGGCATCATCTCACCAGTTGGAATTTTTCTGTCCTTTTCTTCCTGTCCCTGAGTGTGGTGTGGTGGTGTGCAGTGATGCCTATGGCCAAGGTGCACACACTTCCATGACAGCACACTGGGCATCTGTCCCACCTCTGCCCCTACATCAATGGGTCCATTGTGCCATCCCCAGCCACCACTAGAGGCCAGAAAAGCAGCCGACTCCATCCCACACCTCTCCAGGAGAAGATAGCTGTCCTCCAGATGCTCAATCCTCTCCCTCCCTGCCGACTGCCAGCGGCCCACTCCACACAGTGAACATGGATCACCGCATGGCAGAAGGTAAGACATGGAAACCTCAGCCCTACACCACTAGACCAGGTCATGCTCAACAGTTTTTAATAGTTGAGAAGGAATTTGTGCAGGTAAAAGATATACACATTGTATTATTTGTCTCTGTGTGTGGCAGTTCTTAATATTTGTGAAGGAATTAGTGAAGGTAAACAATTGAAATGTTATTTTGTTTATTTTGCTGTGTGGTCAATGGCTTTTAGTACTCTCAAAGAAATTTGGATTTTTTAAATAATTAAAATACTAACACTAATTACCCTATGTTGTTAAAATAAACAAGCCAGAAGTCTCATTAGATCATTTTGTCACACCCATAAAACTCTAAAGATTTACTCTTTGTTTTTTAGTATTGTTCAATTTTTCTCCTTTATAACTTAAAAACATCTAAAACATGTAAAAAAATATGTTTTTATTTTGTCATGTTGTAGTAAACACATGCCAACTATAATACCCATGCATTTTATATATTGTTTACTGTTTTACTTTGCACATATGCACTTGACAATTTTGAAAGAATTCAATGCTTGATTATTTTTAATCCTCATGAAGAAATGCATAAACTTTGTAATTAATTAAGATATACAGATTAATTAAATGTATGTATGTATTTATTTATTTGTTTGTTTGTTTATTTCATTTTGGTAACTGGGTAGGCCCACTGAGACCAGGGTCCTTTTTCAGGGATGACCCCAGATTAATTACAGATTGAAACAAGTACAGGAAATACACAATACAACTCTGTTTGCAAGGTGAGCACATACATATCAACACAGTTTATTAGTCAAAATAAATAAGGCAGCAGCTAGGTAGCAGTAGATGGTTTATTACTGTATGAGCTGGGACATGAAGTACATTTTAATAAATAATAAAACAATAGGACAATTAAAGGTGATCACTTACCTGCTGAGTACAAGACACTTAGCCATATATAAATAAGAACATTTGCTAGATTTTAATGAGGTATACAAACACAGGGTACAGAGGATAAGATATAGTTTCATGTGAAATAAAACCTAGCCAAAATAAAAGGGGTGATCATCATCAGCAGAAGCATAGGCAGCTTTCAAGCTAATATGTTTTAGACCCTTTTCTGAAGCAGGAGAAAGAGCTGAACTTTTGCATGGCCTCCAGAAGGGCATTTCAGAGTGATGGAGCCAAGAAGTCAAGGACCTATTCCCCAAAGATGTACTGAGTCCAGGCACCTCTAGCAGTTTTTTACTGGATGTATGGAGCAACCTACATGAGCACTTGAGGGAAGATGACCAGTCAGACCAGGTGGAGTATAGACAGAGATTAGTTTGAACACCATGCATAATAAAGGGTACTGGAGCCAACTTTCAAACAGGGGCCAATTTATGGAGGAAAGAACATCACAATGGCTCTTCCTTGGGGGCTGCCATTGCGAGTGTCCTATATTACTGTAGAGTGTCTCTAGCCTATTTGTCTCAGATATTCTAAAGAAACAAGTCAGAGGTCTTGTTAGACTCTGTTGTCATAATTACATTAGTGAAAACATTTACTGTTACATAGTTACAATTTTCTGTTCATGTCTAATTGTGACTATGATATTTTCAGGTATATATTTTCTTGATGGACTATTTTGTTCAGCACATGTACACATATTTTAAACTTTTAACTTAATAAACTTAAATATTAATGAATAAATATTATGTTGTGAAACCACCACAGCACATAATTCTGAAAAGATCTAATGTACCTGTAGGTTTCAAAAAGTAACTCTTTTTATTATTCTTCTGCAAAATCATCTTAAAAGGGATAGTTTATGTACATTTTGCAGTCTGTAACTACAAAATGTCAAACTGATGTTTTACAAATTTTGTTTAGGCAATTATCCCTAGGACTGAGGCGGTATCTTCCAAGTCTTACAGTCCTATGGACTTAGACATAGGAGTTATGAGCACATAGTTCCAAGGAAGGAGACAGCTAGAAAGATCCTAGCATCAGGTGACTCCATCATCAGGGAAGGAAGATATAGTGGGTGCTTAGGACTAGGGAGGCAGGATAGTTAGGTGCGTTCAAGGGACTTTAGCGGGAGGATGCTCATATGGTGGGGAGATTGCTAGGGCATGGTTAGTGAGAATGGGCTGGATGCAGTTGTCCACTTGGGTGCTACTAACCTGGCTAACAGATCCTTACAGTGGGGAAATGATAATTGCTTCAGGAAGATGAAAGGAGGATCAAACTGAGAGCAACCTCAGCTTCCTTTTCTGATGTCCTGCCAGTTTGGTCAATGGGAGATGGAAGCATATGCTGATCACTGATTTCAATTCCTGTCTGAAGGATGGTGCAGTGATGAGGGATTTGCATATGTAAGAGATTGTTGCCATCCCTGGGGCACAGATGGCTATTCAAATGGGATTGTCTACACTTCTCTGAAGAAGGCACCCAGATATTAGGGCAAAGTTTACAAAGTGCGTGTAGGCACTTTTAAACTAGTAGAAGGGGAAGCACACCAGTTAATGATGGGTACATCTACTTAAATGAGGTAGGACAAGAAAGCATCCCTCGCACTAGAAAACATGTAAGTAACAAACAGAAATAAAATGGCTGAAGAGGAAACAGTAGTGGTAGAGGATACAAGGAAGGGGCTACATGAAAGTTATTAGGAGAAGGCAGGATGTAGTTGCAGAACTAATGAGAGGAAGATAGGGGAGGGTGTCAAAGAGTGGAAGCAAGTAACATTGAAGGCCATGTGTGCTAATGCCTGATGCCTATGAAACAAAACCAGTGACCTATAACAAGTGGTGCCAGGAGCACACTTGGACCTGGTAGTGATCACAGGGACATGTGCAACTTAAAACCATGGCTGGAATCTTACTATCCCAGGATATGCAATGTTTAGGAGGTAGCGGGAGGGAAGGAGGGAGAGGTTGCTCTTTATTTTAGGGAGGGCATGAAGGTTGTGGATTTCAAGGATGGTGGAAACAGGACAAGTCCTGGTTACACCACTGACTGAACTTTTCAACAGCTTACTCAAGAGGGAGAGGTGCTTAGAGACTGGTGAGTGAGTGTGGTTCAACTGCACAAGAGTGGCAGTAGGGATGAACTGTTGAACTACTAATGTGTCAGTCTGACATCTATATTGAGGAAGCTGCTGAAAAGTTTAATAAAGGAGAGGCTAGTGGGTTTCCTGGCAGTCAATGGACTTCAGGATGACAGAAGGTACAAAGATAACCATGGGTGTCATGGCAGCAGCAACAGTGTTGTGATTAGCAGCCTCTCTCTCTGTTCCTCTTTGATGCAAGACTTCTAATGACTCAGCTGATCATTTTCTGCAATGACTAAATATTTACCCCTCTACCATCTGATGAATGAAGAGGATACATTAGAAGCCATGACTAAGGAGAATAAAGAATAAAAGCCTTATTCAGGTTTGGCATTAGGATGTCAAAAAGGCAATAACAATTCTGCATTTGCCACAGCTGGCAGCAGAAACAGTGTAAGGTCTCTAAAGCAATTCACAAAGACAACCAGGAAAACTATGCCCTTAATGTTCAAAGACAAAAGTTCTTCTGTTGATTTTGATGAACCACCACTGCAAACACCTCAGCAGCCAAGAACAGTCAGTTTGAAGTCCAATGCAAAAGAACAGCCAGCACCTGGTATATTGCAGTTACCAAAATAAATACTGACTTGTGAAAGAAAAGGTAACTTATCATCAGATGGAACATTGGTGCCCTTTCTAAGTCACATGATGGAAAGTGGTCAGAACTGGAACTTCTTGTTGCTTGATAGTACTTTTGGGGATCCAACTGTCCTCCATTGGATTGTGCTGTTATCCAACCTAAGATCCGCCAATTGGTCCAAGAATGAATTCCTTGGATCCAACTTGATAGATGGATCCAGTTTTGGATACCTAGATCCATGGATCCAACCATCAGATCCATCAGATCCAACCCTTGGATCCCTGGATCTAGCCATCAGATTCATCGGATCCAGGCTGGATCCTTCAGATACATCAGATACTTACCATGGATCCTAGGAGGTTGGCTCCTTGATTGAATGTCTCTGCCATCTGAGGTTCTCTGATATCTGAACAAAATAATGGTATCCAACCTGGAAGGATACTATCTGAGCAACACTACTGGAGCTGGTCCTATAACAGGAGTTGGTTCAGAAGCTAGTGCTGCAGCAGGAGTCAGATCACAAATGTGGTCGATGTTGTATAAAAGTGCAGAAAACCTTCTCCTCAAAAAGCGCTTTGAAATTTGCTTGCCCTTCTTAATACCACAACACAAAGTACCTTGTATCACAAGTCTAGCAACTGAATATGTCATCAAACCTTGCTATCTCAAAATAGATCCTTCTAACAAAAAGTTTCCACTTCACCCATACAAAATCCCTTGAAAACAAAACTTTGACACTACAAAGGGAAAGTGTCTTTTTAAAAGAGTAATTTTCCTTTTCCACTCCAGTCTGCCCAATTGCACCCTACAGGTCCTATCATTGGCATTCGCATGGATGTACCAGTTATCCATCACTTGCTCAGAATCTTACTAGATGGGTGGTCCACCATGTTGGTCATGTGACTGCCTGAAAAAGGGAGCTGTTGGCATGGCAGCCCTGCATCTTTTTACCTCCATTTTCACCCTCTAGGCTGTAGCATTAGGACATGTGCACCAAGCATGCCACATTACAGCTTTGCCCATATGCAGTCCTGCTGTGCTGCCAGGTGGAAGTCTCTGCAGAAGAACCTGTGTACCCTCTTGGAGGAAGGAAAGCTGCCTTTGGGCATGCGACTTCCATCACTCAGCCAATCCACCAAGTGACCTTTGTCTGTTTCTGAACAGGGTTGCTTGTGTGGGGAGCAGAAGTGCAACTGCTCTTCCCTGGACCAGACAAGAAAAAGAGCCTGTTTTGGATTAGTGTACTTTATTCTCCTATGGCTGACTGGCCCTGTTGGTTCACCCTCCACCCAGCCATGTCATCTGCTTTCTGGGCCTTGCCTCTGACTTCAAGGCACCCTGGCTTACTCCCCACCACTGGAGACTCCCCTGTCCCAGGCAGAGGCTTGGTCAGTACTTTTGGAAGTGAGTGCCACAGTTAGTGGTGTCAGGCCTGAGGTGCATGGTGGATGTCTTCCTGCTGCAGCCAGTCTTTCCCAGTTCTCTCCCCAGGTCGGTGCACATGCAGAGACAAGTGAATGCACAGTAGAATCTCCAGCATCTTCCCACCCTGGTCAGATAGAGCTGGTTGTACCACCACCTGTGGTCACCTAGGTGGTGGAAGTGTACCAGCAGCCATTCACCCTCCCTCCCCAAGGAGGACAGTGTCTTAGCAAATGCTCAACACACCTCCCCTAAGCTGACCCTCTGACTCTCCATCCTTGTTCCTGAAACCAAGTTGCCAGCATCATGGGTGGTAGCGCTACTGCTGCACCAGCGGATGAGCCCAAAGAGAAAGACTCTTTATGGGAATACAAAAAGTAATATGGTGAAATATAAAACATATTTTTCTGAGGCCTTAGAAATATGTGCTCAAAAACCTAAAGACTAGTTAGGCCTCTGCAAACTTTTTTTTATGACACAAAACTTTGAAGATAAAATGAAGATTTGAAAGATAAATTAACTGGAGAAAATACGCATGGAAAATGCAAATATCTACTAATCAAGAAACTGGAATAATTAATAAAGAGGAGGAGAATCTGGCATCAGCATCAGCCCAAAAGAAAACTGTGAATTATTTTTTCCTTACAATAAACAGAGAAAATGACAGCCAGCAGATAAAGAAGATGGTGAAATCTTTTAGCCCTCAAAGCACTTGTACTTTCAAAGAGAGAAGTAAATGGATTAGAAATGTCCATTCAGTGGATTCACAAAAGGAGGAAATTTAATCTAGGAATCTGAATGTAGAACCAAGCATGTAACAACATTATCTACAATCAACATTGAAAGAAAACATAAAGGAACTGGAGAAAGTTGGAGAAAAGTAAACAGTGGAAAACCAAGAAGAAGCACAGAAAGAAGTACCTACAGATGAAGATGGTAAGGAGGTTTCAGACTGGGTTAGTCTGTTCTTTACTCAAAGAATATGGTTAACAAAAATTAGGAAAACTTTGAGGTTGGAATCTAAACTGGGAATCGTCCAAGAGTGAGTAGAACAGGTAGCTCAAGAGAATAAAATAATTAAGACTGAACTGGAGAAGATGCGAAATGAATATCTGACTTAGAGGATGAAAAGATACCCATGCAGAGACAGATTAATCAGCTGGAGCAATCAAACAAAGAAATAAAGTTTTATATTCAGCAAATAGTGGTAGAATATTGAGCAAATTGAATGCAACATAGAACAATGTTCATAGAGTTATGACTAACCTACTGAGAAGAACATGCCATTGTACTTTATATAAAACAGCTAGTTGCCTTTCATTGGAAAATAGATGCAATTTAAGATTAGGTATAATGTTTTATAACAGAATTATCGTGCTACCACTGAAAGTTATGTCACTGTTCACTAGGCCTACCAAAACCCAGCGTGCCTAAGTCACAAAGCAAGTACATTTTAGAATTCCATTATTCAAAACCTTACTAGGACAAAATCTGTACTGCAGTATATTGGATACCACTTTGTAAAATTCTTTTCCTGATAAATTGTTAATTGCACAACTGTCAAATCTTTTAAAGTCAGACTAAAACAATGTTTTTTTATCAAAGAATAAGTGTAATTTTATTTAAAGTTTATTGTTAACTGTGTATTCTCTATTTGTAAGTTGTGTTTATATTGTAGTTTTTCAACTTGTTGCTTGTGAAAATGGGAATGTTGCTCATTAGCTAACAAATATAAAAAATAAAATGAAAATGAATGAAAACTGACTCTGAGTCCAAAGCAAGGAGGAAGAATTTGTGTATATTAGGGTACCTGCAAACTGGGATAACATCAGACCACTCAAAGAGATCTTTAGTCAGATAGTTGCTGCCTATTTAGACATTGACCCCACAAATATTTCCTTCAAAATGGATAGAATACACAGAGGTTTGACATGTAAGCCAAAAGACAGTGGTACGTCAAAAACAATCATACCTAAATTCCAAAGATTAGTAGGCAAAGAGACTTTGATGATGGAAGTATTTAAAACAAAGAGGCTGAAATTGTTGGGTGCTTAATGTAGAACAACTTAAGACTCACATCCTGCTCCATGCAGGCACAAAAATCCCTGTGTAAAGCAAGTTATGACTACTTTCTCAAAAAGTAAAACATTTTATTGCAATAGTTTATTTTGTAAGCCCATGATGTCCATGGGACAGGGCAAGCAATCTATAAATTATATCAGTGAATGGTTTTGCTTACATTGCTGTATTTATTAACAATATGCTGGTCCTGCTACCATACAGCATACTGGCAAAAAGCCCAGACGGATTTCATAAAGTGCTGATATTAATGATGATAGAGTACATGGGGGTCTTCACTTTCAAAGAAGATATTGTAACACATGTAAATGTGATAAAGAATAAATAGCATGCAATTTCAAACATGTATGCAGTACACAGAAACAGTTTTATTTAGCATATTTCTGAATGTTTAAGGTGTTTTTGTCATGCATAATTACATTTAACACATAGGACAATAAACAAAGTATAAATGTATATGTGAAATGGGCAATGTGTTTGTGATCTATTTTAGTGTAAACAAAGAAGTGAAATTGTTCCATTTGCAAATTTTTAATGAGGTGCATTTTGAAATCTGGAGACAGTTGCCAACTAATTCTATCTTGTCATAATGGGTAAGAGATTGCTTCTGAGCTGTCCAAAATTGCAGGACACAAACTCAATTTAATTTTCATACTTCAGAACTCAGTGGTGAACTCAAGAATCATCAGTTTTGCAAAATGTCTCCATGAAAGAAAAGTGACATAAATAAACTTTACAGCTAAAGCCACCATTGCAGCCTCCTTATCCTGTAGCATGTTTATGCGTTGAGGTGATTCTAGATTGATTTGGATTGCTATATTCACAGCCACTTTGGAGACAGGAGAGAGCAAAAGTGGAAACACTAGTATGAGTTTATTGGTTATTGGTAGTGCTGCCATGACTGGTTTTGGCACCATTGGGGATATCAGAAAATGCTGAGCTTCTGGTCCCTTACATTATGGACAGTGATATTCCAGCAACTGATCATTGTCTGGATCCAAAACAAAAAAGGAGAAAAAATGCACCACTGTTAACCCAGGATGTTACTCCCACAAACGCTGCAATTGGGATGAATGAAACAGTGAAGGCATGAGTCAATGTGCAAAGGTTTTGGCCACTTTGATATCCAAAAATGATGCTCTTGTGATCTTACCTTGATTATCAGCATCCACTAGCAGTTTTATCTTTTGAGTACCTTTTATGGTGGTTAATGACAAGATATTGATCACCGTTGTCGCTCCAGTACAGTGAAGTCAAAATTGGGGAAACATATCAAGATATTTCAGGCACTAACTTGAAAGTGGGCCATCAGGGCATAGTAGAACATTGTACTGCACATGTTGTATTCTAGGACAATGTTCTGGAGGAAGATAATGTGGGATATCATAGGAAACAAATTGTCAGCCAGATTATAATGATCAGAAAGAAGGTTCTCCCTTGGTGATCACAACCTCATTGTACAAAGGCTTGAGGATGGCAATGCTCCATTCAATGGTCAACAAGGAGATGGTGTTGTTGGAGACCAGAGTGTTGTTAGCAAAGATGGGACTGATGACATAGCATGAATGGATGAAGCTTCCAGACAAGGCATCCTCTTGGGTCTTGTCTTCTGAGAAGTTATACAAAGAAGGATATCTGTGTGTAAACTGAAAAAGACACCACGAAAACACCCACAGCCAGGGAGTTCTTGAAGTAGCCCTTGGGGGTTGATCTCCAAGAAACTGGCCAAAGTCACAGAGGTCCCGAATAAGATTGCCACACCAGGATGATCATGAAGAAGATCAGTCAGGATCTTGTGGATGGAGAAGCAGTAGCAGACACTGTAGATGGTCTGGCTGGAGCCTTTGTACATCACCCAAAAGGGGCAGTAATATATTTATACCTCACTGGGGTGTAAATAGACAGCATTTGGAAATATAAAACCTGTTATTAATTAACACAAAGACATTTGCATAATTCTGATGTGTGTCAACATTACCAGACCTCAGAAAGGGATGATAAAGTCAGAGACACATCCCATGCAATACTGGGAAGTGGAATTTCTAGAATGAGCAGTATAATTCAACAAGCTAATGATTAACAGAAGAAAAAAATAATTCCTAGGAGATAAGCACACAGTAATACAACATCAGAGTAATGGCTACAGCACTAGCAAACAGGCAAGAAGATGGGTGAAGCAACAATGGGAAACATCAAAACTGCCATCACAAATGCAACAAGCCTTTGTGTGAAGCAAATAAACAAATCAAAACAAAAGACAAAACCACCATGGTTCTCAAAAAGAAGTGGCAGGGAAGGTTAGGGAGAAAAGACAGCATTCAGGAAGTATAAGGAAACATAGAAGGAGCAGGACAGAACTGTATCAGTTTAAGCAGAAGGAAGTGGGAAGGCCGTCAGAATAGCAAAGGCCCAAACCGAGGAAAAGATAGCCAACTCGGTTAAGAAGAGGGATAAAACCTTTTATAGGTACATTAGGAGCAAAGAAAGACTAAGGCAGGGATACTGAGGCTGAAAAAAGAGGATGGTGGTTGGGCAGAGAGGGACAGTAAAAGCAGGGATACTGAATGAATACTTCTCTCAGTATTCACAAAGGAAGAAGAGAGAGGGGAGGTACCTAATCCAGTCAATAGAAGCACTCTGGATAGGGGGTTGATATCAGTTCTTTCAGAAGAAAGGGTTCTGAAAGAACTTCTAAAACTGAAGGAGGATAAAGCAATGGGGCCTGATAGGATTCACCCCAGAATTCTAAAAGAACTAAAGGGAGAACTAGTAACACCACTGACTACCCTTTTAACAAATCATGGGAGGATGGTGTGGTACCTGAGGACTGGAGGAGGGCAAATGTGATTCCCTCACAAAAGTGGGAGCAAGACAGAGGCAGGAAACTATAGACCTGTCAGTTTGACCTCAGTGGTAGGGAAATGACAGAATCACTCTGAAGGAAAGAATTGTTGAGTACCTAGAGGCCAGTGGGGCACAGGACCCAAGGCAGCATGTATTCACAGCAGGAAGGTCATATCAGATGATTTTAATCGACTTCTTTGACTGGGTGATCAAAGTAGTAGACCAGGGAGGGGCTGTGGACATGGCCTACCTAGACTTTTAGCAAGGCATTTGACACAGTCTTGCACAAAAGATTAATAAACAAATTAGCGAGCCTGGGAGTGGGTCCCAGGGTGGTAGCCTGGGTAAAACATTGCTGGATAACAGGACACAGAGTGTAATAGTAAACGGAGTCCACTCTGAAGAAAGGGCAGGTTACTAATAGGGTACCGCAGGGTTCAGTATTGGGCTGTCCTTTTAATGTCGCTATAATGACATTGCAGAAGGACTGAAGGAAAAGTATGTCTCTTTGCAGATGACACAAAGATCTGCAACAGAGTTGATACACAAGGTGGGGTGGAAAGGATAAGAAGGGACTTGGCAATGTTGGAGGAATGGTCAAATGTATGGCAGCTTAGATTCAATGCAAAGAAGTGCAAAGTAATGCATCTGGGAAACAAAAACCCAGTGAAAGAGTACACAATGGGGGTTAAGATACTGACAACAACAAAATGGAAAGGGACCTGGGGTAGTTATATCAGATGACCTAAAGGTGGACAAGCAATATGAGAAGGCAGTAAGGAGTTCTGGGAGATATTGGGATGCATAGGAGAGGCATCACCAGTAGAAAACAAGAAGTTGTTATCCCTCTGTATAGACATTTGGTAAGACTACATCTGAGTACTACATGCACTTCTGGAGACCCCATCTCTGCAAAGACATAGACAGGGTGGAGGCTGTCCAGAGGAGGGCAACCAAAATGCTGCAGTCTGTACCAGAAGACATGTGAAGAAAAGACTAAAGGAGCTTAAGATGTATAGCCTCGAGGAAAGAGGGAGAGGGGGATATGATAGAAACTTTCAAGTACCTCAAGGAATCAACAAAATCCAAGAGGGTAGCATCTTTCAGAAAAAGTGATGTGCAAGAACAGGTGGGCATAATTTGAAGATGGGTGGCGGCTCAGAGGTAATGTGGAGAAGTATTTCTTCACAGAGAGGGTGTAGATGCATAGAACAGCCTTCCTGAGGAGGTCGTGTAGTCAAAAACAATTGGGGAATTCAAGAATGCATAGGACAGACATAAGGCAATTCTAGTGGGGGCTAGGAGGAAGTACACTGTTGGTTAACTAGGATCTGCAGCTTATCCAGTTAGGTAGGGAAATGGGTAGACTAGGTGGACCAGCGGTCCTAATCTGCCATCAAATTCTATGTTTCTATGTTTATGGGCAAAATCTTTTAGTCATTTCTTCAGAAGGAGGGGAGTGCTTCCTTGCATGTTTTGTTTGAATGCCTTCCTAAGAAAAAATGAACACATTGCACAGTTTAAGTATAAACCTACTTATTAAACATGACTCATTTAGAGCTCTTGTTGCAATAATAAGAATAATATAAACACTGAATAGTGCTGAAACTTCAGCAAGTCATTAATGAGCTACAGGATACTTTCAAACTGAATAAAATTAAAATATCAACTAACTAACAAATATATTAAGAAAATATAAATCCAACCAATTTTCAAAAACCCTTAAAGAGAACATTCATCATTGCTCTTTAAGTATAACGCTGCAAGAATTTAAAATAAAAATTAACATATTAAATGACTTGCATTTATATACAGTGGGCTACAAAGTGAAATAGACTATTCCTTTTCTCCATATTAAATTCTTCCCTTTCAGATCAAAGAGGAAGCACCAAGATATCTCATTGGTGAGAATGCCGACCTCCCCACAATGATGGCACAATACCAATGCAGGTATTGTGCCGCCCTGTATCGCTGTTTTCTGTAAAGGACTGCACCACCCCCACCCCCCATGTGGGGTTTCTGCCTCTGCACCCCTGGACTTCTAGGATCCCAACCCAGGTTGGAGTTGGTCCAGGGAGGGCGGACACTGAAGAAGTAAACAGAAAAAGGACCATTACTGTGAATGTCGCTGTAATTGTCTTTTTCTGTGTTCTCACGTCAGGTGTTGAACACAAGTGGTGCTGCTAATCAAGGACTATCTTAAAGCTTTAAATGTGAAAAGCAAATAATAACTAATGAAATCCTGGAGGTGGTAGGGGAGGAAGACAGCTGCAAAGCTATGTTAGACAGGGAGGGGCCACAGTAAGTCAATAAAAGAGTGGTCAACCTGTTAATGTTTCTGAACCATTTGCAAAGTGTTACCTGCTAATTGCTGATTCACTGTCATGGAAAGAAATCCATTTCATTGATCTATGATAACTAATGTAACAATATTACTTACTGTTTGTGTACTACATATCTCTTGTCTACCAGGAGGGATAATGATGTTTCTTTGACAAAAGCCCCGAGAGATCTATTGCAGGTATGAAATGGTGAATTAATACTACATCTTTTAAAAAAACTACAGTAAAGTTCATTTGACCAGGGCTGTTTTATAGCAAATTGGTAGCCTGAGGAGCTTACAGTTAGCATACATATGATTAAGCAAACTTTAATCCCCTCACTGCTCTACGGTTCCCCAAATCTAGGTATAATCAAAACTCAGACTGTGTGATATGTTATATAAAACAGCAAAACAATAAAGCACCCCCAAAAAATAGAAAACTAAAATGACATGTCCTTGTGGAAAAGCTGACAAATATTCAATTTCATAAAATATGATGCATGTCCATTCTAGTACAAAAATAGGGAAATGATGGCCCAATCTTTCTGTTTGGGGTTTGCAATAGCCCCTATGCACAAAAAACTGAAATCCCAATGTGTTAGTGCTGTGTGGAATTTTCAAAATCCAGAGGAATGAAATGTCATAGAATTTTCAAAATTCTGCCAAAATTCTGCTGAAATGGCAAAATTCCACTGCAGAAAAATGCTGAACGAGTTTTTCTGCAACATTTCCATTAAATTTTATTTCGTGAATCATAATATTTTCCATGGAAATAGTAGCAGAATGATTTTCAGCAGAAAAATGGTATTCCATGGAATATTATTCCACAAATAACTGCAGGCAGAATTCCACAGAAGAATCTGCAAAACTCTGATGGAAATTCCACCAGCGGAATGGTCACACCATGCTAATTCTGCCTGCAGAATTCCACATTCTGCACAACACTACTGTATGTCACATATCCGTGGCACAGAGGCAACCCTAAGACAAAGAGCCATGCATTGGGGATCCGTGGACTCCTGCAGCATGCCCCAAAAGAGGCGTGCACTTCTTCTGCACTTCATGAAGCTGTGCACTTGGATGGTCTGGGAGAGTGGCCTGGGGAGCATGCTAACATTCCACACCATTAACTAAGGTGTGACATGCTGGGTGGGAGTGCAGACAACAGGGGCAGGGAGCCTGCTATAGCTGCTGCATGCCCCTCATGGTACTCACCTGCTGGCCAGAGAGGGATCCGAACTCCACATCATATGCCCCAGCCCTCTGGTCCAGTACAGAGGGCTGGGGGCAGTCATTGGGCAGTTACCCTTTTACTAGATTTCCAGGATGCACAGTGTCACACAGTCCCCTGCTCCATGCACAGTAGTGGATCCACTTGCAGACCAGGATGAGCATCTGATTGGATGCCCTAATATGTTTGCTGATCTGGTCCCATGCACCAATGCACTGGGGTTGGGACCCTGGACAGGCACACTGTGGTTGCTACCTATAGTGAATGCCATGCCATGTGTGCCTGTCCATTGGTATGGAGCTGATTGGGCAGGTATGTGCCTCTTGCATGTTCCTGGCCCACATTGTGCATAGACACCAATAAGCATGATGTTGGTGATGTTGTTTCAGTTTTCAAGTTGCATCAATATGAGTGTATCAACCAGGTAAAAGCTCTTTAGATGACAACAATAGTATTGTGCCTGCCCTATCCTTTCTCCTTAATTTAAGCTGCCTGCCCTTGAAATGTTACTGATGTTGACATAATTCATGGTGTTTTATTAATGTTGGCCATATCTGCACTGGTGAAAATCTGACTTGTTTTGCAATGTACCCAAGCAGATCTGTAAGTTAATTGAATGTATTATTCCAGTCAGTCATGTGATGTGATGTGGTTGGTGAATTCCTACTGGTACACTTGCTAAATCTAAATCTGAATTACCAGCATCTTACAATACACAGCAGTTGTAACTTTATAAAGTAAATTAGATATAAAATGCAAGATATATGAACACAAATAATAGAGCATGACCTGCTGTATAGCCTAAAGATTTAGAGCCCTCCAAAACCCTCTTAAATCTCTTACAAAGTGCCTGGTGAGGCCCTTTTGTATGGTATCATCTTTAAACTGGCAATACGAGTGTTTCTACTAAGAAACAATAAATGATACACAGTTTTTGTAGCAATATGTACAGTTCCATCCAAAACAAAATATTAGAGTTTTAAACAATGGTTTAAGCAAAGCTGTTATGAGATTAAGTTCTCTGAAACTCATATACTCATTCATAGTCACTCTATATACTCATTCATAGTCACCAAATCCACTGATAAGTTTCATTGTTGTCTCTGTAGGTCACATTTTCTCTGTTGCACCAAACAGAGATGTATTTAATGCTTTGGAGAAAATGTCCACGGCCATGTGTTTATTGAAAGATCATTGTAACCATAGATATCACGATGTGTACAGCAAGAATGCTGTGACAGGGCTTTGGATGATTCAATTCCAGCTGAAGTGAAAGAGCAAGAGGGCTATGCACAACTGTGTTCCTGGTTAAATAACCCTGTGCCTCCTTCCAGCCACTAGACATCCCCCACTGGGAGCCTCATACCTGCCTCCCTAACCCCTCTCCTAGTGGGAGTTTACCTGCCTACCTTCCCTGATTGGCCAGCTCAGATGTCAGAAAGGCAAATGGCCACAGACAAATCTCCTCCTGCAGCAGTCCTTTGCAGGCTGTCTTTACATTGGGGCCCAATTTCCACACCAAATCCTGATGTCCCATGACCATGGCTATTCTATGGCTATCGTCCAAGGCTCTTTAGTGAACCACCCTATTTTATTTTGATTTACTTATTCCTGTTTCCCAAATCCTTAGGTGCTCCTACAACTATCTATGTGCAACAGTTCATACATGCCTCTCTCTTTGGCATTCTGCAGTATTCACAACCTCAGCACACTTCAAACATTCCAGCTTCTCCTGGTAAGTTCATCAGACATCCCCACATTCTCCTCACAACTCCAAGTAAAAACCCTCCATTTTCGTTCTTTAGTTGAATTGATAAGTCAGTAGAAATTTTCAGTACGTGCCGAGTTCTAGTCTGGAAAGATAGATAGCAGGTGATTGCTATCTCTTTGTACATTTTGCATGTGGTGGGTATATTAATTCTACAGCTTGTCCAAGCTCCAGGTCTAAGCCTACAACACATATACAATGCAGGCAACAGGAAAATGGTCCCAGGGCAGCAAAACAGAACACCCAGACTATTTCTCTAGGTTCCTGCAAGTGAGATCAGTTGCAGCTTTGCAGGCCAGTCTCATTGCTTACTCAGACACCGTAAAGCCTTTGCTATTATAACTTTCACACTGTCACTCACTCCAGTTGTGCCCACAAGAGGGCCCTAATCCCCAATCTCTGTCTTTGAAGCCTGGGTGTGATTCAAGCTGGCAATGAAAAGTCTTGTTGAAAACATAAGGTACATGTAAGTCACACAGGAGCCAAGCCTTTCAAAACAAGAAGGAAAACCTAAGACATTAGAAAATGGACAACAGCAGCTAAATCAGAATTGAATTGTGAAGGAATTATATGTTGGGAGCTTTAGAAAACACAAGAAATGATGGTACAGTTTTCCCAACATCATGTTGCTTTCTGTCTAGTGATTGCGTGGTGGCATGTCATCTTGGTGCCCTTTTGGGCATGTCACTTCAATGGAACTGACTTGTATTTATTCATTACTGGGTCTGTGCAGTATATGTCAATGTACAGTAATTGCTGCTCACTACCACAATATGTCACTTTCAACTGCCAGATATGCACATACAGTAACTCTGAGGTTACTCACCTGATTTTCAGTACAGGCCCACATATTAAAAAGAGATGAGAGGCACAAAATAGAGATGTGCTGTGCATCTGGGAAAATGCTGGGAAGTGCGATAATCAAATGGCAGAGGTGTGTTGCACATATCGAAATGCGTGAGTGTGCATAGATAATGTATGCAGACCCAAAATGGGGTAGGTACATGAATGCGCTGTGCATGGGAATATTCAGCCAAAATGTGTGACTGCATCAGCTGTGCATCCCAGAGTTGTGCCATGCAAAGAGAGGCTGACAAAGGATAGCCTAAATTGGCCAACCACCCACAGGCAGGCTGCAGAACTGCAGACAGGCACCTCTAAGACTGCCCTTGGAGGTGCACCACGATGTGCTACAGGCACCCACACACAGCAGGCATACCCAGATGACAATATCTAAAGGCATAGGGCTGTGATGCCCTGGCACCACCCAGATGGCCACCCCACACCACACCAGGGACATAGCCACCCACCTGCCACATGCAGGTGCTGTCAGGTGCACTCCTGGCATACCGTGGTGCTGACAGCCACAATGCAGCACATGTACTGGGGTCATGGCCTGCACCCATGTGTCCCTCAGGTCACCACCCGTGGTGGCATGCATCCATGGTTATGTCTAGGGCAATGGTGCCAAGGTGGTTTGGCAGTACTGGTCACAGCATTGCATGGTCCAGGGTCTGACCAGTGGCACACACTCAATGAGTACACCATAGGTGCACACTGGGTGCCCGTGCCAGGCCCACACCACCCAGAGCCACAGACATGACACTGATGCCACCCATGCTGTGTGACATTGCCAAGGGGTGCAGTGGTGGGTGGTGTGATGTTACAGTGGTGGACTTTGCACAACTGTGGGCACCACAGGTTAGGGGTGGCACCATCTGTGGACTGGAGGTGGCATGGGCATGCCTTATGGACACCAGACCTTCCGGTTTTGGGTATGTGGCCTCCATGGGCACTTACTTACAGTACCGGGTACAATTCTGGTTACCAGAACTGTTCTGTGGGCTCCCATTCACTCTGATACCCAGTCACTGTCTACACCCTGACATCCCTTACCTTTCTCATCCCTTATCCGTTATACTGGGATATGTGGGGCACTGTAGGTGAATGTATGATGCATACAGAGCTAGTGTATCACAGTCATGTGGCATACTGGTCAGAGTGTGTCACCCTGGGCATCACCTTATTGCTCATTCAGGTGGGCTCCTGTGGCCACTGTCCAGATGAGCCCTGTCTACCCCAGTCAGACCCTGCACATGACCATGGGCAATAGCACTGCATGCAGGCCACTGCAGTCCACCCACACACATTTACTTTCACATCAGCCTGATGGGCTGCAGTATCTCCTGTTAACCTCTGTGGAGTGGTGGGGCTGCCCTGCAAAGCTGGATCTGTGCATGCCACAGGTATGCAAATGGGCTGAATACATTTTAGTAATGAGATGCAAATATGGAGCTTGGGCTTGGGGACTTTACAGACTCTTGGGGAACTATGTTCACTGAATTTCATGTCTGTGCCATGAAATTCCAAAGCTGCAATAGCTTCTGTCTGATGATTATGAAGCACATGCAGGAGCTCACAGGAGACACTTCAGCTGCACTCTGTTTCTTAAATGCAAGACAGATGCACTCTCAAAGGCACATTTAACCTTGTTATAGCAGCCTTGGCATTTAGGAGATTTCAGGAGACACCTTACAATAAATGAATACATAAGACAATTAGAACACATACAAATGTTGTACAGTTCTATATTTCTTATATTTATATTATTGCTTTCACCTTACCTTAATTACACTACTTTAAAATACTTTTGTTTTACTCTTTACTGTGCATTTCTTTACTTTAAGTCCCTATTTTTCTCTGTTGATAGTAAGATGATTTTGGAGTAGTTTGTTTTGTGCACATATTAGTGTACAATACTTTTCCATTTTTGCTGTAACTTCAATACTTTGCAATATTATTTTTTTTACTTTCTACTGATCAGTACGCTACCGTACTGTACTTTTACTTAAGTCTGTTCTTATTTTTATCATTCTTTCAACAGCAGGAGGCCCAAATACACAAACAGAATGAGGCCCATTCCTTAAGATTAGCTTAGTTCTACAGTACTTTGCAGCCATGATTGTCTCCAGCTGCAAACAAGCCTTCCAGCTCCTCCCTGTTTATCTACACACTTGTTTCAGTTTTTTCATTTGCATTGTTTATGTACAGTGCATTACTTTTACTTAAGTCTATTTATTAAGTCTGTTTATTCCTTTTTCCCTTTTTTATTTCACAGCAGGAGGTTCTGTTACACTCCTCAGCCTTCTAGTCTTGGTGATATACCACAGCCTCAATGGTCTCCATCATGGGACAAGCTGTTCCAGCTGCTCCCATGTCCCCACCATGCTTGTCTTTGGGGTCCTTGGTTGCTGGGTCATCCTGGGCACTGTCAGTTGTAAACCACCACAGGACATCCACCTCCTTCCCTCTGCCAGATGAAGGGCCACGATGCTGCTCTCCTCCTATAAGAGATATGAATTAAAAAAGTGCAGTTGTGCATACTATGTATAGTACAGTACTGTGGTTTGACCAGAGTGGTCCCAAGATTTTTCTAGAATCAGTTTTAACATCCATAAACAACCACTTTTCTTAAATTTTTAAACTTTCAGTACTCATGGCTTACTTACCAGAGTGGGTTACGACTGTTGGGATTGAGGAACCAGCCCTGGGCCCTGTACCATGGACAAGATGATAGGGTCTTTTATCATCCCCAACTTTCTGACATCTCTAGCTTACCCTAAAAATCTATATGTACACCAGGATGTAGGTTCCATGCCGTGGAACATTTAAAGGGAAATGCACACTAAACAGAAATATGCAATAAAAGAGCCATTTGAAAAGTACTGTGGTTTGATTTTCACTTTTGTTGACTTTAATTTGTACTTTTATTGTTATCCCACTATAACAAACCCACCCATTCCACCACAAAGAGACCACATGCTACAGGGAAACATGTAGGGTTGCATCTTGTATGGTGAAATGTTTCAAGCAATGTCCTACTAAGATATGTGATTTCCAATAGTGAGTCTATGTTGATATTAACAACTCCCAGTGCATGTTGACAAGCCTTAACACCTACAGTACCAGGCATACCATCCTTCCATAGTTGCACAACACAGCCTAAACCTGATCTTCAGATGATGAAACCAGGTATTCCATTGACACCCCCCAGAAAAGATTAGCAATTCAATCCTGAAATCACACCTCTAGATGTCGGACAGCTTGGTGTTACAAAACAGGGACCCACCACAATTTTAAGGTTTCCACCAAATAAGAAGCCCAAATCAGAACATTTCATTCTGTAACATGATTTTCTCAGAACAGTATGTAACCTTAACCAGTAAACCAGACTTAGTTTTTAGTTCTTAATGTATTGTACTCTGATTGTGACAAAATAAAACAAAGTCAGACAACACTGTAGTGTAAAGTAAGTGTAACACATTTCAAGTATTTGTCAGATTCCTAGTCTTTCTTGGGGTCACCAGCTGTTCATTTATTATGTCCTTCATTAATTTCATTTGGCTTCTACCAGCCTCCAGATGCCTCTTTACAATCTGTAACACCTTAGTTCTCTTGCCTCATTCAGTGGCACAGACTACATTTCATCTCGAGAAGATGTCGCAGTAATGTTATTTCTCTCACTGGAAGGCACAAATAGCACATGTGGTGAACTGTCACAGTTTATTACAGGGGACATGCTATGAATCTGGGGAGACTCAGGACAGATGTGAGGAAGTACTTCTTCACAGAAAGAGTGGTGGATGCCTGGAATAGCCTTCCAGCTGAGGTGGTGTGTAAGAAAATGGTAATGGGCTTCAAGAATGCTTGGGATAGGCATAAGGGAACTTAGTGGTAGGAAAAGTGTGTTTTGGGGGGTAAAACCAGAGATCAAGTAGTGTCTGCTGTGTTACAGTAGGTAGGAAAAATGGTCAGACTGGGTGGATCAAGAGATCCATATCTGCCATCAGTATCTATGTCTCAATGTTTCTGTGTGCCATTATTGCTCCCACTACTTGGAATCTGCACATCAGATTCCAGAAGCTGTTTGAATGAAATTGGTGATGATTACTCACACATATGTGAAAGCACTGGATTGCACATACCACTGTGCATCTGTAACAGCTGGAGCATGAGATCCATCCTTTTCTTGAGACTCTTTGCCCTGTTGGTCATGTTACACAGTTCAGTTATGTAAGTACTTGTATTGATTATTTTATGCTTGTTCATACTCCCTGGAATTTCTCTCTGCCATTTACTCTTGTCTCTGTATGTGTTGATAGCCTGCTTCTTACCTCTCTTTCCTGCTCCATTATTCTGGTAACCTCATCTTGTTCCGCCTTGCTTTCCAGCTCCATTTCTCTGTTAACCTCTGGTTGTTTATCTTCACTTTCCTGCTCCATTTGTCTGTCTACTGCTGATTGTTCATCTCACATTCCTGCTCCATTTTCTCTCAATCTCTGGTTGTTCCTCCTCTGGCTGTTGTTCCCTTTCATCCTCATTTTGAAACTTATGTGTGATATTGTCTTCATCAGGTGCACAATTTTCATCGCTGTTGTCTGATGTTCTAAAGTTATTCATTTTATCTATATGCTTACACTGTTAAAACTGAAAGAAAGAAATTACATTAACATGAAGTTAAACAAGAACAAGATGCAATGCAGTAATACATTGCAATTCTCATCATGGATGCAAAATAAAATAAATGAATGGTGCCATACTGTACCATGAGTACCGTTGTCCTCAGATGCATTAGGTCTTCTCCTTATGCAAAGATTTCCTCCTTTTGCATTTATTAATCTTTCAAAGGTCTTCCTCCTTGCTGCAGAAGACTGCCTAACCACATGTGGTGTCCCATTTGCTAGGCCAAGACTTCTTCATAGTGGCTGAAATGTTACCTTCTGTGATTTCCTCTTCTACAGCACACTCTTGTCCATGTTGCAATAGTTGGATGATACAGCTCAGACAGTTCTTCTAAAATGTACAGTACAGTGGGCATTATGACATTTTAGGGACTTATGTAGGTTGATCACAAAGGCATCTAGTGACTTGGCCCATGGCACCAGTATGTTAGAGGCACATTCCTGAATCACATTGGACCACAGGTGAAATGATGCAGAACTCTTTGATGTTCCCAGGTAAATGATGCAGTTCCACAGCTGAGCACTGCTTTGCTGTAATCAGATCTATTAGTGACAATGGTGATGAAGATGTCAGATGAGATTAGCATAGTCATCAGGAGGATGATGGCAGAAGATGAAAGCTTCAGGAAGATTCAGATGTTTCTGAAGAGCACTGAGACCTCCATCTGGATAATGGGCTGAAGGCACACTTGAAATGCCCTATTCCAGCTCCACATGACATGTTGTCTACCATCTACACCAGGTACACACCTTAAATCAATTGCCATAGAGTATATCACTGTTACTCACCTCATCATACACTACAGATACTGTAGTATTATAAAGTTACTCTACATAACATGAATATTGATACTTTTTCTGCATACAGAATAATAATGCTACTTGTGGACAGTATGATAACTGAGAATGATGAGACCACCTTGAGGTAAACTGTGGAGGTATGGCTACTGAACACAGGGTAGTGGCATCTGTCTCCTCTGTAAAGAGGAATCACCACCAGATGGGATGGAAATACAGATGGCATGGGAAATCCACCCAGTAAAGGGAATTAATCAATATAAAGTGTTCTCATTTGTACATACAGTTTAATGCCATACATTTTTATCCTTCTTTGTTTCCTAAAGTGTTCACTCATGATGAGGTACATGAACAAAGTGAAGCAAATTGCACAGGCCAGGATGTGGATTACATTCAAAAGGTGTTCCATGACATAATATTTCTGATGAGATGACAGTCTGTTGGAGAAGTTTGCTTCTATGGCATTTCGTAAGAAAGGGCAGGGACTTTGTAAAACCAAAGCCAAACATCTCTAAAATTTCATATCAGGGGGCCATAGCCAATCAAAGGCATGGTCCACTGCACAATTTTGAGGGTTAATGATGCTAAATTGTAAGAGCCAAACTCTTAAGAAAGGTACTGTATTATATCATATGATAAATAATAATGAAACATACAAGGATAGTTTGGATGATTATAACCTCAAGCAAATCTCTATGGCACTTACTAAGCTAAATATCAAATTAGGGAATCACACCTTCATTGATTGGGTATTAATGAGCAATGCTGATGGAGTCAGGTTTTCTAGCCACCTGTCAGATTCAATCAGTGATCACTCCATTATTTACTGTCTCTGACATAACAGTACTGTTCACAACCCAGTCTCAAAAGATGTTTTATACTGCAACTGCAAAGGCTTTTATCCCCAGTCATTCTTAACTGATTACTCACATACTGACTAGTCCTTTGTATTTGCAATACAATGCAAAATAGGTCCTGGATTGTTTTATTATATAGTTTGTAAAATTACTTGATCTCCATGTCCCTTTGACCAGATATAGTTTAAAATCTAAACTCAAATTTGCTATCTAAAGACCTTTTCAAATTAATGAAAGCCAGAGACACAGCCTTAGATGATTACAAAATTGCAATCTGGGAAGCCTTCAGGCACGAACAGAACAATTGTAAGCATGAACTTAATTTAGCCAAAAGCAATTATTTCAAAGCCCTGAAAACAGCTATCCAGAGTGACATCCAAATATTTTGGAGCTGTATCAACCATTAATCAATCCTAGAACCACTGTGACCACCTCTGATCCTAGAAGTTCAATAGTACTAAGCACAGAGATCCAAAGACAGTAGCAGACTTGTTTATGGACTGGTTTTATAATCTAGAACACTTTAGATATCTTTCTACCACATATTGGCACTCTACAGACTTACCAAAGTAAATTTCAGACCAATGAGATCCCTTTTCTATTTAAAAAAATCACACTTAAGGATGTTCATGAACAGATTGAAACACTTAAAACAAACTAATTTGCTTTGGTGAAGTAGTCCCAGACAGTATTAAAGTTTATAGTTGTGTTCCCAGGAGCTGATAGTTAGTAGAAGGCCTGGTATTGTTCTACACTGTTCATCAGTAACATGCCCATCAAGATTTGAATTAATATGGTCAAATTTGCAGATGACAATAATTTAGGAGGATCTTCATTGACTATCTCTGACACTGACAGAATCAAGAAAGATCTGAATAGAATTTATGTGTGGGCTTTTTCCTGGAATATTAAATTTAATGAGAAAAATATGTGGTTATTTATCTAGGAAATTATAACACCAGAAGAAATTACTGCTTAGGAAATACATTGCTTAAAAGTGTAAGCACAGAGTAGGACTTGGGAGTAAGAATAAATCAAACTTACACTTCATAAATAAGAACATACATATTAGTTCTATGGTCTTAAGAATATTTAACTACATTAAATGAAACTTCTGTTGAAGATATAGAAATGTAATTATTCCCTTATATCGATCCCTTGATAGACCACACATGGATTATTGTTTACAATTTTGTCACCATCCAAAAGAGGGCAAATCAGTTCCTTACAGAAAGTTCGAGACAATTCATGAAATGTATCCATGGTCTTAAGGGCTTGATTATAAATCATAACTGTCAGTTTTGGGGCTCCATAGTCTGAAGAGAAGGAGGAAAAGGAGAAACCTGATCATATAAAATAATAAACAACAAATATTTATGTGCTACATTGGGACTAACTCCTAAGTAACATGGTCACAACCACAGAGAACATAGCAAATAGATAGAGGTAAGACAATTCAGGAAAAACATGAGGATCATACTTTACCCAGAGAGTAGTGTCAAATTGGAATAGATTACCTAAATGAGTTGCAAATGCTACAAATGTAAACAGTTTCAAAATGCAGCTAGACATTGATTATGAAATGATGAATCAACAGAATAAATCACTGAGTAGTGGTGAATCAGGCTTGAAAGATCAATATAGGTCCATTCATATTCTTGAAAACTATAGTAACAATAATAACCCTAGTGAGGGTTTAATCCCCAAATTCCTTAAAATAGCTGCATTGTAGATTGTTCTGCCTATTGCCAAAATATATAACCTATCATTCAAGACTAAAGTAATTCCTGATATTTGGAAACTGGCTTCAGTTGTACCCCATTCAAAAAGGCGAATGCACAGTCCTGGACAAATACAGGACCATATCCATCCTCCCAGCCTTAGTTAAATAGTCAAGAGAGAATCATCCATAATCAGCTTACATCCTATCTATAATGGTATGAGTTTTCTTTGAGGAACAAAGTGGCTTCAGAAAAGATCACAAAACTTTATGCACTAGTTAGTTTCATGTACACTGTGCACCAAGCCATGGACAAAGGCTCAGTGACTGGTGCCGTGTTTGTGGACCTGATCAAAGATTTTGATTTCATAGATCCCTGTTTATACCTATAAAGAATTGCCAATTGAGCTTAGCTCTTCAACAATTTAGTGGTTCTTGAACTACATGCAAAACAGATCCTGAATAGTCAAATTAGGTACAGTTATTTCCAGGGCTAATATTATCACCTATAGTGGTCTGCATGGATCCATTCTAGGAGCCCTCTTATTCACTATTGTCATGAATAACTTACCAAGAACTTGGACAACTGCCAAAACTCTGCTTTATGCCGATGATAGCATTATTTATGTTCATGGGAGGGATATGGCTAAAATAAACAACTCCCTTGGGCACAATTTCCCTCTTTACAAAGGTGGCTCATAAAAGAAAACTGATTTTGAATGTTGGTAAAATAAAAGCAGTATTGCTTGGATTAGCCCCATAAGACAAATATTTTTCTCAGGTTTTAATATCTCAACCTTGGAGGTACCCAGCTCGAAGTGATTAATGATTTCAGATATCTGGGTGTAACTATTGACCCTGTCTTACTTTTTATGGCCATATGAAAATACAACTACAGCCCTGCTAACATCAAATTTTAATTGGTCTAAAATCTGGTCTGATCTGTATGTTTACATAACCCAGGATCATCTGCACCTCATTTAATTTTATATCTTGAATAATCTTTATTTTATGCCTGTTAAATTTTATAGAATGGGTTGAGTACAATCAGTAAGATGTACAAGATGTGAACAGGCAGATGGTACTTTGTATCACATTTTCTTGCAGTGCATTAAGATAGCTCCATTGTGGTAGCCAATCAAAAGTAGAGCTGATCCTTTATTGGGGATTGAAACACATTAATCTAGAGGTCTGTCTGATAGAGACTATAGCCAAATCGCAGTTAAGAAAAGGAGATTTACAATGGCTATAATATCAATTTCAGTTAAAAGACTGGTGCTTCGCCACTGGTTAGATCAAGGCCCACTTTCATATATGGAATGGTTGCAGGAGCTCCTCAACAATCTTTGTATTAAAAATGACAGCTAGCATTAATAACAGATTAGTTAGTTATAATAGGAAATGGAGCAAGTTGCATACCCTTTATACTATCTAGGTGACTTTGGACAGGTACATCTCTTTTCCTTTTTCTTATATTATTTAAAGCTTTATTACTCTAAGACTAGTTAGAACTATCTATAAATACTCTCTTACACATCTTAGAAGCCAATTAATTTTATTGAGTTTTCTGCCATGGGATGGGAAGGGATAGGTGGATTGGGGAGGGCTGTGGGTTGTATTTTTCTGTTTGAGATTTGTTGTTTTTTGTTGTGTTTTTTTCTTGTCCTATAGTGTAGTTGTTATTTGTTATTATGATTTTGTGATTTTTTAAACTCAATAAAATATAATCAATTAAAAAATACAACTAGGTCTATACATCAAACATCAGGGTAACTACTGCATTCAAAAGTATTTAACAGCTGATAGAAGAATGAGAATTGCACAAAGCAACCTACTCCCACTGACTGATTATGGATCCATTGTGATAGATGCTACCCCAAACACTGCCTATGCAAACAAAAGGGTTGTATATTACAAAGCAGACAAATCTGCTTCCTCTCAAGGCCCCAGGCCCTGACATTTTACTAACTTTAAAAGTCTTGGCTGGCTGTAATCATAATACAGAGCCCAGTTAACATTAGCCAACTTTGTTTTTAAGATAATGCATGAAATAGACCTCAGTGCCACTCTAAATTACTCACATTTGTCAATGACCCACCCTCCACTCTACAGCAAACAACTTACTAAAATCTAATTCATGCATACAGGCATGGGACAGAAATCATTCATCTATCAAGCTGCTTCCTTCTGGAACTCCACTCAGTCTCCTGTCAGACTGTCTTCTTCATAAAAGTTTTTCTCTTAAAATTAAAGATCACCTGCAACAGCATAATGACTGTTCATGTTTTTTGTAGGCTTTGTTCGTCTGTACAAAATTTTAGCTAGTTAGCATGCCCATGATCATCTTGTTGTACAACATTTTGCTAGTTCACCTTCCTATTTTCCATTCCACACCTTGTTTACTGTGTATAAGATACATTGCATTATGTACCTTTTGCACCATTGTATTATGTTACTGTACCATGTATTGTACTTTCAATACCTGACTGACGCCTGAAAAATGCCTGGTGCCAGTGCACCCACCCAGTCAACAAAACAAACAGACAAACAAACAGATAGCTAACCAACTAAATTAATAAATAAATCATTAAGAGTTCCAATTTACATGTACTTGCATTATGCCCTAGGAACCATGGATAGCAAATTCTTCAGGAAATATTATTTATTTATTTATTTATTTATTTACTTCAACATTTGATAACCAGGAAATGCATACTGAGCTGAGGTTTGTTTCCAGGTGTGATCTGGGGAAGAGGAAAGGATATACAACAGAAAATATATAATAGATACATGAGATAAATATACAGTTGCATAAGTTATACAGCGAGTACTGTACACTCAGAGGACTGTATACAAATATTATCATACAATTCTAAGGATTAGATTACTATCCACAAAAACATTTGGCATGAGGCTGGGCCTGTGGTGGCTAGGAGCAGGTGCAGGTGGGGTGGAGATTGTCGGATTTGGTATTTGAAGCAGTTGTGAGAGGGTGAGTTTCTTAGAAGAGGTGGACGTTGGTTTCATCATATGAGCAGTGAAGAAGTACATAAGGAAGAAATTCCTGGATGGACATTGCTTCTTTTAAGACAATGACCCTAAACATACTGCATCAGCAACAGCTATTGCTAATGCTTGAGAGATGTGCACCAACATCTGCCACATTTCACAATCTGTCTGGCACTGAGCTACCTTCCCCCAGCTTCTGCCAGGAGCCATGTGAGCTGCAGGGTCTGTCCCCCCCAGAGGAGGAGAGCAGTCCTGTGGATGTTCTATCTTCCTTCCTGGCTGACACTCTGACAGCTTGGATTCACTCCTGAACCCAGGCCATTGGCATCGCAAGTGGTAGCACTATCGCTGCACCAGTGGGCTCATCCCATTTTTGGAAGACTTTAAAATAAGACACTGCTATCCGTACATTGCACACTTACAGAATGTTTTGCCTGTTGTGATTGCCAAGCAGGGCATGCAACTGGGAATGTGAATCACTTATGTGCTGCAGAGTATAGTCATATAGTGTACTTACTGTGCATTTTTAAACTTTTGCATAATTGTTTTGTACTTTACTGTATGGGCATTAATGACTCAGTTTGGTGTTTATGAATCTGTGAATGTGCTGTTACCGTAGCATGCTTTTCATGTTTTCTATTGCAGAGAAATGTACAGTAAAATGTACTGCATACAAATATACAATACTGCATTGTATGTAAAAATGTATTCCACTGTGAAATATTTCAATAAAAGCCCTTCTTCTCAATAACATTAACAATAATGTGTATAAAACACAGGAGTGAGGCCACATTTCTTTTAAGAGCTCCTGGGAGGAATGGAAACATGTACAAAGTCATGTTTTCCCATAGATTTCTGCCACCGATGCTTTTTTGTCTCTCCTGAGTGCCTGCATGCTGTGAAATGGCACTGTCTGGCAAAAAATATGCAGCATGTTCTGTACTTTATAAGCAATCCAAATAAAAAAATTGATGCACCCATCATACAATGTGCATAAAGCCTAAGCAGCAAACTACATCACATATAAACCAAACAGATGTTCAAACTGGGGAGCACCCACCAAGTGCTCCCAGCAGGAAAAAGGACATATCCAAAGCCATGGTTTCCTAGAGATTTCAGCCTCGCTGTTTTTTTCTCTATTGAATGTTGGGAAATTATACTGTCGGTATGTGCAACACTTTTATAAGACCCTCACACAGGTGCTGTACTTTTTAAATATAAATAAATAAAGCTCAATTCAAAAGTCATATTCATGCAAATGTCACTTACTATGCAAATAAGCATAATCAGCAAACGCGTCACAAGTACACTAAACAGATGTTCACACTGGGTGGTGGTCACATTTCCAAAAGAAATCTACCACCTCTTTTCTTTTTTTCTCCAGAGTGCATGGATGTTCAGAAATGTCACTGCCTGCCCAAACTGAATGTGATAAAATTGGCAAGCACTCATGTGCTAAAGAAAGCAGTATCATGAAACATAGCATATTGGTCATAATGATTCCATGAAGTGCTCCTGGGAGAAAGGAATGCTGTGAAATGACAATGTCGTTCAAAATGTACTGCATTGTATAAAACAAGCACATATGTACAGTACTTTATTCAGCAGTAAGGCTCCATCTGGAAGTTTCCATCCCTGTTGGGATAGTTGCAGTAGCATGATTTGGAGTTTCCAGCCACCAAAGACAGACTGTCACCTTGTCACAAGGTGGATTGTCAGCTTAAAGGGCAAGCCCTATTGTCAGGGACCCCTACCAAAATAGCAAGGGTGATCAGGGTTAGATAATATAGGGAAGGGGAGGGATGTCTCCTACCTAAAATAGCAGGGGTGGTCAGAGTTAGATAACATGAGGGAGGGAGGGATAAGGATGGGGAGGGAGCTAGGGCTGTGATTGATGGATGAAAGCAAGGGGAAGCAAGGCTAGGAGCACACTTCTTCATTTGCTTGAGAGCAGTTTGTAGTTTGGAGCAGTCGAGCAGGCACTCTAGCACTTCATTTGGCATGATTTCTAGGAGACAAGAGTTTTCTTTGACAAAATTTGGAGTTACAGGTGTGAGAAGCTGGAGCATGATAAAGAGAGAAAACAAACACAGAAGGCAGCCAGGCGGCCTGCAGGGCTTTGGGCCTACAAGGGCTGGCCACAGGGATAATCTAAATAATGGTGAATAAAAAAGGGGGTAGATAACTTGCTGTGTTTGTTTTATTTGTTCATATCCTGAACTTGGGAGGTTTTCCTTTTAAAAGCATTTTCTCAGGTCTTAGCACTAAAACCCCAGGGCAGTGTATGATCCACTGATAAAAATCTTGTCTAACTAGGACAATTTTAAGCACAATTCCTGGAAAATTATTCTTGAGGGTGCTGGAGCATGTTTCCTGTATTACTTATGTTATAAGCCATAGTTGTGTGGATATCATTTATGAATATAGTATATTGATCAGTTATATGTCTTTCCAGGGTGAATTTAATGAAAGCTTAAAACTACGGTATAGCATCATTAGGGTAAATGCTTTGGGAAATGGGCTGTGAGTGGGGAGGACTGGAGGAAAGGCAGTGGGAGGCTGGGGTAGGGCATTGTTTTGGAAGACTGGTTGGGGAAAATGCAATGGGAAGGAGGTCTGCAAGTTTAGAGGTCACATTTTCAGAAGGGAGGATGAAGCGAGAAGTTTGTCTGCATCACAACCCCCTCACAAAAAAAAACCCAGAAAATGTAAAGAGTCATGTTCCAATGTTGGAAATGAGTAAGCAATGCAAGACCCCCCAACTTTTGTAGTTGGAGTGAGTTGAATCAGGATGAGTTGGGTGGGAGTCGGGCACAGTGTAGTGTTTGTTGGTGTTAAGGTAGGGAGTGGGAATCTTATCACAGAATCAGAAGCTGTCGCTCAGTCTGGTAGTCAGCCAGATGGAGGAGATCAGAATGGCAGCTGAGGAAAGGGAGGGAAAAATGGCAAGTGCCACATAGAGTCCTAGTGGTGGTTGGGGACACAAAGGGATCCTTTGAAATTGACAGTGAAAAGGGAGGTTTGCCAGGTCGTGCAGGCACCTTGGGTAGTTGCTATGTCTGAGGATTACATGTTGTGGGGGAACTGATGGTCACTGAACAGGAAAGAGATTTGGGAGTAATTGTAACTGATGATCCAAAGGTGGCCAAATAATGTGCCAAGGCTGTGGGGAGAGCTAGTGGGATGCAGGGTTGCATAGGGAGAGATATCACCAGCAGAATGAAGGAGAGGGTGATGCCACTGTACAGATCATCAGTGAGGCCTCATTTGGAATATTGTGTCCAATTTTGGAGGCCACATCTCCATAAGGACAAAGACAGGGTGAGGCAGTTCAAAGAAGGGCTCAAAGATGGTGCAGGGCCTGCACCAAAAGTCATATGAGGAGAGACTTGAGACCTCAATATGTATACCTTGGAGGAGAGAAGAGACAGGGAGATATGATAGAAACCTACAAATATCTAAAAGGCATAAAACAGGGTACCAGAGGGTAGCATCTTTCAGAAAAGGTGATGTCCAGGAGAGAGAGGCATAACATGAGGTTAGAAGGGGTAAACTAAGGGTAGCATGAGGAAATATTTCTTCACAGAAAAGGTGGTGGATGCATGGAATAGACTCCCAGCAGAGGTGGTGAGGGCAAACTCAGTGGGGGATTCAAGCATCCATGGACATGCATAGGGAACCCTAGCAATGGGAGCGAGGAGGTAAGCTGGAGATCAAGTAGGGTCTGTGGCTTTACAGGAGGCAGGAAAATGGGCAGATTAGATGGACCTATCGGTCCTTATCTGCCATCAGTTTCTATGTTTCTGTTTCTATGAGTATGGTGATAGCGACGCAGCCAGGGCGCATGTGAGCCAAGAGTGGCACCACCATGTTGATATGGTTTGGCTGAAAACACACTGCACATACTCAGGATGCTGGCTACAGCTTGTGCATGGCTGGAAACCAGTGCACATGAGTGTGTAAGGTACAGGTGCCATTTTGAAATGAGCAACTATTAGCACCATGTTAAGAGGCTGATTAGCAGGGAAAGGTTAAATGGAGCAGTAGTAGATATAAAAGTATATAAAAGAAAGGATGAAGTACTTACAATATAAAGGAAGAAGGAGAGCAAGCCAGCGGGGGGTGCTTGGTGGTGAGCAAAGCGATGGGTTCCTGGGAAGGTATTGTTGGTAGTTACTGTATATGTTGTTTAACTTGAATGCTCATTTTCTGAGTGCTGTGTAGATAATGGGGTTTATATGCTGTATGTAAGCCACCCCGTATAAAAATGTGTTTGCTGCATCCTATGGTATACTTGAGTGGGTAGGTGGTAGAGCAGCAGGGTAAACATTTAACTTCTGTCAGTGCAGAACCAGTGATTATGGCATAAACATGAGAAACAAAGGTAAATCAGTCTACACATCCTTATTGGAAGATACCAGAGTAAACTATGCAAATTTCACTTCATGGAGAAAGTGGCAACACAACCTGTGGAGAAGGGGTGGTAAACAACCTCATTATACAGTACTCCACAAGCATGATGCTACAGTTCCTTGAATATGCACAAGTCGTGCTTATCAGCTGCCAGCGGTGATTTTGCTTGCTAGTCAAATGCAGGATAACCACTGAAGTAATGTTCGACATTTTCACAGATATTCCATTACCTAGTTCTCTTGTTGTGTACATTAAGTCTGTTGTAATGTCAGGACAGGTTGTCTGGCATCTCCTAGACATTACATGGAGAAAACATAGGTCATATCAAGCAACATCCTGGGGAAAACCCATCAATAAAATCTGTTTGGCTATCCTTGGTAAATAAGTGGTACAACAGACTTCCTAAAAATAAATAAATAAACATTGATAGGGGTGAGACCATTCACAGGATACCGAATATATGTTGGTCAGGTGAACTTTATCTGCAAGGATTCAAAGTTGACAGCTATTTATCTAAATTAACTTTTGTGGTATGAAATAGACTTGTTAACTGCCAACAAGATAAATGGGAATGGTCTAAATAACTCTATAAAATAAATGTCACTTTATTGAGGTGGTAGGGATGAAGAGATGCCCTGGGGCAAAATGGGTCCAGAAGAGGCCCTCCTGTCTGGTTCCCATACCCAAGGCTTCACCTTGAATGGGGCAGTCACCAGTCTACCTCATCTACCTGTCCTACTCTGGCAGTGTTGTGCAATGCCAGGTGAATTAAAACAGACAGTGATTATTGCTGATCTTGTTGGGTCAGCTGACCTAGCTTGCATCACCGAGACCTGGCTGGATGAGAATGCTGGCCCAGTACTGAAATCTGCAATTCCAGCTGGGTACTTGGTGATACACCACCAGAGAGAGGATGGTAAGGGTGGGGTAGCCATTTGATTTAAATCAGATCTGGGCCTTGTAGACACCCCAGTAGGAACAACTGGATGCATTGAAGGTATCGTGGGTGCAGGTGCAGGTTTCAGGATACTTCTCATCTATCGTCACCAGGTGGAGAAAAGGAATTCCTGCAGGAAGTCACGGACTTCATCGCAACCTTCATCGACTCCCCAGATGGATAATTCTGGAGGATTTCAACACTTGGGTCAGCAATGAACTCTTGCATTTTGGACAAGACTTCCTCCAACTGATGAGTTTGTTGGGCCTGACATAGGTAGTTACCTCTGCTACCCATAATCACGGACATTCATTTGGATCTTTCTTCCTTCAAGGAGGAAGATCACTGATTTAATTGGTGGAACCAATGGGGTGAGTCGGACCATCATACTATAAGGTTCAGATTCGAGGCCCCCTAATAGACCTGCTCCTGTGTCCTTTAGGGGTTTGACTCAGATGGTGTGATGGCAGTACTGAACCTATCAGGTATGCCGGCGTAAGTAGGGAGTTTGGAGAATGGTACTAGCCTATAATGAGGCAGTGATGGGTGCCTCGACTCCTAGCTCCTGTTCATGTTTGACCACTCACTCTTAGCCGAAGTTCCCTTGGTTTGATAGGACTTTAAGGAGCTGATGTGTAGGGGTTGAGGGTTGGAGTGGCATTGGCAGAAATCTGGCCTGGTAGCTGATAAACTTAAATTGATAGTTCATTATAAAGACTGTCAATTGGCAATCTCTTGCAAGAAGGCAGAATTTCAGTTCAAAGGGATTGTTGCAATGAGGAATTGACCTAGCTCAGCTCTTCAGAATATTGACAAGCTGTGCAATCCAGCCTGTCTTCAGCCATGGGGAGTGTTTCACAAGCTAAGTGTGATGAGTTTGCTCAATTCTTATCGCTTAAGATTGTCACTATCATGTCGGAGATCCACTTAGCTCCTCTAATGGGTATTGCATCAATTGGCAAGAGGTTGCAGGCCCTTGGCCTGTCTGGTATGACTTTGGTCAGTTGGCAATTGTGGATGTTGTACACGTCATCCAGAGTATGCACCCAACCTACTGTAGTTTGGACCCAGGCCCAATGCACCTCCTAGATGGGTGCATTGAAGTCATCAGTCTGGTCCTTGTTGAGATAATCTGGTGACCGTTGGATTCAGGTGTGTTTCCATACCCCTGAAGGAGGCAGTAGTAATACCTCTCCTGAAGAAAGCTTCCTCAACCCAGACTATTTAGCCAACTACAGACCTGTCTCTAACCTGCCCTTGTGGGCAAGGTTATTGAGAAGATGGTTTTAGTTCAGCTGGGTGACCATTTGACATCTCATGATGTCTATGATCCTCTCCAATCCAGGTTTAGGAAGGACTTAGTACCAAGACTGCCCTGGTTCGGGTACTAATGATCTCCTGATAATGAGGAATCAGGAGCCATTCCATCTGGTTCTCCTTGATTTCTCAGCAGCGCTTGACACTGTAAACCATGGGGTGCTGTTGGAGCACCTAAGGATACTCTGTGGATTGTCTGATACAGTCATCAAATGGTTTTGATCATTCCTCACTGGTTGGACTCAGAGGTGGTGTCTGGAGGTTATTCCTCAGCCCCTCTCCCCACATCATGTGGGTTCCCCAGAGCTCCATGCTGTCCCCGTGTTGTTCGCAGTGTGTATGCTGCAGTTGGGAACATTATAAGGTGGTATGGTCTGAGTTTTTACTGCTGTGCAAATGATACTCAGCTCTACATGTCCTTTGTGCCCTAACAGGGTATAGCAGTCTTAGTTTTTAACAGCTGCCTCTCTGAGTTCCAGGGTTGGATGAGTGCCAACTGGCTGAGGTTGAACTTGGGCAAAACCAAGGTGCTGGTGGGGACCCAGGTCACCAAGGTATGGGGTTGCCGGCTGGCCTACCTTCTGGGCTTTGGCTCAGGGTGACCAGCTGCTTACCTCTGATCAGTTGCAAAATCTGGGCTTTGTGTTTGATAGTGGCCTAACATTAAAATCTCAGGTGTCTGCTGTCATTAAAATGTCTTTTTACCATCTGAGGAACAACACTTGGATTAAGTGCCTAGTACCACCTGGTGATCTTCCAATGTTGGTCCACACCTTTGTAACCTCACACCTTGATTACTGTAGTGCCCTATACCTGGGGCTACTAGGTTGATATCCACCAACTGCAGCTAGTGCAGAATACAGCAGCCAGGCAGTTGACTGGCTTATCGAGATCTAGCCATGTCAATCCTGTGCTCTACAAGCTGCTCTGGCTGCCAGTGTATTGGTGGATCACCTTCAATGTTGTGTTACTGACCTATAAAGCCCTACATGGGCAGGGACTGTGTTACTTGCAAGATCTTCTTCATCCCTACTGCCCTCCACTCACTCCGTTCCTCTGATGAGGGGTTGCTAGAGGTTCCCTGGGTTTTACTGAAGACTTCTGGGGACAGCTCTTTGCTTTGCAGCCCTTCCCTGTGGAACTATCTACCTCATCAGATTAGGAGTGCCTGACCATCAAGGGTTTTAAATCTGCCCTGAAATCTTATTTATTCTTTTGTCATTTCCTTATGCAAGCATTGGTTAGCAGATTGTCACCTGTCAAACTCGAATTATATTTTAAATTTTAGATTTGTGATTTTATCTGATTTTACTGTTTTATAATTTACTGTACAGTGCTATGATTTTTGGAATAGTGGTTAATAAATAAAGCTTTGATTGATTGATTGAATAACAAAGTAACAATATCTGTATAGCTGGGTAATAGATTTCATTTAATCAAGTAATAATGTAGTAACATGGTTACAGACAGAAAACAGGTCAGAGTGCAAGGACTCAGAGGACAAAACACAGTGTCATAAAAGAGGCACATCCTTTTTGCGGTTATGGGAAATAGTAAATAAGGGCTTGGGAAAGTGTAATGGTGAACAAGCATTTCAATGAATTTCAAAGGAGCCAGTTCAGACTCAATACTCACAGGGTAATAAGGACAACAGTTAAAATATTCGGGAGGAAATGGGTAGGTGTTATGGGATGGTCCTTCTACCTGGAGGTAGCCAGGGATGTAAACCAGACATGATCATTTGGAGAAAGGTAAACATAGAAAATAAAGAGATACAGTAAAGTAATAAGCACTACATATACAAATGACACTAGGGAAGCTAGGTGCTAATATTGAGGTATAGAGTGTACTAATACTGTTGTGTTTTCGGAGTTGTGAGCAAGACATCCAGGCAAGGGGAAGACCACTGGTGGGAGCAAGGCAGGTACAAGGGAATCCGATGGCAATGAGCAAAGGAGGGGACCAAAGTTGTGGTGGACTTGGATTTAGACCAGCAAGGAGCCAGTTCCAGGATCTAGTAGTCCAGAAAAGGAGGAGAGGAATGGAAAATCATGGCATCAAAGACTGTTGGACAGAAGGGTTGATTGAAATCCTGAAACAGACCGATAACTGATTGTGATTTGGTTAGTGGGAAAACTAAAGGTTTCTTGCTAAGGTATTTTAAGTAGCTAGGGGGGACAAAACATGGGGCACTGACACGAGAGAAGAATATGGCAATATAAATGTGGTGTTCGGGGTTTCAGCTATGGAACTGGGAAAGCAGTTGAGACCAGGAAGATGGGAAGCTGGGACCATGGGGGCTGCTGAGGATGAACAGCAGTATGGTGACAGCATAAGGTAGGAAGGTGGGGCAGTGGTGGACAGTGTGGACAGTAGCTGGGTGGACTGGATGAGATGGCAAGTGAAGGGCCACAGTAGGCTGCATGAGGCTGATGTGATAGGATGGGAAGCTGGGGGCCACGGTGGTCTCCTGAAGAGGGACAGCAGTTAGAGGACCAGGATTGGGGACACCTAGCATGTTTTGGTACCTGTGGGGTTTGCATCCAAGGGGACAAAGGCAGGTATAGGGCATGCCCTGGGTCCAAGTGCTGTTATTATTGGGGCCAGCTGCCAAAGGTGAACAGCAGTAGTGACCAAGTTGGGAGGGAAACACAGGGTCAGGTGGACTGCTGAAGGTGGACAGCAGTTGGGTGGTCAGGCAGAGATGGAGGTGGACATTGGGAATGTACCAGCGCCCAGAGTGCAGTGGCTTATTGGGGTCAGCTACTGAAGATGGACAGCAGTAGTGACCAGGTTGGTGGGAAGCACTTGGACCTTGGGGACTGCAGAAGGTGGCAACAGTCAGGTGGTCAGGGACTGATGAAGATGGATAGCAGTTAGGGCCAAGAAAGGAAGGAAAAACTGGGGCCACAAGCATGGTGGAAGGTGGACAGCAGTAGGGTGGCAGGGAGCAAAAGGTGGATGTTGGGTACGCACCCTAATCAAGAGTGCTGTTACTATTGGGTCAGCTTCTGAATGGAATGGCATTAGTAACCGGGTACAGATGGAGGCATGAGCCACAGTGACTGCTGAAGATGTACAGGAGTTGGTTGGATGGGGGCTGCTGAAGATGGACAGCAGTTGGGGTCAAGAAAGGAAAGGAAGTTGGGGCCAAAGGGCTGCTGATGGTAGATAGCAGTGGAGTGGCCAGAGGGAGCCAAATGTGGCATCAGGTATGCACGTAAGTCCTGGGTGTTGTTACTATTGAAGTCAGCTGCTGAAGGCAGGCAGCAATAGTGGACAGATTGGGATGGAGGCATGGAGTCATGGGGTGCTGGAAGGGACAGCAGTCAGTGGGTCGGGACTGCTGAAGGTGGGCTTCATGGGAGGTCAGGAAGGGAGAAAATGTGGGGATGCAAAGGTGCTGAAGGTGGAAAGCAGTGGGGTGGCTAGGGGAAGTTTAATTTGGCATGAAAAGTCAAAGGTTGCTAAACAGAGAAATAGATGGATCAGATAAAACAGAGAGACTATTTGGTGGCAGCGGTGTTGGGCCTTTGTGGGGTTTATATCCCAAAAGGCAGAATGGGGCATCAGGTAGGTATCTGAGTGCAGAATGCTGTTAGAAGGTATGGGTAAACACTGAGGCATATAAGGTATGCTTCAGACATGGATAGAGGATTTTGGGATATAAATAAAATAGGTATGGAGTTTAAGAAAAACATAAAAGGGGCCACCGGAGGAAAAGTAGAAGATGGATATAAGAGGGACTTGGGGTAATACATTTATTTATTTTATTAGGAAGTCAAAGTATATAATTTGAGCTAAAGCTCCTTTATGAAGGATCCTCATCCTACAAAAAAAGAAAAAAAAAAAGCGAGGGGAGACATGACAGGTGGAACATATGCAGCTGTGAGGCATTGTCAAAATAAATCAGTATTAAATGCATGGAGTATACAATATCACAGTAATGTCAACAATATTACAGAGTCACAAAAATTGGAACACAAGATTATAGGGATCTTGCCCATGATGAGGGGAAAAGTGCAAAGTCAGAAAGGTACAGGATCTGAATAATAGTGAGTAGGTAGTGGCAGCAGCACTAGGAATGATCTGGTCTAACTAGGGTGTGCCACAAAAAGAGGTGAGAGAGAGTGACAAGACCCAGCAGATCAGCTAGTTGTGGATGCAGTGTTAGAGGGTTAAGGGAGGTAAATAGTCGGGGATTAAAGGGGGTAGGGGAGACAGGACAGACAATAGGGAGGTAGTAGGGGAGGGGTCATAGGCAATGGAATAGAGCGTGCAATCTGGGCAGGGCCAGACTTTGGTGAGCTAGTGCCCATGGGTGACTAGAGGTGGCAGAAGCACTGCCTCAGGGGCATGATGAATTTTCTTAGTTCAGTTTTGAAGTGGCTAAGGCTTGTGTGGCTGTTAGCAGAGAAAGGGAGTGCACTGAGCCAGGAGGAGCCCTTACCGCGAAAGGCTTGTTTCCCAAGGCTGTTTTTCTAAAAGGCACAGCTAGTGCATGTTTAGTGACACTTCTAGTGGCATGCTCAGCCTGGGCTGATTGGAATAAAGCCTGTAGAGAAGGAGGTGCAAGATCAAGGAGGGCCTTCTTCCTAGGATGCAGGAATGTAGCTTGATCCATTCTTGGAGTGGGAGCCATTACGCACATGTATGCGTATAGTGATATTCTGTGAAAGCTGGTGTCTGTGGCAGCACATACCATGTTTCCATAGTCAAGTATTGGTAAAATTGTACTTAACTGCCTGGAGCTAGCCTCAGTTGTAATGCAGAACTGAACCCTATAGAGGGCATCGGGTTTCCTGTTGGCAGCAGTGGTGAGATTGGATTTGTGCTTATCGAAGGAAAGGATTCGTCAATGGTGACTCCCAAATGCCAGAATGAGGACACCTGCTCAAGGATGGAGAGAGAGTTGTGGGTAATTGAGAGAGGATTTGTTAGCCTCCTTTGGTTCCCGCAAGAGCAAAGTTTTAGTCTTTTGCTGTTCAGCACCAGCAGACTATTGGTGAGCCAGTTTTGAATCAGGTTAAAGTTGTGCTGTAGGTTGCTGGTGAGTGTTCTTTGCAGGGACTATGAGAGAAAATTACTGTGTCATCTGCATAAAGCAGCATCTCAGAGGTTGGGTAAGCCAGAAGATTATTCACAAAGAGGCTGAATAGAACAGTGCCCAGGATAGACCCTTGGGGGACCCCAACTATGACTTTGCAATTCTCAGATATGACTCCATTGATTTTACTTGCTGGAAGCACCCAGTTAGGTAGCTGGAGAACCATCTTGCTGTATTTGTGGATAGTCCTAGGGCACTTAGCCTAAGGAGCAGTAACTGGTGATTGACAAGGTCTGAAGAGAAGGTGGCTGGAGGTAGGGTAGCCAAGAGCAGGTTTTCAGGGTCATGGAGAAAATGTATACAGGAGGTTCAGTAAATAAGGTATGGTGTATAAAAGGAAAGAGGTGTTTGGTAGAGGTGTACAAGCAGGAGGCTTGAGCCTGGCTCGAGTTAGTGTTTGACCTCAGCTTGTCCTCCATATGCTGTTGAGAGCCAAGGACAAGCTCAGTCAGTTATGGTCACAGTAATCATTTCTGCCAGCCTCAGCAGTTAGTGTAGCACCTGAAATGTTCAACTCCATGTAGAGAACAGCCTGTATTAGCCAGAGAAGTCTAGTATTTGGCTCATAGAGTCAAGTCAGACCTCTGGCTCAGCTCTGGCTTGGCCTAGGTAAAACTCCTGGCTTGCCCACCTTTAGTGTTTTGGGGATGGAACAAAAGAAATGAATGAAATAGGCAAGCTGAGCAAAGATGGTGGGCTATAACTGAGGACTTAGGAAGAATAAAGAAAAGGTGACTGAAAGTGGTAAGTGTATAAGCAGAGATGGGTACAGGCCAGGGATATAAAAAAGTAGAGGGGGCAAGGCAGAGTTTGAATGAGAAGTGGCAAGAATGGTAACTGAGTTAGAGATATATATCACACAAGGATATTTCCAATGAGTGGGCCTGGCTGGCAGTAATTGACTGATTCAAAATAAGCCTGAGGCGGATATAGGCGTTACATGAGGGACACAAAAGTAGTACATATGGGAAGGGGATGGGATCAGGGAGGTTGCCCATGAAGCACAAGGACATCTCATAAGCATGTACCAGGTAGCATTGACAAGACGGGGTACATTTAACAGAGGTGGACTTGAATTTGTTTAAGCTGGCAGCTGGAAGGGATGGTGGGGAATGGCATAGAAATGGGGGGCCCAAAGAGGGGAAGCCAATCATCCAGCACAATAGCTGGAGATGGGATAGTGGAAAGAAAAGAAGAAAGGAGGGATAGGAGACACAGGAGAATGATATTTGAGGCCCAGGGGTACGAGGCAGGAAACCAGAATGCAGGCTGGGTGTGCAGCCAGCAATGTTTGGGCCCTGAGAGCTTTGTATCCCAGAGGGCTGAAGGTGGTGTTAGGTTTGCACCCAGAAGAAAGGAATAAGAAGAAAGGCCAATGGATGCATGTAATATATTTATATAAGGGATGTATATAGTGGATGTAAATATGGAAAGGAATGATTATGGTAATGTAAATAAAGTGGGTGGATTTATGAGTTATTAATAAAATGAGGTTAACTGAGCACCCAACAAGGTTGTGTGGTGTGGTTAGTTTGGGAAGGGGTTCCCCTGACAAGGTGGATTGTCAGCTTAAATGGCAAGTCCTATTGTTAGTGGTCTCCTACCAAATAGCAGGGATGTTCAGGGTTTGGTAACATAGGTAAGGAGGGGTCTGCTGACCAAAATAGCAAGGGGTGATCAAGGTTAGGTAACATGAGGGAGGGAGGGTAGAAAGATGGGGGATGGGAGCTAGGGCTGGATTGATGGAGAAAGCAAGGGAAGCTAGGCTAGGAGCACCCTTCTTCATTTGTAATAGAGCAGTTTGCCCACCATACCACCCTTTAATTCAGGATTAAGGGGGGCATGGAGAGAGAGAGGCAGGGGTCAGCTGCTGAAGGTGGACAGCAGATTGACCAGGTTTTGGTGGAGATATAGAGCCACAGAGACTGTCTGAAGCTGCACAGTAGTCAATTGGGTGGGGATGCTGAAGGATGACAGCAGCAGGGATCAAGAAATGTTGGAGCCACAGGGACTGTCTGAAGGTGGACAGCAGTCAGTTGGCTGGGACTGCTGAAGGTGGACAGCAATGGAGATAAAGAAATGTGGGGCCACAGGGACTGTCGAAGGTGGACAGCAGTTGGCTGGCCAGGACTGCTGAAGATGGACTGCAGAGGGGATGAAAGAGTGTTCTCAGTGCATTACAACACAAACAGAAGGCTCCTTACCTGAATGGCAGTTCCACATACAAGTTTTAAAACAATATGATGTGCCCCTTAGGAAGGAAGGGATACAGTTTGCCCCTGAGAGGGCTAGGCTCGATCCCTTCCACTTCCTGACTTTCAGCTTCATTGCCCGCTTCCTTGTTTCGTGATGTCACTATAGGACCAGTTCAGGGACGTGCTCCATGCATGTATAAGGAGCTTCATTTTAAAGCTATTTTTATTATTTTAATTGACTTTAGGTACAAGTCAAAGCCAGTATTCAAGTAACAAGAGGCTTTGACTTATACTAAAAGTCCGATTAAAATTGTAAAATAGCTTTTAAATGACACTTCATAGACTTGCATGGAGCACATTCCCCATGCTGGTCCTGTAGTGACATCACAAACAAAGAAGTGTGTGGATGGAGCTGCAACAAGAAGTGGAAGGATCAGACAGGTGTAGCAGTTTGATCTAACTGCTCTGTGACTATGAGGAATTTAGCTTGTAGTGGTGCTCGCTTATCGTTCTGACTTACCTCTGTTTGTATCTTCTTCAGTCTCGATGTGACGGCTTAAAATGGATTCAAGAAGGAACAAAGAGGGGTAAATTCTGGAGTTTGATTCCACAAAGTCATGACCGCTCGAACAGCGGCATCCTCCTGGTAGACCAAGCCCGGAGAGTGGATGGGGAGTTCGAGTAGCATGCCGGGCACCCTGCAGGCTGTTAAAATAATGTCTTCCTCTACACCCTTTGCTTCACAAAGAAATTTGGACTTATCTGCAAGCAAGCAACAAATAACATACCCTGATCAACATCAATCTTCTTCTCCTGTGGAGACAGGAGGCTACACACTGGAAAGGCTGGGTTCAGCCCTAGAAAAAAGTTTGGCATGGACAGAGTGCAGGATAGATGATATGAGGCATTAATAAAAAAACGGACTTCCTGCAAAGAGAACTGATAATGTTAAAACTGTGGCAGAGACAACAAAAGGAATTACTATGGATAATTCTGCTAAATTGGATGTGCATGCTGCTAACTAGCGACTGTAGAGGCAAACTGTGTGAGCCAAATATGGGATAATTTTAATATAAATAGAATATTGAGAGTGCAGAAAATATGCTAAGATACAAGAATATTCGAATTCTGGGAGTTCCTGATCAGATGAAAACAGATTTTGATTCTATGAGGATTTGGTTAAACATATCCTAATTACCACTTTGAGTTCCCCAGGAGAATCCCCTTAATCACGTAAGGCTTTTGGATTGTTTAGATGAGACAGAAACATAATTTCCCAGGTGAAGACAACTAACTTGGCAACTTTGGGGTTTGATTCAGACCATGACTATATATTTAAATTAGCCAGGTTCAGAGGGCCTTGGAATATAAAGGCTCCAAGTATTAGATCCACCCTGATTTCTTTTAAGTGCGCAACAGCAGAGGAGGAAATTCTTGGCTTATTGTCAAGAAATCTTGAAATTGGTGCTTCATTTTCTTTGTTGCCACCTGCAAAGTAAAAGTCATTAAGGATGGTAAAGTAAATATTTTATTTGATGTAGATCAGCTTACTGCTTATATTCGCGCTCATTACTCTACTCAGGGACTGAAGAATCACTTGTCTCATCGCCTACACCATCAGAACATGAAATCCTAGGAATTTGAAAAAATGGATATATAAGGACTGAAGGATTTAAGTTTTGCTTGTTTAGACTGATTGTTTAGACTGATTGAATTGGGGCAATATAGATTAAATTTAAGTTATATATAAAGAGGAGGCATTAAAATGCTATAAGAATAATTTTGTGGAATGAGTGTTAAATATATAAAGCTACTACCTTTTGGCTTTACAGTTTATTAAATATGTATTAATCCTCTTGTTCCTCTTGTTTTAGTCTGAGTCTATTCTTTTATGGAAGGTATGCACTAAGGAATCGATATCTAAATTAGTTTAAAGGACTTATGGACTTTGTTGCTCATGGGTTCATTTATGAAGTATTTGTTTTGATTTATTTTTTTTTTGCAGCACATGTGTGCATATTTTTCTGTATACATAAAAAGATGAACTTAAAATATTATATTATAAAAAAGAAGTGGTAGGGATTGAGTGGCTAGCCCCCTGTGGACAAAATACGATCCTTTCCTTCCTTCCTAAGGGCACATCATATTGTTTTAAAACTTGTATGGAGGAACTCCCATTCAGGTAAGGGAGCCTCCTATTTGTTAAAATGTCTGAGTCAGGATTGTGAGGAAATGTGCTCTTAAAGGAAATGATGGGGCCAATAAGACTGTGGAAGGGGAACAGCAGTGGAGTGGCCAGGTGCAGCATTGCACAGGTAAGAGAGGGAATAATAGTGGAGGTGGTGGGAAGAAAGAGAAGAAAGGGGAAGAGGTGGAATAGGAGACACAGGAGAATGATATTCAGGGCCCTGAGAGTACTGGACCTGGAAACCAGGACATGGGCTGGATGTGCACCCAGCTGTGTTTGGTCCCTTGTGGGGTTTGCATTCCAGAGGGACAAACATAGGTGTTGGGTCTGCATCCAAGCCCATGTATCGGGTTAGCACCCAAACCTAGAAAAAGGAATAGGAAGAAAGAACAATGGATCTGTGTAATGGATGTATATAATGGATGCAAATATGGAAAGGAATGATTATGGTAATGTAAATCAAGTAGGTGTACTTAGGAGTTATTAATAAAATGGGGTCAACTGAGCACCCAACAAGGTTGTGTGGTGCAGTTATTTTGGAAGGATCCTGACAATGATAACATCACAGTGTGGTATTGTTAATATTGTTTTAACTATTTATTGATTTTATTATATTATGTACAGGCGCCTTGGTTTTGGAAAGGTGCCTTTTATAAATAAAGTTTGATTTGGTTTGATTTGATTTAGCACCAGGTAAAGCAGTTGTCACCTTATTCAGATTTTAATGACTGTCCCATAGATATGTGAAATGAGTAAATGGGGATGGGAGAATATGGCAGGACACAATGGTTAGATGCTCCAGTTCAAGTTTAAGATCTGATTTCAGCAGAGGCAACAGATGAAATGCTGAGTGTTGATTGCAATACTGATTTTTGAAATAATCATTTTGGCACAAAATCCTTACATGAAAATTTGAAGTTAGGACTGAAGTACAATATAGCACTGTGTGTACCATCACTGGTGGTGGAGGAGGCCAGTTATACCTAGATAAAATACCTGTAAACTTATATGCTTATGCCCAAAATTATGTGAATAGGACAGCAAATAACAACTGTAATTACATGCACACAATATCCCAAAATGAAAATGGGTGAAGATAAAAGCTATTAATATTAACATTAATGTAGTGAACATCTTCTGATCCCACTGTTTGGAAAGCTAAATCACAGGAATAAGAACCATAAAACACACTGCCCAGTGTAGGTGTTTAAAAATGGCTGAAGCAAGACTGCTAGCACCTCCAAGTTATTTCATAGTTGGATTCCTTAATGCAAGGGATGGGTGTTGACTGCAACCATGCAGTGTAATTGGGTCCTGAATTTGAAAGAGTGTGAGTACAGTAAATGCGCATTGTAATATTTTTAATATTTGTAATACATGTAACATGCTGCAAATAGACAGTGCAATGCATAGAATAAAAATAAATGTTCAGTCTTGCATCGTTACAAGATGCAGAATGGTTGACCATTGCTATAAGAGGTGTCCCGAGAGGAGGGAGGTCAGTCAGAGGAGGACAGCTTTGGTCAGTGCTGGCAGATGGCACAATATTGCCACTAGTACTGACCTGCAAAGGGGACCACCATGTGGACCACTATGACAGGGAGTGGCAGGTTGTAAGCAGAGTAGTACTAATAATCAATAGTGCACATGATGAAATGTTACTGTCTATGCCAAGTATTAAAAAATATCTTTACCTTCTGTCTTTCAGAGTAATATTAATTAATGGGTATTATGGATGCTGCATACCACACTGTAAAAGCCACTGTAAAATTTAGAGAAAATACTAGAAACATAAATTAAAAAGTAAAGAACTGTACAATTCTTAAACTACAGTACACGAAAATATAAATAAAACAAAAGATATACTGAACTGTAACACTTTTGTCTGTGTATATTTACTCTGTACAGTATACTAGTAGAGCTGTGCAGAATATAAAATTCTGCCCATAGAATGCTTATGGAATGACCATTCTGATTCCATGGAATTCCACAGAATGTTCATGAAAATTCATGGAATTTTACATTTTAAATTTCAGCTATTTCTCTATAATTTTAAAAGTTTACATCTGAATAACACTAAATATGGAACATAAACTGTACCCTATAGCTTATAAGAGCATACCAAATTTCAGAGCTGTCGATTAAAAGCGGGTGGAGGTATGGGTGGCCAAACATTTAATCAAAATTTTGTTTTCTGTTATTTTAAGATAATTTTAAAATTTCTTATCCAAATTTCTCCACAATATCAGGATTTAGAAAAGCACCTAGAATTCATAAACGCACCATGTTTCAAGTCTAATGCTTCAATGGGAGCTGAGTTATAGGTAGCCAAATATTTTGCCAAAATTTGATTTCTGTAATTTTAGTATACTTTTAATAGTATTCATTAAAATGTTACAAAAATTAACAGGTGTACATGTTACCACTACATTTGTATATGCACACAGTTTCAGATTTCTAGCCTTAAATGGGACTGAGTTATATCCTGCCAAACATATTGCCAACATTTAAATTTCAGTTTGTTCCTCTAATTTTAAAACTGCATATCCAAATGTAACCAGAGTTGAAATATTTAAACTACCATACCACATGGTCATTTGTGAAAAAATCATAGTTTCAGCTTTAAATGAGATTGAATTAAAATAGTCAAACTTTCACAACATTTAAAATTTAATTTTGCAAGAATGCAAACAACACATTTATGAACCCCTGAAACATTACAACTAGAGAATGCAATACCATTAAATTTGGCAGGTTCTTAGACCTTACAAGGAGACTGTGTGTGTCAATTTTATTAATTGCTTACTGTGAGAAATTGCAAAATAACATGTGTACTAAATCCAAATCCACAGTCTTTGTGAAATTGTAGAATTTCATGAAATATTCCATGAAACTGGAATTGTCTAATTTCCCACAGCTTTATCTTGGGGATTCTAATTAAAGGATAGTGGTATAAGAGGTAGGTATCAGGGGATCACCAGATTCTGGAGTTAGAGGCACAGTTTCATCAAATAATGGACAACTGAGCTGGGTAGCTCAACAGTGGTAGACCCCAGGTTGGAGCAAGAAAGCATAGCGTGTCAATAATTCAGCTTGAATGCAGGATATTTAATGATCACATCCAGTAAATGTATGATCTGGGGAGCCTGGTGTACATGCAACTCTAGGACACAGAAGTACTCAAAAGATGTAATGGGAAGACAATGTCCTGGGCAGCAGGAAGAAAGAAATCTGGCAATTCCAACAGGATAGGTCGATAGGAAAAGAGAGTAGGTGACTCAGGTTTTAAGGAGTTTGACACTGTAAAGAACAAAGAGGATACCAGTGGAATCAGTAGTTCTACTGAGTCAATCTGGTTATGCCAAAAGAGAAGGAGGGGATAGTAACACAGAAAGGAACAGAAGGACTGCAAAAGCTCAGCCCAGCTTATCAAATGAAGTAGTGATATGTGCATTGTTAATGTTAAATTCCACAAAAACATTCTGGATGCTTCATCTTCAGTATATGCTATCATACATATGTGAGAAAATGTTATTAATCATTTTTTTCTTCTGCAAAATTAAAACTGCTTAACCAATTTATTCAATTGTGTTAGATACCAGGATACACTGACTATGGATATACATGGCAAATGTTTACTGTATGCATGCAAGAGCAGAGAAGTTACAAACATCCACATTTTTGATAGTTTTCACAAAGTTTTGCAAATATTACATAGTAAAGCTTTGAATCACTGTAGCTTAAAAATCTCTTATCTAATTCTGTCCATATTTAGATCATTCTATAAGCATTACAATAAGGTTATCCTTATTAATTTACACATGCCTAGCTCCAAAGGTGCCTGAGTTACTGTATATGCAGATTACATTTTTTCATGAAATTTTCTGAAAAAATAAAATGACAGATTTTGAGCACATATAATTTTAAGATGATGCATCATATTGTCATGAAATATGGCACATTGTTAGAACACCTATCATCAAGAAACCATGCCAAATTTAAAATCACTGAGCCAATAAACTGTTATGGAATATGCAGATAAAATGAAATTTCGCACAAACAATAAAAGGACATCTGAGCACCTATAATTTTGAAACTAGCCATCCACATTTCATGATATTTGGCATGTAAGTGACACTTGACACAAAGAGTATACTCTCCAAGTTCAGAGCTCTAGCTTGAATGGTGGCTGATTTATAACCAAATTACTAAATTTAAATAATTCCATGAAATTCCAACAAAATTCTGCAAATTTTCATGGTATTTTGTGAAATTTTGTTGAAATTCCATGGATTCAGAATTCTCTGTTCATACATCTCTAATACTCAGTGAATTGTTTTCAGTGTGTGAATCTGTGTGATGTCTGTTAGGAAAGTACATCTCAAATGGTCTCCTCACAGCCCCTGCATTTGCTTTACAAACATCAGATAGAAGCAGTAACAACCATGACATTTCTTGTAACATAAAGAAGCAATTCTAGATGCATGTTCACCATGATGTCCCCTAAAAGCCCCTAAGTACCCAGGTTAAAAAATAAGTTTACAGTGTGTTTCTAGGGCTGCATCTCTGTGGTGCTTGTTAGGCAAAGGGCAGCTCAAATGTCTGCCACCAAACCTGCATTTACTTCATAAACATCAAACAGAAGCAGTTATAACTCTGACATTTCTTGTAATATAAACAAGAAAGTTCAGATGCATGTTCTTCAAGGCATCACCTAAAACTCCCCAGATGAACACGTTGCTACAGAAAGGTAATGGCTGTTTCTGAGGATAGTTTTATTGATTTCTGTCAAGATTCAGGGACATATTTCTTGGCTTGGCAGACATCACACAAAATGACAGATTACTTTAGCATTTCTGCTTAGGTTAAGCTGAATTTCCAGATATATGTTCTCATGGTATCCCTAACTAGCAGCACAACTGGGAGGTCAACTAGATTAACTCCAGTGTGAGCATAGTAAAAAATCTAGATTTCGAGTGAAAAGATCCACTAAGTTTAATTATAAACTTCAAGATTACATCCAGCAGGTGAACTCACTAAATGGTCAAAAGCTTGACCTCCTGGGTAAAAGGACGAGGCACGGTTTGGAATAAGAAATAAAAAGACAGCAGGCAACGTAAACAAGTAAGATCACTCATGGGACAAGCCCTTGTATTTAAAAGTTTTCAATATTAAAAATCAGCTACATATTCTGAAGACTAGTAGAGCACCATGTTTTGGTTTGTCAATAACATAACAGCCTAGATACCCCTATTGAAGCCACTGTTGCTTCAGTAATAATGTTACCATGGTACCAGGTGATGCCCTTCAGCAGTCACATGGCACAATATGGGTACAAGAGGAGGACGGGTGAGTCACCTAGTGATGTCCATTCTGCAGTCCACATAGCTTACCTATGAGAACAGACTCCTCTTCCAAGTAAGCAAAACTACTGAAAATTATTCTGAATGACTTGCCCGCTAAGTAAGGCACCTGAAATAATCAAGAGTCAGTAAATTCTAAGGAATGCTTGTATATTTTACTAAAGGAATAAGTCTGACTGAATGTTAAAAATGAAAATATATATAAAAAGACTGGATGAAACTGATAGCAATTTTCTATAGTACCTAGCCAAAACACAGTCAGCATTTTGAAAATTAACTAATGTGAATAAGTACTGTTTTAAAGTAAAAGAGCAGGTTAAATAAATAAACACAATGTAAAAAGCTTTGTCACCTTAAAGACACAGGCACAGATTAAGACTGATACACAAGAAAACCTTTTACTCATTTTATTCTTTACAGATAAAAAGACAAAAGTCACATTTAATATCAAAAACAGGTATACAAAACTCTTTAGACACCATTTTAATTACTCACTTAAGAATACTGTTTATAACAATTGATGTTTACTTTACTAAAACCTTACAGAACTAGAAATCCTAAAAGTCAAGTGAAGTGCATGAAACATTTTAAACCTGACAGAGAACTGCGGTATGATGTGGACTAGATGTACATATTGGTTTAAATATATTTTGTTAAAATATCTTCATATCAAGTAAATGCTTGTGTACTTTTACCTGGAAAGGCTGTCTTTACTTAAAAAGAAATGTGCAGATGGAACAGACCAGGAAGAGTCCACAGCCAGTTAAAGCGACATGCAGTATTTTATATACTATTTCAAGAACAGGATGCCAGGAGGCTGACTAAAGTGTGTTGAATATGTATGATAACTTAAATGAATTTGTATATATTTTTGTGCATAAAAAGCACTGATTTATTCCATGAAAGTAACAATTTGCTTTATCTCAAATTGAGGATTGCCTTGTGTATATGTAGTGATTTAATGACAACTTCATAATAATCCTCAAAAATAATTTTACATAAGAAATATAAATCTTTAATCTAAAAAAGAATTAATTATGTTTATCTTCACTTATAGTCCCACCCCCAAAGAAGCCTTCGGTGAAACATTGGGGCTTGCCATATCTTTATGAAAAAGAAAAAAAAGGCTTACTGCTTAAGAACTGTTTTGTATTTGAATGATTCATTGGAATCAGGGTGACCACACCCACATTTTGTTGACTTATGAAGTTTCTAGGAGGTTGGTATGCTCCACCTCTACATTTGAATAAACACATGTGATTACCCTTGGGACCCTACTTTTGTGACCTTCCTAACTAGCCATCAGAATAACATGCTGCTTCAAAAAGGGAAATATTTTTTTCTGGGAGGGGTTAAGTGATGACTGCCAAGATCAAGGGACAGATTTCTTAGAGAGACTGTCTTTGCTTAGTTGACATCACAGAAAATTGCAGATACCTTTAGTATTTCTACTTAGATTAAGTTGAAATTCCACATTCATGTTCTCCTAGGTGCCCCTAAATACCCCAGAAGAACATGTTGCTACAAAAAGGAAAGGGTGGTTTTCAGGGATTGTTTTAAGTGATGATTGCCAAAATTCAGGGTGCCATTAATAGTGACAAACCCATTTGACAATATAAATGCATTGCTAGGGACACCTATGGGTGGGAAACGAGATGGTATCTAAGTATTGGTGTTTCATAGCACAGAAAGGTCACTGTATCATTGAAGCTTCAAATTGCTGCAATAACACGACATGTGAAATGGCAGGATGTTAGACACAACTGTAAGTGTATTTTCTGTGCTGCAAATTCAGAGTTGTACTAAAAGTTTCTGGAATTGGTGATAACATTCGCAAATTTGAAAATGAGTGGTGGGCCAGTCTATGCAGGCTCTGCTAGCTGTCCTTTTGAGGGAATTGGTGGTGACAAGCTGAGCTGGGAAAGCAAGAGGATAGAGCCAGGGTAACTACCGTGAGTGAGTTGAGCTCCATCTTGGTGTTCTGAATTGCTTCAACTATATATTCTAACTAAAGTTGAGGACTTGAATGGAGCATAGTGGGTCCTGGTAGGGTACTTTGCTCCATGTCATGCCAGCACCACAGCATCCAAAATCACTCAAGCTGCCACATCTGTTGCACCCCAAAATAGATACCAGTCAGTCATTATATTTACTGGGATCCCTTCCTTTGGTGGGTTCCACCACACTGCTTTGACAATTTTTATATTTTATTTATTTAAACATTTGGTAACCGGAAAGGCACACTGAGCCAAGGCTCATTTCCAGGTGCAACCAGGGAAGGGAACAAGGGAAGAGATAAACAATACAGAAGAGTAAATAGTTCAAGGAAATCAAAGACAAATGCAGCATTTACATAATATAAACAGAATGCAATATTTCCAGCATTTTGAAGTAACAAATCAAAGGAACAAAGTTGTCGACATTCAACACAGTGACAGAAATTTGACATCAGTGATCATGCCTGGCAAATCTATCAGTTGACCACCACAGTGCTACATGCACCGAGGCACATTTAGACACTTGGTGGGGGCTTTTCCCCTGCAATCCCATATGGGGGCTCTGCCCCACACTCCCAAACTTATATATGATCAACTCTATGGCCGGGGCTTTACTGGGAAAAGTGGCCAACACCTGGGAGTCACTGTATCCGTGCAAGCTGGCTCAACAACCCATTCGACACTATGGATGTCAAACAGGTTGCTGTTGCTGTGTTGGTTTTGCTGTTTGGTTTCACTGAAATAGCAGTACACCCCTTAGGTGTCTATCAAAATGTTATCTTTGCTGGTCCAGGCTTTCACTTGAAATCAATAGATATCTGCCAGAGTGTCCAAGATGGCTATGAGAGCTACAATAAATACCTACATTTCAGCTTTTTGAGATTGTAAAAAAAAATAACCTGTTGTACTCTGATACATATACAGTATGCGAGTTATATCTAACCAGGAAGTATAATATAAGTTCATATTTATACTATTTTTATTTTGCAAAAAGTGAACTACCTGGAACTATGTAGAAAAAAATTAGACATTTACAGAAAATGACATATGTGGATCTCAGAAACTGCACAATCTGCCATCACAAAACTTTCTACAGATCAAGACCTTGACTCCTAGACAACACAAGCAACACTTCAGCTGATTTCATCAAATATATTAATGTGCAAAGTTAGGGATCGAACACTGAACACCTACTCAACCTAACTACAGTGGTACTACATTTCCCTATAATGTATATTTATACAAGTGTGGATCTGGATTGGCCAAGATAAAACTACTATGACCAACTTGCATGATGACAGCAGTACTATACATAAGGTATCTATAGTATATTACTTATAATGGATTTTGATAGTTATTAATATAATAAATACATCAGGTTTTAATGTGGCATCATTAATTGAAGGTTGCTAAGTGCATTTTGGCTTTTATGACTTATTTTCATGTCCTTAGAATTCTTATGAATATGAATATTCATAAGCTAGGACCATAGCAAATGCATCTGTAACTTACAGAGACAGACAGCAGAGTGTAAATGTCCTTACTTTTTCACAATGTCTATAAGTACATTTTAAAATATTGATTGGTTCTTACATAAGTTTACTGGTTGCCCATTCTGGTGTACAGGACATAGTAACAAAAATTAAAATGGTGGTATTTACTTTCTCTAATACATTGCTACATAAAAGGTGCCATGCTGGGAGGGCAGGAGACCTGCATCACAGTAAAATAAGCTGAACTGTTACAATTGTGAGTACAAATGGTAGAACAATAAGTTAATAAATAATTTTATGGTGTTTTATATTTTAATTTGCAGGCTGAACATACTTTATAATACTGTAGACAGTGGCTGAGCAACAAGCTGTCTTCTTATTAATTAACGACACACAGAACCGAGATTAAATGGGATCCTTCTCATATGGTAAAATGTCAGTACTTGAAATAAATCTATGACACTGTGAACTAAACTAATTACTAATTATGATTTGTAGAACTGAGATTAAATGGGATCCTTTTCTTGTGGAAATATGTAAGAAATTTAAAATAGTGTTAGCCAAACAGCTCCTCAGGCTGTTAGCTTTCCCAATGTACTGTGGCTGTACCTAAGGAATCGAAGCAACAGTTTTCTGAGTTTCTTGCAGATGTATTATATTAAACAAAGTTAGAAAATGCACCTGAAGAAGCAGTATAACTCCCCGCACACACACACACACACACACACACACACACACATTTCAGAACTCGTTTTTATTTTGTGTCTCTGCAGGATTCTTCTGTGTTTTCAAAGTAGAGGTTGTCCAGTCAGCTGCCCATACATTTTCCTAGTTACTTGTTTAGAAACATAGAAACATAGAAACATAGACTTTGGCGGCAGATAAGGACCGCTAGGCCCATCTAGTCTGCCCATTTCCTACCTACAGGATAGGCCGCAGATCCTAGCTAACCAACAGCCTATTTCTTCCTACCTCCCACAAGAATTGCCTTATGTCTGTCCCATGCATTCTTGAATTCTCCCACAGTTTTAGACCCACAACCTCCTCAGGAAGGCTGTTCCATGCATCCACTACCCTCTGTGAAATAATACTTCCTCACATTGCCCCTGAACCGCCCTCCTTCTATCTTTAAATTGTGTCCCTTGTTCTTGCAAGTCTCTTTTTCTGAAAGATGCTACCCTCTTGGACTTTGTTTATTCCACTAAGGTACTTAAAGTTTCTATCATGTCCCCTCTCCTTCTTTCCTCAAGGGTATACATATTAAGCTCCTTTAGTCTCCTCATACAGCTTCTCTTGCAGACCCTGTACCATTTTAGTTGCCCTCCTCTGGACTTCCTCTATCCTGTCTATGTCCTTGCGGAGATGGGGTCTCCAGAACTGGACACAGTACTCCTGATAGGGTCTCACCAACTGTCTGTACAGAGGGATAACAACTTCCTGTTTTCTGCTGATGATGCCTCTCCTATACATCCCAGTATACCCCCAGCCCTCCCTACTGCCTTCTCACATTGCTTGCTAACCTTAAGGTCATCTGATATGATTACCCCTAGGTCCCTTTCCTTTTTGTTGTTGTTACTACCTCCCACCCATTGTGTATTCTTCCCCTGGGTTCTTGTTTCCCAGGTGCATTATTGCACTTCTTTGCATTGAATCCTAGCTGCCATACTTCTGACCATTCCTCCAACCTTGCCAAGTCCCTTTTCATCCTTTCCACGCCTCCTTGTGTATCAACCCTGTTGCAGATCTTTGTGTCATCTGCAAAAGGCATACTTTTCCTTCTAGTCTCTCTGCAATGTCACTGATGAAGACATTAAAAGGACTGGACCCAATACTGAACCTCATGTACCCCACTAGTAACCCCCTTTCTTCAGAGTGGACTCATTTACAATTACCTTCGGTGTCCTGTTGTCCAGCCAATGTTTTACCAGGCTACCACCCTGGGTCCCACTCCCAGGCTGGTTAATTTGACTATTAATCTTTTGTGGGACTGTGTCAAATGCCTTGCTAAAGTCTAGGTAGGCCATGTCCACAGCCCTCCTGGTCTACTACTTTGGTTACCCAGTCAAAAAATCTATTTGATTCATCTGACGTGACCTTCCACTGTGAACCCATGCTGCCTTGGGTCCTGTGCTCCACTGGCCTCTAGGTACTCGACTATTCTTTCCTTCAGAAGTGACTCCATTACTTTCCCTATCACAGAGGTCAGACTGACAGGTCTGTAGTTTCCTGCCTCTGTCTTGGACCCACTTTTGTGAAGGGAATCACATCTGCCTTCCTCCAGTCCTCAGGTACCACACCATCCTCTCATGATTTATTAAAAGAGTAGCCAGTGGTTTCACTAGTTCCTCCCTTAATTCTTTTAGAATTCTGGGTGAATTCCATCAAGACCCATTGCTTTGTCCACCTTCAGTTTTAGGAGTTCTTGCAGAACCCTTTCTTCTGTGAAAGGACTGGGATCGACCCCTATCAAGAATGCTTCTATTAATTGGATTAGGCACTTCCCCTCCTCTTTTGTGAATACTGAGCAGAAATATTCATTCAGTATTTCTGCTTTTCACTGCCCCTCTGCCCACCCACCATTCATTCTATTCAGCCTCACTATCCCTCCCTTTGTCTTTCTACACTGCTGATGTACCTATAAAAGGTTTTATCCCTTCTTAACTGAGTTGGCTATCATTTCCTCAGTTTGGGCCTTTGCTATTCTGACTTCCTCCTGCTTCCTTCTGCCTTAACTGGTACAGCTGTCTGTCCTGCTCCTTCTGTGTTTCCTTATACTTCCAGAATGCTATCTTTTCTTCCTGACTTTCACAGCCACCTCTTTTGAGAACCATAGTGGCTTTTTCTTTCGTTTGATTTGTTTGTTTGCTTCACACAAGGCTTGTTGCCTCTGTGATGGCAGTTTTGATAATTCCCCATTGTTGCTCCACACCTCTTTCTAGCCTGTTTGCTAGTGCTTTTCTGAGGCACTCTCCCATCTTGCCAAAGTCAGCCCTCCTAAAGTTCAGTACCCTCACTTTTGTATGGCTTGACTCTGTAGCTGAGTTTAACATGAACCACACTGTTTGATGGTCACTTGTCCCCAGATGGCAACCCACTTCTAGATCTGAGATCCTCTCACTGCCCCGTTTGAGAGCACGAGGTCTAAGATTGCTCCCTCATGAGTGGGTTCTGAAACTAGCTGTCTAATGCCTGCCACCTGTAGGGCATCAAGAATGGCCCTGCTCTTGGATGTGGCTGAGCAAATGTGCTCCAGTTAACATCTGGCATATCCAGGTCTCCCATCAACAGTATCTCCCTTTCTCTGCCATTCTAAGAATGCCTTCTATCATATCCTTGTCCATTCCTTCCCCCTGACATGGGGTCTGTACCTAACCCTGTGCGGATTGTGGTGCCCTTTCCAGTCTCCAAGGTGACCCACAGTGCCTCCTCTCCTCCCTGTTTACTCTTTTGTTCAGTTGCTTTTATCTCTTCCTTTACATAGAGAGCTACTCCTCCTCCTCTTCTCCTTGCCTGTCTCTCCTGTAGGTTATGTACCCTGGTATGTTAACATCCCAGTCATGGTTCTCTGTGTACCATGTTTCTGTGACTCTACGATATCAGGCATCCCTCTTCCATTAAGGCCATCAGCTCAGGGAGCTTGTTGCCCCAGACTACAGGCATTGGTACTCATTAGCCTCCATTTCCTGATGGCCTTACTCCCTTTGCCCCATCCCTGTCCTTCTTGCCTTTGTCACTTTCTCCGTTTACCTGCCCTTCTCCTACGACACCTCTATGTTGGTGTTTGCCACTTACCCGTGATTATTTGGGGGCTGAGGATTTTCCTGCTCCTTTCCAGTGCCTCCCCTTGGCTAGTTTAAAAGTTTGCCAAGGAAGCATTTAAACTATCACCTAGGATCCTGGTTCCCTCCCGGACAAATGCAGCCCATCATGCCAGTATAGGCTTGCATTACTCCAGGTGGACCCCAGTCCCCAATGAAGCCAAATCCCTGAGCTCCACACCAGTTTTTCAACCATTGATTGAATCCATGTTGTGGAACACCCTAGCCTGTCCTATGCCATAGATGGGTAGCACCTCCAGAAGGTTACCATGCGTGCTACTTGACTAAGGCCCTCCCAATTCCACAAACTCTTCCTGCACTTTTCTAATCCCTTTCTTAGACAGATCATTTGTCCCTAGGTGGACAATGACATCCAGCTCCCTCCCTGTGCAGCTGCTCAGGCAATCCTGAGGATTCGCCCCTGTCCCCTCCAAGCCATGGCGCCAGGCAGGCACCTTACCTCCCTCCCCCTTCCTCCCCAGTTCTACCTTCCTAACAATGGAGTCCCCACCAGGAGTTGTTTCATTCCCTGCAGGGTCCCCTGCCACCCTTCTGTGGGTCTCCTTGTGGAGGTTCCCAGCATCCTCCTTGGTCTCCACTGTGGATGCCTCCATAGAAGGAACCACACTTTGCCAGAATGGCATAGGAATTGTGGAGAGGTACAGAGAGGGATGTGCCTCTGCTCCACCACCCTCACCCTCCCTGAGCCCACTGTGGTCCAACTGCTCCTCTTTCTTGGCAACCTCTGAGGCAATGGCAGTGGCACTGGTGGTCCTGGATGGAAGAGGAGGTCCCACAAATCCTGGCCAACTCAGCCTGGAGATGAGCAACCTCCTCCCTCAGCCCAGAGAGGTGCCTGCAGATGGGACAACACAGCATCCTCCAGAACATCTCCCGGAAGACTGCTGCTCCACAGCCACTGCACTGCCACCACTCCAATCATGTCTTATTTCTGGCCCCTTAACTGTTTGCAATCCTTACTCTTTCCTCTGTTTTTGTTTTCTCTCTCTCCTTACTTTCTGCCTGTGTGCCTTTAAGCTCCTGATTGTCCTGTTCTGAGACAAGAATATCCTATATTTCGCAGTAGACCACTTACTTGCTCAGAGGCAGACCTCCAGCAGCTGGGGGGGGCCGGAGAGCTACTCTTGCCCTTCTAGGATGGTGGGTCCTTGGTGGTTCTGTGATCACTCCTTCCTGCCCCTAAACAGGAAGTTCCTGTTGTCAGTCAAATCCTGTGCCTATAAAATAGAACTAGCTTTGGGTGGGGGAAGGAGGGCAATATAGTCCCAGCAGAGAAGTTCAGTCACACAGCAGTCCTTTCTCCTGGTGTCTTCTGCCAAGTTATTGTACTCCAGAAGCAAATGATTTGATACCTTTTAATGGACCAACATAGATGTAACAACAAGAACAAAGTGCTCTAGCTTTTGGACCAACCAGTCCTTCTTCAGAAGCTCATGGCAGTTGTTTAGAAAGTACTCTTATTCCTGCTTGCCCTGCATACATGCTTGTGTCATCAATTCAATTTAATTATATTAAAGGCATAAACCTGTGGTGACAGTAGCCTATGTTCATGCATATCCTGATCAAACATATGCCAGACCCAGTACAGATATATTGTCATTAGATAATTGATTAAATTACATCAGGTAAAGCAATTACATACATCCACTGCCTGCATGCTTTAATCCCCTCCATAGAGGTATATACTCCCACAATCACTGACAAAGCTCCATTAAAAGACAAATCTAAATTTTATATGTGAATCAATGCTGGCCAGCTCAAGCATGAGTACAGATATTCAAATCTGCTACCTGCTCGCAAACAAAACTGGAAACATCACACACACACACACACACACACACACACACACACACACACACTCACACTAGACTCCTGACACACACACCATATGCCAAAGAAAGCACCCTGCCAGCATGCCAATGATGGTACTCCTGAAACATTGGTATAAATATTGCAAAGTTATCATCTTTCATCTGCTTCCTCCCTTCTTCCCTCCATACCTCCCTCCCCACCAAGACCACCACCCAGTTGCTAACAGATTGCACAGAGATTTCAAATTGCAATTTTTTAAATAAAATTAATTACAGTTTCTATGAAGTACATTTCCTGCTGCCATAACCATTGATTGCTCTCTGCAAACACCAGAAGAAATGCATGTAGCGTTTCTCTGCTCCAGATTCCACAACTGCCAGTCTGCCCTGCTTAAGTTTCAATATATTAAAAATAGGTAATTACTACAAACATGGGCAGTGAACAGAAAAGAGGCCAAATAAAACAGGACTTGATCTGTGATGCAGCACAGTCACACTTGGCTTTCCAGAATGAATGAAGCATCTTTCTGGTTCAAATTGCACCACTGCCAGGTTACTCCTGCCCTTGCTTCAATTTTTTTTAACAGGCAATTGTGATAAAGAATAAAAAGACACTGAACACAAATGTGCACATAAAGTGTATTTATTAAAATATTTAATTCATAGTAAAGGAAACAAGTCACAAAAATGGCAGAAACTGAAATAAACAGGGATAAAAGGAAATTACATAGTGACAACTACAGATGTAGGTGGAGAAGCTATTAAGCCATATTTCAAGGTATTTAACAAAATCTGTCTCTGTTTTAACTGGTAATTTTTATTTTTTAATATGAAATCTCATTTTATATGAGTAATAAGACAGACCGGGTGTGGGTTGTGCTGAGTTTACCACACATACCGGGGTTGAAGGCACACCACCTTTGTGTCATCCCTCATAATGCCCCTGGACGTGCAGTAGACCCAGCATAAACCACACCCAGTCATGTCTTGTTGCTTATGCAGCTGTCTCTGGTGCACTGGAACCCTATGGCACAGTAAAAGCTATAAACAACATCAGTTGTCAGAGGTGTACTCTGACTCTATGAAAGAGCTGATTTAATAAGTCTAAGTTTATTGGCAGGAAGACTCCATTGAGTATGTTCATTTCAAGGAGGTCTTGTAAATAAATATGTTTTAAGTTTCAGTTTAGCTCAGGAGCTGTATTTGTACTGACTTCCAATTGCACCTCTTCAGTTCTAATCTGTGAAAAAGCAAGGAATGTGAAAGGTTTGGGGAGTAGGATGGAAAGGTTTGGGGAGTAGGATGGGGAAAAGAACATTTTTCTTGAGTTGTAAACTAAATGCACATTGCATGGATGTCTTGTCTCAAGGTGACAGATTTCATGATGTTCAGTGTGGTTGATTTAACTTATTTGTGTTCATTGTCAGACTTGTTAGTAGCATTGAACTTTTCCCCACATTTGCAGGAGCTGTATCAGTCAGGCCAGTCAGGCCAGAGGAGTCTCTGTGGTCTGAGTTAGTTGTTCAGTCTGTGGGGTTGTAAGGGAGCTGTGGCAGCTAAAGCACTCTATCTTCATGAATGAAAGGTGGAGCCAGGATATTGTATTTGGTGCCAATGCATCCCAATCTGGTTATCTGACCAAGGCAAGCTGCAGCAGGGCAAATATCTCAAAGCTGAATAATTCCCACATTCTGTGGGAGCTGCATCAGTCAGCCTGGACCCCTATAGATGGAAACAATCTTCTCAGGCTGTGGGTCTTGGAGGAATTGGGAAAAGGACCTCCCTCTCCCATCAGCCAAGGCCAGCACTGGAATTTGAATTGGTGCCACTGACTGCAACCAGTTCTTGTCACCTGACCAGGGAAGCCAGTGGGCTGCAGGAAAAGACACAAAGCAATGCTGTGAACTTTCTCTAGCATTTGGAGGTTACTGTATTTGTTGGCAATGTTAAAGTGTCCCATGTGAGGCACATACTTGTGCTAGAGAGATTAAAATTCTCCTTGATACTGAGACATCTAGAAAGACACTATCCAATAGTACACAATGTGGTTGCTTAGCAACTATATACAGTGGCAGATAACCTGTTTAATTGATTACTAGATTGCAATTTTTAAATGTGAACTAGATCTATGGCTGATCATGGTGATATAGAGCCTGACTACCATTAGGATTTATTTTATGCATTTATCACAATCTCTATTTTATTAATGCAGAATCTAGCTGTTTTCAAATGGGTTCATGATTTTTATCTACCCTGGTATCTAGTGGCACCTCCAGCTTCTGATCACCATCCCATTATTTTATGTCTTTCCCTACTGTCTAGTGGCACCCAACCCTCTGATCACCATCTCTGTCTGAAATAAAGAAAACTATCCCGTAATGTTTTTTAACCTGCAAAAAGAAAATGGTCCCTCATCAGCTGACCCTCCACTTCCAACTCCCACTCAGCACCCACCACTGCACAGCCCCCAGTGCACTCCCAAAAACACTCACTCAGCTGAACAGATCACAGGGCAAGACCCACTCTTTGATTGAAGACACATCTTGCTGCTGAAACTGCCAACTGCAAGATGAGAAACTAAGGTAAGTGTGGTTCAATGTATTTCAATGGGATTTTCAACTTAATGCATAACCTTGCCATTTTGCATATTTTGAGCCCAAATTTTCATCATTGCTTTTTTGGGACTCCACCTCATGAACAATGGTGGTGGAATTATGCAAATATGTCCCAAAAGGTGATTTTGCAGTTACTTGATGAAATCACCTTTTGGGTGGGGTTTGAAACATTTTCACCACTCTTGTTCATGGGGTAAGATAAGAGAGGTGTTGAAAATTTGGACTTAAAATATAAAAATGCAAAGTTATGTACATACAGTACATTGAAATTTTACTACGCCTCTCATAATTTTGATAATTTTAAATATGCTGATCCCAAATTTTCAACATGGCCATTTTTACCCACCTCATGAACATGACAGCTGCCATCCTTCAAATCCTTGCCAAAATGTAATTTCGCACCTGTGGCATGAACTGATGTTTCCATGCGGCAAAATGATGTTTCAGCAAGGATTTGAAAGTTTTCACTACTGGGTTCATAAGGTGTGGTAATAAGAAGGCTATGCTGATGATTTGGTCTACAAATATGTTAAAATGCCCAGGTTATAAGTGAACATTGCAGTACTTTAACGTTCACATATAACTTCACTAATTTTCACTTTTTGACTCTAAACTTTCAACATAGCCATTTTCACTTCACCTCATAAACTTGACATGTATAATTTTTAAATCCTGGATGAGTTGTGCTTTCACACTTTAGTGTGAAATGACATTCGACCAGTATACTATACATGGTACATGTTGTGTTTATAAGGCAAATCATAAAACAAATATCTTTAAAATTTGGGGTCAAAATTGAAGAAACAATACATAATTGTTAAACTTTGTGTGTAGTGCCACCCTTGACTGCAACTGGTATGCTTTGTGATCCTGTGCTGTTGAGCAGAATTCAAGGGTGAGCTCAGTGACCCAACTGGATGGGGTGAGGGTGGGGGATGGTGCTGTTGTGCAACCCCCAACCAGGGAGCAAAGGTTCAGGATATTGTCTGAATCAGCCTGAGTAACAAACAGTGAAGGCAACTGTACTCTTGGCACACTGCACCTCTCCCTCCTTGAGTGTCAGAGGGCCCTGAACATTGGCTGACAGATGCACTCTTTGCCTTGTGCATGTGTGGCTGTGGCTACATGAAGTGCAGGGACCATGGGGCTCTGCACTTCCACAGCCCACCAGACAACCTCATGAATTCTTCATATCTGTCATTGCACTGAACTGCAGGGCCCCCAATTTACAGTCCCTGTACTTCTTTAGGTGACAGGACCTGCATGAATGAGGATACACTTCACTACCTGAAAAGAAGGAAATTATTACAAAAAAACTTTTTAATTCACCAGTTAGGGTAACTCAATGCCATAAAAGTGGGGAAATGTGGTGTTAGGTTCCAACCCTAATGCCCCACCCCACCCAAAGCAGCAAAAGAAAAAAAAATTGTGTTTGGGTCTCCAGAGTCTTGCTGAATCAGTGGTGGAGGTGTTATTAACCCTAATGCTCCCAGGTCCCTCCAGCCCCTAGCCTCCAATCCAAAGCACAAGGCACAGCTCCAAACCACTGCCTCATAATGATACACCTCTTCAAAGGTAGAGAGTATGTCTCACCACAGGTTGCTGACACAATTTGTTGTACCTTTCTTTATGAGGGCCCTGTGGGCCCGTATAAAGAAAGAAGACCAAGTGGCACATTGTTTGGTCATGGAATGGGTGGGCATTAGGGTTGACAACCCCAAGGAAGACCCCACCACTGATTCACCAAGATTCTAGAAATCTAAAACCCTAATGTTTTTCTTTGGGAGGGAGCTGATGTATCTTTGCTGTGGCACTGCAAGGACTTGCATCAGGAGGAGAGCAGCAATCTTCTTTAAAATTGCACTTGTGGCACAGTTTGACACAAGTTGTCACATCGTCAAACTCTCTGCTGCAAGTCCTTTGCAGTGAATGCATCTGTTTTTAAAATTGGGCCCAAGGTGTTATGAGTTTGAACCCTATCACACCACCCCACCCTACAAGCAACAAAGAAAAAGACATGGTTTTGGCTGCCCTGACTTTTCTCAAATCAGGCCTGGGGTCTTTGGGCTTATCAACCATAACACTCACCCCATTCTCATATAGTCTACACATCTCAGCTTATTTGCTGATGAAATGGGGCAGTATTAGGTTGATAATCCCAGGAAGACCCCAGGCATGATTTGTGAAGTGTCAAGACAGTCTAAACCAGAATGTTTTTTCATCTTGCTGCTTGCCGGGTGGGGTGGGTGTTAGCATTGGAAAACCTAACATCACATTTCCCTACTTGGGTCAGCTTAATCTGAACCCTAACTGGTGTATTAATGCAGTTTTTGGAAAGAATATAGATGTATGTGTGTTGTGTGTGTGTGTGTGTGTGTGTGTGTGTGTGTATAAGAAATATGCAGTGGAGATGAGTGACATAAATGATTTATATGTGCAAGAGCAGTTTGACCTCAGGTAACCTCATGATTGGCCTAACCAAAAGTGAGATGTCCAAGCAACTTGAAGTGATGGGGAAGGAAAAGATCGTTTTGGTTTGCAATAGAGTTTTTGGCTTACTATTTATTTATTTATTTATTTATTTAGCGTTTTACCAGGAAAGGCATACTGAGCAGTTTACTGCTCGATCCAGATGTGTCCTGGGCAGGGGGAACATAGGTAGACAGTTGAAGACAGTATAAACAAGTCAATACATAGTGGGAGAACACTAACATTTGGTCCTGATTACTAGACAGTAGTGGGTTGAGAGAATCAGTGGTAGCCACAATTAATACAGCATGAGTACAATAAATTCATAGTGCAGGCCACTAGTAAAATTGGACCATACGAAACAGTATAGAACAAGAGAGACAATAGTTAGGCACCGATTAAGTGCAGTCACTAAGTGCAGACATACACTGATATTCTACTTAGAGACTGGGAAATGCCTAGACACAAGCACAGGTAGGGGCAAAATGAGCTTGGAGCATGGAGTTAAGGTCTGAGAGGGTGGAGTAATGATGAGCGTTAGCTGGGAAGGAGTTCCAAAATGTGGGAATCGGTAGCTGAATGCTAACTGAGCAATTGTAGTAGACCAGTATGGGACAGCTAGGGACTGAGAGTCTGAGTTTCTGAGAGAACATGCTTGGGTGCTGGGGTTGGTTATGGCATCGGTGAGGTAGGAGGAGGCGCTGTGACCAATACTTGGCGGGATCTTGGCACAGTGGATCAGTCTGCGATTGTCAAGAGAAGTGAGGTTCATTGATTGATATAGGGCACAGTGGTTTGTGGAGTAGGGACAGTTCAGGCGAAACAACAGAAAGAGTGGAACAGAGGTCCAGCCTGGCTAATGTGGTCTTGGGGCTGGTGCCATAGACTACATCCTCATAGTCGAGGAGGGGAGGATCATTTTCTTCACAATGTCCATCCTGGCTGGAAGGGGATGCAGTCACAATTCCGTAGAGTGCACCCAAGCCTAGCATGCAGCTTCTGAGCAAGGAGTCAATATGCGAGGAAAGCTGAGATGCAGGTCAAGCCAGACATCAAGGTATCTGAAGGAGGAGGAGCAGGACTCAGGGAACCCTTTCAGGGTGTGGAATAATCTGGGAAGGGAGCCTAGAAATTTTCTCCCTCATGCCAAGGTTAGTGAGACTGTTTTATTGGCATTGAGGAGGAGGTGATTTGAGCGGAGCCAGTGCTGAACTGAGATAAAATCTTGCTGCAGTCTGGTCTAACCTCAGAGGTCGAGGGGCCTGATGCATACAGCACAGTGTCATCTGCGTACATGTGGATGGAGGTGCATGGGCAGGCAGAGGGTAGGTCATTCAGGAAGACTGAGAACAGGAGGGGCCTAGGACAGAGCCTTGCGGTACTCCTGAGGTGATTGGGAGGGTGCAGAGGTGGAAGAACTGATGCAGACAGCTTGGGATCTGCCAGTGAGGTGAGTGGAACCAAGATGTGGCCCAGTTGGATAGACCAGCATTGGCAAGTTTGGTCAGGAGGAAAGAGTGTGTCACTGTATCGAATGCCTTAGCCACGTCGATAAAGATGGCAGCTGTGATGTGGCCAGCATCCATCCTTGTGAGGATGGAATCGGTAATCCTGAGAAGGGAGGTAGTGGTGGAGTGGATTTCCTGAAACCAGACTGGTAGGGGAGAAAAGGAGGAGAATTCAGAAAGGTGGATAGGTGAGAAAGAACTTGACGCCTCCTGTAGTTTGGCCAGGGTTGGTAGGAGGAGATGGGACGATAGTTGTTTGGGTTTGAGGCATCACCACACTTGGGAAGTGGGATTATGATGGCATGTTTCCACTCAGAGGGACTTCAGCTAGGAAGAAGGATAAGTTAAAAGCGAGGCCAGGGTTTTGCTATGGCAGGGGCTGACAGGTGTAGCATTTTGGAGTCCAACCCTGTGGGACATTTGCCTTATCTCGAGTTAAGGCAACCAGTGCATTGTATACCTCATCAGGGTGACTTTCAGGAAGGAGATGGACTGAGCTGCAGGTGTGCCACAAGATGGGGTGATGGGGAGGTGTGCTGAGCAGGGTGGGGGTGGACAGGGAAGTTGCATGGCTGGTTGAGAAGATAGTGTTAAATAAAGTGGCCACTGCTGGGGGTCAGTGATGGAGAGTCTGCCAACCTGCAGGGAAGGGTGGAGGGCTGCAATGGAGGGCAGAGAAGCGATTTGACCACATTCCAGAATCTTGATGGGAGGAGGAATCAATGCTACGTATGAAATAGTTGGCTTTTTGCTTGGCATATTCTTTTAGTACTAGTATTGCAAAGCACAAGTAAGTCTGGAGGTCGGCCTGAGAATTGGAGATCTTAAAGGTTTTCCAGGCCTTGTCTTGGATTCGGAGGTGGGCTAGGATTTCGAGAGATCCATGTGAGGTGAGCACTCGGACTCTGGTACATCTGAGGGGGCGACGTTTACAGATGGCAATGAACGTGGACTTAAAGAATGACAGTGCCTCATCTATGGAGATGAATTGACTAATGTGCAACCAGTCAGAATTGCCCAAATCATTTAATAATGAGTGGAGGTCCAGAGATTTGTAGGATCTGGTTATTATGATTCTGGGTGTGGGAGCTTTAGGTTTGTGAATTTTCGTATGGAGTAAATTCCGTGGTGGTCACTAAGGGCATCCGGAAGGAGACCTGAGGCTAAGATCCTGTGCAGGTGTGATGTGAGGGACCAATCTAGAAGTGTGTGGTTCTGTGTTTTGGTTTAACTGAGTGGGTTTGGATATTAGTTGAGTTAGGATTGGGCTGTCACCTTGTCTCGAAATTTGGAATGAGACTCAGTGAGCCAGTTCAGGTTAAAATCCCATAGAATGTGGATCTCACCATCTGCTGCCAGGGAGTTTAAGGAACCCAGGTAGTTCAGTATGGCAGGTGTGTTGGTGTCTGGGCGCAGTATGCACCTGCTATGCAAATTGAAATTGAGTGGGGATGGTGAGTTTTACCATTAAGGCATTAATGGACTCTGAAGGTAGGATAGGAATCACAGAAAACTGAATGGTGGAGGCGACGTACATAGCAATGCCACCTTCTTTCTTGCCCATATGGTCATGCCGGAGAAGTGTGCAGCCTGGTATAGCAAATTCTGTATTAGTGCTGTGGTTTTAGCCAGGTTTTGGAGATAATCAGTATGTCTGAGCTAAGGGACAGGGCGAGGGCTTAAAGCAAGGTTATTTTGCAAGAGGCTACAAATATTTATATGAATCAGTTTAAGGCCTGTGGGAGTTGGAGTGGAACGGAATGATTTGGGGTGTGGTGGTGGGTAGGTCCGGGTTAAGCTCAATACCTGCAAGGAGAAGTAGCAGGGTGACCAGGAGTTTGGTGTGATGAGCCACCCACTGAAGCTTTCTAGAGGTGGTATGAGGTATGGCTATGGAAGCTTTTGTTCTCTGAGTGTGTGGCAGAAGGACTAGGAGACTGGTACAGAAGGTAGATGGGATTTGCCCAGGGCTGGTAGATAGTGTATGGTAGAAGTGGCCATGGTGCAAATCAGCTATGATAGTAGAGTAGGAATGTTTGTTTCAGCCTGTCACATGGTATGATACAGGCAGGCAGGCTAGGTACTTAGACGGTGGGAGGGACACCCAGGGATGAGGGTAAAGAAGGTTATTAGACACATTTGAGACATAATGGAGAGGCTGCAGAGTGAGGGTTAGGATGGTGTTGTATTGCTAGGAGTTTAGTGTAGTGGCCACTAGTGGATACCTGGTATAGTCTGCAAATGGAAAGTTAGCTGATTGGTTAAAAACAGCATGTGATTTTTGCCTATATAGGTGAGAGTTTGCCAAGGGTGGTGGTGAGGCGGTGGGAAACTGACATGAAGCTCTCAGCGGGCTTTGCTTTTTGAGCTGCTGCTGGACGAGCTGTACTCTGTTTGCTGGTGTGTCGCTGGGGGGGTCCACACTCTGGTTCTTGGGAGGGCTTCCACACTGCCCTCACAACCTCTGAGATCTGCCCAAAGCTGTTTGCTGCATGTGTCAGTTGGGGGGGTCCACACTCCAGTTCTGGGAGGGTTTCCACACTGCCCTCACAACCTCTGAGATCTGCCCAAACTCTTTGCTGCGTGTGTCAGTTGGGGGGGGTCTGCACTCTGGTTCTGGGAGGGCTTCACACTGCCCTCATGACCTCTGAGATCTGCCAAGCTGTTTGCTGTGTATGTCGGTTGGGGTGTCCACACTCTGGTTCTGGGGAGGGCTTCCACACTGCCCTCATTACCTCCGAGATCTGCCTGAAGCTGTTTGCTGTGTGTGTCATTTGGGGAAGTCAAACTCCAATTCTGGGAGAGCTACACTGCCCTCACAACCTCTGAGATCTGCCTAGGCTGTTTGCTGCATGTGACGGTTGAGGGGGGCCTAAACCGGTTCCGATTCTGGGAAGGGTTCCACACTGCCCCTCATGACCTCCAAGATCTGCCCTGTGTGTGCACTGTATACTTTGTGCTTTTCTGCATTACTTCATCAGTAATGCAGCAGCACCTTATAGCCTGATAGTGTGCAGGTTTTTGCATTTCTGTCAAGTGTATGAAGTCAAACTGCTCAAGTGCAGAAAAATCACTTATTTCATAAGGTCCACACATTCCATTTATGCAACAGGGATGGATTTATTTTTGCTTTTAAGTTGAATTTTAAATGTGGCACTGTTTCTTATAATTAGACTTATAAATGATTTTCTTATGATTCAGCAAGTGTTGCTGCACACTGCAGAAGATGTTTTAGGTACACTATTGCAGTTACTAGGTATGCAACGTTCCTATGTTCATGGTACACATTTTGATTTGCTTTGATTTGCGAGTGGGCAGCCCGGAGGTTTTGAAAAAACATTGCAGTTCTGTTTCTTGCTTAGCAAGAGCATTAGAGTGCTGATATATTTTATTGTGAGTGCTTTTTATTTTGAATAGTTTTGTTTAATTATCTGTTTGATCCTGTGTTCAGTTCATTAAATTGTTTGGGTGATCCTGGCAGCATTTGATGGTCTACATAAGTGAACAGGATAGTGACAATGTGAGCACTGTGACTTGCACTGAGCAGCAGGGGAATCATATTAAAACAGATTCTTTCTGAAAAAAATAAGGTTGTCTGCAAATGAAGATTGGGTACCATCTACAGTTAATTGAAAGACTGACTGTCATATTGTTTTTTTTTTTTGTGTGCAAGTGAGTGAGCACGTAATCTAGCAGGCAGGCAGGCAGGCAGCTGTGGACATAGTGGATTGGAGTATGAAATGTTAAAGAAGAGAGGTAAAAGTCATGAATAAAATGTAAAATGTTATGATAAAATGTAGCAGGCTGATGTGGTTAAAGGAAAGGTACAGTGCAGTGCAGTAAGCTGGCACTCAAGAAATGCTATTGGCTAGGGGTAGGAAAGGGCAGGAGGCTCTGTGTGAAACTAGGTATCAGGGAAACAAGAGTCGGCAGGAAAGGGGATGATTAGTAGAGGGTGTAATAAATCTAAGGTTGCACAATTTATTACACACCAGTGAAAATAAATGGATTTATTACGTACCCCCTTATGGATCCACACCTACTGCATATATATATATATATATATTTAGCCATAATATCTTCCCTTCCCTTTTGAAGCACTGCAGTATTCTTTTTTTTTTTTAAAGTTTTTATCCACTGCTTTTTATAGAGCTGGCAGGTGGGCTCCAGTCCCTCCTTGGGGGACAGCATCCATCCAAGACCAATGTTCCCATCACCAGGAACACCACTGGGGATCATCATGGAGCCCGCCAGCTCCGATTTTCTCCCTTCCATATTATGGCTATACAAGTCACATGTGGAGCATGCACATGCTGCAGTTCCTTCTTGCTACTCTCTGTCCTGTGCTGCCACAGACCTCCACCTGGGAGCAGCTGTGTGTGGGAACTACAAGGTCAGTCCCCAGGAGAGGAAAGCTGCCTGCAGCTGCTCAATCCAGCCCACCCTCCTGCCCCCCACTGCTGATCTCCAATGACCCAGACTCATTCCCAAACCGGATCACTGGCTTGGCATGAGGTGTGGCATCCAGCACCTCAACCCTCAGTGCCACTGGGCTGGCAAAGCACCATTTTATTCTGCTGGCTCTGTTCACAGTGACCACATACTGTTTCCATTCCTCATCTGCTTGTCTTCTACGGCCCACAGGTACTTCACCTTCACTCCAACAATCAGTAGTGTAACTATGGGTGGGTCTTCCTGTTGAAGCTCTCTGAAGAACCATTACTGCAGATTTAGGTGAAGAAGAATGGGAAGCAGAGTAGAAGCATCCTGTCCTGGGTCATGAAATAGCAGCAGAGAAGCAAAGAAAACAAGAGCTGTTGCCACATAGGGTCCATCCACCATACTAAAGGTGAGTGATTTCTTTCCACACCTCAGTGCCTATTTCCCAATGCTATGGTGAAACAAAGTTTTTTTTTTCTCTTGGTTGAGGCCTGCCACCACTACTCCCTGCCTTCTCTGCTTGTCTGCCCATTTCCACAGCTATAGCACTGAATGGGTGTGCAGTCCAGACTGGAGCTATCCTGCTGAGCTGGCCTCCCAAAGTAAGGGATGAAAGCAGTGCTGGGTCAGGTAACATACTCCCAAATATCACAAGTAAATCTGTGTCCACTGATATTGACTGGCAAAAGAAAGTGTGAGGTTTTCTAGTGTCCCAATTCACTCAAGAAAAGTGTTTGAATGTGGTACAAACATCCCGGATGTAACACTCCAGCTCCAGAGCGTGACTGTGGAGGAAAAGCATTGCTAATTTACTTCTTTGCACTCTTCTACTTGTTTTATTTTTTTGTTTGTTGTTGTTGTTGTTTTTGGCTCTACCTTATTTACTTTAAATTTGCAAACTGGTGCCTTTTTAGTCTTGGTGAGTATGCTTCTCAGATTGTTTACATTATCCTTTAAGAATTCAGAAACATGCTCTTGCTGTCTAAAATTAATGGAAGAGTTTATGTCTGGAAGATCTGGTCCATAGTTAATCAATTTAAAAATACATTGATGCATTGGTTTATGTCTTTTATTTTATATTAAGGGAGGGAATGTTTGATTTAAATTCTTCCTATGTGTGTGTGGGTGGGGGGCACAGCTCCTGAGTTTGAGGGATTATGTGACTCCTGAATCTGGGGAGCATGCCCCTGTGTTGGGGAGGGGTGAGTGCCCCCTGTGTTCAGAGGAAGGGAGAGTGGGCCCCCATGTTTGGTGGAGAGTGTGCCCCCATGTTCATGGGAGGGAGAGAGTGTATCCTTTTGTTCAAGGGGGAGACTGTGCCCCCTGTGTTCAGAGGAGGGGAGATTGTGCCCCCCTGTGTTTGGGGAAGGGGAGGAGTGTGCCCCCCATGTTCGTGGGAGGGGAGGGTAGGAGTGCAGCTCCTATTTTAGGGGACAGGGAGTAATGTAGTAAAATCCTTACCTCTGTAGCCAAACCCAAAATTCCATTTACACAGAAAGCAGCCATCACCATTAAAATTTGAGGATTTGGAGCCAAGAAAAAATAGCCAACTCCAAAACTAAATAGCAAAATACAATTTGGAAAGTGGTAGCTAAAATGCATAGATACATAGGCCTTTATGGCAGAAAGGGCTGTTGGCCCATCTAGTCTGCTTGCTCTACTTAACTACCGTGGTGGCAGTCCTCCAATTTTTACTGTCGTATCTTTTTTCAACCAAACCCACATGCCTGTCCCATCTCTATTTGAAACTACTGATTGATTATTGGATTGTACCCCTTCCTTTGGTAGCTTTTTCCACTTATCCACCACTTTTCCATGAATAAATGCTTCAGACGTCCTTTTGAATCTCTCCTGCCAACTATAGTGAATTTCCTTCATCCTGTGTTTGAGCTCCAGGAGAAGAGTTCCTTTGTATCCACTGTGTCATATTAAGATACCTCTATGTCTCAATGATGTCACCCTTTCCCTCCTCAAGGGTGTAAATGTGTAGAATCCTGTGACCTGTCCTTGTCTGTTACAGTACGTTGTTTCCCAAAGGCCATGGCCAGTCTTAGTTGCCTTATGTTGTACTGCTGCCTTTACCTTGTTGCAGTCTTTCCTCAGGTGTGGGCACCAATACCTTGTGCAGTATTCAAAGTGTGGCTACACTTATGACCCACACAGTAAGAGGATCACCTCCCCACTTGTACTGCCACATATCTTTTAATTAAGAGCACTTAAAGAGCAGGTGCCATCATTGAGGTTCCAGTGTCACTGCAATATGGCTTTCTGAGTAAAACCTCTTCATTTGGGTATAATTCTAACATGCTCAGTAATGATAGTTTAAATTATTGTCCTTGTGCCATGTTTATCCACGCATACCCAGAGTTCTTGTCTCTGATGACATGAAAAGGTGAATAGGGGAATAGGTCTCCATGCACAAGTATGATAACTGGGAGCATCTTCTGTTTATAGGAAGCACAAGGTCTCATGCACACCAGTCCACAGTGATGTCTGCCACTAAGCGCACCATCTATGTGGTGCTTCCTTAGCGATACATCCCTAGCTCAGGCTATGCAGAGTAGTAGGATGCTGTGATGTGAGAAACAGTCATGTGTACCTGAAATACAAATGTCTCTACAGCATCCCCATGTATTTCTGAAGTATCACTGTTTGGTAGTCTGTTTGACAAGGGTGGCCCTGTGCATTCACTAAAATGAAAAACTGTTGCAGTACTTAATTTCAGCATCACTTGACTCCAAAGTTGAACTCTTTATCCAGTAGCATTTCTGTCTGTTGATGCCATTATGCTGTGTGTTTGTTTGTTTATTGATGTCTCCTGCATCGTGATGCTCTCCCATGTTGGAGAGTTCAACTTTGGAGACAAGCGGACGTTAAAGTAAGAACTGCAGTAATTTTTCGTTTTAGCGACTAATGTAAAAGAAATTGACAGTGGGCCATGGGAGGTTGTCTTGTTTTTTGTTAATACAGCTGGAGGTGTGCAAGAACTGAGTGGTCTGTGGTCTCACTTGACAGATACTACACTTACCCTAATGTATGCTGAGCAATAAGTGGTCTTATTACATTTGGACTTTTAAGGCCATATATGTTCTTGCTCCATCTTCAGCACCATTGCTTTTTTGCTACTGTGTTCAGCTCCACATATGACCAGACTTGTAGTCATACTTCTCCTTAATTCACTCATTGTCCTCACCTCCTATTTGGCTTTCCTTTAGCAGACATGCTCTAAAATAGAGTTCTCAGGAGGATTTCTATCACCTTCCACTAGTGCTCTGCACAAACTGCTGCCATTTCCTCTTCCAGTTTTCTAGCAGCTCATCCCCAAATAGCTGCTGGCAGAACATAAGAAAATTACCTTATGAGGAATGAAACTTGTAGCTGCCTCCATAACATAACTTCACTCCATCCATAACCCCATGCTCATTTGGAATGTGTTTGGCACCATGTACGACAAAGAAATGGCGTCAACATTGTGGCTATATGTATAATGAAGCTGTTGATCAAGGTACAAAGAAGGATGGGGCTAGTATGGATGGAATGAGGATGTTTGATGAAGGAGACTACAATGTTTTCTTCAAGTGGGTAATCTTTTATTCTGTCCAGAAGCTATGCTTTGGAGCCTTCAAGGGAATGCAGGAGGGGACCTGCCAGGTGTATGCTGTGTATTGTGACAGAATGTGGATCCTGGACCTATACTTTTCAGCAGGTCTGCCAAAGAGAAGGTGAAAAGGAAAGTGAGAGGGGATCATTAAACTAAAGCTTGCAAAGAGTAATAATTCTTAAGCCTGATAAGAGGGGCTGCAATATGGAGTAAAGGAATTAAATGGACACTGTCAACCTCCTGCTGGCCTCAAAGTGTCTCTAGCTTAAGTAACACATTTCATGAGTGTTCTCATTCTATAGAGACTGCTGATGTTGCTGGTAGTTTGATTCAGACTTTGTTTTTCCTTTTAAGTAAAAAAAAAAAAACAGTGCCCACCATACTGGTGTTACCACACCAAAACATGTTTGTTTGCATTTCTTGACCAACTACAACTGCATCTTTCCTGGACTTAGGAGCAGCCACAACACAATCTAGCCACTCACTATGCAGTGGGAGTAGAAGAGACTATTGTATCACAGTGGCTTCACTGTTCAAGGGCATTTCTAATGTTCAGTAAGTACACAGTAGTAAGCTTAGGTAAACAATTTGGAGCAAAACAAAGTTGGGTATACCTATACATTCTGATGCATTTTAGTTCTAATAGACAAGGAGGCAAAGAAATGAATTGGCAGCATCAGTGAATTTTAGATAAGGTAAGCAGTCATATAATGTGGGTTTATACCTAGAAGTAATATGAAAAGAAAGTTGACAGTGTTGCTTTAATCTACAAAGGGAAGTGGAAGCTAACCTATAGAAGAGGAACTTTTGCAAACCAGAGTGGGGCTTAATATGGGGTGGGGGTAGATTGAATAGTTGAACCTACAAAGATAGGGGCCTGCAAAGGGCAATCCAGTTTGCAAACAGGAGAGGCAATTAAATCCTGTGAAGGTGAAGGGCTGAATACTTTTGGGTGAGCCTGCATAGGATGAGGAAGAAGGGGGTGGAAAGCTTGTAGCAGGAGAGTAGCTGTGTGGAGGAGAGCAAGACCCTGCCTGGGGAGGGAGGAGATAGAACCTGCAAATGTAGGGCCAAAGACTAGTGCGGAGTTATGTTCCTTAAAATGGGAGTCTGAATGCTTAGCAGTATAGATGGGGAGGATGGATACTGTAAGGCTGGAAGGGTATGGATGGTGCCAGCAAAATAGTGAGTGTCAAATCATGAACAAGATACACTGAGTGCCACTGTGGCTAGTCCTCACTCTTGATGCCATCACTCCTGGTTTGCAACATGGTTTTGCTTCAGAGGATTTTCACTTTCTTTGCCAGCCTGCTTCACATTCATCACCCAGAAAGGTGCTTAAGAGCAGGTGGGCTCCGGAGTGAGCAGTCCAAGAAGTGAAAGGCTTTTTCCAACCCACCTAAATACCTGAGGTTTATATAAAATAAATAAATAAATAACTTAGACCACTAGTAGCATGACCTTGCCCTGCTGAACAACTGGGACTTTTATCCACAAAACCTACCAGTGATTTCTAATTAGACTATAGCTTCTGTCTCCCTCTCCCATCTGCAGAGAGCAGGCTGCAGCCTGAGCTCCATACGAGCTAGGAGTAACAAGTGCTTGCATGCACTTTCACTTTTATAATGGTTGTGCTGTAGGGATGGTTGCTGCAGAAGCTGTAGTGTGTCCTCCTATTTTACACTGCTCCGTGCTCTCCAGCACAAAATCAGTGCCCAGACCCCCAGGAAAGTGCAAGGCATAGCTTGCATACATTACACTAGGGACCCCAGAAATTTACCAGGGACTTCCACTATTGGGTTACAGACACCCACCTCCTTTTTTTTTAAGAAGGTCCCAGACCCCAAAACAAAAATCTTACCAAGAGCCCTGGTTCTAATTTTGTTTAACATCACTGGCCTGCAGGAACTAGCTCACCCTGGCTACTAGTTCTGGGGAGCATGCCTGTTAAGGCATCCCTAGCCCACAGGACCACCAGTGTTAACTTTAGTAAGAGGATGCATAGCGTTGTGGATTATGGCACCTAGGTACAAACCTGGAGACCTGGGTTTGAATTCACAGTCCCCACTTACAAACTGTGTAACCCTAGGCAAGTCACTTAACTTCCTTGTTCTCCTTGTGGTCCCAGGTTGCACCTGGAAACAAGATTCTGCTTAGTGTACTTTTCCTGGTTAAACAATTTTCCCTTTCCCTTTCCTTATGTCATTGAAGCTGGGTGATTAGCCCCAAAGAGCTTCACTATCCCACCTGGGCTACCATTTTTAAATACTGGCCACCTGAACATCCAGAGCACTGAAGAGTTTTAGCTGAGCCCTCCCTAAACAACACTTTATCTTCTCTATGTCCTTTCTCTAACTGTCTCTTTTCCAACTTTGATCCTAAATTTTCTCTTTCCTTACTTCTATACTTCACCTTCCTCACCTCCTACTCCCACCCATTTTTTTCTGAAAAGGGCTGGGTCTTTGCCCTTCTCTCCTCCCCTCTCTCTTGGTCCTTCTGAAGCCTACTCCCCATCACTGCCTACTTCCCTCCTGTTGTGCTCTACCTCTGCTGCCTACAACCTGCTTCCCTTCTGTCATGCTCTACATCTGCTTTGTGCAGGCAGGGTCCCACAACATACTGGAGATGCCAGGCCCTGGTGGACTTTTCTCTTCCCTCTCTTCCTTCCTGAGATGGTCAAACTCACACTGCCTACAACCTGCTTCCTCCTATTCGTGTTTGACCTCACCTGGTCTGACAGGAATCACCAGCATTCTGGAGGGTGCAGGCCCTGGCAGACCCTTCTAATGCACCCATTGCCTTCCCCTCCTATAAATCCCCCCTTTCCACCCTCCTGCTCTCTGCCATATGGCCCCCCACCCACCCACCTCCCCCTTCCTAGCCATAGTTGTTGGCTAATACCTAATCTCTAATGCATATAGTCAACCTTGCACTTTTGTTATATCTTGCAAAATTTTGGTCTATCTATGTCTCTTCTCTCAATCTTGCCTTAGTTCAACCTCGTTGTATTCTATCCAACCATTTTCTAACTACAAAGCTTTGCCCCACCAAGTGTTTGCCAAAGATATTTGTGCTATCATATCTATCTAGTTTGAGACTGTTAGCATTGTATCCATCTAGTCCATACCTGTTAGCATTCCTTCTTTTCATTACTTCTGTATAGTCTGCTCATTTTATTGAATGTAATCAAATTGTATATCTATATTGTGTACCAAATCTCTCTGTACTATCCTCATGTTCCCAACCCTAGGTCTAATTCAGAAGACAAGCAAATTGTTGCTCAGTCTGCCTTCCTGGTGAAACATTTCAATAAATAAATAAAAGTACTGTCTTATACCTCTGTATGGTCTTACTACTGTATTTTCTCCATGTTTTAAAGGTTTGACAGAATACAGACTCCTTCCTTCCCCATCAGATAAGTATAATTATATGCCTAACTTGTTCTTTCCATCCTATTTACTCTCTAAGAACTGTGGATCCTTTGTGACCACTTTTTACATCAAACAAATAAAGACTCAAGATTTAAAGATTCTACTATTGAATGCCCGTGGTTTAGAGAACAAAATGGACAAACTAATTTTAAGAACAGCTAATGAAAAACCAGACATAGGTAGTATACGAAACCTGGAGGCCTTCAGACCAGATTTGGACAGCCTGTAGTCCAGGCTACACTCTGTTTCATTTAAGCAGAACAAACATGAAAGGAGGAGGAGTTGTGTTTTTTTTGTTTCAACGTCCTTATTAGCTAATGATATTTCCAACAAAATAAAAAAAGACTGTTAAGCTAACTGAATCTGTTTGGTTGAATATCAAACTTCTGAACAATAAAAACTTTGTTTTAGGCCTCTGTTACAGACCCCTCACTCAAAATATGAATTACTAAATGAAATTATTTCAGAAATGTCATCAGCTGCTGACATAAGGAACATCCTGTTTATGGGGATCTAAACTTGGGAGACATTGACTGGAAAAATGAATCTGCAAGCTTTAGGATGTCAAAAAATTTTTAAATATTAGCAAAGAGTTGAATTTAATACAACATGTCATATTCTCTACTCGTGGATCTAACACCTTGGACATCGTACACTGTAGTGAAACAGTTAACATCACAGAATGCATCGCTTTGGCACCATTAGGGAGCAGTGACCACTGTATTGTTAGTTTTAAACTTCATAGTTTACAGTCACAGTCAGAGAGTGTTACCTCAACTATTTGATTTTCACAAAACAGATTTTCAGGGTATAAATAATTATTTAGCTGGAGTTGACTGGTCCAATAGCTTGTATCAGGATAATATTGAAGACATTTGGCAGTCCTTTACTTACATTATAATGGATGCTTCAAATAAATTCATTTCAAAAATATTTAAAAAATCTTATCTTAATCCTAAATGGTGTAATATCAGGTTACAAAACTAATCAAGAAGAAAAACAAATATTACAAGAGATATAGGACAAATAAATGCGAAAGAACATATGCAAAATTTCAATTAAAGAAACTGCAAAAAAGAGACTAGAAAGGCAAAACTTAATATGGAAAGATCTATTGCAATGCAAGCACAGAAGGGTAACTGCAAAATGCTGTTTGGTTACATTAACTTAAAAGAAAACTGGAATGTAGAGTAAGTCCTATAACCACTAACGACACAGTTTTATTGCATCCAAAAGATATGGGCGAGTTCTTTTTTTTTTTGTTTGTTTCATATGTTTATTAATGGACAGTTATCCATATACAGTTCATAGCCAACAGCTATAAAAGATCCATATAGTACAGTCATATACATTTGCCACAACACTTTGATAATAGCATTTCAGGCTTCATTCCACATTGCCATCCTTTTTTAACTACCCCCTTTAATCCACTAACCCTAACAATTAACTATTAATTCAGTCTGTGTCCCTTCTTTCTACCTCATCCCATCTTACCCAGAGGTCTGTTCTCTCAATTAAATAACCACTACCTTCCAGCAACATTCTTTCCCCATGCTTAGGGCACCCAAATATTCTGCAGGTTCTCTCAAATCTGTCTTCCGTCCCTTTTAAGCTGTGTGTCAGCTTATCCACAGCTAAAACTTTTACCATGAGTTCTTTCCACTTGCCCACTGTAGGCCCCAAAGCTGTGGTCCATACATTTTGTATTCCTATCCTAGCCACTATAAGTAACACCCTTATCCATCTAGGATAAAGAACCCATTCCCATGTTCTTCTTCTTCTACATAGCCAAGTTCTTTAACTCACATTTCTGCAAAGCATTCAGCTCCAGTACTAGTGCAGCTAACCAAACTGTTCCTGTTAGTCAGTCATCTTATAATGTGGACATCTCTCTAGACAATATTAAAATAAGTTAAATGCAGTCAAGAAAGGTTCTTCTGCAGGTCCTGATGACATCTCTGTAACTTATTACTAATAATGAAAGATCACCTCTGTGCACCTCTCAAAATTCTTTTTGACAAAAGTTTAAATACTGGCACTGTCCTCTGAATGGAAACCTGCAAATGTGATTCCTCTGTTTAAAAGGAGGTAAGAAACTCACCAGATAATTATCGTCCAATTAGTTTAACCCCATTATCTGTAAGTTGCTAGAGCGTATAATCAAAGATGAACTGTCACCAATAGTGCAAGCTCTAGATCCATTCCAGCATGGGTTTGTTAAAGGTTGATCATGTACAACAAACCTAGTGAGCTTCTATGATTTTAAGTGAACAGCTGGATAAAGGCAAATCATGTGACGTCATCCTCCTAGATTTTAAAAGCATTCGATTCAGCTCTTCACTGGGCTTTAATTCAAAAGCTTCTGCTTTGCAACATCAATCATTTATATATTAAGTGGACTGCAAACTGGCTATCTGATAGAAAACAGATACTGATTATCGATGGCCATACATCTATTTGGAAAAATGTAGACAGTGGTGTTCCACAAGGTTCTGTCCCAGCTCCAATAATCTTTCAGATTTTTATATCTGATCTATCCTATAATATTCAAAGTAGCATCACAAAATATGAGGATGACTGTAAAATTGCTAACATCTGTATGAATTTTGAAGAGTACATGGTCATTTAAGAGGATTTAAGCAGTTTAGAAGCATGGTCAGTAAGATGGAACTTGCATTTTAATATATCAAAATCACACATATCACAAATACAATTAGTAAAGCAAATAAAACCTGGTGGGCTATTAGCCATAATATAGCATCAAAAGTTCTGGTATTTTGTTACCCCTATATAGGGCATACGTAAGACCTTATTTTGACTATGTCTCCCAGTTATGGAATCCCTCCAGAAGGAGTGACATTGCTAGAATTGAAAGGTACAGAGAAGGGTGACTAAATCTATTATTTCCAACAAAACCATCTCTTAAGAGGATAGACTTGCTAAATTTAATTTAATGATGCTCTAGAATAGAAGACTGAGAGGTGATCTCTATTTGTTTGGGACATTATTCATGCCCCTTATTTATTAACTGAATGTGGTCTGGATTTTAAGCAAATTGAATAACTACTAGAGGACATCCACTGCAACTTACAAGAAATAAATGTTATTCAAAGAAAATGGCTTATTTCTTTTCTCAGAGAGTTGTCTGACCATAGAATCTGATTCCTTTGGATATTATTATTATTAATAATAACACTATCTTCAAGAATAGACTTGACAACTTCATGAGACCTGGAAAGCTCTTAAATTTCTATATGTAAGCCTTGACGCTCTATGGCCCTATAGCCCTTTGCTTCTTTCAGTTCTTAGTATGGTTTTTATTTTACAGGTCCCTTGGACATCATCACTTACAGACCTGCCTCTGGCTCCTATTACTCAGGTAAGAGACTTGACTTGTACTTGTACATGGGTTAGCTGTAATGCTGTGGCCATGCCCAGTACAGTGTGTCAAAGTTGGGCATGTGGGCAGTGTGTGTGTGTGTGGGGGGCTTTGGAAGGAGAGGGTTAGTATTGTGGCTGTGTAGGCCCTGTGGATGCAGTTTCATGATCAAAATGGCAGGGTACCGAGGACAGGGTGGTGTACAGAGCACCAACTCAGGGGAGGCACTGGACAGGGAGTTGGGGGAGCAAAGTAGGAGGGTTTGCAGGTAGGGAAACACAGTGGTGGTGGGGACTTCAACCTACCTGGGGTGGACTGGAGCACACCAACCACCGCATGTACTAGGGGCAGGTTATACTGGGGAATTCAGGATAGCTTCCTGGTGCAGTTGGTGCATGAGCCAACTAGGTCAGGAAGGACTCTTGACCTAGTACTATCAAACAGGAAGGCCATAAGAAACCAGGAGGTTGAGGGCCCACTGGCTGGAAATGATCGCCACTCAGTGTGATCACACTCACAATGGGGAATCAAACTGGAGGTTCAGGTACCAGGGTGATTGATTTCAGGGCAGACTTCAACAAGATGGGAAAATCATGATACTGGCATCTGGAGAAATTCAACCCACCATGGATGCCAATCAAAATAGAGGTATTATTAAAGGCGGGCTGGCAGATGCTACTGAGGCATGTACTAGGGTAAAAAGCAAGTAGGAAAGGGCAAAAGCCCAGCTGGCTGACCATGGGGGTAATGGAGGAGGTGAGAGCCATGAGGAGCTTTCCAAAAGTTCAAGTGATCAAGGAAGATGGGGAGGAGTATGCAAAGAAGTCCAGGAGGTTACAAACTAGTCAGGAGCCACCAAGGCATCCAGAGCTGAGGCTGGCATTGGGTATTAAGAACAGGAGAGGGACTTCTTCAGACATATAAGTGAAAGAATGAAGAACAGGGACAAGATAGTGAGGCTTAAGAAGGATGGAGGGTGGGTAGAAAGGGAGGAGCAGGCAGAGGCATTGAATAAGTACTCTGCTCTGTATTCATGGTAGAGAGGGGACAGATACCTCATGGGGTGATGGAGGGAGGGGTGACAGATTGAGACTGAGAATTTATGGAGGGCAGAGTACTGGAAGGGGATACAGATACCTCATGGAGTGGTGGAGAGTGGAGGGTGTCAGATTGAGAAATTATGGAGGACAGAGCACTGGAAGGGCTGAGGGCACTGTGGGTGGGCAAAGCACTGGGACCAGATAGCATTCACCCTAGGGTACTCAAGTAACTGGCAGGGACCCTGGCAGAACCACTGGCTGACCTGTTAAATACTTCTCTGCACACAGGTTGCATCCCACAGGACTGGAGATTAGTCCATATGGTGCCCATTCACAAAGGTGGCCCAAGAGATGATCCAGGTAACTACAGACCAGTGAGCCTCACATCAATTGTGGGTAAAGCTCATGGAGACAATCCTTAAGGTGAGACTGGTGACTTTTGGAGGACAGTGAGCTCCAGGACAGGCAGCAGCATGGGTTTATCTCAGGCAGGTCCTACCAGACAAGCCTGATTGAGTACTATGATTGGGTGACCAGGAAGCTGGACAAGGGCCATGCGTGGATGTCCTATACTTGGACTTCAGCAAGGCCTTTGACAAAGGTGGTGGTGGAGGAAACTCTCATCGCCAACAGCAGTAACAAGTGAGGTGCCACAGGGATCAGTACTGGGGCCAGTGCTGTTTGAAATATTCATAGCAGATATCTCACATGGGACCCAGAGTAAGATTAGTCTGTTTGCAGACTATACCAAGATGAGAGCTGTGGTGGATGACATCTAGGGGTGGAGAGGACTGCAGGGTGACCTGGCCAAACTACAGTAGTGGTCAGAAACATGGCAGTTGAGGTTCAATGCCAAAAGTGCAAGGTAATGCACTTCAGAGATAAGAACCAGAGGAGGAGCTATCAACTGGGAGAGGTACATGTGGGGAGCACAGAGGAGGAAAAGGACCTGGGGGTGATTATAATGGGGAACATGAACAACTCGGCCCAATGCAGGAGGCAGCAGTGAAAGTCAACAAGATGCTGGGCTGTATAGATCATTACATGCAATCATAGCTATGCATGAGCTTAAAAGATCAACTGTGACAGCGTTAAAATCAAATTCTTCTTATAGCTTATGTAACACCATACACATAAAGACTGAATTATGTGAAACACTATAACCACACTGAAATCTGCACTATTGAGGTGTAACAATTTGTAATGTAAACAGCTAAAACACAATTAGTGTGGTATTCATTTATTTATTTAGCTTTTGTTGACCAGGTAAGTAGACTAGACTAAACATTTGCTTATTTTCAGGTATGACCGGTAGAGTACAATGAAATACAAGTTCATCTAGAGGATAACATGATACAAGTTAGACATTATACAGAATCAGGTAGAGCCAGATGACCACAACACAAGCAGTCAGTAAACACAGTTAGAATAGGAACAAAATATATACATAGAGTCACCAAGGCTATGAACTGCATTATACAATTCTATACAGTTCAGAGCCCCAAAAGCAGAGCTGCACAGTCAAAGCATCGCCTGAAACAAAGAGTAAATGCATTATATACAGAGCAGTACTGTTAGATCATGATCCATCCTCTATATTCAGAGGAATTGCAAGCTGATGGGTACTGTATGCATCAGAGTTTTTGGTCACAGTAATTAGCTCACCAAAACAAACTCAATGGTGAATTCTGGTGCATAAGAGTAATGGTTGAATTCAGTACAATTAATGGGCCATTAAAATACATGGGTCAAACTGGCATTTGTGTGCAATTAATGAGGCCATTAAAATGCAAAAATACCATTAAAAGGAAACTGGCTATTTAAAGGGTGATTACAATTTAATGGTGCCATTATTTATGTACCGTTAAGGGATAGTAATGGTTTTATTTAATGGGTTAGAGACCATTAATTCAACCATTAATATATCAGTACAGTTTAATAGCCATTAATACTGTGATTCAAAATCTAGATTACCTTAATGGCAATTTTAATGGACAAATTAATGGAACTTCTAATGGCCATTACTTTACTGTAATGGCCAGCACAATTAATGGTTGAAGGACCATTAAAATAAATGCCCATTAAATTACATTAATGGTAACAAAATTTAATGGATACTGGACCATTAAATTAATGGCACTAACATCAATTAATGGCCCTCAATTTGTGGCTACATGACCATTAAATTACCAATTAAATGTGATGCCCATTAAAAATTTAATGGCATGATTATATTGGAATAACACATTAAATGTAATGGCATTTTAATGCTTTGATAGAACTTACACTGTTAATTGGGCCATTATTTATGTATCAATTAATGGAATTTACTGGGAAAATGTAATGAAAATTTAATGAATTTGTAATGGGTTTTAATGCCACTTTAATGGTGTTCAGTGCAGTAGTGTTTACATTACTGGATCCTCTCTCACATTGTCCTATTGCTTGACTGCAAACTTAGTGTTTGAGGGCTGAACAGTCAGATTCAGTATAGATTTTGGGAGCTCTCACTACACAGTGCACAGCATGTCTTTGATCTACCACAGCACAATGACAGTGTGCAGTTAGTGTCAGAGATCCTGAAGCTATATCACTACCAGTTAGTAGCTACATGCAGGACCTATTTTTGTTCTTTTATCAGCCACTGCATATTTCCTCTTGTCATAGTGAACCTCATTATAACGAACCTCATGCATGGACCAAGATGCATTTGCCATAGAGGAGTACTGTATCTGCCATGCCTTTGGCTGCAACTGTAATCAATTTGCCTGAAAATTTAAGTTTCCATTATGTCACCCAATCTAGTGGTTTTCAAATGCTTCTCATAGGATTTTCTCAGTTGCTACTGAATCACCTTGGTGGATTTCTTTGCGGATGCCCATTCCAGAACTGTACACAGTATTCCTCAGTACCATTGATCTGTACAGGGACAGAAATACTCTTTGCAGCCTGCTGAGAATCATCTCTCTATGCATCTAATCCTCTGCTGCCTTTCTATATATTCTGTTTGGTTTTTTGCCTTAGTTACTTTCCTGGATGGCTCACCATGAGGCTTGCCTTGCACCCAGCCTCCCTCAATAGTGTCCCAGGACTGACCTCCTCAGTGTTCCTCCATTGCCTTTCCCCAGGGCAGTGCCTCCTCTCAACTCCATCGGCTGCCAAAGTCAGTGCCCAGGAGGCAGTCACTTGGTCTGCTACAGAGTGGCAGCAGCTCAAATGGGTAACATGCAGCTTGTCCAGAGTGTTTCATTGGAGTGACTGTGGGAAGCATGGTGTGCAATGATGCAGCTGCATGAGAATGCAAAGTGTCTGGCATGCCTCCCATCCACTACCTGGCCTCTGGTGACAGGACTTCCTGTGGTCACCCAGGAGCACTGCCACCAGAGATGCTACCCCCATCCCACGAAGGTGACAGCATCTAAGAGCCACTCAATCCACCTCCCCCCAGGCTGGCCTCTAACAACGCCTTGGTTGACTACCTGAACCTGTATCACCAGTAATGCTACCTTTAGCGCTGGAGGCCCAGCTGTTAGCCTTTCTATATACCTTATTGCACTGTGACATTTAAGCTATCTACTATGATCCCTCCCATCTCTCATTTCTCTCATGTCTACACTATTTTTACACCCTCATGTCAGTACAAAGACCTGGATCGCTCTTGCCTATATGCATAACGTTTCAATATTTGGCATTTAACTTGAACTGCCAGTTTCCTTCCACTGCTATAGCCAACTATTGTCTCCTTTAGCTCTTCAACACCTTGCTCAGTGTCAGTCCTCCCACACAACTTAGTGTTATCTACAAATAGGATGATTTACCAGTATTTGTAAAATTTGGAAATTGTTTCTCCAGGTAAACAGAGAGAGATACAGCCAATATCTTGTTTACAGATGTGACCTAGGGGTAAATGGGATGTCAGAAGGGCCTCAGAGTTACAAGTTAGGAACAAAATATCTAACAGTTGAGTATTATAGAAGACGTGCAATAAAATACATGTTATACAGAACATAAAATAACACTAAATTTACAGTAAGGAATACAACATCAGCAAAGCTGGGGTTGAATGCAAAATGTATAACACTGTCATTTCAAGTACATTTTCCACTGAAAATTTAGGACAGAACCTTGATTATGTCACAGATGAACATGTTATATAGAACTGGCCCCAGCCTGATCTCTAAGGCACTCCACTGATGACAGCCATGTCCTCTGAGTGTAGTCTATTCACCACCTCTTTCATGGTCTTCCCTCCCAGCCAGTTCCAAGTCTATCTGACTACACCCTCCCCAACCCCAGATCTCCAAGCAGGTTCATCAATCTATTGTGCAGCATTGAATTAAATGCCTTGCTAATCTCCTGACAGAGGATGTCAGGGATCCATCCCAAATCTACTGCATGTGTCTCTACATTGAAGAAATCAATGAGGTTTGTCTGGCAAGATCTCCTTTCAAGAAGCCATGTTGCCTATTGGCCTTCCTGAACTCTGCTACTGTATCTGTTCTTTCAGTATGGTCTTAAGCAGTTTGCCCAGCCTAGATGTAAAGTTCACTGGACTGTAGTTCTCTGGGTCCTTGTTGACCTCAGCCATGTGGAGTAGTATAACTTCTACCTTTCTCTAGCCTCCAGGTACCATTGTTGTCTCTAATGAACAACACAGAAGCATCCTCCCCAGTTCTTTCAATCATATTACAATAAGCAGTTTGGGGCCTGTAGCACACCTTCTGTGTGACTTTTACTCTTTCACCCTAGCTTGACTCAGACAGACTCTGTGATACTAACCCCATGTCCTCCTTGTGATCAACAATGGCTCCTCCTTATGAAAACAGCCCATTTCTTGTCATGCATATCCTTCTGAATCTCTATTCTGATGTCCCAGACATTTCTTCCCCAATGGGTCTCTGTGAGTTCCTCTATATCCTGGCCATCAAAGTGCATATGCCCTTTAGATTACCCATGTTACTATTTGTTTTCCCCATATTGATCTGCAAGCAAATGAGGATAGGTAGCTCTCTATGCTTCTTTGCACCCCCCATCTCATCTTCCGCACTGCCCTGTTATGCTATACTTCTCTTTGTCCTTCTACATATGTCTCCAGTTCTTGATAATCCCTGCACTAGTCCTTTCCACTATCCTCTAGTTTATATCCCTGATTACCTTGTCTATTCTCAAGTTCTGTACCCTCACTCCCTCCCCTCACATAGGTAGCAGTCTATTCTTGGCATAAAGGCATCATCCCTTGCCCCAGAAATTTTCCAGCTGGCTGAACAAATCAAATCTTCCTTCTTACCTCAGGTTCTTAGACAAGTGTTTGTCTGCCTGACTGCACACTTTGAATATGTCTCCAGGACTGGGATAATCTTGAAAAGGTCACCATGGATATCTTTGCATCCAGGAACACTTCCCATTTCATGAATGACTTCCATATGTCTTTAGGACTTCAAACCCTATGCTGTTAATGCCAACATGGATGATAGTTATCTACTCCTCCCCAGCTGTGTTGCTTAGTCCTATATAACACTCATTTGACACACGCTCAAGTCAGCAACATCACCCTATACAAAATATCATCCTGGCTCAGCTGCACCCTATCAATCTCACCCACTTAACCTGACAATCAAGCCCCCAATGGCTGTTACCGTCCTCCCTACATACACATTTTACTTTCTCCTCCTTGGTAGTTCAGAAGTCAAAGTGCCTGGACTGCCTCACCAGTTCTAGTAAGCTGTTGATCCCCTTAACCTGTCTATCCAGAAGCTGATACCTGTTGTTTGTGACCTCTTTTAAATAACACTGCTTTGAGGTTGATGCAAGAAATTTAAAAAGTTGTCAGTTGCTAGTGTCATTATATTTATTTATAAAATGGCAAAAGAAAATCTAGCAATTTCATTGGTGAGAGATGTCAGTGACCATACATTAAATCTCTACAAGCATGATCAGCTGCAGATCTCATCCCCGACCTACCCCACTGCATAATATCACTAAATCTCCAACAAAAATAAAAAAAACAAATTCCATTAGCCAGGAACCTTTACCTAACCTTTACTACTACATTTGTTTTTATTCAAAACTTGCAAACTATTTTTATTTATTTATTTAGCTTCTGCTTACAGGGTACGTGCACTAGATAAAAACCTGCCTATTTTCAGGCATGACCCCAGAGAGTACATTACAGGCAGCAACAGTATAACAATGATCTGAAATACAGTAATTGAAGACAGTAGAGAGAAATGTACAATTGTTGTCGCCAGGTAGGCACAATGCAGTTTTATTAGTACAAAGTTAATTAAATACAGGTAGGGACAAATAGTTCAGGACTAACTTGCACTGACAGAAATGTCAGAAGAATAAAACAAAAAGGTCCCTGGGAAAGCAAGAACAATGAAACCAGGCTTTACACAACAGGTAAAGACAACAATGATTTAGATACAAAATGGTGAGGTAGATGACAAGTAGTAAGCATGCCTAGTTCCAACTCAAATGCAAAATAAAACAACAATTTAGATAAAAGGAATACGAGTAAGAAGCAAAGCATACTAACAGGAGGAACAAGAAAGAAACCAGATTAGATAAAAGTCACAAGCAAGATCTTAGGTAACAAAATAAGTTTTTTTTTAAATATTTGCTGTCTATGCCCTGTTCTCCACAGTCTTACCTTCCATCAGGCTGTCCTAGGCATCAGTACATGGCTGCACTCAGACCTCTTCCCTGGGCCACCTCCACGGAAAGTGGTCCTCCTTACCAATCCATCTCACCTGTCTGTAATTTCTTCAGGTGCCTCTCAGGGATTGTTTGGGTAGAAGGGCTGCATGCTGGAGACTGTCTCCAGGTTTGGCTGTAGGGTATTTCCTGCTTTTTTCCCAGCCTCGAGACTGTTGGCACTCTAGGAGCTCCAAGGGAGGCACGTCACAATGTGATGGCTGTCCTGGAACTCTACTGACATCCTCCCTGCCCACGGCATCCCTGAACTGCACCTCCACCTGTGGTCACGCAGGTGGCAGTATTGCAGTGGGGATGACAGCCCTTCCTTCCTGGAGGAGGACAGTGATCAGACGAATGCTCTGTCCTCCTCCCTCTGGCTGGCACCAATGACCCAAGTCCACACTCGAACCCGGGTTGCCGACATTGTGAGTGGTAGCATGGTAGCTGTGATGGACCAGCCTAAAATAAGTCTTTTGAAGATTCTGTAGGACTTAAAGACCCTGAATTGATAAGGAAGAGAGCACCAAGATTTAAAGGCAATGTGAGCAAACAACAGTTCTCCCATCTTGGTGGAGCATTTGGAACTACCAGGAGGCCTGGGTGGAAGACTGAAGTTGGTGAACATGCTCTACAGGAGTAAACATTCAGGCCAACAAGGCTGGTTGGGAGGATATAATGATGTTATCAGTTAGGCAGAGGAGGATGTAAGTTCACTGGAGGGGGTGACAGCCAGTTTAATCTGAGTAGACTGAGCATCGGTGGGTGAGACGAGGGCAGACAGTGCAAACCTGCACATATTGTAATAAGCAATGTCTCATTTGGAAAAGCAGCTAGCACTGGCCTAGAAAAAAGTTGCAAGTGCATAACATAGTCTTGAAAGTAATACATCCTGAACTTTTGTGATTCAAGCTGCTGGGGTAAGGGAATGATGAAAACAGTATTCAATAACATTTTAGAATTAATGGATTTACAAATAATTTATGTGTTGGGGAAGTCTATGCTGGGTTAAGCATGATGCTGCCATCTTGTTTTCAGTTAGCAGTGTCAACAAAATTAAAAACTTAAAATTACACTGGTTTAGTAGACAACAGTTGTCTTTACCTGAATTGGATCTGTGCAATCCAATTCTGTGGTTAGGTTTTGATAACTTACTTAGAAATGTGTTTTTTTAACATATGGAAAATCCTGTTTTGCAAACTGTAGAAAAACTGTGAAACAGGATCCTTTTCACAATTTTTGAGAAAGCATTTTCTTTTTATGCAAATCACAAAAGGAATCACGAAAGCAGCACGTTTTACAACTTACATAAAGTTTTCTTTTTCCTCAAGTGAAAAAAAAAAACACAGAAGAGGATTTTTTTTCACAATTTATGAAAAAGAAATTTAAGACAGTTGTTTCTTTGTCACCCCACAGGTCACATATAGGTTGTTGAGTCTGGGCTGACATTTTCAGTGTGAAAGTGCTTATGCCTCTGATGTGCCTTTTGCTGGTTTTATGAAAATATATTAATTTGGTGTCAAGTTACACAGGTTTCAAATTTTCTGTGTTTTCTATAGGACAGCATTGCAGTGTGTGCAGTTTTTTGGCACTCGCGAGTGCATGATAGCTCCCACAGGCAAATAAATATAGCACTACACTATCTCAAAAATTACACATGGATGCGAGTGCAGGGCCCAGAAGGCCCTGTTGCCACATGCAAATATGGAAATGATTACAATATCTCAAAAATTATTGATGGTTGGCACTGTGTGCTCCTACATACAAATATACATAGGATTATGAAGTGATGGGAGGGCCCTGCACTCCCACATGGAAATAAGGATACAATTACAGTCTCTCAAAATTATCGGATCGATGGGTGCACAGGATACGATTATACTATCTCAAAAGTAAGGCAATTCTTTGTAAAGACTTCATTAATGCATCAGTTAGGGTTCTACTGACAAATGTTTGGAAATGTAGTGTTAGAGTTTCCAACCTGAACACCCCACCCCCACCCTGCATGCACCAACAGGCATCACAGGTTTTGCCTTGGAGTTGTCAGTCCTAACACTGGCCCCATTCTCCTATACTGTACCCATCTCAGCTTATTTGTTAATGGAATAGGGTGAGTGTTACAGCTGATAATCTCAAGACACACCCCAATGCCTGTTGATGCATGCAGGGTGGTAGTGGATATTAGGGTTAGAACGTGCATCACCACATTTCCAAATGCTTACTGAACCCTACCTGTTGCATTAACAATGTTTTTTGGCAAGAATTCTCTCTCTATTTTATAATAAGGATATGATTATACTATCTGAAAAAGTAATGAAATTTATTGAAAAATCTTTGTTGATGCATCAGTTAGGGTTGTTACTAAAGCAACAAAAGTAGAAATGTGATGTTAGGGTTTGAACCCAACACCCACTCACTCTGCACACACTGACAGGCATCAGAGGTGTGCCTGGGATTGTCAGTCTAACACTCACCCCATTCCATAAGTAAACAAGATGAGATGGGCACAGTACAGAAGAATGGGTGAGCATTAGGGATGATGACCCCCAAGGCACACCTCCGATGCCAAAACCAAGCTGGTTCGGCAAAAGGTGGCAGCAAAACTGAGGGAAAAGAGAGCAGCCTTCACAGGTACAAACGTACTCTGAAGGTTGCAGATATGGAGGTTTATTAAGTGAAATCAAGAGAGGCAGGCAGAGCGGTTATGGCAGCAAAGGCCTTGAAGGAACTAAAACTAGCTCAGGGATGAAAGTAGCAGAAAAGGACTCTTTCAGGTACATAAAGGACAAAAGAAATATCAAGCATTGGATTATTAGATTAAAGCATGGTGGGATGGGAGGAAAGTAGTAGAGGATAGGTGGAGGTACTTAATGAGTACTCCAGCTAGGTTTCACTAGAGAGGATGGACCAGTGCCACAGGGGAAATAGGAGTTGCAACATATGAGGCAATTTGAGAGGACAAGGTTTAAAATTGCCTTAGGACCAACCCTTAGGGTGGACAAAGCTCCTGGTCCAGACGGCGTACACCAGAGGGTTCTGAGGGAGTTGGTGGAAATCCTGGCTAGCTCACTAGTGGACCGGTTTAACACCTAGCTAGAGACAGAGTGTTTACCTTAGGACTAGAGAATGGAAAATGTGTTGCCTCTACACAACCGTGGACCCAGAGATGAGCCAAATAACTACAAACCAGGACAGAGACCAGGTGGTTGATGTCCTCATCTGGACTTCAGCAAGGCCTTTGACTCTGTGCCTCATTGGAGACTGCTCAGCAAGTTGCAGAACCTGACAGTTGGGACAAGCTGGCAGTGTGGGTCAAGAGCTGGCTACATGATAGGAACTAGAGGGTGGCAGTAGGGGTCTGGGACTCTTGATGCCTAGACCTGTAATCAGTAGCATCCTGCAGGGCTCAGTGCTTTGCCCAGTGTTCTTTAATACCTTATCTGTGACATAGCAGATAGAATCAAAGGCAAAATGTGCCTATTCACAAATGACACTAAGCTCTGTGGGACAGTGGACACAGAGGAGAGGATACAGGAGCTCAGGGAGGACTTGGCTATACTCAAAAAGTGGCGTATCTGGCAGTTGAGGTTCAACATCAAAGAAGTGCAAGGTCATGCATCTGGGAGCTAGGAACCCAGGGACAGTTACTAGCTAGGTGGTGTACAGGTAAAAGTTTAACAGAGGATAAGAACATGGGGTAATCATCATAAGGGACTTTAAGCACTCTGCACACTGCTGTAAAGCATCTGCTAAAGCCACAAGGCTGCTGGGTTGCATCACCAGAGGAATTACCTCCAGGAAAGGAAGTCATCCTGCCATTGCACAAGTCCTGGTGAGACCACACTTGGAATACAATGCAGGTCAAGGCCAAAATCTGAAACAAGACATCAGTTTACTGGAAGGGTGCAGTGAAAGGCAGCCTAGATGATCCATGGCCTGCAGGACAAACCCTATGAGGAGAGACTATGGGTGTTCAACATGTATTCCCTGGAGGACAGAAGAGAGAGGCAAGACATGATCAAAATCTACAAGTACCTTAAAGGTATAAACAAGGTCAGTATGGAAGGCATCTTCAGTCTCAAGAGAATGGGTTCACTGAGGAAACAGTCTTAAATTAGTGAGAGGACAATTCAGAAGGATGTGAGAATGCACTTTTTCTCTGAAAGAGTAGTGTTCAAGTGGAACGAATTGCTGTAGGAGGTGCATCATCAAAATCAGTGATCTGCTTTAAAAGAGGTTGGGACAGCTGTCCCAGTGGCGCTGAGGGATGAGGCACTGGACACCTTACCTCACATTACACCAGTGACCCGGTTTGAGAACAACTTTGGGTTGCTGGGATGCCAGCTCAGGGGAGGGGTGAGCAGGAGGATTGAGCTGCCATACAACTCTCCCTTCGGTGAGGATGCCCACTCTTCTGTAGTTCCGCCCCACCAGATGGAGGTCCAGTGGGTAGAGTAGGCAAGAGGAAGCAGCAGCATAAGTCAGGGTGGAGCAGAAGGGGCCACCATGGGATCATGCTGTGCACGCAGCACCTCCTCACATGCATATGCATGTGTATGCCATGGTCCTGGGAGGGATACAAATACTGAAAAAATACTAAAAATCCATGTAAAAAGAGGTTGGGACAGAGTAAAGGGAGAGTTTAACAGTGGGGGGAGTAGGGGGATGGGAAGGAGGAGGACTGTATGTTAAGGGTGGGGAGGCAGCTCCAGTAACTTCATCTGAGAGCTGCACACTCAAGCAGACTTGATAGACTGAAATGGCCTCTTTCTGCTGACATTTTTCATATATTGATATAGGATGTAGTGAGTGTTAGGGTTGAGAACTCCAAGGAAGACCCCACTTCTGATTTGCAAGAGTCAGGGCAGCAAAAAGTGTTATTTCCTTTCCCAAATTGGGAAGTGGGTAGGGAGTTGTGGTTGGAAACCGTAACAACATATTTCCTACTTTTACTGGTTTAGTCCAAACCCTAACTGATGCATTAGCACACCTTTTTTTGCAAAAATTTCCTTACTTTTTGTGATAATATGATTGTATCCATATCCTCATTCACAGGTCCTTCTGGCACTGTGCTTCCATCGCTCCATAGATGCACAGATCCATCTGGCTGTGGAAGCACAGGGCCTGAAAACAATGTATGTATAGCATGTAATTGTTGTTTGTGGACTCAGTTCAAGGGAAAAAATATATTAAATGTCCCTATTAACTGCCAGCGGTTCATTGCATATGGGAAAAATGATTTTTGCTTTGTTATACATAAGTCAATCTTTTTGTTGATTTGCTCTGAAATTTGCTGTGGTTGTAGCAGAAGATGTAATACACCTTCAGTGCATTTTGATTATGAGCACACTTTCTTTGTGGGTTTGGCAATATGGTGAAAATTGGAGGTAATTTGGGGGTGCAGTGCATATCCCAAGAATGTTTACTGGGGATTTTGTATTATTGTCCTACTACTCATTGACACTTTTTTTGGACATATACATTGTCCCTTAAGTCCAATTATTAACAGACTTATGGCTTGTTAAAGTTGCAGTGTTATCCTATAGGAATTTCATTGTGTTTTTTTTTTATATGGCCCTTATCTTTTGGGGGTATATGTATTATTGTTGTAGTACTCATTGAGATTTCTTTTTGCTTCATAAATTCTCCCTTATGTTCACAGAGTGATTGGCTCTGAAATTCTTTGGGGTATTACGGTATGAGTTAGTGTTGTAGTACTCATCGAGAGAGTTTTGTTTTATACATAGAGTCCCCTTAATTTCACAGAGTGATGGAGTTATGGCTTGCTAAAGCTACAATGTTATCCTATGTGAATTTTCATGTTTTAATCTTTATGGTTTTATATGATCCTTATTTGTTTTTGTTTGGGGGTGGGGTATTATGCCATAGTGTTGTAGTACTCATTGAGACCTTTTTAATATACATAAAGTCTCCCTTGATTGCACAGAGTTATGGTTTGTTAAAGTTGCAATGTTATCCCATTGGAATTTTTATTTTTTATTTTATGTTTTTACATGACCCCTGAATTCTTTTTAGGGTATTATGTTTTAGAGTTGATGTATTCATTAAGACATTTATTTTAATATATAGATTGCCCTTAACTGCAAACCTGGTGGAGTTATGGCTTATTAAATTTGAAATGCAGAAAAAAAACTAAGTCCAAATTCTTTTTCATGTAAAGAAATCATTTTCATGAGATTGTGTTGTTCTCTTGCAAAAGATTCCTTCATATGAAAAAAGAATGAAAAAAAAAACTAAGTCTAAATTTTTTTGTATGAAGGAATCTTTTCTGTATTAAGCAATCTTTTTTGTATGGCCATATGAAAAAGAAAATTGTCTCACAAAAAAGATTTTTATAATGTGTTGAAAACACATTTCTAGGTAATTTTCCCCAAACTAACTGCAGAATCCAGCTAATGGGGCCCCAAATAGCAAGATAAATGTGTTGGTGTATTTTCAAGATATGTTTTTATCAGTTTTAAAAAACTGGAAACAAGCTGATGGCCATACAAAAAAATGTCCTCACAAAACAGGATTGCCTTCCATATGAAACAGAATCCTTTTATATGATCAAATTATTTTTCTTATCAAACAACTATTCAGAAGACCATACTGCGCATGCACAAAGCTGAAATTTCAAATCCTTATAACTCTGGATTGGCTAAATATTTCTTCACCAAATTAATGGAAGGACCCACTCTGGGACAAGTACTTTCTACCAGGAAAATGTCATGCCAGTCTGGATACTAGATCATGGAACCTACACATCTGACCATAAAAATCTTGACAAGACAAGAGCCCTTTTCCCCTAAAAGTGTTTATTTTTTTCATATAACAGTTGTAACAATCATCAACTAGGCCAAAGCTCATCACATAAACATCATACAGGTGAAGAACTGTATACAGTAAATGGAAAAAACATGAGGTTAGGAGATTTTCAATGGCGGAATGAAGCATCTATGATCCTACCCTAAATCAGGGCTCCCTCTGATAAGTGCTAATTCAGGCATAACATCAGTTCTAACTTGAAACTGAACTCTGTAACATTAAGTCCATACTAGACATAAAAGTATTAAGAAAAATATAACATTTAGTGATTAAAGAACTGTTTCACATGTTTGGGTAACCAATCCTTAACAATAAGATGGTCCATTGAGTTCAAAGCTAGGGAAAGAAAGAAATGACTAAAGTAATTTACTATGTCCACAGAATACCTCTAGTGGAGATTTACCCACTATAGTAAACACATATAACATAAGATACAATTATAGTGTATAGTGGAGTGTTCTGTATATAATTCTATCCCTTTCAAAATGTTGTTGTGCCACAGTTCAAGGTCATGGAATGTGATTCCACCCTACTGAGGTAGAACAGCATTCTAGAACTTCTAGAGACAGCATGAGTCAATTTCATTTTGAAAGCAAAGAACTCACAAAAACATATTTCACACAGTTCTATACACTATAAAAATACAGGATAAACAACTCTATGCACAACCAGTGTGTTTTGCCACCTAGGAGTTCTGATTCCCATGGACCACTCGAGCTTCGCTCTCGAGGTCAGAGAGAATCAGAACCCTCTTGTAGAGAACACACTGACAGCATAGTTGCTCATCCAGTATTCTCTATATTTTGTCTCTTTGTCTTAATAGGAATTTTTGATTTTGTAGGGAAAGGGGTGAACAGGGATAGCATACAGCTATATGTCCTAGAGGCTCATTTCCTTAATGGGTTTCTAAAGTTGTAGGATGAAGTATATATGATTAAAGTATAGATGGGTATAAGTTGGTGCATAGGAAAGTGAGTGAGTGGGTGGATGAGAAAGTAGGGGGTAAATGGGAGAAATGGAAGGGGGATGTCAGGTTAGGAAAGCTCAGGTCCATCTGTGAGGAGGATAATCAAAAGCGGAACCAATAGCCCAGCTGGAGAATACAAATGTTGGGCCCTATTCAGTATCAGGTGGGTAACACGGCCCACCCATAGAAGTCGCTTTGCGGACAGGTGTGTGCCTGCGTATTCACCACTGGCCACCATCTGTCTGTGGCCCCACATCCCCCAGTCACAGGACTCCACAGGGTGGCTGGGGACCGAGTCTGACCCAGCCAGGCATCCAGTCGGATGCCAGGACCAGGACCACAGATGATCCCATACATGGCAGGATGCATGTTGGCAACACACCACGTGGATGTCCGAGGGCTGGCAGCTGTGGTGGTGTGGTAGGACAATGCCACCGACCATCTGATAGCACTGGAGGTGCACAGGGTGGGATGAGGTATGGCTGTTGGCAGTGTAGGAGGAGTCACTGTACCCCACCATTGGTGGGGGGTGGGCAGGCGGTGCTGTTCAGTGGGGCAGCATCCATGACAGGTGCCCTGTGTGGTAAGTGTGCTGGGAGAGGGGGACAGATGTGTGCTGGGATAGGTGGGAGGCACCAGAAGCCTCATGCAGTGATCTGCAGTGTGGGTGGGCTACTCACCCTGTTGTCAGGCAATTCCCAATGTGTTCTTGGGGTACATAGAGTGCTTATGACAGGGTTATCCTGACATAACCTGCACCCCTGTGCACCCTGGGGCCAGCACTGCATATCTTGGTGCATGATGTGTAGTGCTGGCATGCCGCCTGCCCTGGCACATTATGGTCCACGCAGCTGGAGGAGCAAGGTGTATTGTGGCTGTGCACCCTCTTGGTGCATAACACATGGGGGCACAATGGGTGCAGAGTGGCTACGCACCCCAGATACACATGCATGTCCACTCCCTCCATTCATGCATAGGGCCCCACTGCATGGTGTTTGAAATACACATCTGGGAGATAAGTAATTAAACAGTACTATAGGAAAGTTTAGACTAAGAGAAGAGGCTGTTCAAAGTTCATCCATTGGGTTTATTCTGAAAGGTTTTCCTGGGAAATGTGTCTAGAAAAGAGCTCCAGATTTTCTGGAAGTCAGATTAGTTGCCAACTGTTTGGTGGGCAGTTTTCTTGTAACAAACTATTAAAGCAAATAGACTGAACCATTCCTCATATGGGGTGGGGTCAGGGTCCCTCCAGTGCTGTACCAGTATTATTCCAGAAACTGCCAAGGCCCCATTGATCCACAAAATCTGGGGCCTGGACAGTCTGGAGGTAGGTTGTGGCAAGCCAAGTAGAGCTAATTGTGTGTCTCTGATCCCCAGGTAGGGATGCACTGTGGTACAGGTAGACCAGATTTGCATCCAATACTGGTCAAGGTAAGACATGTCAAAAGGATGTGGGTTAGTTTGCTTTTGGGAGGAGCATCTCCAAAGCCACTGTGGTCCAGGAGGCCCACCCAGTAGAGCGAAGAGGAGGTCCTATACGCCCTGTGAAGGATTTTGCATTGCACGGATTTTGCTTGGAGTTCATGCAAAGCCAAGTATGCATTAGGTCACTTATGGCACATTCCTGAGAGGGAATTATGATGGCCAGCTCTAGTTCTCATTTTGCACTATGGCCTGATGGGGAGGGGAGGCGGAGGAAGGGTACATTGCTGGAGAGTTTTAAGTTTAGCTGTGAGATACTGTGCATTGTCTACTGAGGAGATCCACTGATCAAGTGTTAAAGGCTGCAGAAGAGTATGATCCCTTGATACTTTGTGTTTAAGGAGATCTCTTAGTTGTAAGTACAGTACCTCCAAAGTGGGAGATTGGAAGGTAATACCTGGTTTGGAGATTTTCAAAGGAGAAGAGATGGTCTGCTTCAAGGTCATGAAAGTGTTGCAATATGGTAATGCCCTGGCCTTCCAGTCTCTCCCGTGGATGGGCTGAGTCATCAATCAACATACTTGGGTTGTGCCAAAGGGGCCTGGAAGGGACCGTCGATGGGTTCCAGCCTACTTACTTACTGTATTTATTCCAAATGTGTTTGGTATAGTGTAAACAAGGGAAATTGCAGTACAGAGGACAAATCTGGAAACATAAGTGCAGAATGTGTTGGCAGCTGACCCTGTGCCAATTCCAAGAGAGCCAACCCAGTATGGGATTTACTAGGTGAAAAGCATAACTAATTACAGACTGGTGCATAAGGGTGAAACCATGAAATAACTTCAGATCTGGTAGTCCAAATTCTACCTCACTCCAGTGACTCTGGAGGGTCTTGATTTTTAATTTTGGTGGTTTGCCCACACAGATGAAAAGGACATTAAAGCCAAATGTCTTTGAAAGAGGTCCTCTGGTAAGGAGATGGGTAGGCTGGCCAATTTATATTGATTGTTTGGGTGAGCTCTTAATTTCTTTTCTTTCTTACTGTTTCTGTCCCCTGGTGGCCCTCAATTGGTGGGCACTCCATCCCCATCCCTGACATCTACTGGCACCAATGTCTTTCCCCAGGGCATACCTCCCTGTTGGGATCAGCGGGGCAGCGTTCATCCCACTGCTTCAGGATCTGGTTCCACTGGTCCAACTGGCCTGGGAAGTGCCTGCAGGTGCCAGCCATCTTCCAACCATTTTCATTTTCCCTTGTTTTTCTTCCCCACAGAGGGAACATGCAGGGACCCTAATGGCAATGCTGTGCATGCTCCTGTACCTGCATGTCCAGTGTCTTCCTGCCTCTGCTCCACGGTGTCTTGGCAGCATCAGTGTGCCAGTTCCTAGCCTCCATTAGAGGCCAGGCTAATGCTGACTGCTCGTCTCCCCTCCCTGGAGGAGGAGAGCTGTCCTAGGGACACTCATCCTCCTCCTCCTGCACAGCCTGACTCGGTGACCCACTTGCACTGTGAACACAGGTCGCTGACATGGCAGGAGGTAAGGCATGGATTCCTCAACCCTCCACACCCTGGGCCGACAAGGCTATTAATTTCAAAGTGTTGACCCTGCCCCAGAAGGAAAGGATATATGACTTCCAGTACTGTAAGTCAGTGTCCAGGGTGTCTAGCATTTTCTGTGTGTTAGTTGTTACTGTAGATGGAATTGTAGCCTTGAGTACACTGTCCAGACAGACCACTCCATTCAAGGACAATTGGTTGGGGTAGGTTGAGAACAAATCATCAGTACAGGTTTCATTGAGGGTAGAATTTGAGATTTTGAACTGTTTAGTTTATTGCCCAATAACAGGGAGTAGCCCTATTATATCCTGCAAGGCCAGTACAGAAGTTGAGTGATCTGTCAGGAATAGAGTCACGTCATCAGTAAACAAGGACATTTTGTGTGGGAGGCCTCCACCACAATTCTCAGAAAATGGGGCACAGCCCTGATTTTTAAAGCCAGTGATTCTACTGCCAAGAGGAACAAAAATGGGGACAGGGCTGTCCTGCCTGGTTCCACTGTAAAGAGAAAAGTAAGGGATAACACTGAGTTAGTTAGGACTACCACAGACATTAAAGTATATAAGAGACATACCAGGGAGATAAAGGATAATGGAAAACCTAACCTGCCAAAGGCATCAAATAGAACTCCCATTCCACCCTGCCAAATGCTTTCATAGCATCAAGAGACAGGTAGCAGCTGGTTGGGATAAAGTGCCAGCTTCCCAGATAAGATCTAGAGTTCTGCAGATTTTATCTGATCCTAATCTCTCAGGAACAAAGCTTACCTAATCAGAGTGGATTAAGGATGGCATGATTGGTTCCATTCATTTGGCCAGTATTTTTGCAAAAGTTTGCATCCACATTGAGCAATGAAATCAGATGAAATTGAGAACAAATAATGCTATCCCTTCCTTTCTTGGAACAAGGGTAATGATGGCTTGTGAAAAAGAGGGTGGAAGGCCCTCCTGTCCCATCCTTCATTAAACAATAAAGCCAGTCATGGAGCAAGCAAGTCACAAATGTGTAGCAAAATTTGGTGGGAAGCCATCAGAGCTGGGTGATTTGCCTCATGTTATGCTCTGGGTAGCTTGGGCAACCCTGTCCAGCTGGATTGGGGTTCTTTGGTAGACAGATATTGGGCTGATACCTGTGGTAGGTGGAGATTGGCATAAAAGTAGAGTATTGGTGTGGTAATGTGCTTACCTCCAAAGAATATGAGGAAGTGTAAATGTTTTGGAAGGCTCGACTAATATCTTTTGGGGCTGTCAGGTTAAGTCCCTGGGGTCATGAATAACAAGAATATATTTTTCCATTGCTTGAGCTACAAGTCTGGCTGCAATAACTTCCGGTTGCACCTCAGCCTCCCAATATTTTTGGTTCACTTTATATAATGCACAGTCAGTTCTGTATTGTAGTATATCCTCTAGTTCAGTTTTTAATTGCCTAATTTTCTCTTGAGTTTGGGGATATTTAGTGAGGTCCTGGAATGTCTCCAAGAGTTTTAAGTTCTCTCCATGTCCCACAGGGTACTGTCACATTGTTTCTTGGTACCCGCTGCATGAGTTATCAGCTAGCCATGAAGCACAGCTTTCAATGCTTCCCATTGGGTGGATTGAAAATAGTAGGTGTCATTAAAAGAATTGTAGTCAATAATAGCCTTCCTAAGCCATTGTATGGTCCAGTTCTGTTGAAGAATGGGTTAAAATGTTCCATTTGTTACATTTACTTGTTACAGAACCCCATGCAAGGAAAGGACAACTGAAGCATGACCTGATATGAGAATGCTTCCCTGGAAATTCCCATGTCTGCGAGACCAGGGCAGAGGATGCCAGGATGACATCAATGTGGCAGTATGAGTCATGAGAGGGAGTAGCAAGTGATGTCCATGTCTGTGCAGTGAAGAGTATGCTAGATATCAAAGAGGCCATTCTCTTGCAGTAGGGCAGTCACTTGGGCAGATAGGTTAGGTTCATATCTGGGGCCAGGGTCAGACCTGTCAATAGATGGGTCCTATACCAGATTAAGGTCTCAATTAAAATGGAAGTGACAGTCTTATGTATTTCAGAAAGAATGGACTGATAAAAATTAAGATCTTGGGTAATGTGAGCATATGTACTGCCACCACAAGTGGGTTATCCAGGTAAATACCTGAAAGGAGAAGGAATCTACCTTCAGTATTGTGATATGCCCAGTTTAAATCCTTTTAACACAATATTGTTACTCCATGCTGTCAGGTCGTGTGGGCATCATGGTAGTATGTGCAGACCCACATGTGACCTAAACACGCATATTCCACTTCCAACAGGTGTGTTTCCTGTAGGAGGGCATTGTCACACTGCATATCACTGAGGGACTGTTGCACTTTTCTGCATTTTTGGGGCAGTTGAGACCCCTTACATTCTAAGAAATAATTTTCAAGTGGTTATTGGAATTCATTGTAGACAAATTCACACACACAGTTTGATAACAGATGGTTTCCAACCCCCATTCCCCAAACCCACCACCCCACCCAAGTCCCACCAACAACTGTACAATATACCAAACCACACAAGAACATAGAACTGCATGAGAAGCATATTCTGTTTATGGACACCAAGGTGTACACAGTAGGAATCAATAAGGAATCCTCCTTCTATGTGGGTACCTTAGGAAAGTATTTACAAAAAGAATATCAAAGAAAACAACTAGATCTCTGAGCGGTCCCACTTCCAGTGGAGGTACACTGGTCTCTCTTCCTTAGTGGAAGATGTGAGTGGGCTATTAAACCAATGCTTACATGAGTCCGGTAACTCTTTAGGAAAGAGATGACTTCTGCACCCTCGAATCCCTCCTTGGTGAACATAACGGGCCCAAAGGGAATAAAATCAAACTGAAGTGAGCTGAAAACAATGATAGGGAGGTGATAGCAGATATTATTTAATTTAACCATTAGCTCTATCACATATTATAAAAATGAATGAAATGAGAGCACCCAGTCCTAAAGATTGGGAACCAATTATCTAGAGGTAAAAAAACTAGTGACTACATTAGTGGGTGAAAACTTAACAAATACAGAGAGCTAGAGTGGTAGAGATGATTGCAAGGAAAGGTAGCCCAAAAAAAGGAAAGGGAGGGAACAGACTTCAGTAACCTCCATTTTCAACAAGTGAGAGCCAGTAAAACTTTGAACACCCACAATAAACATGAATGACAGTCACTATAATGAATGCACTAAGGCAAGAACATTGCAACACTCAACAGGTAGTAGGTCAGTCCTATGCCAGAAGAAGAAGGCCTGAGTTAAAAATATACAATCTCTCTGGCAGTACTCTTAAACATCTGCACAGAGTCAACTAAACTAAGTTTTAACACAACAGGGGCTGCTCTAATACAGCAGTAATGTAAACTTCAGGCAAATGGTAGCCTGGGCTAGTAAATGAGTGCTGATGCATGGCCCCACTTCTGTGTCCCTTGGTGGCTGCAATCAAGAATGTGTTTGAGGGGAAAGGAAAGAGAACAGGCTCACAGCAGTCTTGGCCAAATTAACTGCCAGGAATCAAATTGCATCCCTGATACCATCTGTGAAGTTCACATCAGCAATCCAGGTGGACCACCCTGGATGGCATTGCCTAGAGGCAAAAGAACACATTACTAGGCTAGAACCAAATAATAACAGGCAGTCTCAGCAACAGTAACAAAAGAAGAATGGCAAAGGCTTGCGAAGTCCACGTGGCACCCAAAGTAGTGAATGCTACAATGGGGTATACGAGAAAGGCATCATCCTGTCTCTAAACTCACACTCCTGCTTAAGTCATTTTAGACAGGCCAGCAAAGTCAAGGATAACAGAATTCTGGGACTAGTTACATGATGGATGGGGGTTACCCACAACAGCCAGGGCAAAGGAGTGTTCAAGCATGGCCCCGATTCTTGGTCCCTTGAAGTCTACCATGATGAGGTGGATCAATGGGCTCATAGGTAATCAAATATTACCTGCTATGTGGTGGAGGGATGGCGATTGTGCCATTGATGAATGGGAGTCGCTAAGACACACTAGCAAAAGTCAAAGACTGCTGTACTTTCAATTTTTAAGCACAGAGCTGGATCTTCCACTAACCTTGGGTATCTGTCTCTTCAAGATAAGATGTCTGGAGCTGCAGCAGTTTAGGGGTACATGTGTCCATATTTCCATCACCATGGGGTTATTAAATGGGTCCCTGGCAGGTGGTCATGCAGATTCTAGCTGTATGTATTTGTCAGCTTCCTCCTGTGATTGGAACTGGATCGACTGACCATCCATATTAATTATGAGTGTGGCTGGGTAGAGGGGCATAAGTAATTTCCTAGTTTCTGAGGCCTTGTTTTACCCAGTCAAACGCTCGCCAATGATTCAAGATCCCTCTCGGATAGTCTGTGTAAAAAAATGTGGGCCCTCTGATGATCACATCATTAAGGTCTCTGGGCCTGATTCCAAAAGAGTTCTGCGTGTCAAGGCAACTTGCACCAAACCCTTTGTCACAAATTACATCTTGCAACATGTGTTACGCATTTTGCTATTCCCAGAGGTGGCCTGTGCCATGGCACTTGTGGCCTGCATCCAAGGGCTTTCCACTGGCTGCAGCCCCACAGCATGGCAGAAGGGGTTACAGCAGCGACTGCACCCTATTCTGAGCAGGCAGCTGCCATGACCCACCTACCACCATTCCAGGTCCCAATATGGCACTGCAGGGTTAGACAAGCATTTAGCTGGTCTAAGGGCATCCATCCTGGCAAAATGCCATGCTCCATAAACCCCCAGCACAGTGATGCCCTCCAGCCCCTGCAATTTGGGGTGCCACCTGGGTCCATATTTCACTCTGCCCTTGTGTCTGTGCCACCCAGCCTACCTCCCCAAGGCCCCCAGGGATTGTGGACTTGTTACAGAGTGGGGCTCCAGGGACTGTTAATTGTGGTTTGTGGCTTGCAGCACCCAGGTCCCTTGTGCCATTCTTGTGGCACAACCCAGTGGCTGCCCAAGTTGCAGGGACATATGTGCCGGGACCCTGCCTCTTCTGGAATAGGGTGCAGGGTTCCTAGCATAGTGCTGCATGGTGCAACCCAGACACACCTGGGGTTGCGCCATGCATCTTGGAATTGGGCCCTCCTGGCTTTGTTCTAAATGCATTCCTTATCCTGGATTTGGAGAAGTTTTAAGATTAGGTGCCATGGTCTTATACTGGTTCTGTTAGTTTGTGCCCTTCAGGTCTGGTGTGCCCTTTCTATTTCCAGATCATATTCCTTAAGAGAGCAAATCTAGCCATTTGGGAAGAGTCTCATTACAAATTGCACTGGGTCTCTGCCTTCCATGGGAGTTCAAATATTCAGATGTTTTACTCCATCCTAGACCCTCTAAGTCCTCCTGATTTGCCATAAGCTACACTAATTGGGATTCCGTGGCCTGCAAGTGTTGATCCTGGACACCATTATATTGTATCACCTCTGCAACTGTCAAGTCCACTTTGCTGACATGGTCTGTCAGGTTAGCCAAGCTAGTTTGTGTGTTCACTTTGGTAACTCTTATCACCTCCACAGATGCTGCAATTTGCTTGATGAGGTTCACCTGCCTCACTGGATTGAGGGTTTAGGCAGCACAATCTCAAGTGGTGGCCATCTTTGATTCTGGCAGGTCAGATGAAGGAGGTGATTTGAGATGGACTTGTTTTCATTTTTGAAGAGACTGAAAGTCGGCAGTGGGTGCCTTAGCGGTTGCATATTCAAGAGCTCTCACTACAGTAAGAAAAAGCAGTCCCACTGCATTTAAAGTGCCCAATGAAGTAGGATGTATGGGGGAGCACATGGCTAAATAATTAGGCAGCCATTCTTCTGTGGTGCTCACTTGATCCCCATGTCAAGAGCCTTGTGTCCTAGACTGCACATGCAAAATTTTGTTCAAATCTGTTGAACAGGGAAAAGCTATTAAAGTAGAGATTTAGGGGTTTAACATTGAACAGACTACTCAGTCCTAACTATAATGGTGCCACTGCACCACTATATATATATATATATATATATAGAGAGAGAGAGAGAGAGAGAAAGAAGCGAGAAAAGAAGAGAGAATAAATCATGGCAAAGTGTGGTATGCAAGGAATTAATAACATTGAGGGTTGAACAAGTCATAAAGCCATGAGCCTGATGGGCAGTGGCCTTTATGAACTGCTCAACCCTGCAATTGTATTATTTCACAAGTGTGTCAGACTTTGCCATATTTATTTATATATTACATTAGGTTACTAGGTTTTGCTTTTTTGGTGTAGCTTGTTTAGTGTATTTGCTTAAGCTAGAGTGTTGTTGTAGTTCTGTTGTGTTCCCTCTAGTGTTTGTTGCTATTACTGTTTTACATTATAAGACATTCTAAGTGCTGCATAGTTTTGTCCCTTTAAGGTTTCCATAGTGCAGTAGCTTTGGATATAAGGAAGACTGTTGAATCAGTTTTCCTTTAGTGTGTTTGAAGACTGCATCATAAAGGAAGCAGGTTGAATGTTTGGTGAAGTGTTTCAGTAGGCCTGTTTAACACAGTTAGAAAAGTGGAGCACAACATGTGAAATGTTAGGTGGGCTTTCAGTAGGCCTGTTTTACACAGTTATAAAATGGAGCACAGCATGTGAAATGTTTGGAAAGTGTTTCAGGAGGTGTTTGTTTTATACAGTTTAACATTGATTTCTATGTGTGGTTGTTAGTTTGGCAAGTGATATGGATGGTGCAGTAAAAGGTGTTTCATATTGATTGGGGGCTGTTTTTTTGCAGGAGCTGTAGTTGAAGAGGCTTTTAGGTAAGTAATGTGGTGGTTAGTAGGTCATCGATACATGTGTTATTCAGGTGATTGCTACACATGTTAATAGTTCTATAATAACATGAATATATTTTGTCCACTTGAAAACAGTGTTACATATGTTTTAGAATGTTGTAATAACTTAACATGTATATATTTTGTCCATACTTGTACTAGAGTGTTAATTACAATGTATATATCAAGTTGTAATTACTTAATGCTTGTTAATTACCATCAGTTATGGATGGCGTTGGTGCCATATATGCTAACTGTCTAATTGGGTTTTGATGTCATTTATGTTAATTGGCTAATTGGCTACTATCATATATGAAGAAATAAATGACAGCGTTTTCAATGGGGACAAGGGCCCAACCATGTCATTGCAAAACAACTGCATTAATACAGCATTTGGGTTCAGCTTAACACAACTAAAGTACAGAAATATGGTGTTAGGCTTTCCAGCCCTAGCAAAGCAGCAAAAGGACAACACCATACAGGCAACCACAAACAGCTGTCATCAGGTAAGACAAACAACAGAAAATGTTCCAGATAACACAAATGCAGTAGCACTGATGTGCTACCTTCATGGATTTGCATGTGTGGCTTGCACATCACAAGACATTCACACTCACTTGTCACTGCAGATAAAAATCCACAATACTCAAATCACAACACTGCTTCTGTTTGCAGAAGCACAAGGCCCTGCAGTCATAGACACAAATCCATGATAACCCAATTAAGAGTTCTTTTGTCTGCAGGAGTGTATGTGGGGCAGTGCTTCTGTAGCCTCAGGTACTTATGCACACTGTAATACATGCACACAGTCAATGGGTCCATGCTTCTGCAACTACAGGTGTAAAACATGCACTCTGACCTCTGGATGAAGAAGTGCTGGTGCCACAAATCCACACTACTAAAATTGCAACACTATGTCTGACTGTAGGATCACAGGCCCCGAAGGAGCCTGCAACTTTCAGCCACAGGTGTAAGACATACACACTGGCTTCTGTCTTAGATGGACATACTGTCACAATGTGGGTATAATGGTTTCATCAGCAGATCTAGGAATTGTTCAAGCAGGTAGCAGTTTTTCAGTTACACAGAGGCATATATAGAAAACATGCAGTAATGAATCAAACTATCTAACAAGGTCGTTCACATAGTGTTCCTAAGGTTCACTAAGGTGATTATGGAGCAAGGAGGCAACTTAGGCCCATAACAGCTACTGTACTAATTCATTGGATAATAAGTTGAATTATCCTGAGTATTAGATTATCGAGCGTTTTTAAATTCTGTTTTGCTTTTGCTAATTATAACGTCTACCAGTAAACTATTCTGGGGTGTATTATTGTTTGGGTAAAAAATATTTATTTTGTATAATTAAATCTTTTACCTTTAAGTTGGACTGGGTGACCTCCGGTATTGTTAGAATTGTTCTTAAATTCAAGATCTAGCTCTGTCATAATGTATGACTCTTTGAATAATATCAATAGAAATAGAAGGTCACCTTATAGAATGTGTGGCTAAGGCCCCAAAACAGAGGCTTGGGGACCCCATTAGTGATGTGCCCCAGCCAAGATTTATGAACCCACTGTGATCTGTTGTTAAGCCAATTACTAATCCAGTTTATTATGTTTTTGTTAATATTAAGTTTGTGTAATTTAGTAATGAGGGCCCAGTGCTGCATGATGTCAAATGCCTCACTAAAGTCAATAAATATAACATTGCAAGGCATTCTTTTGTACAGGTATGAGCTGATAACTTTGTAAAAGCACATCAGGTTAGTCAGGCAGCCTTTTCTTTCTTAAAACCATTCTGGTTAGGGTGTTGAATCTCCAAGATTGGGGCAATTTCATCTTTGATAAGACTTTCAAGTATCTTACAGATTGTGGACGTGAGACTAATAGGCCGATAATTCTCCCAGCTATTTTTGGTCCTTTTTATGGCTAGGCATCACATTGGCTAATTTCCAGTCTTCAGGAATAAAGTTTTCAGATAAACATCCTTCAATAATAATCAGAAGGGGTAGACAAGACAATCCACTAATAAATATAGGAGATGACCTCTACGTGTCAGTGGCTCAGTAGGTAGCACACTCACCTCTGAGGCTGGGAGATCAGAGGGCTGTGGGTTCAATTCCACATCTGGCACTCGGGTTAATATCCCAGTACTGACACTGTAGTGCAGCACAGGTGCTGCACTTCTGAGGTGCCGTCTTTGGATGAGACGTTAAACCGAGGTCCCATCTGCCTGGATTGGTGGTAGTTCAGGTGGATGGTAAAGATCCCATGGCACTTATTGAAATGAGAGTGGGAATTTCCCGATGTCCTTACTAAATGTCCCTCATTCACTAAAAATACCACCAACAGTTTAATCTGGTTCAAGGTCAGTTGGCATTCATCTGTATCCCCTCCCCGGTCATGCCTAAAAATAGGCAGGATTGTCTAGCACTTACCCGGTCAACAAAAACTAAATAAATGTTATTGGGCCCAGGACTAGTTTTCCCTTCTGGAATGTCATTTGTGATAAATTACATCTTGAGAAAAATGGATATGGGTATTACAGTTGTTAAGGGATGTGGGATATTTATTTGTTGTGGGGTGTCAGTTTTACAAAATGCTTATTAAATGCATCTGCCATGGATTTAGTGTCATGTATTAGCTTATCATCCAATAATACAGAGCCCACTTGGCAGACCATTGTTTTAAGGAATTTATATAGGAATAAATAAACTGCTATTAAATTTATTGGCAGAATTAGCTAAGTTATACTGCCATCTAATTTTAGATTTCCTAACGGCAGACTTACATTTTTTTGAGTTTTTAAATAAGATGCCCAATTTTCATCTGTTCTTGACTTAAGGTACCTACTATATTTTTTGCCTTCTAATTTTACTAATCTTTGTATAGATTTATCCACCCATTTAGGGTAATGTTTAAGGTTATTATATTTCTTTCTGAAATGAATGTAATTGTCTCTAAGTCCAATCAATGTATCCTGAAGGATAAGCCAACTTTCCTGATTGGCATGAGTGTTAAAGATGGAGTCCCAATTAGTGTTATTAAGTACAGATTTGATTGTGAGTATGTCACCTTTAACATATAGGAAAAAGTTAATTGAATTGAATTATAGACATAATACCTTAGTAATGTAAAGTAGATAGAATTATGGTCACTATTTCTGATTGGTGGACCCACAGTAATGTTATTTAGACCCCTTCATCATTACAAATAACCAGGTCTATTAAGTTATCTCCTCTAGTAGGTACAGTAATGTGCTGTTTCAAACATAACTGGGCACAGGTAGACAAAATGGTTTCCTGTACTGGATGAGGCTGATAAATCAAACCAACAAATATCTGCAAGATTAAAATCTCCCAAGATGATAATTTTGCCTTGTTCTGCTGCTTCTTCAGTCTCAAAAGAATTGCATCAACGATCTCAGTTGAAGAACTGGGTGGGTGATAACATGTTCCTATAATTAGGAATCAGAATCCCTCAAATAAAGTTTGACCCATAGTGTTTGAGTAGAGACACCATAAATTATAATAGTCTCTGAGATATCTGTAGAATTGATATTACATGAAATGAATAAGGCTACTCCCCTGCTCTTACAGGTTGTGTGGTCAAACTTGTAAGCAGTGTAGCCAGTTAAAATAAAGTCCCAGGTGGCTTTGTCATCTCCCCAAGTTTCTGAGATGGATATACTGTCTAACTTGCCCTGGTGTGACCTGAGTTTCAAGTCATCAAATTTATTATTCAAGCACCTATCATTGAAGCTCAGAAACTTTAGATTGTTACTCATGTATAGTTTGGTATGACCAATAGTATTAACAGAGGTGGACATATCACAATTCTCCCCACTGTATTTAGTTTAAATGATCATTAATGTAGACACACACTGTTTACCCAGAAGTGTACTCCCCTTCTGCTCAGGTGCAACCCACCCCAGCAGAATAGTTCATATTTGTCTCAAAATTCTTCCCAATGTGTAATTCAAGTTTGATTTTGTTTTAAACACCATTTGTGTAGCCATTCATTGAAGTGTTTAATTTGCTGGATAATATAATTATTGGCTTTGGGAATGGGGAGGATTTCTGAAAAGCAGACATCACAGCCAAGGTCCACATGTTTATTTGAGAGGGCCACAATATACTGTTTGATATCAAGAAGAGGGTCATAATTAATATTATTAGCATCAATGTGTGGGATCACAAGATATGTGCATGAGTATATGAGGCTAGCCATGATGCAATGCAGCAACTTGCAATGTTGGCATGTCACAAAATACTGCAGTATAAAAGAGCTTAATTGCCCATAAATTATACTATTCCTGCAGCATATTGCAGCATTTCTGTGACATACTGCAGAATTACTGCACTGCATCCTCACTGGTGCCATTGTACCTCTGGCTACAAGGTGCAGGCCCCATGGGTCTTTCAGTGTAAAAGGCAGGGCTCCATGGGGCCGAGAACACTATCTCATGCATACAGTACAACATACACACACACACACAGGTGCGACTGAATAAACACATATGTAGCCAAACATACTAATCCAAGAAGATTGCATATCAGTGCTACCACATTTGTGTGATCTGGAAATAGTTGTATGCTCTTTGTTTTACCTAAAGATGACTGTCTGTGGTTGCTTGTGTGGTTTTGCCCTTTTGCTGTTTTTGTGGGGGAGTTAGGTTGGAAACTCTAACACCACTTTTCCCGACTTTTATTGCAGTAAGTCGAACCCTAATTGGTGTGTTTACACTGTTTTATTTTTCTTTTGAAATTAATTTCCTTTCTTTTGAGATAGTGGAATTATGTCTCATCTATCTAGCTGTATAAGCACAGGGCCCAGAAGACCTTGTGCTTCCATGTGGCTACAGATGAAGATATGCAGGGTCCTGAGGGCCTGCTGCAAAGTGAAGAGTCTGCTGAATGTTGAACCAGAAATGTGGAGTCCATCAGGCTGCAGAAGCATAGAGCCCAGAGGCTAAGCAGCCCCAGCACCAAGTGAGAGTCCATTTGGCTGTGGAAGCAGTTGAAGATGCAGATGCCCAAGAACCATTAGGCCCTGTGCCAAATGTAGAGTCCATCAGGCTGTATAAGAGCAGGGCCCTCGTGGTCCTGCAGTTCCATCACAGCTACAGATTCAAATGCACATCGCCTCCAGGCTCTGTGACAAGTAAGGAGTTCATCTGGATACATAAGCACAGGGTCTGAAGGCTCTGCACTTCTGAGCCAAGTTGGAGTCCATCTAGATGCAGATGTGCAGGATCCTCTGGGATATGTACTTCTATGCATCTACAGATATAGATTTGCAGGGCCCTTCCCTCATAATTTGTGTTTTTAATATTTTAACCCCAAATTTTCAACTGTTTTGTTATGATGGGGAGGGTTCCTGATACACACCACACAGGATGCACTCAAGGAAATTTGCTCGTCCAGTGACTCCTGCCTCACAGGAGTGGGCCTGTGACAATTATTTATTCTGCTAAATTAGTTAAATAATGAAATGCAGCTGCATGACTAAAGTTCTCCTTATCTTCACACTGTGTTAACAGTATTTCAGACACTTCTTGGCATGGTGGAGCGTGCTACTGCAGACCTTAATAAGTTTCACAAATCAGTGGTTCCTCAGGAAGATGTAAATCAAGCTGTTGGTCAAAAATGATTTCCACAATACCCAGATAGAGCAACTGATGCTTATAGTATCCTGTGTAATGTATTTTAATTAGGATGAGTTTCCTTCCACTTTCTATTTCCAATATTTAGCCTGTTTTGAATACATTAAAGTAGAGGATAAGGTATATGCACATCAACAATTAAATGCCTATATGGCTGAAATGTCCTGTCTTGTGAATAGAGATGCAGCGAATTTAAATTTTGCCAGTGAAGTGCGGTGAAGTGGACACTTCATGCTGCCATTCTGCTACTCAGAGTGGCCAATATGAAATGTTTACTTTGTCTTGTAATTATTACTTCATGTTGTCATTCCACCTTAATGTAGCACAAAGTGACAACAATACTGGCAGTCCACACACACAGTCACCAAAACTAGTGTGCATCCCCAAAATGCTACTGTCTTTGTCCAGACAATTCCCCAGTGCTAAGTGAAATAAGAGACAAAAGAAATACAAAGTCTCCCAGAATTAATGGTGCACTCAGTCATGTGTGCAGTGGTCCCACACAGTCACCAGAATTAATGTGCATCCCCAAAATGCTACTGTCTTTTGTCCAGAAAATTCCTCAGTGCTGACTAAGTGAAATGAGATGTAACAAGAAATGCAAAGTCTTCCAGAATTAATGGTGCATGCAGTCATGTACACAGTGGTCACAAACAGTCACCAGAATTAATGTGCATCCCCAACATGTTATTGTCTTTGTCCAGAAAATTCCCAGTGCTGATGAAGTGAAATGAGAGCATAACAAAATACAAAGTCTCCCAGAATTAATGGTGTACTGTAAATGTACAGATAGATTAAGATTGTGCTGCAAACTCAAGAGATGCAGACACAAAAACACAACACCTAACCAGTGCTCACAAGTCACAAATTCAAATCTGAAAAGAATAACTTTTGGCGGTTTGGGGGGTAGTGCACAGCAGTAACAGTCCACTACCAGGAGAGATACCACAAAGCAGTACAAAAAATTCATGCAGGTGCAGTGGATAGCAGGTTCACGTTGCTGCAATTACTCCGTGGCACAATATAATGTGTCTGCTTTGATGGCATCTATCGCACACTACACACACACACACACTGTAAGTAATGTGAAGCAAAATGAAATCCTTTAGTAATATAACCAAATGTTTTAAACAAACTGAAATTATACACTGCTGCACCACAGCAATCAGCAAAAAAATGTCAAGAATTACTGAAAATATTACTGTGTGTACATTTACACAGTTATACAGGAAAAATACAACCAAAACAGAAAGATTGCCTTTTCTCCCCAGTTAATCTACCTACACCACAGGTACGCCCTCCCCAAAGCACACTTCACAGTACACAGACTGAATGTTCTAAATTAACTTTGAAATTTCAACTTTTCTTAGATATCAATCTGAGAAAAAAATCTCTTTCAATTGAATCCATCACATATTATACAAAACACAGGTTTACACACATACACAATTATTTCATATAAAACATAACACATAATTAGTCAGGATAGTAAAAATAGTATAGATAAGGTGCAAATTTCATCCAAAACAATTATAATGTACTGTATATCAAAAGTGTGTTCAAAAATGACCTAAAACAATCAAAAGGTTTTAATACAATAACATTAATTTGCTTTTATAACCTTTCCCATGCTTTTGGTACCAAACTTGACAAAGTTTCTTCCCAAAACAAGTTCTACATTGAGGCACATAAAAACATACTCGATCCAGAGATCTCAAGCTATACATTTTTTTTGTCTAATTGCAACTGTCTTCAAAAGAAAATCTGGTAAAGACTGGGTCACAAATCCATAAACTAGTAAATTCAATGCATATCTTGCCTATCTGATAATGAACATATACCTGATTCCTGGTACAAAACACAGTGGTGAGTTTATATGGCAAATTTGTTATAAATCGTAGGGACCAGATATTCAAAACTTGTGCGGGCAAAATCATTCATGAGTTTAAGCGTGAGTCTGCTATATTCAAAAGGCCAAATAAGCGCGGGCAAATTGTAATTAGCGTCGGGCAAAATCATAATGTATGCAAGGAGCAAACTAACATGAATACAGGCGCAATGTTATATTCTGAAGCGAACACTAGCGCTGTGCAAAGTGCTTTGTGTGACTTAGCACGACACTTAGCTGTGCACATTACCGCCCAGGAAAAGCTTGTCTTAACCTTGGGCAATCAGCTTTGCATGACACTATGGCTTTGCACTGTGTTTGCAGAGGTTTGAGTGGGTTTTGTGTGATCCTAACAAATAATTATGACACATAGACAAAGCCAAACATAGAGGAAGCATGCTGCTAACTGATGGCATCACAATGATGCCATCATCTGCCACCAGTCCCAGCCACACCAGACAGTAAGTGGTGACCCTGCCACCAGTGGACAACATGGCAGTGTGGCCATACAGCACACACCTGTGGACCACACTTCTGTGGACACCAACAGATGCCAGCACACACATGCAGCACTGTGGGCAAGGAGGATGTTGAGGGAGAGTGTATGGGTGGCCAGGCTGTGCCACAGACCACATGTGGCACAAGGCTAGGACACATCATGCAGTGACATGGGCCAGTATAGGGCATACCTCAACACCAGTGTGCCTTTCTGATAATATATGCCCACCAGGCCACATACTGCACAGCTGTACAACTGCCACAGCACACAAAGCCGGACGTGGTTATGTCACTGTGAGCATCCCATGCCAGAGGTGCAGCATCTGTGGGTCACACAACAGTGTAACAGTAATGTCCACTGTCAGTAAACACCTGCAGGTTGGGTCTCTCATTGTGTATAGTGCAGTCATCACCACTCCCTACACCCATAGGCATTGCTGTGTCCACACACTACTGGCCCACTTGCTACTGTAGTGTCTGCTGTGCACTGTAGCATGACCTACAGTGTGACAGTTGCATGCAGCACCACCACCATCTGTGCCAGGCTGTGTTGTCCCAGTACAGCTGCAGGCAGCAGCACATGTGGAAGTAGTGTTCAAAACTGTATAATATTCCCAAGCTGTTTCAAGAGAGCTAACACGCTTATATGGGAGTTTAGCGTAGGGCTAACTATTAGGACACAAACAGCATGCAAATCAGGCATAATGAGATGCTAATCTGAATGTTTGCCCAGAGACTATGTAAGTAGGCTCATTTGCATGTCACTTTTGAATATGGCAAAGTTTGCACTGGGCAAACTTGTTTGCACCAGACTAACTGAGTTTAACCCTGACCCTAAACCGCTTAAACAGTTGGGAGAATATTTTAGTTTTGAACACTGTACTTTCACATACACTGCTGCCTGCAGCTGTACTGTCCATGCATTGCTGGCACACACATTGGCCAATATAGTTCACTCTACCTACCTTCACATCGCTGTGCACTGTTTTGCTGTTGTGGTTTGCACTTCCTGGTTACCATATTCAGAGCAGTCTTATTCCAGGGCTAAGTTTGCCCTGCACTCCCAACCAGTTGCCCGGCCTCATTCCCATGCTATATTCAGAAGCTGTTTGCTCCAGGCTATACCTTTTAAATATGGCTTGCTTTGTGCTGTGGGTTAAGTTTGTTCCGGCTGGGCAGTGTTAATTCTAGTCCTGGGCAAAGTTTTTGAATATCTGGCTCTTAAAGTACTATTTAGCAACACAACCAAACAGCCTAATATTGTTTAGTTAGCATTTTATAGACCACTTCATAATCTAATATTGTCAAAAACATAGATGAGACCAATAACTTCCTAACTTTTAAATTATAAAGGATTTGTTCCTGTAAAAAAACTCAATAATCCCTTTAGTTTATTTGACATTGATGTTACATGTGTCTCAAATGTTAAGTTGTTGTCAATACCACTCCTAAATATTTATAAGACTTCACTTGCTCAAGAATAACCCAGTTAATGATCTAATTTCTTTCATAATCAACTGTTTTATATTTTTTCCTAAAATCATCCATTGTGTTTTGTGTTCATTTAAGAGAAGTCTCAATTTTGTTAATTATTTCTGTACATTTGAAAAATCTTGTTACAAGACAGATAGTGCTGTATCATTGTTTTCATTTGTTGTATATAATATTGTGTCATCAACATAGAGTTGGACACGTGTCAGGTGAACAAACATTTGGTAAATCATTTATATATAATATAAAATCCACACACAAACAATAAACGCTCGATGATATGAGCACAGGAGGGTTTCCTACAATTGATGTACTAAATTTTGAGCAAAAGAAAATGACTCAAAAAGGCTTTTTAATAGCTTTTAGAGGTTTTGAATTGTAGAGCTCTGAGAGCAAACTGTCTCCAGCTACCACTACACACACACACACTACCCAGAACTGAGGTTGTGGAGAACAATCTAGAGCCCATGTGACCTACAATCCCATGAATCACTGCAGAATTTGCATTGGAGCTCAATTATAAGGCAAAGTGATGCAAAGTACATTGATTTCAATGTACTTCACCTTAAAATTATTGGAGAAGTGGTTTGGGGAAGGTGGAATAATGCAAAGTCATTGGTTTCAATGGACTTTGTTTTCCCATAGGATGTGAAGTACTCTGCTTCACATTGCTGATTACTTCCAGTTCACATTACCTGTGAATCACTTCATGAAAGTAATTTTAGCCACTTCAACCACCACTACTTGGGAATGATTTGTACAGTACTGTGTGAGTTCATAATCCAAGTATTTTCATATACTGATCTTACCTTTACAAAAATATAACTACATATTTGTAATAACAGATTTGTTTTCTTTAAACATTCTCTTTACCAAAAATCAAAGCTTCAGGCAATTTGTCTATATAACAAATGCCATTTCTGCCTAAAGAAGTTAAAAGAACAGTGACACCACAAAACAGATGATTGGGGATTTTTATTTTGTGTTTGTTTTCTTGATTCACAGTTCATTCACCTATAGCTCAACAGAACCAACGTATCATTTTCGATGATGTCCTGTGTTTGCCTGATTGGACAGCTACAGGAGAACCAATGCAGATGAGGTCAAGGGACCCTGCTTAAGGTCACACACAGTGAGAACCATTGGCTGCAAAAGGAACTGAACGTGGATCTCCAATTTCACAGTTCTGTGCTTTGTCAGATAACCATAACACGACTTCCTTTGAGAGTTCCAGGGACCCCATCACTCTAGTGAACTATTTCAGTAGAAAAAAATCTTCAGATATTCATTAAACATGACATCGATACTCAAGCGTGAAAAAGGACAATATTCGTACTTTAGTCCACTTCCAGCTGATGAAGCACAGGTTTATTAAACTTTGATGAAGATTAAATAGGAACACATCTGTTGGAAAGAATTTCACTTTAAACTCCCTTAAACAGTTCTTCTAATATCTAGTACCTCTCTCAATTTTCTAATATTCCTGTCCACTTTTACATAACAATTAAGACCACCAGACGGCAGCCACACATTTACTGTTCTTTGCCTACAGGGTATTTTGCAGACAACTGTGAATTCTACCCTATGATTGTTGCAAGAAAAGTTCAATAGCAAATTATTAAAAGGTTCTGCATTATAATCATTTGTATAGTAATGACTTCATTCCCTAAATTAGTTAAATATTGAAATGCAGCTGCATGGTCCATACTCTCATCATCTTCATTCAATGTTAACTGTATTTCCAGGAATTTCTTGGCATGGAGGAGGGGTTACTGCAGATAGTGATAAATTTCACAAATCAGTGGTTCCTCAGGAAGATGTAAATCAAGTTGTCAGTCAAAACAATTTCCTGATACCCAGATAGATCAACTGGTGCTTATAGTCTCCTGTGTAACATATTTTAAGTAGGATGAGCTTCCTGCCACTTTCTATTTTCAATATTTAGCCTGTTTTAAATACATTAAATTGGTGGATAAGATAGCTGCGCTTGGATAATTAAATTTCTACATGACCTGAAAGCTCTGTGTTGCGAATTGTTTGTATAGTAATGGTGCAACCTATAATCCAGGCATTTTCATCTATTGATCTTACACCTTACAAAAATATAACTACATTTTTAATACCAGAATTTTTTTTATTTAAATGTTCTTTACCAAAAATCAAGGCAGTATGCAATTTTACCAAATAACAAATGCCCTTTCTGCCTAAAGAAGCAAAGAGAACTGTGCTGCCACTAAATAGATGATCGGGGATTTTTATTTGTGTGTGTGTGTGTGTGTGTGTGTGTGTGTGTGTGTGTGTGCATGTCTGTACGTTTTCTTGCTTCACAGTTCATTTACCTATAGCACAGCAGAACCAACATGTGATTTTCAGTGAGTCTTGCATCTGCCCAGTTGAAGAGCTACCAGAGAAATTAAGCAGGTGGAGGTCAAGGGACTTGCTTAAGGTCACAAACAAGGACAGCCAGTGGCTGCATCTGGAATTGAATTTGGAATTTCCAGTTTCACACTTCTGTGCTTCATTAGATAATCACAACACCGCACTGCCTTTGAGTCTTCCTGGGATCCCACTACTCTGGTGAAGCATTTAAGTAGAAAAAAATTCTACAGAAATTCATTAAACATGACACCAATACTCAAACATGAACAAGGATAATATTCGTACTGTGGTCCCCTTCCAGCTCATGAAGTACAGGTTTATTTAATTTTCATGAGGATTAAAAAGGAGCAAATCTGTTGGAAGGCATTTCACTTTAAACTCCCTTTAAGATAACAATTTGTCTCTAATACTATAATACCTCTCTCATTTTTAAATGTTCCTGTTCCTCTTACATTTCATTAAGGCCAACAAGCAGCCACAGATATACTGTTCTTTTGCTTACAGAGTATTTCACAGACAACTGTGAATTGTACCATATATTGACATACTCTCTTAGTGAACAATATAGTTTACCTCAAGTTGAAATGCATCATGAAGATACAATATTTGTATCACAGGAAAATGCATGTACCAAATGAAGATGCCCAACTATTCAGGAAACTTTAAATATAGAGAGATGGCAGTCAAAGGGTGAGGGAGGGTGCCACTTGATACCATCTTTTTGTGTGTTTGATTTCTTGCTTCACAGTTCATTTACCTATAACCCGCCAGAACCAATGTATCATTTTCTGTGAGGTCCTGCACCTGCACAATTGAACAGCTTCAGGAGAAATGAAGCATATGGAGGTTAAGGGACTTGCTTACTGTCACACATAGTGAGAGTCTCTGGCTGCAGCTGGAAACAAACGTGGGATCTTCAGTTTCACAGTTCCATGCTTGTCAGAAAACCACAACATCACACTGCCTTTGAAAATTCCTGGATCCCACCACTCTGATAAAGCATTCAAGTAGAAAAAACATTTCACAGATATTTATTAAACATGATACTGATACTCAAACATGAAAAAGAAATATTCAATATTGTAGTTGCCTTCCAGCTAATAAAGCACAGGTTTATTTAACTTTGATGAAGATTAAATAAGAGCAAATCTGTTGAAGGCACTTCACTTTAAACTCCCTTAAATCAACAGTTCTTCTCCTAATATCTAACACCTCTCTCAATGTTCAAATGTTCCTGTCCATTTTACATTATGAGGATGGCAATTGGGGGTGCCACTAGACACCAGGAAAAAGATGCCAGCAAAGGAAAAATGATTTTCCTCTCATGGAAAAGGATATTTTTCATGACTCATGATACAAAAAAGACATAAACCATATACCTACACACAAACCATATTAATGCAGATATAATTTCCTGTGTTAGCTCTTGGTAGTAAGTGAGAGCTTTGCCAGCCTGGGAGATGGTGGGAGTAAGGAGAACCTTCACCCTCCGGGATGCATACCTGCAAGGGGATTTGACAAGAAACAGGTGAGGAATGTTGGGGATATTTGGAGGACAGAATAACTGGTGCAGCACATAAGAGGAGGGTGAAATAAATGGGAGGTAGACTGTAACACACTGGGTGGAACCTCATGATGGTAAGAACTGTATTATGCAGATGGAGCTGAGAAATTGAGGAGAAGAGAGAGTGTGTGTGTGTGGGGAGGGATGCAAGCCATAACCCTCAGGAGCAGTACCAAGGATAAAAACACTGCTTGATGCAAACCCTGCCAGTGCTATATGCTTTTGACATGCCAAGGAAGGGCAGAATGGGGTGAAGTTGGTAAAATAGGACAGTAGTGCGGGATGCGGAAAGATAGTAAAGGAGATGTGCACCTATACCCTGCACCCAAGCATCCTGCTAGCCTTCCCTAATGCCTTATCACACTGCTTGGCCACTTTTGGTAATCAGAAATGATTACCCCTAGGTCCCTTTCCTGTTTTGTGGTTGCTATTACCTCCCTGCTAAGTGGTACATTGCCTCTGGGTTTCTGTGCCCAAAGTGCATGATTTTGTACTTTTGTCATTGAAACCAAGCTGCCATTCCCTAACCATTCTTCCAAAATTTTCAGATCCTCCCTCATTCTTTCCTTCCCCTGGTGTGTCCACTCTGTTGTAGATTTTGTGTCATCCGTGAATAGGCATAACTTCCCTCTAGCCCTTCTGCACTGTTGCTAATAAAGTCATTGAAGAGGACTGGGTCTAGTACTGACCCCTATGGCCCCAGCTGTTCACCTTGCCTTCTCCAGAGTGGACCCTGTTTATTACCACCCTGTGATTCCTTTTGCTTAGCCAACTTCTTATCCATTTTACTACTTTTGGATCCACTCCTAGCTTGCCCAGCTTGCTTACTAGTCTTCCACTTGGAACAGTGTTGAAAGCCTTACTGAAATCCAGGTAGGCCATCCACCGCTCTTCCGTGATCCAGTTCCTGGTCATCTAGTCAAAGAACTCAATCAGGTTTGTCTGGAAAGACCTCCCCCATGAATCCATGTTGCTTTGGATCTTATAATCCACTGGTTACAAGGTATTCCACAATCCTTTCTTTCAGTAGCAATTTATTTACCTTACCTTCTTTCAAAGTCAGGCTGACTGGTCTGTAATTTCCTGCCTTCTCCCTATTTCCAGTTTTGTGTAATGGGACCACATCTGCCCTCCTCCAGTCTCCCACAACCTCCCTGTTTCTAGTGTCAGGTTTAACAGAGCTGTCAGAGGTGCAGCCAACACAAACTTAGGCTCCCTCAACATCCTAGGATGTACCCCGTCAGGTCCTATTGACTTGTCTACTTTTTGTTGTTAAACTTTTTATTGTTTACAGAAGCATGAAAACATACATTACAGCGAATGAGAGGTACTTATACATCAATAATATTGCCTGTGAATAGGTACATTATCAATCAGTACATTTCAAAATCTATAATTCATACCAGTGTTGGGGAATTCATGAGCATGGGGTACAAGTTGGGTATTCAGATCATGTATCACCATGGCTTCCAAGTATGATCATATGGACAGTACCTGTTTGCACAAAACACAGGAATCCTCACATTCTGTAACAAAGCAGATATAAAACACAAAGCATACAATGCAAAACAGCTATGAACTGTAACTATAACTATATACATAGTGTAGACAGCATGAGGGTAACTGACCAAACCTTAGTACCTTCCTGAACATTGTAGTCAAGATGAGAGAGGGGACACTATGACAGATTTAGACACATTAGCCAATACCCATCTGACTGTGTAAATAGGCCATGTATGGCTCCCGACAACTGTAAAAGTGGGGCATCTGATTGGTTGCAGAGTGGGATAGTCTATCTTGGTCAGTAAGACTCATTAAGTGGTAAGAAGTTCCCCAACAGTGGGTACTAGTGTGCTACACCACTTGCAGAGTAGTAACCTCTTGGCTAGCATGCTTAAGAGGGCAAGCCATCTATACTCCTGTGATGTCAGGTGCTGTGCCATATCCTTCAAACCCAGCAATAGCAGAGGGGCAGGCAAGGGAATTGACTTATAAAGTACTCTGATACCTAATTGGCATACCTGTTGCCGAAATGCCTTTAGTTTAGGGCAGGACCATAAAATATGATATAGATTGCTCTGATGTACGAGACACTGCCAGCATCTGTTGTGACTGGGAAGCCTAGCTGTATATAAAACCATTGGGGTCCTATACCAGGAGTGTAAAATTTTGTTTTGATTAATCTACTCCAGGCATTTATAAGTTATGTGGTGTGCCAGCATTGTGCCCATTGTGACTCAGTAATAGTTATACTCATCACTTTTCCACCTAATTTTGGATTGTGTGGATTGGCTAGGTAAGTGTCTTGCAGCAAGAGTATATACTGCCCACTAGTCCTTTGGACATAGATAGCCACTTCTTTAAGGGCGTATTTCTTTGTCTGGTCAAATGTCTGAATGAGGTCCTGACTGCATATCTGATTTGGAGGTATCTCCAGAACTCAATGGCAGAGGCCCCATCTGTTTTGTAGTGTGTGAAACTCAGCCATCATTCCCTTTTTTTGTTATAGAATATCTGCAAGGAAAAAATACCTCTAGCAGCCCATTGTGGCCAAGCAATTGGTTGTTTGTCAATTGAAATGTAGGTGTCATGCTCACGGGGGTATGACAAAGAGGGACAGGGTCATATCCAGTTCTCGATGAAGCTGACAACAGGACTTTATGGAGGGCTTATCATAAGGTGGGGATTCCTGAGCCTAGTAGAGGTAGAATATAACAATGAGGCAAGTATAAATACCCACCTTGCTGTTGCTCCATACCAAAGCCATTGCGGGGCAGAGTCAGTGCAGGGCTTGAACCATTGCATGGTTTCTACTACATGAAAAGCTAACATAGCCCTCTGTCCCTGAAAGGTACCACCCTCCGTTTCAATGAGATCTTAGTTTTTGCATGACTAAATCTCAGCTTCTTCCCTCCCCAAATGAAGTCACCCAGCAACTTATTTATTTTCTGGCACCAACTTGCTGGGAGTTCAGAGGGATATGTGACATCAAATAAAAAGAGTTTAAGGGCTGTAATAATTTTTATAGCAGCAATCTTCCTAACCATAGTGAACCTTAAAAGTTTCCACTGGTCAAATTCCATTTTACATGTGCTTAAAAGTTGTTATAGTTAATATCCATATCTGCTCAAGTTATGGTATTATTTTTATTCTAGGTAGGTGATGTCTGTCTGTACCCATTTTAGGCCAAAGACATGGACCATTTGGGCAGACAATATTGATTAAGAGGAAGTGCCTCCATTTTTGATTGGCTAACCTTCAGACCAGAGTATCCAGAAAAGGAGTTTAGTAAATTTAGAAGGGCTCTCGATTGATTTATGCCAGAGAGGATTAATAGATCATCTACATACATCAGGGTAGGAGCGCTCCTCTCAGTTACCAGACCTTGGATTTCTTTATGCTGTCTAATAGCTGCTAAAGGGCTCCACTGCTAGCACAAAGAAGGGGAGACAAAGGCACCCTACCTAGTTCCCTACTCAGGGAAAGGGTCAGAAATTAAGCAGTTGGTTGCAACTTCTGCCTTAGGGAGAAGTAATGACCCATACCCAAAACTGAAATCTGTCCCCAAAACCAAGATTTTTAACACTAGGTTCAGGTAGTCCAATTTGACTTCATGGAAGGCTTTCTCTAAGTCTATCTCCAGGGTCGCTGCCAGGATTCTAGGTCTTTTGCTGAGTGCATAAGGTTGATTAATGTTCTAATGTCGTCTATAAATCTGCCTTGTATAAGCGCTACCTGAAGGGGGGTGTATTAAGAACAGAAGGAGTGGGTTGAGCCTTAAGGCCAATGCTTTAGCATAAACTTTGTTATCTACATTAATGAGGGGATACCTATAGCTGGCAGCTAAGGTGGGGTCTTTTCCTTTCATTGGCAACACTGTGATTACAGCTTCCCTGAATGTGCAGTGAGGTACACAATTCCTTAGCCTCTGAGTAGACCTGACATAGAACTGGGCCTCTCTGTGGGGCTAGTGCTTTCAAGAATTCTTCTGGATAACCATTTCCTGGTGATTTGCCCATTTGAAAGGAGAGCAGAGCTTTGTTAACTTCTTCAACTGTCAGGGGTATCCAATAGCTGTTTCTGCTTTGGCATCAGCTTAGGTAGGTTAAGTTTATACAGAGAGGACTAAGTCCCATCAGGAAGTTGCAAGTGTGAGGATGTGTGTATTAAGAAGGTAAAAGGATGCCATTATATTATTTATATCTTGTGGTTTCATCTGTAACCAATCCTGGAGGTCTCTAAGTCCTGCTATGTGTCTGTCCTCCTGTTGTTTGCACAAATGGTAAGCTAGTATTTTCCTCCCTTATCCCCCTTCCAAAAATTTGTGTCATAGTTAAGGATGGCAATCTCAGCCTTTCTGGGTAATAATGAGTTGATTTCCAGTTGGAGCCCTAGGACTTTCCGTCCTAAGCTGGTATGCTGGGAAGGATTGTGCTGGGCCTTGTATATAGCTTCTGCTGATTTCAGCTCTTCCACCAAATCTTTTTTTTAACTAGGAGAGACACACTAAGTTGAAACCTTGTTTACAGGTGTGACCTGGGAGCACAAGGAAGCTAATTAACTTGTTCAGGGTCACACAGTTTGCAAGTGGGGGCTGTGGGTTCAAACCCAGGTCTCCAGGTTTTGCAGCTTAGAGCTTTAAACCAGTGCACTATACTCCCTCTTTTAACCTCTGTACCCTATTTTTATGTCTCTGGGTGGCATAGCCAATAATTTTGCCCCTCATCGTGGCCTTATATGCTTCCCATGTCATTCCCCCAACATGTCAGACACCGGGTTCTCCTGAAAAAGAGAAGTCTCTTTCCTCACCCAGTGGAGGAATTTCAGATCCCAGAGTAGAAGGGGATCCAATCTCCAGTAGGTGAGATGTACACAGGGAGACATCAAGCCAGGTGTAGCTGCAGTGGGGCATTATTGGAGACCACTAAGGGGAGGATGTTGGAATCTAGGGAGACCTACATTAGGGAGAGGTCATAAGCCAGAAGTCCAGTCTACAGAGAGGGACCCATGGTCTCCAGAGTGGTAGGTATAGTCTCGGACCCTAGGATGAAACATGCACCAAATGTCTGTGAGTCCAAGTACTGAATCATCTGATGTAGAGACTGTACACCTCTGGCATTAGTGTGGCACCTAGAATCTTTTATAGTAGGAGCGGACCAGCTGGGGTGGAGACTATGACCAGTACCCATCACGTTGTGGGTCTGAAAAGAGACTTTGAGACCATCCACTTAAGGGTCTTATGACTAAGGATGTGCTGGCATGTATTTCTTGCCCACCCAGTTCCTGAAAATATATGAGTGGTCTCCTTTAGTGAGCTTCATTTTCTTTAAGAATGCCACTTGAGATCGTAACCTTTCAAGATGTGTAGTAACATTTTGCTCTTGACAGGTGTATTAAGCCCCTGACGTTCCATGCATGATATATTTCAGCCATGGTCAAGCAGAAGGAAATTAATATGCTGATGTGTACTGTACACATCTTTCCAGGTTAAGATCTCAGGGTCTTTACATTCAGATACCACCGAAAGACTACTTTTATTACCTTGCAAACATAATGCAATCTAAGGAGCCCAGGTTGTTTACAGATCACACATTGTTGCTATTTCCTTATGCTATCACTATTCAGCTTTGAAACTACTATAGAACTGCAAAGTTTTAACCTAAACCACACGAAACATAACATTACTTACATATGGAATAGTGTAATCCACTAGGGAGTAGCAAAGGCAAAGGCCAGAAGTGAAATACCACAAATGGAGAGCCAGGCTCCCTGAAGGACGTGAAGCTGATGGAGCCCCTATGTAGAACAGGGCACCATTTCTTGATATTAACAAACAAGTAGCAACCAGAGAGTACTTTCCAGGAGGACCCTCATGCACCTGGGGCATACAGAGGCTCTATTAATAAAGAACTGAGAAACTAAATTCTCAGGACTGGTGTAGACCAGGGTGTCTAATTCACAATACAGTGAGTGCAGGACTACAGTCCTAGACACAGTCGTGACATGAAAGCAGCACTTTGCCATCAGCGCATTCAGTATGTGTTTTGCCTGACATCAATACGCTGCAGCTACTGGCTTATTCCAGGTTACTAAATCGGGGACCGGATCTGTATGTAGCACCACTAATAATGCAACTAGCAGAAGAGCTGCTAATCCTGTAAATTGTCAAGTGACTTCAATCACTTAATCACACTCACCAGCCCTGTGATAAATTAAAAGATGAATTTTCTCTCATTATCATGTTGTAGACGTGGCAGCTACAGTTAACAGGTAGCTGAGCAAGTACTCATAGCCTGGTGATACATCTGTAAATATAGCACTGCACAAAAAAGTTATGACTATTAAAGTAACATGATAACTGACTCCCTGATAATAGTAACTGAGGCATTCTCTTTTGTAACTGAAGGTGCCATGCTAGGGACTGGTAAGAGAAGATGTCAGTTATTTGTTATTATTACTTTTAGTCTGAGTGCTAGGGACAGGATAGGAGATACATGCTTAGTACTGCATGTCCAGAACTTACATGGGGTGGGAACAGAATCAGATACCTAGACTTAGACCCTCTGCTGTGTCTCCTGGAGTGTCGTAACACACTGGAGGTAGTAGCAACCCCCCCAATAATCCTCTCCAGATCTCCACCCTCTAAGTAAAAAACAACTTATTTGATCATATACTCTGCCATGCCCTGTTTCTGAAAGTATGGGAGTCTTCTGGTGGTCCATGATGGGAGTTCAATAATGGTTTGCTTGGTGGCTAGAATCCAAAGTGGTGTTGTTGCAGTCTTCCGCTGTCTGTGGGGACTCCTGAACAATTACTACAGCCCAGGACTTCATGGTGGGGCCTGAGGGATCCAGGTTCAGTTCTCAGTATCCATTGGGAGGGCTCTTCTTGAGAAGTTGCAGCAGTGGAGACAGAGGCAAGCAGGGCATAGTTACTTTTGAGAAATAGGAGCTGAGGATTTTGCCCTCTTCTGCTCTGGTGCTGTGATCTCCCTGTGGCTATAAGATGTGTCTTGGACTATCAGATGCTCTCTATTGGTATGCCATGAGCTTTGTTGCCTCTTCCTTGTTCAAGATGGCGGGCTCAGAATCCTTGCTGATCTCCTTATGGGGATCCTCTGTTGGACCATGGTAGTGATCTTGAGGATTTCTATGGGCTGGGCAGTGTCCATTTCCTGTCAGTTGTATTTAGCCATGGACATCTGGAAATGGACTTCTTATGGCATGTCCTGCAAATTTAGTCAAAGAGGGCCTCATGGGTGGCCAAGAGCAGTGGGGATCCACTGATGATGATCCACATTGTAGCTGGGTACTGGGCGTGAAAGGGACCTCTAGAGCATGTAGCACATGGAGGCTGCGTACTCCTTGCAGTGGTTAAACAGATCCTTGGAATAATCTTAATAGATAAGACACATTAAGTTTAATACTAACAGAAGGATGGCATTTTTACACAGATAGTGGTAGCCCCATGGAATAAACTTCCGAAAATATAATTTTTCCAAAATAAAGCCCAGTATAAACAAGGACTCGATTCCTACATTTTAGAGGCACAAGTTGGTGTACTACCGGGTAAATGGACAGGAGTGGCCCATGGCTGTAATAGCCTTTTTGCTCCTTACTCCTCAGTATGAATCTTAGTAGATATGTGTCATGTGCCCTCTCAGTTCAAGGTGCCAAGGTCACAGGCTCTACTTATTATCTTCTCCTTGTCGGCAAAGTTCAAGATTCAGGCTAGAATAGGCTGGGGCTTATCCTGGGCCTGGGTGGAGAATTCAGTGTACAATGAGCCATTTCAATGATAAGTGGGGCTCCCTCTTCCAGTTTAACGATCAGTGGGATCTCCTGTTGAAGAAAGTCCATAGTGTTGCCTTGCTCTGCTCCTTCCGGAAAGCTGAGGATCCTCATGTTGTGGCGGCTTCTGTCTTGAGGTCATCAAACTTTTCTTGTAAAAGCCGAATAGCATGTGATTGCTCCCAAACTGTGGCTGTCAGTTCTTTGATGGCTACATCATGGGAGGCTGCCTTTGCTCCATTTGAAAATGCAGACATCAAGCTGATGTAGGGCCAAACTGGTATTATTAGAAGCCAAGTCCGTCCACCATCTGCTTCATGAGTGTCATAAGCATTTTCGTTAATTGTGACGGAATCCATGTTGAGACTTCTGCTGGTTGCCATGCGGTCATAGAAACTGGTCCTATTCCTTTACTCAGCAGAGCACCAGTTTCCATACACCACTGTAGGAAAGTTGTATAGTTGCAACTGGGAAGCACTGTATAATCCTCTGCTGTTAGTTCTGCTGGTAGGCTCAATGAAAAATACAAGCTTTAAAAGGATTTACAGCCCCAGGCATGAGAGCTCAAAAGTTAAGCCACCATCTTAATGGGATCAAGCCACACCCCACTCCTTGTCTACTTTTAATTGTGCCAGTTCTTGAGGACTCTCTCCTCTGTAAAAGGACTAGTGTCCACCTACCTTCCTTTAGTGCCCTTGTCCCTTATCTTTGGCCCATCACCCACCCTGTCTCCTCTATAAATACTGCAAAAAGTAATTGTTAAATATGTCTGTTTGTTTTAGTCCTCTTCTTCACAAACCCTTCTTTCCCCATTTAGCCTTGAGGCATTCTCCATTTTCTTAAAATCAGACCTCCTGAAGTCCAGGACCCTTGTCCTATGTGAAGCTGATTCTGACCCAGTTCTTATATTGAGCCACACCTTGGGTGATTACTGGTCCCAGGTGGCCACCCACTGTGATGTCAGCAACACTGTCCCCATTTGTCAGTACCACATCCAGTATTGCCCACCATGAGTTTGTTCCCGAACTAGTTGCCTGAGAAGCACGCCTTGCAGGGAGTCCAGGATGTCCCTTCATCTGACAGTTGCTGCAGCTGGATGACTCCAATCCAAATCGAGTAGATTGAATTCCCTACCAGAAACACCACCCATCCTTTGGATTGTTTCCATTATATCTTTATCCACTTCTTCCCTTGTGCTGGAGGTCTGTAGATCACTGTTGTGCTGAATAGCGGACCCACTCCATGTCTCCAGGTTGACCCACAGTACCTCAGCTCCTCCATGCTTTCCTGTATTTCTGTAACTTTTCTGTTGCCCTGACATAAAGGGCCATTCCTCCCTCTTTTAACTACACTGTCTTTTGAATAGAGTATACCTAGTATGGCTACATCCCAGTCCTGGTTTTCATTACACCATGACTCAACAATTGCTTCTACAGTATGTCAATGTCTGCATTTGCCATGGTGGCCTCTAGGTCCACAATCTTAGTGCCCAGACTTTGAGCAGTCACACACATGGCTCTGCAGATTGTCCTGCCACCCTCCTTATTTCACATTTGCCCTTCCTTACTACCTCCACAATTTTTTTACTGTCTCTCTTTCCTTTTATTCCTTGATTCCTTTGTTATTTGGTTCCATTTGAGATTTCACTCATTTCTTTCCTTTGACCCTTGGAAGTCTTTGTTATTTGGTTCTTTTTGGATTTCACTCCTTCAGGATTTTCATTGCTGACCTTGTGAGCCTGTGGGGGGACAGTTTATGTCTGCCTGCCTTATTCTGCCTCCCCCTTGGCTAGTTTAAATGCACACCAATATAACATTTAAACCATTCACTGAGGATCACAGCTCCCTCTGGATGGATGCAGGCCATTCCCCTGTACAGGCCATTATCCCTCCAGGTGGGGCCACAGTCGCATGAATCTGAAACCCTCCTCTGTGCACATTCCTTCAACCCGCGCACTGAAGATCCTGCTGGGAAGACTCCTGTCCTCCCCTGTTGTAGACATGTAGCACCTCTGAGAAGGTCACAGATCATGCTACTTGCCTAAGACCCTTTCCCAGTTCCCAAAACACCTCCTGAAATAAATATAATAAATGAATGGGGACTAGTCCCCAAACAAAAGGCCATTGTTTATTTCCTATATGCCAGTAATTAAATTATCAATTAAAACTATACCTACACTATTCAAACAATTAAAAGTATATACCTGCACTTCATTAAACCCTATGGGACAACACTGATAACACAATTAACGTATCCTTTGGAAGCTAGCCAAACCAATTTACAGTACAAACTGCAAAAGAACCTGGAAAAAGACACATACAAATCCCTCCCAAATACAAAAGCCCCAAGCTCCTACCTGCCACTCACTATTCCCTCTTTGCTGCAAGAGACCTTCAGATGCCATAATGCCATTGCAAATGAGATTGCTATACAAATGACCATCGTAATGTATTATATTCAACAAAGTGTTTGACTCATTCATAACAGATGTGGTGGTTCGGCACATAGGAGCGCATCGTCTGTTCTGTAGCACATAAAATAGCTACACAATAAGAATCTATCTATCCTGCCAAGCCAACCTGATTTCCTTGTTTGAGAGGTAACAAGGGAGGTTGATAGTAGCTTAACTAGAAATTTTGGTAGTGGCTGTGCCATACAAAAAAATAGAATAGGACAGAATATGGTTTTATGTAGTACATTTCATATACACTGTATCAGAAATGCTTTACACATGAAAAAGCCAAATACTGGCAGTGCAGGAAGCACATACTATATGTAATAAATGCACAAGCTATGAACTGTGCTAATCCAACACCTATGGGCATACAGTATTGCATTAAAACCTACATAGATACATAGAATGTGATAGCAGATAAGGGCCACTATGCCCATCCAGTCTGCCTAACTATTTTTTTATATTATTAATTCTCAGACCATGCTCAATCCATGCCCAATCCTCTGTACCCCTCTACCCTACCACTACAATTCCCTTATGCCAATCCCAGGCATTTTGAACCCACTTACTGTTTTCACCCCCACTACCTACTCTTGAAGGCTATTCGAGGTATCCACCACCCTTTCACAAAAAGTACTTCCTCACATCCCTCCTGAATTATATAGAAACATAGAAACATATACTTTGTGACGGCAGATAAGGACTGTTAGGCCCACCCAGTCTGCCAATTTCCCTACCTACTGGATAAGCTGCAGATCCTAGTTAACCAACAGCCTACTTCTTCCTACCCCCCACCAGAATTACCTTATGTCTGTCCCATGCATTCTTGAATTCCCTCACTATTTTGACCCCATAATCTCCTCAGGATGACTGTTCCATGGTCCACCACCATCTCTGTGAAAAAATGCTTCCTCCACATTGCCCTTGAGCTGTCCCCCTCTATCTTCAAATTGTGCCCCTTGTTCTTGCACATCTCTTTTTCTGAAAGATGCTACCCTCCTGGACTTTGTTGATTCCCTTGAAATATTTGAAAGTTTCTATCATGTCCCTCTTCTCCCTCCTTTCCTTGAGGATATACATATTAAGCTCCTTTAGTTTCTCTTCGTATGGCTTCTGTTGCAGACCCTGCACCATTTTAGTTGCCTTCCTCTGGACTGCCTCCATCCTGTCTATGTCCTTGCAGAGATGGGGTCTCCAGAACTCTGCATAATACTCCAGATGGGGTCTCACCAACTGTCAGTACAGAGGATAACAACTTCCTGTTTTCTACTGGTGATGCCTCTTGCTATACATCACAGTATTCTCCCAGCCCTCCTTACTGACTTCTCATATTGCTTGCTTACCTTCAGGTCATCTGATATGACTAGCCCAAGGTCCCATTCCATTTCTGTTGTTGTTAGTACCTCCTCACCCATTGTGTACTCTTCCCTGGGTTTTTGTTTCCCAGGTGCATTACTTTGCACTTCTTTGCATTGAATCTAAGCTGTCATACTTTTGACCATTCCTCCAGCCTTGCGAGTCCCTTATTATCCTTTCACCCTCCCTTGTGTATCAACCCTGTTGTAGATCTTTGTGTCATCTGCAAAGAGATATACTTTTCCTTCCAGTCCCTCTGCAATTTCATATAAAGACATTAAAAGGACTGGGCCCAGTACTGACCCTCTGGGTACCCCACTAGTAACCCCCTTTCTTCGGAGTGGACTCCATTTACTATTACTCTTCTGTGTTCTTGTTGTCCTGCCAATTGTTTACCCACATTACAATCCTGGGACCCATACCAAAGCTGGCTAATTTGTTTATTAATATTTATGTGGGACTGTGTAAAATGTCTTGCTAATGTCTAGGTAGGCCATCTCCACAGCCCCTCCCTGGTCTACTACTTTGGTCACTCAACCAGAGAAATCTATTAGATTCATCTGACATGACCATCCTGCTGTGAATCCATGCTGTCTTGGGTCCGATGCCCCACTAGCCTCTAGGTGCTCAACAATTCTTTCTTTCAGAAGTGATTCCATCATTTTCCTACCACTGAAGTGAAACTAGCATATCTGTAGTTTCCTGCCTCTGCTTTGCTCCCACATTTGTGAAGGGAATCACATCTGCCCTCCCCAGTCCTTAGGTACCACACCATCCTTCCATGATTTGTTAAAAGGGTAGTCAGTGATGTCACTAGTTCTCCCTTAGTTCTTGTACCCCTCCAGTTTCTTATCATGTCCCCTGTTATAGAACACTTTTGTTCTGAAATATACTCTCTTCCTGTGCTTTATTCCCCCTGTAAGGTATTGAAATGTTTCTATCATATCCATCCTCTGCCTCCTCTCCTGTAAAGTGTACATATTTAGCTTCTTTATTCTTTACTCATAGGACTTTTGTTACATGCTCTGCACCATTTTGGTAGCCCTCCTATGGGCTTCCTCCACTATGTCTATATCCTTTCTGAGGTGTGGTCTCCAAAACTGTACACAGTACTCAAGGTGAGGTCTTACCAGTGATTTATATACAGTAGGGCAGAATTGACTCTCTTCCTGCTGAAGATACCCCTACATATTCACCCTAGCATTCTGCTACCATTTCTGACTGCCATAAAACACTACTTGGCTACTTTTAAGTCATCCAATGTAATTACCCCTGGTCTTCTTCCTGTTTGGTCTTTGTCAGTGTCACTCCACCCATCGATACTCTGCACCTGGGTCCCTATGGTCTAGATACATTATTTACATGTTTTTGCATTAAAACCCAGCTGCCATACCCTTAACCACTCTTCTAGTCTCTTTAGATCCCTGCACATTCTATCCACCCCACCACCCATGTGTGTTCTCTCTGTTGCAAATCTTAATGTATTCTGCAAAGAGGTAGACTTTCCCTTCCAGTTCTTCTACTATGTCACTTTGGAAAATATTGAAGAGAACTGATCCCAACCTGTGTTGCAAGAGAAAGAATGTTGGCCAGAATGCCTTTGATAACTCTCCTACTCTTTCAAAAAGTACAGTTGGACCATTAGATATTTAATTTCTACCTGGGTAGTGACCAGAGATGAGTTGAATGTGATGGGCAAATGGACCTCTTTTTAACTTTTCATCTAAAGGATGTAGTCAACCTGGATCTCATCAATGATTTCAGCACTGTAATATATAGAAGACCCATGAAAATGTAGAACAGTATGAGGATAACATTTTATAGAACAGGTGAATATCAAATCAGCCAACTAGTAGGTAGCAGAGAGTGGCGGTGGGTAACTACCATTCAGAGTGAAGGGATGTACTAAATACAGTACCACAGGTGTTGGTACAGAGGACCTCTACTGTCTAAGCTATTCATCAATAACCCTGAGAAAGGAGTCAGTAATATGTTGCATAAGTATATTGATGACACTGAATTAGCTAAGAGTGGGTAAACCAAGCAGTGATATATTGCAGGGAGACTTAAACACACTAGTGCATGAGCTAGAAATGGAAGTTTATTTTAATGCAGTGAAATGTAAGGGCAAGACATCTGTGTTGTACACACAGTACATCCTTTGTTGTATAACAGAATAACAGCTGAGGAAATAAGTGTGGGTAGGTTGAGGCAGAAATTGAAGCCAGAAAAGCAATGTACTGCTGCAGTAAAGACAGATAATTTAGCATGGTAATGCATTCAGAGGTTGAGAGGAACTTGTCATGGTGGGGATCCTCCTCCTGTACAAGGCCTTACTTAGACCACCCATGAAGTAATGTATCCAGTTCTCATCACAGCAGTACTGATTCCTGAAAAGACTTTGATGAGGCGTAAATGATCCAATCTAGGGCCACCAAGCTGATTAGTAACATAAGGGGCAAGAGCTGTGTGAAACCTTGGATATACTGTTTAGTCTAGACATTGCTAATTAGTAACATAAGGGCAAGAGCTATGTGAAAACCTTGGATATATTGTTTAGTCTAGACAAAAGAACTCTAAGTGTGGACATGATCATGGTGTTTCTATTTCTAAAAGGGATACATAGGGAGGCATATTCATTTATTTGAACTTGTGAGTGCATGCTGGATGAGATGACATGGACTTAACCTGGAGGGCAGCATACAGGAAACATCAGAAAGCACTACTTCATATAGATGTTGATCAGTTTGTGGATTAGCAGACCTGCTGAGGTAGTGGAAGATAGCACTGGTCAAGCATTAAAAGCAGAATCAGATTCCTGAGGGACAATGGTATTAAAGGTTACACCACATGAATGGGGAGGGAGGTAACAATGCAGCTGTTACATTTGGATGTGAATCACTATTCAAACTGCAGTCTACTGAAGACACGCTGTCCAACAGGAAGGGTGGAAAAGATGCCCTAAGTCCTTTTACCACAACATACTACTACTTTGCAACAGTATTTGTTTATTATTATTATTTTTTTTTTTACTTTGGATATAAGTTTTATAACTAAGAAGCTGTTTGCTTCTGTTTACAGATATACCAGTTTTATTGCAATAGCTTTATAATATTTGTTTGAAACTGTATAAAAATAAAAAATGCATAAATCTTCAGTCCACATGTAGTATAAGTTACAAAATAATCATAGATTAGACATTACATTCATCTCTGTACTGCTCTATATGAACTTCCATAATGATTTGCAGCAGCGACTGCAATTAATCTCAGAACTTTTAGAACAATAACATCTTAGTATGTATGTAGTTGGGGAATAAAACAGCTTTTTGGAATGCTTATTGAGTAGTCATATTTTAAACCCCAGATACATGGTGAATAAACAATAACCTGGTATTCAGGGTAAAAGAAAAAAAAACTTTTAAGTCCCTCTCTATATGGCCAGAGTTAGTCTTTATGAGACCTCCTCCCTGCATTAGTTATCCCCCTCCAGATCTCTTTCCTCATCCTCTATACAAGTTTAAATAAAGTCAACTCCTGACTTGCCCTGTAACAGGAGTCAATGGTAGGACTTCAGTAGAGCAAGCATCCCTCCTTACTACCCTGACACCCAGTTCCTTAAATAGCATCATTTACAAGGTCCCCAACCCCCATGCTTGAATTCAGGAGATAAAACTCTTAACTTGTTGTCTAACTCTGTGGTCCACTCCGATGCAAAGCACCTGATCCTGGAATACATTAGTAATTTGACTGAAATAAAGGACTAGGCACACAATCGGGAGGAGAGCTGAGCAACAGCATCACTGATGACACTAAGCAGACTAATTGGTCATGGTGGCTAAGTATCATCATTGAAGTTGACCACCCTTTTCCTGCAGGCTACACACCCAATACCTCCTTTAGTCAGATGACAAATGTACTGCGGGATTGTGTGCTTTATGGGAGAGGGGCATGAATTCAACAGACAATTTAAGAGTATTTCCCCACCCCAAAATCTAGGATCAGGGTCAAGAGAAACACTTTGTAAATTTGGGGACTGAGTGGAGTCAGCTTATATTTTATTTTATTTAAAGTTTCACCAGGAAGGCATACTGAGCAGACAACTGTTAATTCCAGATACATCCTGGGGATGGGAACAGAAGGAGATGGTACATATGCATACAATATTTGTACATTATCAGAAATTAACAACGCATTTAGTACATACAATAGTAGATAAAATAGTAGAATATTTACAGCAAATTTGACCAGCACAAGTATATACTACAAGTTTCTACATAGGAGACAAAAAGGCCAAACAAACCGCCTAACAGAAAGCAAGTACTAGAACATACAGGGTTGGCCAGAACTTAACAGTGGATTGGTAAGTTCGGACGTGAAGAAGTGGGGCCATGGGGAGGGTAATGAGGGGGTTAGGGTAGTGAGATAACAGGAAGTTAGAAGCAGGAGCAGGTGTTGCGGAAGTGGGCTTTGAGGAGGGTGCTGAAGTAGTGTGGGGAGGAGCATGGTGAATGGCAGAGAGGAGAATTCCACAGTTTAGGCAAATAATAAGAGAAGGCTACCCAGCCTGCAGAGGTGATCATGTCAGGGGCAGACAATGGGTGGGGGTCATAGTGTCTGAGGGGTGCGAGGGAGGCAGAAGGGGAGAGAGAAGAGGAGAGGTATGGGGCAGGGACTGGCACCAGAAGTTAGCCAGAAGATTACTACAGTGTGCCTGCCTCCTGTCCTGTAGGGAGGGAGGGACAGAGTTTGGTAGAGGACACAGTGGAGGGTATTAGGCAGACAGTCAAGGGTGAAATGACAGAAGGAATGGAAGAAGGTGTCCAATCTGGTTATATAAGTTTTGGGAGTGGCACTGTAAACTACCTCCCTGTAGCTGAAAATAGGGAGGATCATTTTCTGCACAATTGCATGGCAAGCCAGCAGCGGGATGCAGCCATGGTCATGATATAGGGCACCCAGTTTGGGGTAAAGTTTCTTGTGGATGGCCACAATATGCACAGAAAAGTCAAGGTGCTGGTCAAGCCAGACCCCAAGGTATCAAAAGGAAGTGCAGACCTCTAACATTGTCCCATCCAGGGTGTGGATAGTGGGAAGAGAGGGCCAAGAGAGTCTCTGCCTTGTGCCAGAGATCATGGAGACTGTTTTCTTGCATTCAGGAAAAGTTGATTTGAGCAAAACCAGAATTGAACTTTCTCAATGTCTCACTTTAGTCTGGATGTCACATCATAGATTGAGGGGCTGGACGTATACAGGATGGTGTTGTCCATATACATATGGATGGAGGTGTGTGGGCAGGCAGAGGGCAGGTCATTGAGGAAGATGGAGAACAGCAGGGGGCCAAGGACAGAGCTTTGAGGTACACCAGTGGTGATGGAGAGGGAGATATGTAGTTTCCAATCCTGACAGATTGGGTCCTACCCACAAGGTAGAGTGGAAGCAGCTGGTGGTCTTGTTAGAGAGCCCTGGTAATGCTAGCTTGGATAAGAGGAGAGGTGTGAAACAGTGTCAAAAGCCTTTATGAGGTTGACAAAGATGGCAGAGGTGATGAGGCCCTTGTCCATGCCAGTATGGATGGATTCAATGAGCCTCAACAGGAGAGTGGTGGTTGAGTGGGACTTCCTAAACCTAGACTGGTAAGGTGTGAAGAAGGAGGAGGATTTAAGGAAGGAGGAGAGCTGGGAGAGTCCAAGATGTTCTTGCAGTTTTGCCAGAATGGGAGGAGAGAGATAGGGAGATAGTTTTCAGTGGAGAAGGGTCACCACCTTTCATGGGGGAATGACAGTGATGTGTTTCCATTCTGGTGTAATAGATACAAGTGAGGGGAAAGATTGAAGAGAGAGAGGCAAGGGAGAGGCAATAGTGGGGCAGCCAGGAGAAGCATTTTGAGCCCAGCCTGGAGGAGCAGTTGAACCTTGGTGGGGTTTAGTGCTAAAGGGCATTCATACATCTGCTGAGGTAATGTGGTGGAAGGAGAAGGAAGGGTGGAGGCTTGGCTAGCTTGGGGAGTGTATGGAGGGCTTGGTCATGGGGATGGGAGAAGACAGGAATGTGGAAGTACAAGAAGTAAAGAAGGAGTTAAACTCAGTTGCCACTTCAAGTGGGTCAGTTAAGGTGTTGTTTCCAGCTTTAATAACAGGGGTAGGAGACTGGGACAGGAAGGAAGAGGGATTGTACCATCTTCCAGAATTTGGAAGGGTGATTAATGTTAGTAAGGAAGGTGGATTTAAAATAATCTGCCTTAGACAGATGGATTGCTCTAGTAGGGGTGTTTCAGAGAGTGTGGTAGTTTTGGTAATCAGTAGTGGAGCCAAGGCCTTGAGAGTCTTCATGCTTGATCCCTGGCCTGAAAGGCATGCCATGACTTCTGCAGTGATCTAAGGCAGATGAGAACCCTACGGATCCATCTGAATGGTGCATAAGTGTCCCAAACTGAGATGAACTTAGATTTGAAATAGTCTAAAGTGGAGTCAATAGAGGTGGCGTGAGGATGAATGACCAGTTGTGTCTTTGACAAGTCATTTTGGAGGGAGTGAGGTTCAGGAATTGTAGGACTGAACTAGCAGGGTTTTGGGGAGGGCTTTAGGCCATTGTATTTTCGGACTGCATAGATTAGATAATGGTCACTTAAGGAGTCTGACAGCAGACCTACAGCAATTATCCAGTGTGTGTGATGGAGCCCAATTTAATAGAGAGTGATTGTGAAATTTCATGTTTAGATGGGATGGTTCATTAATTAGCTGGGACAGATTGAGTGTGGTTATGTCGTTCTGAATTTTAGAGAGGAGGTGGAGAGCCAGTCCATTGAAGTCACCAAGAACATGGAACTCACCACCAGATGTATGTGATTGTAGGGTGGTTAGGAGTTAGTGATAGAGGCCAAGGGGAGCAGGGCAATAATATGGTCAGCTGTAAAGATGGGAGTGGAGTGGGGAGGGGATTTTCACCATCAAGGATTCAATAGACTGCAGGAGTTGTAATGTAGGTATAGTAGAGAATTTGAGGGAGGAGGAGATGTACATGGGAAAATCTCCATCTCTTTTATTTCAGAGCAGTTTTGTTGGATGACTGAGTAGCTTGGGATGGAGATACAGACGTCTTGAATGTGCAGCTTTAGCCATGTTTCTGTTATGATCAGGATATCTGGTTTGAGGATAAGGCAATAGGTTGAAGCAATAGATTTGGGGAGCAGGCTCTGATGTTTAGGTGAGCTATCTTTAAGCCCCGTGGTAGTTGAGAAGGACAGGGCAGAGCAGGACTAAGGTTGAGTCAATATCCCTGCCATCAGAAGCAGGGGCATTAGCAAGGGCCTGCCTAGGGCTACCCTTAAGTTTATGGTGGGAGGAAGGAGGAGAATGAAGAGCAGGAGATGCTCCAGTGGAGAACTTTATGGTGATCAGCCAGCATGGAAACAGGGGTGTAGAATAGAATAGAAAGACCAGTTGATCAGGCATTGAGGAACCAAGCTGGGTTCTGAGAGGGAGAAGGTAGCAAAAGGGAATGGTTGAGGACAAAGATGGGTGGTTGGATTGGCTGGCCAATGTCTCAGGAGTAGGAAGAGGGTGGGAGGTATGCCAAGGGTAAAAGGAGGGTGAGGAGAGTGATGGTGATGAGGAACATCATGTGACTGGTGATAGCCACGTTTAGTGTGGGAGGGCTGAGTTGGAGTGGTCTATTTAAGGACAGCCTCCACTCTGCAGGACTGCAGTTGGGGTGGTGAATGTGGAAAGAGCAGCATCTAGTGGTAAGCAGTGATAAGCTGCAGAGGGAAAATAGGCTGATTTAATCTAGAGCAGTCAGTCACGTGAGCCCTACCCGTGAATAAAGGAAGGACTACCAATGGTGGTAGTGAGGTAGCCACCGAACAGTGGTGGTGGGGACAATAGAATGCCACTCACAAATGGCCTGCACCACGGATGGTCTGATGCATTAGGGAATCAGCAGCTTGAGCTCGGGAGGGCAGGATTTTCAGCGTAGCCCTCACAACCTGATGCGGCTCTGGAGAGAAGGAAGAGGTCACAGAAATGCTCCAGTTAAGTAGGTAAGAGGGTAGGGCTATGGGAGGGAAACAAACAGGGAGGAGAAAGAACAGGTATGAGACTAAATCAGAAAGGAACCCATAAATTAAAGCACAGCCTTCAAATTTAAAATGTAGGCTTAAAAGGTGGTTGCTTCTTTTCTTCCTACCTTCCAGATCAGTTAATTAATAGGGGTTGCAGATTATGAAGGATGATTCTTTAAAATCACACTACTGGCTCCTGGCATAGTGCCAGCCAGGAACTGACTTTTCAAAAAATGTGAAGAAGGAAAGTGGCACAGAACTTTATTGGAATTACAGAGGGTTTTCAGGAGTAGGTGCTCATTACTCTGAAGTGAGCCCCAGTACTTCATACATCAATGCCATTGTCTGATATTGGAAAGGGGGCTTGATTTAAAGATAAGACTATCATCAGCACCCAAAGCTCAAAAATGTAATTTAGCACTGGAATGGATAGGGAAATGACAAATTTAGCGAGGGGATCCAGAGACTCACTTTGGGCACCTGTAAGGACAAGAAAGTAGAATTCTTTATTTATTAATTTTACCTTATTATTTTCAACAAATGCCACAAATATTAAAAGATTATTTCGTATTCGGCCAAGAATACAGGATGCCTTTATTCATGGCATTTGCAAAATAATATTTGAGGTGTCTTGCAGCCTTAGTAGTAGTTTACAATGAATAACTAATCCACAAAACTTTGTGCAGCCCCAGCAAGTGCAGAGGGGCCTGCATTGCCCAAGCATGGGTAACCCTTCAGCATGTTAGATGGGTATATGAGCCTATCCCATGCTCAAACTCTATGCCAAACACCATGCTCATCATGTGGACAGGAGGAGATGGACTGGGACATGGGCGTAGTAATGTGCCATTCATAGACTCATTTCAGCAGCAAGGAGAGTTGGCAAGAAGAGACACAAACTACATGTCCTAATGCAGCTAAGTGGAGTGCTTCATAGTCTGGTGCTGCTGCAGACTTACAGAAAGGAAGGCTGCAGTGCACATGATGATCCAAAAGGTACAAACCTGAAACACATCATTCTGAAAACCTTGTAACCCCAGCACTTTGAGGTGCTCTGACTCTTCATCTGGCTGCCTGATGAAGACAGAGTGTCCTGAAGTGCCAGAGCTAGTAGATTTTTGGAATGGTGTTGTTTTATTTTATTTTTTTATTCACTATTTTTCTACCTACCAGTGGCCCCATTCAACCAGGACATCCCAGCCCCATCACCCTGAAGTCTGCTGGGACATATTGCTAGCCAGTATTCCCAGGGCTTTCCCTCCTATCAGGGTTGGTGGGTCCCCATTCCTGCTGTGTACCAGATACAGTAGTTGGACCCAAGAGTTCAACTAGTTTGGTATGGAGCCTATTCGAGCCATGCAATGACACCATAATGTTCACGCATGTGCCTGCATGCCCTAAGTCAGTGTCTGCCCACTCCTGCCATGAAGGCAGTCCCAGATGCCTTCCTCCAGCAATCTGCTAATAGCCAGGCTTAAGCCGGGTTCTACAAACCCTTCCCTTCAGAGGAGGAGATCAGTACTGTGGATGCTCAATCCTCCTCCCCACCAGTCTGCCCTCCAACAACCTGAGCTCACTACCAAAACCGGGTTTCCTGCATTGCAAGCAGTAGCAGTACTGCTGTACTGGTAGGCTGGTTGAAATGGTGTGCATTTACATTAAACAAATCTTGTACCTATTTGACATCTTCATGAGCACTGTAGCTTTCCATTTTATAAGCCTACATGGCCTAATATCCTGTCATAGTGACTATATGCCCCCTCACTAAGCCACAACACATCCCTGGAGACCCTATCAGCCTCTATCAACCTGTACCCACCCACCCTTGAGCAGACATGGAGGGATGTGGAATGTCCATCACAGTTTATCTGTATTCTACTGATAGGGTATCCTGTATGGGAAATGGCAGTCCTTGGAAGACTGCCATAGCCAATGATCCCCACGCCTTGCAGAAAATGAGATCCTGCAACAAGCCAAAACAGGTATCTGAGTTGATGTCCGTGTCCAGTACAACTCAGAACACACATCCCACCCTGTCCCCATGCGATGGTCGAGGCCTTAGCCTTGACCATCATATATATCATATCTCTGTCAAAATTTGACAGTGCTCATGTTAATGCCACTACTAAACGGACATCTGTCAAACAACGCAACAAGAAGGTACTTAGCAGAATAAGCCAGTACCTCAAGAAACTAATCCTGCTTCTTCTGTTCTGCTCTAGTAACATTGAATTAATCCCAGGCCCTCTTGCCCCTTGGACTCCCTGCTGACCTTTCAGATCATAAAGGCATCAGTTTCCTTCACATCAGTGTATGCAGCTTACTGAAGAAGATTGATCTTATTCAGGCCTGGGCCTTGCACGCATCACCTGATTTCTTTTTGATTTCAGAATCCTGGCTCTTGCCCACAGCCCCCTGACAAATCCATTAATTTAACAGCTACAACATTTACTGCTGCGACAGACTGACTGGAGGAGGGGTAGCAATTTATTTCTAATGCAAATATGATGTCCGATCATAAACTGTACTTCAAAGTGCAAGGAATTTGAATGCCTGGCACTCAAACTAGCTATCTCCAATGACAAATCCCTCCTTATTGCAGCTTGCTATTGACCTCCTTCCAGTGGCTTGGCCATCTTGCAGCACCTCAAAAGTTAATTGAGTCATCTAATTCGAATGTATATTAATAGGGATCTCAATCTTAATTGGAATGATGAAAGCTCCAAGATATTAAAGGACCTATACGATGCTAATGGCCTGTCCCAAATAACACATGCACCTACTAGACCTAACAGAAAGCACCCTGAGCGGAGCTCCCTCTTGTCCTCATGTTAGTCAACAAGCCTCATAATTTCTTGCACAGCAAGTATTCTTCAATGACATAAGTGACCACTGCACTATAGCCTGCATTAGACACTCCCCAAATAAAACTGGCCCCAAATTCTTACTAAAAGATCCTTAAGAACTTCTGCCGGAATGCCTTCTAGACAGATCTAACCAGTATCAGGTGGTAGCACTTTACCTAGCCCCAACAATTAGGAGGCATTTAACATCTTCCATAACCTTTAACAGGGTTAGTCAACAAACACCTCCCATTTCAACTGATTAGGTCAAAAGCGATCTCTGGGATGGTTCTCCCAGCCTGAAGAAAGCGCTCAGACAAAGGGACACCTGTTGGAAAAGAACAAGAAATCTCAACAGGTAGATGATTAGCTTGCTTCTGCATCTCCAGAAATGCCTGAACTAAATTAATTAGGTCCAAAAGCCAGATACTTCCAGGCAAAACTTGAAGTCAACAAAAACAACTCTGCCAAATTCTGGAGTATTCTCAAGGAAATTGAAGGTCAACAATCAGTTGCCTCTCTCCCAGTCAAAATCGGTGACCAATGGAGTTACATATACAGATAGAGCTGCTATTTTCGAGCAGTTCAATGACCATTCTCCATGGCAGGACTTGCCTTTCGATACCTCACTCATCAGTAAGCTTAGCCATGTAGATGATAACTCAATTAACGCAAATGCTACTCCTCATCCACACCAACCAAAACCTCCTATATTCAGCTTTTCTACAATTTCATTTAAGCAAGTAGAGAACCTCCTTTTGGCATTGGACACAAAAAAAGTGCCAGCACGGATAACATAGCACCATTCTTCTTAAAGCTTGGCTACTTCTACCTAACCGCACCATCACCCATCTATTTGACATCTCCTTGAGTCAAGGTGAATTACCTCGGTGTGGAAGACTGCCCATACTCTACCTCTCTTTTAGTCAGGAGACCCTTGTGACCTGAATAACTATCAGCCTATTTCTATACTCTCCACTCTCTCAAAAATACTGGAAAAGGTTGTCAATACTCAAATCAGAGATCCTTGGAGCAGCACAATCTCTAAACCCTGCACAGTCTGGGTTTCGGGCAAAACATAGCACCATTTCAGCTCTTGCAAAAGTAACTACAACTGGCGAATTGCCTTAGACTCTAAAAACATGTAGTTGCTCTATTTCTTGACCTCAGCAAGGCCTTCGGCACCGTGGGATCACAACATCATGCCACATCACTGAGAAAATATCAGCCTAGACATCCCTGCCATCAGCTGGTTCTCTAGCTACAGTACCTTTTCTAACAGATTGCAACAAGTTAAATCAGCAGGCAACCTGTCTCCACAGAAATCCCTTTTGTGAGGGGTCCCCCAAGGCTCTATTCTGGGACCTATTCTATTCGATTATTTATATCAACAACCTGGACTCTCACCTACAAGTAGCAAGCGTGCATATATTCGAGGACATGGTACTCTACACCTCAAACTCCTCACTTCTCACGGCCTATGAGACCTACAATGAGACTTTACCTCCTTACAACATAGTCTCATCAAGCATAAACTCCTTCTCAATGCCAAAAAGACTAAATCTATGATTCTGTCTCTCCCAAAGCAGCCCTTGGCACTTCACCCATCCCACCATTATTAGACTATATGGGTGAACCCCTGGACTCAGTAGAATACCTTTAAATATCTAGGGTTCTGGCTGGATAACAAACTTAACTTCCTATGCCACCTAAATGAAGTCTTGAGAAAGTTAAGACAGCGACTCGCCTTTTCTGTCATATCAAATATCTGCTTACCACAGATTCTAGAAAGAGACTAGTACAAACCACTTTTTTACCCATACTTGAATATGCTGATTTTCTCTACAATCACTGCCCTCTCACAGCGCTTAATAAACTTGACACCCTATTTCACCAAGCCCTAAGTTTCATCTTTAACCTGCCTTTTCACGCCCATCATTGTCTTCTGTACCAAATGGCGGGCTGGCCATCACTGTCATCAAGGAGAAAAGAAATCGCTCACTTGGTTCTATAGAGCTCTCACTGACAAGCTCCCTGTATATATTTCCAGTCTGTTCAAACGTGCCCATGGTTCCTATGGTCTTAGACGTTATTCAACTCTTTGTTTCCAAGTGCCTAGAACAAAACTAACTTTGGACTGACTGTAATTACCTCTACACTCCCTTCACTTTGGAACACTATACAAAGCACACTCAAGCTTACATCACTGCTGGGCCCCCTCTCCTTCAAATCTTTGCTAGTAGGTATTGTAGGAACCTTGTAGCTGCTATAGGTAATTTGTCCTTTCAGTTTATTGGTGTCTCTACTCTAATTAATTGTTATTATATCATCTCCCATCGTCCATAGGAGTTCCATTACACACACTCCCCTTCCTCTTTTCGACTCTCACTCCTTCTGCCTGTCTTTATTTATCTTATCCACTTCCAGGCCCCTGTCTGTCTTACTTATCCACCTGCATGCCCCAGTCAGTTTTCAAGTTTCTACCTACCTTCCTCTTTCCCTTTCTTACTTTTATTGTTTCTTCAGATAATACCTAAGTGGGAGTTCCCTTATGGACTCAAGTATCTTGCAACCTACCATGTACCACACTTTGCTAATGTCACTATTTTTATATCGCTTTGTCTTTGTTTTGTATTGTTCCTTGTCCAGGACCACTTTGAAAATTAGCTTGCTCAACGGTGTTGATGCCTGGTTAAATAAAGTTTGATTTCATTTGATTTGATTTTGATTTGAAGTTCAACACATGCACAATGGTGGATAGGAGCTGTGGATGACATGTGGTGCAGACTGTAATGTGGTCATGTGGTATGTGGCCAGGATAAGTGCAAATCCTACTTATCACAGACTGTTTTCTGGAACAGACCCTTAGTCAAAAACTAGAAACAAATTCTGTTTGTTGTCTTACTAGGTTCATACCTTGGCCTTCAGAAGTAAGGGGACTATACATGAATTCACTGTGTCACCAATTTCTTTCTTGCAAATTGAATTTGTGGAAATAGTACCTTTCAGAGTGACATGCTAATCTTCTCTCTATTGTTCTAATTTTAGAATATGTGCTACAAGCAAGCATGGAAATAATACCTTTCAAAGTAATGTCTTATTATCTGTTTACATGTTCTTTTAGAACAAATTCCAAAGTCAAGATGATAGAAAGATTGCTACTGAATTTATGTTGTTCTGCAACTCATACATTTAAATACTAGGGCCCCATACTCAAATAGTTAGTGTGGTAGTAACCGCTTAGTGCTGTGCTAACCGTGAACAGTGATGGAGCTTGGAGTGGGGCCATATTAAGAGGCCCTGGAAGTGCTACACAACCTGGCTGTGTGACTGTGCAAACACATCACTATACCTGTGCAAATGAGGGATCCCTGATACATAAAGAGAACTGTAGTATATGCAAACTATATCACTACACCTATGCAAAGAAAGGATCCCTCATTCATAAAGGGTGCAGCACTATATGCCTAGGTTATGGCAGTGCTAAATCACCACCAAAACCCTGGCCTTAATCCTGCACTATGGCTGTGTGCCCCATCCCCAATGTTTTAAAATCCTACACACTTCCTGATGTCTTGGACCCTCCTCCCTGAATCACCAGTATTTTAAAATGATATACACTTCCTGGTGTCTAGTGTTTCCCTCCACTGGCTACCATGTTCTCGTATCATACACTTCCTTGTTTTTAGTGGAGCCCTGGTTACCCATGTTTGCAAATCCTACACACTTTTCTGGTGTCTAGTGGACCCCCTCCCCAAAACTGAGTGCCATCATCTAAGACACCCTGTCCAGCATCCACCCATCAACCTGGTCACTAGTATGTCTCCCATTGATGGTGACTGGCACAGCCTCAGCTCACCTCCTTAGCCAGCCACCATCTGACCGTCACAGAGTGCAGTCATGAATACTGTAGAAACAGCTGTTTCTGCAGTACTTGTGATCACACCCTATGACTGTCAGATGATGGCCACCTGAGTTGGTGAGTGGAGGGCTGTGTCAGTAGTCATCACTGGGAGATGTATCAGTTACCAGGGTGAGGAGGTATGGGTGGAGAGACATAGGTGATATCACCTGGTCAAGGGGAGCCTGCTAGACACTATGGAACTGTGTATGATTTGACAATACAAGTGATTAGGGAAAGGGCTCCACTAAGACACCAGGGAATCCCTATTTCCAGAGCAACAGTATATGATATGGGACTCTGCAGCATGCAAATGGAGTCCATAGTGGGTTTGCAAGTGGCCCTTAGTGCCTTGCATGCCAGTGGGATTATTTGTAAGCTATGGCTGAATATGGCACACAGAAGCCCTGGTACTATCCCATTGTGTGCACTACTTTCTCCAATGCACTCCCAATGGGCTATTTTCAGCCATGGTCTGTGTCAGTGCAACACATAGTCACATTGTACTGTGCTAGCAAGGCCCCATTGTCAGACAGTTAGGGCTCTCTGTCAGAGCATTCTAAATGTCTGAATATAGCACAGAGCTGGCTGTACATTATATGCCATGCAGCACTTACACCAGCATTGTGCTATCAGCAGGGCCCTTGTATATAAATATTATAGAACTTACTATTACTTTAAGTGTTTTTGATAAGGGATTAGTGTGAAATAATTTGGTTTGCAAATGTTGCACAGTATTAAACCATAAATTAGTTATTCTGCAACTGGTTGCAGTTGTGATTTTCAAAACAGGTGGCGTGTGGTACCCATCATGCGAGCTGATATTGAGTAACAGTTAATCTTTGAGTTAAAAGCAATATGTTCTTATGCTGCATTATGTTAAACATCAAGCCCTAATGAAAACAAACATATTACATCTTTGAGCATACCCTTATCCCAAAGTACATTGAATGTTTTTTCTAATACTTCATTGCTTATTAATTTCAGAAATTGAATAAATGTTTACATAAAAATTACTATCCTTTAATGCTATAACCCTTGTAATGTGATTGTATTATGAGCTTCTCATAAATACAAGTGGCTTTGTATGTTGTACTACAGTTATAATCAAGATTTAGTAGAAATATTTCTAAAATTTCAGTGTTAACTAAGACTTCTTTACTTTCTGTTCAGTATACTTCAAACCCAGCATATATCACATATCTCAGCATATCCTTGTAATTGAGGGTCTTTAAGATTCCTTGATTTGTCTACAAGGTAATAGACAACTTCGAGACTTACAGTATTTACAGCTATGAAAAAAACAAAAATGGGGAGTCATCATGCCTGCTGTTATCTTTATAGTCTGGTTGTGTTTAAGAAGCATCTTGATTTCTTGTTTTCTGTAAAGTTTCACTATGTGCTCGTTCTTCTTCCTTGCATTGGGTGGACTTTATTCTCAGGAATTGTTAACTGGGCAAATGAACTGCATCTGCTTGGGTCTTCATCTGTCTTTTCACTGGTGATGTTAGTCATGGTGATACGAGCTGCAACAGTAGACATTTCCCTTTCATTGTCAGTCCCTATTCGTTGTTGCTCTCTCCAGTGTCTGGACTGTCTTCAGTTCATTGTTCTCCTCTCACTACAATTGAACATCTGAAGCAGGCATTTTCTGAACTGCAATTTAAGAAAAGAGAAGCCACTGAAATATGTAGACTAAAATATGCTTATAACGTGTACTTCTACAAGTTCTCAAATTATTATTTTTTTTTAACTTTAGTTTTTATTAAAAGGTCAAAGTGCATCAGTAATAACATCACAGTTGGCAGGATTAAATTGCAGTTGTACAATTACAGGAAACAATTAGCTGGCTAAATTGAGAAACCATAAACCCTGATGTGGATGGAGGAAATTCTCCACTACTATATGATAATTTCATGATACATGCAAATTTATTTTAGATTTATATTTTCACCCTAAGGTATGTTCTAACACTCCAGTACAGAACATATTCATGGAACAGTATCCTGTCTATGTTGCATGACCCACAAAAGCCATTTGTTTCAAAAAGTCCTATTCCTAGCACTCTTCTGGTACATCATTGCTGTTAATGTTTCCAGTGTTTAAATCTCTTGCACAGTATCTTCCCTCTTTTATAGCTGGAAGGGTCTGCTGAAGCCACCTCCTAGAAATAAGTTTTTGCTGCCAGAACAAAATTGCTAACATTTTCTTAGTTTGTGTTTTCTTAATATGCTGGGGAACCAATGTTAAAGTGCTAAACCGGGTGTGAGAGCTGCATGATCTCAGAAAGAGCTGTTGCAGGGCTACTTCTATACATGTCTAATACTCACGAAGCACTGGGCAGTTCCAAAATATATGAATATGGTCTGTCTGAGCTTCCCACACTGTCTCCAGCAATGGGCTCTTTCCCTACCCCCGTATTTCCATTATTATGGGTGTTTTACAGTATTTTACCATGCACTTCCAGCTATATTCTTTCCAAATATAGGAGCTGGTTACCTTATGCTGGGTGCTGCAAATCTGTTCCCACTCTAAGTCAGAAATCCCTCTCCTAGGTACCTTTTCCATGATTTCCACAGCTTCATCAGTGATTTGAGGCCTGTTTGCTTGAGATTGAAGTATAATGTAGAGATAATGTGATCTGGCATCTGCCTAGCCTCAGTATTGATAATAAGATGAACCAGAGGATGTGTTTAGGTGATCTCCCAGTGTGCCCCGCGTTGATGCAGGATATAATGCTGCATTTGGAGAAAGCGGAAGTGGTCCCCATATTCAATTTATAGGCCTGCTGTATTTGGGTGAATGATTTAAAGGTCCTCTTTCATACCATTGATATCATGCTATTTCAAACCTCGCCTCCTCCATATGTCGATAGGTATGATCAGTAGTGGCTGGTAAAAACAGTGGATCATACCTAGGAATCATCAAGGAGATAGTTGAGAACCTAATCCCAGGCTCTAAGTATTTACACCATGGGTGGGATATTCAGAAGGGTTTGCATGGCACAACACAGTTGCACCATGTGAAACCCACTGATGCACCCTGGCACAATATTCAAGAGGAAAGTGCACAGCACAAATCCTGATGTGCCAGGGTGCATCAGTAATGAATGTGGCATGTAAGGGAGGCATGCCCATGCATACTCCACACATCCCAATAGTAGCCGCCTGGGATATGTTGAGCAGATGCAGGCACAACCCTACCTGCACTGCGACACAGTTAAGCCAAAGAAAACTAGAGCAACAGCTGGCCACCCACAGGTGAGCTGCCTATGTGCAGGGTGCCACAGTTACAGTTGCCAGCTGTGGGTGCATACACACAAGCTCCGCCCGTGGTAGTGCCCCATGCCCGATCACGGGCATAGGTACTAATTAAAACATCCACTATCCCTGGTGGTCAGTGGACTGCTTCAGCCTGATAGCTGACATAAGTATGAAATGAAATGTCTGAACCATCCCTGGTGGTCCAGCAGTACCCCCTACCCACCCGCCCACTAAGCCCCACCACCATGCTCCCCAGTCAGCGGTAAGTGGCAGTTTCCCATGCCAAGCCACCTGCCAACTGACTACATACAGCATGGTTGTATCGCCCATTGGTCCACAGCATGGGCCAATGGATGTGTAGTATGGTACGGATTGCACGCCCATTGGCCCATAAGCCGGACCAATGGGTGTACAGCCATAACAGGCTGTCTGTAGGGTGGCTGGGTGGCTTATGGGCAGGAGCCAGATGACTTGTGGGTGGGGAGCTGCTGCCCGCCGCTGACCGGGGAGAAGGGTGGTGGGGCTCAGTGGGCAAATGGGAAGGGGGGTACCGCTGGACCACCAGGGTAGTTTGGACATTTTATTTCATACTTATGCCTGCAATTAGCAGGAAGTGGTCCACTGGACCACCAGGATATTGGACAGTTAATATTACTTCACATGCCCGCGATCAGGTGTTGGGTGTGTGTTGTTGAGGTAGGGGCAGGGGCGTCCGATGCCCGATAGCTGCTGCCTGGCAGGGGCGCCAGGCACCAAGTCGCTGGGAATCGGTGCACCTGTATGCAAATAGGGCCATAATGACATACAAGGCCCCATTTGCACCTGGTATGCATTATGGCCCCATTTACCTGTCCACCGCTTATATCATGGTTGCTGCAACTCCAGCGCACGGCACTTGTGCTAGCACATTCCCCTGCTCCTCTCTGGTCACTTGTGCTGGTGCAGTGCCACTGCACCATGCGCAATGCGGGTGGCCACAGTGCCATATTCAACGGTGGGAGCCATGGCGCAGCACCATTGAATATCGCCCAGGCCACGCCCTGACGCTTCCCAGTTGCACCACGCCTGCTTAGTGCCTTGCCAGGTGCAGCTCCTTTTTTTTTTGCTAAAAACTTCTTTGTTGATTTTCCCAAACTTTAGACAGACAAACATATACCTGACCAGGCTAGGGTACACAGTCCCAAACTGACTGTGAAACTATATACAAAACACCTATATACATACACAGCACAGGAGACCACCCTCTAAAATGCTTATATACTCTTGTAGCATCTTTATGATACAGTAACAGGATCAATAAATGAATTTAATCAAGAGGAAAATAACCCCATAACACCACTCCTGTTTCTATAATGAGGCATCAAGCCATAATCTCCTTCTTAGATGCAATCCTCCAGGTGGTGGCTCCCTGCTGCATCCCTGTAAAGAGAGAGTCCTCATCCCTCACCTACCTAGCAGACCAACACCATCAATCTAATTTACTTATTTATTTAGTTTTGTTGATCGGTAAGTGCACTAGACAAATCCTGCCTATTTTCAGGCACGACCCGGGAGGGGATACAGATGAATGCCAACTGACCTTGAACCAGATTAAGCTGTTGGTGTTATTTTTAGTGAATGAGGAAATTTGGCCAAGACACCAGGGAAATTCCCTACTCTTTTGAGAAGTGCCATGGGATCTTTAACATCCACCTGGACTACCACCAATCCAAGCAGATGGGACCTCGGTTTAACGTCTCATCCAAGACGGCACCTCAAGTGCAGCACCCTCTCATGCTACACTACAGTGTCTGTATTGGGATATTAACCCAAGTGGCAGATGTGGGAACTGAATCCACAGCCCTCAGATCTTCCGGTCTCAGAGGTGAGTGTGTTACCTACTGAGCCACTGACTCTGCACAATACCCTTATGCTTGCACTACAACCCTTCCAAAAAGCTGTTCATCTGACCATTCAGACCAAAATCATTCTAAACATATCAGTATCATGTTCCAGATTAACCTTCTCTGCTAATCACAACCCAACAGACAGGCCTGTGCTTGGGTACCCTTACCCTGTCTGAGTAAATCAGCTTCCAATGTCAGCCATCTTTTAGCATATAGCCCTTTTTACCCTCCAAGCCGAGATACCTCTGTATTCTACCCAAAGCCCCAATAAGATCTCTCACCCACTGATCATATGCATACAACTGGTCATCTTTCCAATGTTGTAGCAGAAAAGATTTGACAATTGCTGTCATCAAGGAAAGATGATATTTGGGTGTAGTACACTGAGATTTGTGAGAAATCACCTAAGATACAAATCTCCGGTGTTATAAATTCTGAATAATCCAGCAATGGGTCCATACACATTTGATTTCAGCCCAAAGAGGTGCTATTTTACTACATTCCCAGAACACATGTAGGATGTCCCTATTCCGTCTCACATCTAAAGCACAGGTCTGTCTGTCTGAGATGTCTATCATATAGTTTCACACTGGTAAAATACATATTAGAGACAATAAAAATTGCATACTCTTATATTTGGGTATAGATATATATATATACTTGTTACTTTTCCATATATTGTCCCAATCCAAGTTCCTGGGGCCATCGTCCTGACACAATATGCAACTTTTATAGGAGAGTTCGGACTAAAATGATCCAAAGCACCTTGTATACTTGTGAAAGAGATTTGGATATAGGATCAACATCCTTTAATTTGTCCCATGTGAAAGAATTATCCATAGAATCCCCAGTCCTTTTCACCACCTCTAACATTCGTGTGAGTTGCAGCCTTCTAAAAACGACCTTCCTTCACACCCAGCTGGGAGGGCCACTCTATTACCCTGGATAACATCCCTTATCTTCAGACCCAACAATTGATCAGCCCATCTTTTGCTAATTACCTCATCCCCAATTACTAAGTTAGGATTGCCTAGCACAGGTTGGTCTCTAGCCTTCATTTGGTTCTATCTCTGGACAGGAGTAGAAAGCGACCACAAGACCCCTGCCGATTTCACAACTGATTCCAGAATGTTTTTAGGGCCTTTTCTATGTTAGCAACAGGAATGCCTCCAGAGAAAGGCTGGAATCATTTAACATTTGTCTCTCAATTTGTAACCAAATTGGTACATAGGTCTCCTTCTAGATTTCTAAGCCATCGAATCATGAGACCCAACTGTCCATACCTAGTATACATGGATATCAGGCAGTTTAATCCTCCCCATCACATGCAGCAAACACAAAATACTATGCTTTTCTCCTCAGAGGTTTAGCATTCCATAAAATTCTGAAAGAGCTTCCTTCTTATATTAAACTAGGTTGTGGGAATGCTATATGGGGCTAACTATACTGGATATAGCAACCTGGGCAATAAATTCATCTTGATGAAACCAGTCTAGCCATGAAATTCAATGGAAGCTTATTCCATCTTAGTATATCCCCAATCAATGACAGGACCCCTCCATATTTGATGCAGCACCCTCCTCAATACTAGATGTAATCCAAATGTCCAAATATTTAATCTTGTCTGTCCTCCATTGTACCTGCAGTGGTGCACAATCTGTCCTACATTCATAAGGTGTCAAAGGAAGAATCTGAGTCTTAATCAAATTTAGTTTGTAATTCGAAACTTTAGAGTATTTCCTATTAAATCTATTGTTCTTCCAAAACTTAGTGCCGGATCTTGTAAGTGGAGAAGTATATTGTCAGCAAAAACAAAAATTTTAACTCCTCCCCACTATTTTAATCCCCTTTATTTGTGCATCCATATTAATAGCTTTCAACAAAGGTTCCAAATATATGTTGAACAATATCTGCAAGAAAGGGCATCCTTGTGGGTCCCATTTTCTAGTTGAATCTCTTGGGAAACATAACCGTTGCACAGTACTCTAGCTGTTGCCTGCCAGGTGCAGTTCTGAATATCCCACCCTATATGTTCAACACAGCTTTAGTGAAGGTAGACTGGATTCCTCTTGTCCTGCAGTTCCTTAAAGTATGTAGGGACCCCATAACTCTCTCCATGCCTTCCAACTGCCCATCTAGTTCTAACATCTTCCCGTATGTGGCTATTTTGGGTCCCACTAATGTAGGGCATGTACTAATTGGGCGAATAATAATATGTTTTAAAATGTGGGATGGCCAGGTCCCCTTAGATTTGGCTAACTGGAGTAAAGCATAAGCTTTTCTTGGTCTCTTCCTCTGCCATATGTATTGAGAGAGCATCTTATCCCACATCCCAAAGCACATTGAGGGAAGCAGGATGGGGAGATTTTGGAATAAGTAAAGAAAAATCAGTAGCATGGTCATTTTAATGGAATCAACTCATTGTACTAGTGGAATAGAGAGTGTTGCCATCTCTATAAGTCATTCTTTAATACCTTAACTAATGGGGAAATTTATTTCATGTAACTGTGAGAGGTCCGGGGATTATAATACCTAGGTACCAGAAACTTCGGATGTCCCATTTCAAGAGAAAGAGCATCTGAGTATTGCTATTCAGGCCATATTTCACCTAAGGACCTCAGTTTTAGTAGTATTGAGCTTATAACCTGTTAAGGATTCCATGTCCTGTAGTAGCGTGAATAGGTTAGGAAGAGAGGACTCTGGGGATGTTAAATAAATTAGCAGATCATCTTCATAAAATGCTATCTTGTGTTCTACCCTCCTCCATCAGACCCATTATCTCTCTTGTCTTTCAGATTATTTCTGCTATAGGCTCAACATACAAAGCAAATAAAAGGGGGGGTAAAGGACAGCCCTGTGGGTTCATTTGGTTAGGGTAAAGCATTCAGAATATGTCCCATTTGCCTTCACTATTGCTTGGGAGGAAGTATATAAAGCTTGCACCCATTCCACAAATCTGGGGAACCGAATTTGTATAGGTCTAATATAAAAATTTCCATGACACACAATCAAAGGTCTTTTGGGCATCCATGCTTAGTAATAAAAAGGGGTAGATCTCTTTTTACTTTCTCTAATAAATAAAGGGTTCTTTTAATATTATCTGTAGTCTTTCTTTTAGGGACAAAACCTGTTTGATCTATATTTATAATACTGGGTAAAAGGGGTTCCAATCTATGAGCAAGAATGCTAGCATAACATTTTAATCTTGGTTAAGTAGATGGGTCTATAAGATTTGCAGTTAAGGGGTCCTTTCCTGGTTTCAAGATTGTTGATATATTAGCATATTGCCATGGGGAGGGTTGTGTCTTTAACTTGTAGTTTGTTGAATACTGCCTGGAAGGAAGGTAGCAAATCCTTGATAAAGCCTTTATAAAATTCAATAGTTAACTCATCTTGGCCCAGGCTTTTGCCTGTTTTGCTTTTTAATAACCCCTGGATCTCTTGGGTGGTGATTGAAAAGAGTATGTGTTCCTTTGTAATTCTGATAGTTCAGGGAGGTTTAGTTTCTGAAAAAGGCAATGTATTTATCATCAGTGGGTTCTGGATTTTGGGAGTAAAGTGCTATAAAATTGTTTAAATCCCTCCAGTATCTCTTTAGTGTCAATTAAAAGTTGTTTTGTTTGGGGATGTTTGAGTTGAGTAATCACTCCCCTAAGTTTTAATGTTCTTAACCTAGAACCAGTACCCTAGAGGCTTTGGCCCTGCCTTCATAATATTTTTGCCGGACATATAGCAGGGCCTATTCAGTTTTATAATTAAGTATGTCCTGTAATTTACTTTGTATATTATTTATTTTCTGTTGAGCGGTTTTATCTCCTGCATATGAGCCTGTTGCCAAATTGAAAGTTCGCCTTCTAAGTGCCTCTGTTGACTCTTTCCTTCCTTCTTTTCCTTTGCTGTGAACTTAATGATTTCTCCCCTTATTATAGCTTTCAGAGTGTCCCAAAATATCCCTGAAGAGATCTCAGGGGACTTATTTAAGTTAGGATATCAGGGATACACTGATTAATCATCCCTGTATGTCTCCAGTTTTGTAATAAGGAGTTATTGAAACACCATTGGGTGAGTGTCCTCTCTTAATGCATGTCCAACTCAAGCACTAAAGGAGCATGGTCTGTAAGCAAAATAGGGAGTATGGTTACCTGATGTACCAAGTCCTGATGTTCTGCTGTGATTAAAATGATCTATTCGGGAATATGTATGGTGGGCTGCTGAATAGTGAGTATAATGTCTACTGCCCGGTTTCTAGCCGCCAAATATCTATCAGACCCATTTCCTTGATGAATCTATTACCATGTCTTTGTCCTGCTGTCATGTGGGAGGATTAGGGTTTGAGCTATCTTTCCCTGGGTCCATTAATAAGTTCAGATCCCTCCATCACCAAGACCTACCTGTCTGAAATGGATTATTTTGCCCAACAGGCTCTGATGCATTTGTGGATCTGAGCCGGGGGAGGAAGAGCCTAACCACCATGGAGTGTCCCACCAGGTCCCTCCGACCATAGCCAGTGTGTGTTCTCTGTTATGGCATGAATTCTCTAATTGAAATGCTGAATTGCTAGGGATTAATATTGCTGTGCTCCTCCACCTACCAGAGTGGTGTGAGCTCACCACCATCATACTCATACCAAATGTTAACAACTTTTGATGTTCTGCAGAGTCCATATGCATTTCTTGTAACAGTATCATATGGGGTGGGATTTTTAGATAAGATATCACCTTTTCCCTCTTAATGGGCCCTCCCAATCCATTTATATTCTGGGAAATTATTTTAATCTTATATTTTTGAGCCATGTGAATACCTGATAGATGCCTTAACCCTTGTTCCCTCCCTTTCTACCATTTCCTTTCACAATCAGCTAACTGAGTGCCCTGCCATATACTGTAGGTCAAAAACCCCAACATGATACTGTACTCCAACCTATTTTTCTTTTAATCCTAAAATGGCACCTAATCAACTTGTGCCCAACTATAAATGGCAGTAGAACAACTATATACAGTAGTAACACTGTGACTTCCATCTCCAGAACATTGCTCTGGAGGGCGCAACACTGAGAATTGCTGTTGGGGGTGCACTCCTTAGATGAGGTGCGTCCCAGGGTGAAAATTACCCCAAATTGTGGAGGGTTGAAGGGTAAATACAAAATAAACAACCGGAGAAATTGAACTAAAACATGGGGAAAAGAATACACAAAATTAGAATGGTGCATTCAGTTCAGTTATTGCCCTCTGTAAGCCTCTTATATCCCCATGCCAGCCTCTGAACAAGAGGTCCGACTCGGTGTAAATTACGATTATATAGCCTTTTAAGTCTGTGACCTAGACTGAGATTCCACCTCCTACAAGCATAACAAAGGAAGATTCTTAAAATGAAATGTAGGAGAGGTTTTATCTTGGCGTTTCATCGGGAGCTGGCAACCAATGGTAATGCTCATCTCCAGAGGCCACAAATGTAATTAACAGATGTACCTTTTTACCGCTACCACCAGGGAACTGGGGAGAGTGAGTGCACAAGAGGCTTATAGAATTTCACACTTTAACCTTAAATGGGGTACTCAACCCCAACTATAGTGGCACTACCATGCCACTATAATATATACAATGCCCCCACCCTGCTATGACCCAAGAGCCAAGGAGGGTCCCAATCTCCTAAGCTGTCACTGGTAGGGCCCATCCAATCACTCACCTCCCATTCTGTCAGTCTGCCACAAGCGCACCAGTCAGCGCAGTCGAGAGGATCAAGTGCGCCACTCAGAATGGGGTGGTCGAGAGAGCAGATGTTCCTGCCCAATTCATCTGCCTGCTGACCCTTGGGAGAGCCAGTCAGTTTTAATATCGCACCAATTGCTTTCTCTTATTTTCACAGGTCTCTATGTGTAACTTTTTAGTGAGTACGCCCGACACAGCGCATATAGGCCTAGGCACCACTGGTGTCTCTCTTATTCTCCTGAGCTATCTCATTTAACTGGGTTGGATATTGGCTGTCACCTTGAGAGGTGGGAACTACTCCCCCGCCAAGCATGTTGCCTAATCATCCTGCCTTTTATTTTATATTTGTACCGTGAGGCCATCGTCCCAGAAACCAGAGACACCATGGTACTCCTAAATTTTCCTCTCTCAATGGGGTGACCTTGCCAGTTTTGTAGGCATTAAAGGCTCTAATAACATCACTATGGTTCCCAGCCACATCCCCAGTACAGCATGGACCAGTCATGTGGCAGACCTGTTCCTAATTCAGCTGATGGTGAGCCCCCTCTGGGGAGCCAGACCCAGTGAATCCCTCTACTCCATTGCAGATGCATGACAGAATCCCCTGGCCCCTCAGCACTCACCTCCCAGCTCCAGGTGCGAGCAGCAAAGTACTCCATATACTTAAGAAGTATTTCTGGCATGCTATCTTAAAAATGTTTAATTTAGTCTAGTACATCTTGCTGGGACCACATATCTGATAACAGCCATTGGTGTAGTGGTTCCTCTGTCAAAACTTAGCATCGGGAAAGGTTGACCTTAGTTGGAAGTTCGTGGCCTCTTTTAGTGAGGTCCATGGGGCATCCTCGGCTGAGTTGTAGCTTTGCTGCCCATTTGGGTATTGTATTAGGAGCCGGCAGGATAAGGGGTGTGGAACATTAATTTCAGGCCTCTCAGGATTGGGAACAAAGGAATGTACTCCTTGTGACATTGCATCATCTCAGGGGCATAGTCATTATCGAAATGTATCCTGGTGCCATTAAAATAAGTCTTCCCCATCAAGCAGGCCTTTCTGAGGATTTCCTCTTTGGTTGTGAATTTCAGAAAGTGCAATATGATGGATCAGGGCCTCACTCCAGTTTGAGAGGGACGGAGACCAAGGCTCTATGAACTCTTTCTATCTCTAGTTCATGGTCTGCCTCTAGATTCAGTGCTTCTCAAGTAGGTGGTCTATGAAGGTTTCAGTGCTATTCCCTCACTCCCCTCTGCCACTCCATATACTCAAATTTATGCATCCTTGCCTATTTTGGCATCTTCCTGCCATTTACCCAAAGTCTCACATATTTCAACTGTGAGACTGTGGCCTAGCACTCGGTAGTTGCACTCAGATTGTATGCTCTGTGTTTCCTCTGCTGCCACCATTTGCTGCTGGAGCTCAGAAATATCTGCACGGGCCTGCTCCTGTTCTTTCTTGAAGTCCTTGAAATCGGACTTGATTTCTTTGAGCTCATTCAGGATCTTGTCTAGTTTGTCCTCCATTTGTGAAGGGGTTTAAGTTTTTGTTTCCCCTTCCTTTTGGTGGTGGAGTGTGAGGCAGGAAAAGCGCAAGTGTGTTGAAGCACTGGATTCCGATTACTTGTGGTCAGAGGAGCTGGATCTACTGGTAGGCTAGCAAATCTGTTTGGTCCACCTTGTAGCCTGTTTGTGGCCAATAAATTGGTATTTGCTGGAATCTGTTTGTTTGCCAAATCAGGCTGGAGTTCTGGCTGAAAGGGTGAGAGGATCGCGGGCGTTAGCGCTAAGCTGCAATCAAATTCAGAGGCTGCACCGGCAGTCCAAATTAAATATTTTTAATAACTTTCTAGCAATTCATTATACTTGATGAGTAAACAAGTGTCAACACAAAAGACAGGAATGCTGAAGAAAGGGGTAGAAATGGCACTCATAAAGTTATATAACAGTTTAAAAAAACTTGTTAGTCAAACCAGATATTTTTAAAAGAATCTATTTAGCCTATAAAACACATTAAAAACATTCTGATATGTCAAATCAGTAACATCATCAATGATTGATTTTGTACATTGTTATACCCCTGTATATAGGTTGTGGAAACATAAGGAGTTTGTAGAACAGTCGTGTAATGCAAATTCAGGCTTTGTACGTTAAACACAGGAACTGCATAATTCTTCAGAAAATGCCTGCAATAGTAATAATTACTATGTGCTCTAAACATGCTACAAAGCATAGATGCTGTGAAGCAATGCACTGCCAATAGTTAAAGCGATTTATGACAGCCTACAGTTTTAGCAACATACAATAGCAATAGAACCTTCCTTTTCTCTGAGTGCTGCTAGTTGATAAATAACAATAAGGTGAGTGATACTGATGAAAAACCTCTTGGGGTTCTGAAACATAGCCATTTAGATTCATGCTGGCTCAACTGTCTCTTGGCATCTTTGCTGATTTTGCGTAGTATCTGCAATTAGCTATCAGTGTTGTTATTGCTATCATTTTCCAACTACTGTATGTTCCTACAGCTATATTGCTAAAACTGTTGCATATTGTATAGCAGTTTAACTACTGGTATTGCCTTGATTCAGAACTTCTGCACTTTGTGGCAAGGTTTGAGCTCATTGTAATTGTTACTGTTTCTAGCATTTTGGAAACATTATATAGTTCCCACAGATAAAGAACATTTTGAGTTTACATCACACTGTTGTTCTACAAACTCCTTATGTTCCCATTAGCTATATGCAGGGAAAACTGCATGCGTGATCAGTCTATTCATGATTTCACTTATCTGATACATCAGATTTTTTTTTACAGGTGGTTATTTGCTTCATGGAATTAAGAAACTATGTGACTGGATTAACAGGTTATTTGAAACTGTTTTATAAAATGTTATGATTGCCACTGCTACATTGCTTCAGCAGTCTTATTTTTGAATTCTCAGACCATTCATTTTACAGAACATAAGTACCAACATCTATGTCTCAGGCTGAGTTACTTTGTAATGTGCAAACAAGTGTAAACACGTGGAAATATGTTAAGACTATTAATTTGGAACCATGCAATCTGTGCAATATACAGTGATATATATATATATATATATATAATATATATATATATATATGTATATATATATATATATATATATATATATATATATATATATATATATATATATTTATTCATGGCACAAAGCTCCATTTAATGCATCAGTTAGGGTTGCTCCACAGTGACAAAAGTAAGGAAAATCGATGTTAGGGTTGAAACCCCCTTGCCCCACACCCAACCCGCCCCAACTGGCATTGGGCTGAGCATTGGGTAATCGGTCCTAACTCACCCCATCCATGTGTAAAGAACCTGAGGTGGTGAAGAATAGGTGAATGGCGTGAGAGTTAGGACCGACGACCTCAATGCACACCCGATGTCGGTTGGGGGCAGGGTGGGATGAGCGGGGGTTTCAACCCTAACATTGAATTTCCTTACTTTTACTGTGGAACAACCCTAACTGATGCATTAAACAGAGTTTTGCCATTAATTTCCTTCTTTTTGAGAATGAGGAGTATAAATAGTGAATGGAATGTGGTGATTTTCTGTCAACGGTAGCACAGGATGACACAAACATAAATGGTAATGCAAACAGTAATAGAAACGCAAGTGCAAACTGTCACCAAAGCAAAAATAACGCAAATGGAGACGCAAATGCAGTTTATGCAGAAACGCAACTGATAATGTGCATGATCATGGTGCTGTAATTGGAAACTCAAATGGTAACAGCAACAATAACGGCAAAACAAACAGAAATGCAAATGCAAGCGCGTATGTGCAAATACCGTAAACGTCGCATGGTCATGGTAATGCAATTGAAATGCCAATGGTAATGGTAACAGCAACAATAATGCCAAAGGAAAGAGAAACAGAAACGGAAATGCAAGCACGACAAATGCATACCATGATGCACAAGGTCATGGTAACACAATTGGAAATGCAAATGGTAACAGTAACAGCAACAATGACGCCAAACAAAAGACAAATGCAAATGCAAACGGAAGGGCAGTCACAAACAAAATGAAAATGCACACAGTAGCGCAACTGTAAATGCAAACACAAACAGTAGTGGAAAACACAAATGATAACAGTAACACAAATGCAAGCGCAAACAAAAATGCAAAGGGTAATGCACACGGTGGCGTACATGAGAATGGTAATGCAAGCGGGTAAGGAAATGCAAGTGGAAATGATAAGGGTAACAGTGACAGAAGCGCACACCCTGGTAGTCCCCAATAGCTGCACAGAGAAACACAATGAGTGTAAAGAATGTATACATAATAATGGGGCTCGGACAGAAAATCAGGAGTTGGAATATTAAATTGCTTATATCTCAGGAACGACAGATGTAGAAAACAAATTAAAATTTTGTATGAATTATGACATTCCTGGCTAGTTTTGTACTTAGCCCCTTGAGGGGACTAAGCATTTTATGACAAAAGTCCATATCTCACACCGTTTCTGAGATACAGGCCCGAAAGGTGCAGCATACGCGTAATGTTATCCTATGGGAAAAAATTTGAATTTTGGAGTGCCATAACTTTGCCGCCCTATAATATTTTTCACTAAACCACCTAAAGGCACATCTGTGGGGTGCTGGCTTTCTTCCCTCAAAATGCCAGACCAAAAGACCAAACTATTATTTTACAGCAGGGTAGCAAAGAATTCCTGTACTGCGGTAGACACCGTAAAGTTATCCCATAGGAAAAGTGTCAACTTTGGATTGATGTAACTTTTCCGCCCTATAATATTTTGACCAAACTACCAAAAGGAACATCTGGGATGCTAGCTTTCTTCCCTCAAATTTCAGCCAAAAGACCAAACCAGTGTTTTGCAGCAGGGTGGCAAAAATTCCTGTTATTTTGTGCATAGTGTCACAAAATAGTGTCTCAAATCGACACTTTCACAAATGAAATTACAAAAGTGTCATGAGTGTGACACTACTTTGCAACACTACTTTTACAAAAATCTCAAAACATATTTCTGGGGCGTTTAACCTTCAAAAGACATGACTAGCATCCTCAGGGTCCGACTAGGTGAACACAAAAAGAATTGTGTCCCTTGAGGGTCCCAGATTTAAATGCCAAACATTTCAGTGACCACTAACTGAAAAAAATGGTGACTCAAGACACTACATGGGTCATTTGCTACACTAAAAACGGCATTGCGACACTGTCAAACTTTTGTTAACTTTTCCCATTGACTATAATGGGAAACTTGTTTTGAATAACTTTTGAACCGTTTAATATTTTTCATGAACTCTTCAAAAGGCACATCAGGGACCGTGGCCATTTGTTTGCTGAAGTTTTGAACCAGTTGCACAAAGTGTGCGACCTGTAGGTGCAGCAAAGAATGTGCATAAAAGCGTAAATGTGCTCCAGAATGTTGCTTAATAACTCCGCAACCGTATTTTGACTTATATGAAACTTGGCAGATATCAGGATCTATACTTCTGCTCACTGGCTTTCAAATTTCAGATAAATCCAACATACAGTGGCAAAGTTATTAAGGTGCAAATTTCACACTTTATCCTTAAATAGGGTACTCAACCCTAACTAAAGTGGCACTACCATGCCATTATAATATATACATATATACATATACATATATATATATATATATATATATATATATATATATATATATCACTTTTACAAACATTTTATAGTTTTATTCTGTTACATCTGATTCAGTTAAAAAAATATTTCAAAACCACATTGTGCCCTAAACTGCTCTTATGAATTAAAATAAGAAAGCGGCATCCCCAACTACTGCCCTATAATAGACAGGCTGCAACAGAGACCTTACAGCAGGTAAGCATTCATCAGTGGCCATCGTCCCCAATGCCTGGGCAGATGTTGGGTAGATGGGTAGATAGGGACAGGGGATGAGAACAAGAGAGGAGTTTAGTACTACCCAGGGAGCAGAAAAGCGTTGTGCTGGAGGTAAGGAGAAATAGGGTATACTGTATATGTGCAGCTCCTTTTATTCCTCCTCCAGATGAAATACCACCCACCCACCTTTTAAAAGCAGGGTACAAAAGAGCTTGTTGGTTTAGGAAGGAGCTCTGCTATTACAGGAAACAGTTCCAGGATGCCCAGATTATCATATAATAAAAATGGTTCAGAGAAACACTTCCAGGCAGAATAAGAGCACAACAAAATGTTTCATTGATCTCTTTTTTTAATGTGGTCAATTATATTCTGCATTGTGTGTTGGATTACTGTATTGATGATTGATTGTTTTTATTTGAAATATTATGGGTGTACATAACAATGAGTGTCTCATCACTACTGCTTTTGTTTAGGTCTTTATAGGCACAGAAAGAAATCACATCAGGTTTTAGTACCTGCTTTCTAGGCTATTAATGTGATGATTTAACAGCTTAAAGGCAAACACTCAGGTTATTAAATGTGACAATTAATTGGGTGGGTCACACTCTATAAGTTGTTTTCCGCTGTTTGTGGTGGTGGTTGATCAGAGGTAGACTAAGTGTATATGTAAGTAATAAGCCATGGCAGGTGTACATTATGTAAGGAATAACCAAGGACAGAGCATTGTTCTACTTGATAATTAATCCATGCCTGGGGGTTGGGGCATGTGGCAGCAGGCCAAGTGCCTCCAACCACCCAGACATGGTTTATTCTCAAGTAGGACAATGTTGTGGAGTGGATTAATCTGCTTGTAACATGGCTAACAAAAGAATTTGGCTCTCTTTTGTTAGCCATGTTACAATCAACATTAACTACTAGTATCCATAAAAAGCTTCAGATCGCCTCTGAAATTACTCCTATTGGGGAAGACAATGAGCAGCAGCAGCACTCCAAGCCTGGTGACAGACTTCTGCTCAAACGTGTGTGTGGCTGGCAGATCGGCAGTCCTTATCTCAGCAATAAACAAAAGAAAAGAGTAGATATTCACTAGAGTTCAGGGTGCAACAGTTGCAAGCAGCAGCAGTGCACCTGGTTTGCATGTAATTACAAACACGGTGTAACAATATAGAGAATGTGTCCTCTCTTTGTCACACCACCACACCACTACAACTGAAATTTCTGTGAGAGAGAGAGAGAGAGAAGTCCATGTCTGATTGTGTCTTTCTCTCTCTCTCCCTCTCCCTCTTCCTCTCTCTCTCTCTCTCTCTCTCCCTCTTTCTCTCTCCGTCTCCCTCAACACGCAGTGCTGAGTTCCTCTTGCTCTCTCCCATTCACAGATGGCACCAATTCCTCCTACCTACTGGACTACTGAGCTGACTCCAAACCTCCAACACACTTGTGCAACCCATGTCACTGTGCAGCTAACATGTTAAAACACCCACTTAGTACAGAGTTTGTACTGAGGAGCAGCTCTTACTACAGTACTTCTTATCAATTTATAGTATTAACTATCTCATATTTCAGAAATAAAATAACTAAGTCACTATCATACAAGTTATCCACAGTGAGCTAAATAAAAAGTGACTTGGCTTGTTTTCTTCCCATTACTATACCAGTTTACTGAAACTAGGATTTGCTACTCATTTACATCTCATGAGACAGAAGCTTACAAAGGAATTACTATTATGCCGTGTCTCTAATTTCATAGCAAACCAGGTGCACTGCTGCTGCTTACAGTTGTTGCATGCCCGAAATCTAATGAATTTCTGCTCTTTTCTTTTGCTTATTGACGACATGGAGACTGCTGATCTGCCAGTTACACACAAGTTCGAGCAGCAGCCTCTCCCAGGCTCGAGCACTGCTGCTGCTCATTGTCTCCCCAAAAGGAATAATTTCAGAAGTGATCTGAAGCTTTTTTCCTTGTGATCTGTGCAGCTGCACAGCAGACAAATTCAAATACTAATAGTTAAATGCTGAGGGAGATGGAGAGAGAGAGAGAGAGAGAGAGAATCAAAAAGGATTCCTGCACTTTCCTCTTTCTCTCTCTGTCTGTGTCACAGAATTGAAGAAGGATTCAGAACTGCCCTCTCTCTCTCTCTGTCTCAGACGTTGCCAGGTGTTCAATGTGAGGAGGAGAGGACACACTGTCAGGTTTGCTTTTCAAATTGTCAACAAATTCATTGTCTCTTTGTTATGAAAAGAGTGTCACATCTGTGTAGAGTGCCTTTGTGTTCTGTTTTCTTATTTGTCACATGGCTAACAAAACACTACTTACAAAACATTATATATATATATATATATATTTCAAATTATTTGTACAGCGCCCTTCGATACTAAATAAAGTCAAAGAGAACAGTGGCTGCTCTAGGGAACTGCAGCAGCAACCATGGATTAAGTGAGAATTAATCCATGGTCAGTTGCTGTCTTTGCACCAGTCAGGCACAACTTTTTGGCTGGCCATGTTACAAATGCAAATAGTGAACAGTATTTTTTTTGCTTAAAATTGGAGCAATAGTATATTGCACTATGCATATATTTACATTGTTTTTCTATTCCTTCTATTTTTAGAAACCACAAGTCTTGAAAATGTGGCATTGCCATGAATATTTGATTATTGTGGTGCAAGAAAAAATAAATATACTTTGACACTACATAGGAGTTGAACCTTCCTGTTTTTAGAGAGCCCTGCTATCCCAGTAGGGAGGATTGCTTTATGAGTTGACAAGGGATGTTTCCAGTTTTTCCAATGAGATTTTCTGGATTTTCACCTCTTCTGGCAGGAAAGTGGATAAGTATTAGAACAGACATTTCATACTCATGTAAGGGTGGCAGCATTGTAGTCTCGCAAAGAGTTTACAAATATGGTAAGACTGAAACCTTGCTTTTGACATGGATGGGTTTCTGTTTGAGGCTGGTGGGAGGTGAGGCCCTGACAATTTGGAGCCATATGGACCAGTAAGGTAAAAACCTCTTTGGGCTTGGCCTTCATGTGAAGCACAATATGATGGAGATGGCACATGTCACAAGGTGCAAGTGCGCCCCTTATGCTGTGGAGGCCATTGTCTCTCTGAAGGTCATACCATTTTGAAAATGTGTGTCAACCCAGATGATCCCTTTTAGGGTAGGGTGACAGATCACTTGATGCTGTTGACCATCCTGAAGACTTGCTTACACTCCCAAGCTGCTCACATCACACTACATGTTGCAAGGTTGTTTATCAATAAACATAGCTGTGGCCATTTTCTCCAAGGTACTGTGTATATCTTTTCTGTTCAGCTAGAGGTATGGGCCTATTAAGACAATAGACAGCTTGCAAAGGGAACCTTGAAGCAGGTGAGCATTTGTCTGTGGCCACATCCCGATGCTTGGGCAGGTGTTTGGATAGTTAGGGGCAGGTGAATGGGCAGAAGGGGGGCTGCTAAGGCAAAGAATCGAAGGCCACCCAGGGGCTGGAAAGCTTCGTGTTGGAGTGGAGCAGCAATATGGTATATCTTGGCCAGCACACTGAAGGTCAACTCCTTTGTTCCTTCCTTCTGGGCAAAATTCTTACCTGCCCATCTTTGTAGCAGGCACAAAACAGCTAGTAGATTTAGGTAGGGAGCCCTGCTCACCAAATAGGGGATCAACCTATGGGCTGAGAAGGAATTTTCCAGTTTTTTTCCCCATGGGATTTTCAGGGTTGCCTCCTCTGGCAGGGAAGTTTGTAGGTATTAGAATTGGCATGTCACAGTCATGTTAGTGTGGTGACACAGTAGTCTCACATGAAGTACACAAACAGGGTAATGGGACAACTTTCTCCTGGAGCAGATATGTTTCCTCTCAAGGTTGGCAGGAGATGAGGTTCCAGCAATAAGGTGCCTTATAGACCAGTTAGGGGATAACCTGTTCCAGACTGGTCTGTGTGTGAAGCACCATCTGATGGGAAGGGCACACATCATGCAGCTATCACACAGCTCAGGAGCAACCCCTTATGCCTTGAATGCTGTTGTTCTTTCAGAAGTCATGCCTAATGGGAATCAATGGGTCCACCCAGATTATTCCTTTTGTGGAGGGTGATGGATCGCTGATGTCGCTGACCATCAAAAAGAATTGCTGATACTCCTGAGCTACACATATCATACTACTTGTTGTAAGGTTGTTTATCAATAAATGCATGGCTGTGGCCATTTTCTTCAAAGAATAATTTATGTATTTTCTGTTCATTTAAATGGTGTATGGGGCATGTTAAAATAAACTGCTATTCTTCTGTTTTGATGCTGGTTTATTTTGATGCTTCCTTTAATAGTAATGTGCACCAAACATAGAAATGAAAGTACCATGGCACTTCAAACCATAAAAAAATGGTTGAGTGGTATTGGGTTGTATGTTTTTCATAAGCAATAAGGTTACTTTCTGCACAGAATGGAATTTGTTTTTAAATATCTTCCTTTGATCATAGAACATTTCATGAAAACCTGATGCCTCACTGATTTCTTTAAAATCGTAAATCTAACATGTACCTTTGCATAAGGAATCCAAACATAAAGCACCACTGATAAAAGTAACACAAAAAAATAATAATTTAATGTTGAAAAGGACTCTACATCCATCATGTTTTCTCCTGCTTCATAAACAGTTATGAATACATATGCTATGAAACATATTCCAAATTAAAGGGATCCCAACCAACCATACTATTTTGAATGTCCAGTTCTTCCACTGGTAAGTATAATTTTTCCCAGAGCTACCTTGAAGGCTGTAGTGACTTAATGAGAACAGACTCTGCAGTAGGTTGTTCCATAAGCTCACCACCCTTAGAGAGAGAGAGAGGTGCTTTCTAACTTGATCCTTGCATTTTCAACCAAGTGCTTTTACCTGATCCCTGCATTTACAACCTCTGAGCTTCAGGGCATAAATGACTTTGTATCCAGTTTCGTATTTCTTACACATTACTTTAATGAGCATGATTATAATGAATATGTTTTAAATTTAAACCAGAAATGTTTAGGATACACCCTATCCAAATGCAGTACTGTAGAACACCATTACAATAACATAATGTTTACTATGTGCAAAACTAGAAAATAATGTGTTCCTTCTTAGTGCAGACACTAGCATCTTCCAACCATTTCCAGAAATAATCATACAGCATATTCTTATAATGATTTAAACTATGTTTTGAAAGCTGTAACATTTGAATAGTTATTCATAATTTTTTTAAATGAAAGCTTGGAGTTCTTTCAACACGTATAGATTCCAACAAGAGTTCTCCTATATTGCTACATACAAATACATGTTGATATAATAAGTTATTGAAAATAATAGGACTTTAAACATTTATCGAACAATTTTATGTTTTTATATCGCCAAGGAACATTTTTTGTGTTTGTTTATTTGCTATATGGTCACTGTAGTGATAAATTACTGTAATTATTTTTCTACTTATCTGACTCAGTGCTTTCATAAAAAGGTCTCCAGCCTAATGGTTCCAAAGTATCACATGTTAAAGAAAATATATTTTGAAAAGTCTAACTCTGGAACTATTGGGGTTAGAAACTAAGTTTTTTAATGAAAGCTTGGAATCTAGCCATAAAGAAATAATATTGTTACTTTATCATCATCACGTAACAGGAGTTACTATGTCCTCAATATAGAAACAGGCAGACGTCTCTAGCTATATCGACATACAGAAAATATTTACATCACAATAGTTTTTTTATAAAATAAATGTTACTGATATACTTTTCCATAACAACAAAGTACACTGGTAAATTTTTAATATCAACATGGAAAATTTCATGATGGTTTTAAGAAATAACATTTAAAAAAATTGGGGAGGCGTGGCTTGGCTCCTATCGAGATGGCTGCCTGATGTGAGCGCTCCATATCTCGGGACAATTTTGTGAGATAGCTCAGTGTTTCAACTCAAATTAAATGGAATAGCAGTTTAGAAGGTAACGGGAACTGGTTGGCCAGCTGGTTATACCAAGGAACTTTGTCTCACGCATCTGTTGAGCGACAATGTCTAGGACACTCTATCATGTCGAGACGGAGTGGCAGCGGGAGGCTGCAGGCCCCAGCACACAGCAAACCCAGGATATGCTTGCTGCTCTATTGAAACAAATGGTCGAGGTGACACTAGCAGCTGAATAACACTCACGGCGGCAATTAACAGGCTTGAATCCCGATTAGATGTAACTGAGCAAAAACAAAAGAGAACGCTGTCGCACTGGAAGATCTTTCCTCTACAATAAGGGATCAGGAGAGGTCAATCCAGGCTTTGCAGAGCTAAAGTTGATGATATGGAAAATTGAAGCGGTGTAACAATCTGCAGCTGTTAGGGTTCCCCTAAGGTGCAGAGCAAGAAACCCTATTGAATTTCTGTCGACACCCACCCTGATCTTCTGAAGCATGATCTTCCTCCGGTTTCACGATTGAGTGAGCACATAGAACACTTGCACCCAAGCCGAAACCCGGTGACAGGCCCAGGCGCTCATGCAACGTATTTTAAATTTCACTGACAAGGAATGGGCTACATCCGAGCCTGTGAGCATGGAGCTCTTTACTGGTGAGGGCACAAAATAATGATATTTCAAGACTATTATCATGATCTGGTGGCTTGCCAGAAAGAATACTCAGAAGCCAGGTGCATAATGCATGAAAAAGGTATTACATTTTCACTTCGCTACCCAGCAACTATGAGCCAAGAAGAGAATGGGTCTTTCCTCTTGTTTGCCATCCCGAGCAGTTTGTCTGAGTATCTAAACAAGAAATGGCCAGTGAATGTTAATGGGATAAGACCCAAATGGAATCTGTTGTGCCAGTGGATTATCATAGAAAATTATATCACTAGATGGTGCTTTCACCTCTACAACACGTCAAAACGGTTTTCAGTTTCAAGGCCAGAATCCACGTCTCCTGACAGATCACAGAAATGTCAACAAAATGAGAAGAATCCCAAGAGAACCCATCCCTTGATCGAACAGGGAATGTCTCTGACTCGACTCTAACCTGCTGTCTTCACCAGATGGCTGCGAATCCCAATTCCTCTCCCTCAACAGATATACACCACTTCCTCCATCTCCCAAGATGAATTCCCTGAATATCCGAGGAGGAGATGATGCAGGAGGTCTAGAAGGCTGAATCCCCATTTGTGGACATGCTCCAGCAGTGCCCCCTATTAAGAACTCTACCAAGAACTGCACCTAAACAGCCTCGTGGGTACTAGCTTAAATCACGTGATCATCAGTCTCCAACTGTCACGGAAACTCTGCCACTTTTGGATGCACAGAACCACTGTTAGATAAGTGTCCCTGTTTGTATTTTTGAATTGTTGGGTGGATATGGGGACTGGGAGGGACAAGGATTAAATGTGGGCATTCCCCTCTTAAAGGGTTGTTACCCTTCTGGGTTAATCATCCCTCCTTGCTCTTCATGGTGCTAGCAGGGTTTTATATAGCACTGGGTCTAATAAATACTTGCCCTGACTCTGCCCTTAACAGTAGTCTGTACCAGGGCACTCCGATCTCTATGAAGGGCTAGGGAAGGGGGTAGTGAGAAGCTTTCTTTACAAAACTAATCTCTTCTATCTATGTCTGGCCCAGGTAAGTATGGCTCAGCTCTGTTGAGGTTGCTCCAAGTAGTATTCAATAGGTGCTGAGGAGACTTCCTCCCTCCCTGGAAACCACAGTGAACTATGGGATCGTTAAGGCTATCTGGTTTGTTAATGGACGGATTGCTGCTAGAGGAACCATGTGTGGGGCTATCAAAATGATAACACTTACAGCCACACATAAGGACCCCCGAAAAGAGTCACTCATATGGGGTAGTAAAGTCCCCATTAGCTTACAAGTCCACCACCTTTTTTCAGGTGAAGCGTTGTGGCCTGTGAGGATTTCGACTCCTCAGCCTGAGATACCACTTTGCACCACTCGCAAGGTAGCGCTCTGCATGTAAATAGTTTATGTTTGTTACTCTCTGTTATTATTCAGACTATACTCATAATTTTGCAGAATAGGTTTGATATGTTAGTCACTAGCAAACCCTGTCCTATCTTGTATGGTAGCAGTTTGGATCTGGGAAACAATATGATGGTGTGTGCTCCCCTTGAGTTAGCCTGACCTTACCCTATTCCTCCCCAAAATATTTTTATAATCTTCCCAATGGGTGATATCTCCTTTATAACTTGGAATGTAAGAGGTTAAATTCTCCTTCAAAAGGAAGCAGGTATTTACACATCTAAAAGGCTTAAAACCCACGTTGCCTTCATGCAGAAACTAAACTTGCTGAAAAGACTAAATACTTAATTAGGGACTGGGTGGGTTTGGAATTGCATTCCTGTGTGGCCACTAAAAAAGAGGCATAGCAATCCTGCTCCACAAGTCACTTCCATGGGTTGTGGTAAAGAGGAAGGCAGATTCTCAGTGGCGTTGGGTAATAGCCATGCTAGATACTCCCAATGGCCATCTCCTGGTGATAAACATTTATGCCCTGAATGTGGGCTGACCCTCTTTTTTCTGGATCTGAACTCCAAACTAGACACAATGGTAGAGCAAGATACACCTATTGTCTTTGGGGGATTTAATTTCACATTAGCCCTCTGTTAGATAGGAGTGACCTAAGCAAGGAAACGCACTCGAGGGGTTTGGGCGTTGTCAACACCTAAGGTCTGAGTACCAGCTGGTAGACATATGGCGTTTAGTGCACCCTTCTGTCTCAGACTACTCCTATTACTCCAGAGTTCACAGCACTTATAACAGATTGGACTACTGGCTTATTTCCCATACCCATACAGGCCTAGTCATGGATTCTGCTATTCTCCCCATGGTAGTTTCGGACCATGCGCCAGTACAAATGATTATTTCTTGGGGTCCTTCAATCTGAAGGTCATCTTCCTGGAGACTGGATCCACTACTCCTGTGGGACCCCAATTTTGTAAATAGGCTAAATCAGAAACCATAAATTTTCTTAGGGAAAACCCTAGCAAGACACCTCAGCCCAAATCACCTGGGAGGCTTATAAAGCTACCATGCGGGAAAGATTATAGAGTATGCCTCTCACAGGAGAAAACTAGGGAAGGGAAATGGCACAACTGGAAGGCGACCTGCTTAGTGCCAAAAAGACTCTTAAGGCTCAATCTTACCCATTTTCTCAGTCACTGTGGGGACGTCGGGTCCTTGCCATAAGGACCAGGTTAAATGAACTTATTTCCAGAAAGGCTGACTTGGCACTTATTAGATTAAAACATTCATATTGGGAGGTTGGGGAAAAGTGGAAAAATTCTGGCATACCAACTGCGGAGACAACAGGGAATGGGTACATAGGGGCTGAGACCCAGTCACAGGGATAGTGAAAACAAATCCCCAGGAGGTGACAACATAATGACTGCATTTTACTCTCAACTATAAGTCAACCAGAACTAATCCCTGTCCAGATATGTCATAATTCTTAGACAAGGTGAGGCTCCCAGTTTGCCCCAGTGCAATGTGCCTCTCTGGAGGAATCCCTAACTCATACAGAGGTTGCGACATCCCTGATGGCATTAAAGAAAAGGAAGGCCCTGGTAGTGATGGGTTTCCTATGGACTTTCTGCAACTAGTATCCCTTTGATGTCTCCCTTGCTATGTAAGGTATTTAAAGAAACCAAGGAAAATGTATATTGTCCCTTACCTAAGGAGGCTATCATTACAGTTCTCCTAAAAAGACAAACCTCCTGAAGAGGCAGCTAGCTATCGCCCCATATCCCTGATAAATTCAGACAGTAAGGTTTATACTAAAGTGTTAACTGATAGATTGGCCCAATTTTACCTTCCCTGATTCATCCATCTCAGGTCGGCTTTGTAAAGGTAGATATAGTGCTGACCATATCAGAACACTTATTAATCTCATTCATATAGCGAGTCAGGATATAGCAACACGGCAGCTGCTGTGGCCATTGATTTTGAAAAGGCATTCGACTCCGTGAGTGGGACTACTTGCAGAAAGTTTACACCACATGGGTTTTGGGCCACACTTCACAGCTGCTGTTTCTTCCATATATACATCTCCTTGCAAAAGTCCTTACCAATTCGGTTTTATCTGAACCATTTTTTCTACACAGAGGCACAAGACAAGGGTGCCTCTCTCCCCTCTCCAGTTTGTCATTGCTATCGAGCCATTAGCAGCTGCAATTAGACAGAACTCACGTGTAACAGGTATAGGCCAGGGTGAGTTCATGTTTCTACCCTACTTTATGCTGATGATCTGTTGGTAATGCTGGGGGACGTTAATGAGTCCCTACCCCAACTTCTAGCTATCCTGGACTACTTCTCATCAATTTCAGGTTAAAGGTAAATCAATCCAAATGGAAATACTCCTTCTTAATACACAGTGCCACTCCCAACTTGTGGCTCAGTTTGGTTTAACATGGTCACAGCATACGATCAAATATTTGGGTATTAAGGTTGGGATTAACCTAGCAAAGTGGTGGGATAACAACCTTGCCCTTGCTGTCTAAATGTAAGCTTGAACTGGAGCGTATAAACAAGCTTCATCTGACTATGGCAGGTAAGATAGCGGCCTTCAAGATGTCCCTTGCCCCCAAACTTTTTATTTGTTAGCATATATTCCCTATTTCTTCCAACTCACTGGCTTTGGAAAAGTGATGTGATGATTGGCTTCTTCTTATGGGGTTCAGATAGACCTCGTTTTAGCAGAAACCAGCTTCTGGCTCACTCTCAGCAGGGGGATGGGGTCTCCATGGATAGAAGGTTATAAGCTAGCTTTTCAAGGTGCACATACATTGAAATGGTTCCACCCTTATAATACTGAATCCCTCAGTGGCTAATGCTTGAGCAGACTTACTGTATAGCCCTACAGCAGTGTCCTTTCTCTGCTGCCCCTCGTCAGGAGTTTTTATCACATCCCACTATTGGCTCCTCAATCAGATATTGGAGGCTTCTACATAAAAATAAGACTCTGGTTCTTCCCATTATGTATATGCCTTTATGGGGTAACCCCAGCATAACCATTGGGGGCTCCATGGTGGTTTGGCCCTCATGGCAGGAGAAAGGGTAACATTCATCCAGGACATATGGAGCCTAACTCCCTGGTGGTGGATACATATTAGAATTTGCAATCTAGATGGAATCTGGATAAATCAGATTTCTGGAAATATCTACAATTGTGTGACAGTCTTAGACCTCTTCTACATCAGGGTAATGCTCTTTCAGTCCATAATCCACATTTAAAAGGTTGGCTCCACTTACACAACAAGGTTGCAGCCACTCTGTACGCAGTAGCGAGGGACACGCTACCGTATTCCAACTTAAAATCTAAGTCAAAATGGGAAAAGGCCTTAAATATACAAATATCTGATTTACAGTGGAAACAGTGTTGGCACTTCAGGTTCAAGATTCATAAAGATACCCGAACAGACTTATTCATAATAAAATATTACACTCATGGTATAGAACACCTATAATATTAAAGAAAATGAAAATCCTTGTGCATGACACTTGCTGGAGATGCCTCCAGCCTGGTGGAATCTATATCATATTTTCTGGCAATGCCCTCGGATACATGGTCTATAGGAGAAAGTGGTTCATGAGGCTAGCCAGACACTCACTGCCAGGTCCCTGTTAACCCAGCTCTTATGCTGCTAGGTCTGTGGTCTGGTGCCCCTCCTCAACTATCAGGAATTTAGATGGCTAATGCTACTTAGTATGCAGGTAAAACAGGCAACCTGCAAAATTGGAAAACCACTGTTTCACCAGGTATCAATGATATTATAGTATTGCTTTCTTCCATATATGAGTTTGATAGGTGGTCACACACGTTTACTGGGAAGATGGAGTTCTTTTCTCTCTGTTGGGCCCCTTTATGGCGCATATCTGTCAGCCAGAGCTGGTATCGGATGACTTGTCTCCTCATATCTATCTGCCTCCACTCAATTTCTGAATTGAATGTTATTTACATCTAACACATATATGATTCTTCTGATATAATTTTGATGTTGTTAGTGACTTGCTTTGTTAGGTTTTGTCTGAAAGATACAAGTTGTACACAGTTTACCAGCAAGCTGTATTGTTTGCTCTGTGGGTTTAGTATAAGTTAGGGATCTGTAGGTGTTTACTAAGTACATGTTATGTCATGGAATCCATGTAATGATACCTGGGGCATTCCTATCTAACTTATACAGAGTGCACTTACAGCTGTATTTGTACAGTAGCTGGACCCCACAGTAGTAGTAGCCACTTTATTTATATTACTTTGTTTACTCTGTGGTGTCTTTCCTCCAGATGCAGTGTGAGAAGTGGCCATGAGAAGGTGTAACTATAATATTCCAGGAAGCCTTGTCTTACATGTGGTGATACCTCCCTATGGTTGTGTGTGCTGGGAATATAAGGTAGGTGCAATTAGTCATCTTGTTCATTTGGTTCATTTCAGTTTCAAGATGTCCAGGTGTACATGGTATAAACCCTAGGAGTCCTCTCCTCATCTTTTCTGTTTTTGTTTGCTGTTTTCTTTTGGTACCTGTGTAATTAGTTGTAGTACATCAACACGAGGTACACTACAGGAAGATATCTATCTTTTACATTTATTATTGTACATAAAGTAAATGATGTTTGGATGGACACATTGATTGTTCCGTGTATAATGTTATTGCATGATGTCCTTCAGTCACCTCGTGTGGCATCCTGTTATGTGTACCATACTGTATATGTAAGTTGTATGTTTTTTTGTGAAAATAATAAAACATTTAACTGAAAAAATATATATATTTTTGCATTTTTATGATTTTGGTTTGAGTTTCATAATTTAATCAGCATCTATATATGTAATACCCATAAACACTTATCTTATGCCTTAAATCACATAACAAACATTTCAGTCTTGCCCACCCAGCAGTACCAACTCTTCCTTGCTTCTGCAGGCTTCACCTGCAAAGTGTAGGAAGATCTGCAATTATCTGAACATCTGAGAATTGCCAGCAGATAAAGGCCTAGAGGTCTATCAAGTCTGCTCGAATGTGCAGCTAGCACCCCTTATCCTGCAGCTGCCCCTCCCTTCCACCCTTCCCTTCATTAACCTTCCCCTTGTCCTGTCCCATCCTCATTTGAAGCAGTCCACTGTTCTACTGCATACCACTTCAGCAGGTAATCATTCCACCCAGCTACCACCCTCTCTGTAAAAGTGTCTCCTCATCTCCTCCTGAACCTTCCTCACTCTAGTCTCATATCATGGCCCTGGTGGCCCTCCCTCCTTACTTTGAACAGCCCTCTGTACCCTCTGTGTAGATAATGTGTGTTTCTTTTAATTTCAGGGAACAAACATAACAAAAGGATAATAAGTTGGATTCTGAAAAGCAGAACTTATATATCAAAGGACTTATGCAAGAAGTGGAGTTTTTGTTCCCTAATCAGGATTTTCTAGACATGTTACAAATGGTGTTCTCCCAATGTTCCTATTGTTATCCAAAACTGATAATAGTTTAATGACACACTGATTTTCTTTTATGAGCCAGTAGTCACAGTTCTGTGTTTGGCCAAGGTGATTTGCTATCTTGGGTGGTGTTTTACACAGTTTTGGATGATGAGGTATTCGGTGATTTTGGAATTGAGTCCCACTTATTGTTCATTGAGTCTGGGGCTCATCCAGGTACGTACTGGCTATAGTGCAGCCATTGGTCTGATCATATCCAAAGATTGTCAGGTCATTTCTAAGAGAGAGGTGTCTCTGCCATCCTAAAAGACCAATGATAATACCCTTCTTATGAAACCATCTTTAGATCCTGACATTCTTCTGAAATGCAAGGTTGTCTCAAACCTTCCCTTTGTGGGAAGGTCAAGAAAAATGGTGGTGATGCAGCTAGAGGCTCACCTGAAAAATTGACATCTATGAGCCTGTCTGGCTGAGATTTCAGTCTCATCTCAGCACTTGAGACAGCACTCATCAAGTGTTCATTGATCTTTTCATGCTGAGAGACAGAGGGCATCATTCCATTCTTGTCCTTAACTTCTTTTCAGCATTTAGCTAGCTGACCATGGGGTTCTTTTGGAATGCCTGAGGGAATTTGTGGGGCTCACTGGCACTGGTTTGTGTTGTTTTGTGTCCTACTGGTTTAGAACAATGTAACAGGTAGTCTTGGGTAATTACATTTCTGAAACAACTGCATTGGGCTGTGGTGTATCTCAAGGCTCTTTCTTTGATCCTGTGTTGTTTGACTTGTATATGTTGCCTCTGGATAGAATCACTAGATGGTATAGTTTGGAGCTTCACTACTAAGTAGATGATGCAGGACTATATACTGTATGCTTTGCACAACTGATTGTGTTAATTTTGGAAAGGTACTATGTCATTGTTTGAAGAGATCAACAACTCAGTAGCCTCCAACAGATTTAGTTTCAACCTGGGCAAAACTGAGGTATTGATTGTTGAACTAGGCCATCGAGGATTGGCTATGACAAGGAGTGACACCTGATTACCATCATTACATGGTGCCACCCTTGAAGTCTGTGAAAACAGTTAGAAATCTGTATGTCATTATGAACTTCAAGCTGACCTTGGTGAACAAGGTGTCAGTGTTGTCCATAGTGGCTTTTCCATCTTCAAAACATTGCCTGGCTCAAAGTGTTTCTACTGCCCAGTGATATTACATGCCCACATTACATTCAGGCTGGATTACTGTATTGCCCTCTACTGAGGGTTATCTGAAGTCTGATGCATCACCTGCTGCTACTCCAGAATGCTGTAGCACATTTGATCTCCAAGACATCTCGTTAAGATCAAATTACTTTTGTGGTTTGCAAACTGCACTACAGTATAAGTCACATTAAACTGTTCCAGCAACTCACTGGTGTAGCATTTTTTTTTGTTTGTTTGTGATTCTACTGCAGTGGCAACTTGAATTGTTGAAGCTTTAATTGTTTTTCAACCATTCTTCACTGCCTATTCAACTCACTTGTACCTGTTTAGTGATATGGCAGTAGCTGTTTTGCAGTGTTTATGCAATGCATTTTCATGGCATTGTTTATAAATATCACAACATTCCTTAAGAGCATTGTTTATAAATATCACAGCATTCCTTAAGAGCATTGTTTATAAATATCACAGCATTCCTTAAGAGTTGTTTAGTCTTCTTTCTGAAGTGAAACTCATAAGCACTCAGCTGAAAATAAAGCTCATAGTCTAACAGCTAGTTGTAAACCAACGCTAACCTTTTACTAATTCATTGAATTAAACACTGCACAGATTAGGAAACTCATTGAACAATGCTACACCAGTGAGTTGAGGGAACAGTTTAATGTGACTTGTACTGTAGCTGCCCATCTGGTGCCATGTCATCTTCCAGATATGATTGTTGGTACATGAGATACCTGTAACTACACAATCTAGGTCCTAGCTATCTAAAATATCTTCTGAACCCACTTACAGTACCTCTCTCCACCCTCTCCACTGCATCTACTCTGGTTTATTGTCTGTCCCTGGCCCAGGTGGAAGCTTTCCAGGACAAGTCATTCTGCTAGCTGCAGTGATACTCTGGAATGCTTTAGCTGCCTATATTAAATCTGTCATCTCAGTGGAGGCCTTTACAAAGGCCCAGAAATACCATCACTTCAAACTAGCCTATTGCTGGAGTTAATTTATTAATTCATTAGTTATTATGTTATCATTTAATATATCTGAAAGTCAGTAGCTAGCTAGAGTGTGTTGTATTTGTAACAAACCACTATATGTTAATTTTGTAATATGTTTACTTCATATTTATTCCATGTTTTCTACTCTTTTCTTATGCCCACTCTGTGTAGTACCCTGAGCCTCAGGAAAGGGTGGCATAAAAACAATATTGCCACACCTTGCATTTTAGTAAAGTAATGAAATGTGCCCTCTTTTCTCAAAGATAGTGCAGAGTTTAGGAATATAGAAAGAAGACATTTGGAATAGTAAAAACAATGAACCTCATGGGTGGATGTTAATGTAAGCAGTACATCTGCTGTAAAGTTCACACAAATAAAGCTTGTCACTGATTCACCCAAATGCAAGAAGTGATTGCTGTGACATTTGGAAAGGGACAGAATAAACTGGAGCAGAAAAGGTGGTCAATGTGTTCCATTCAGTATTCTCAGGCATAAAATATGTGCCATAATTCCAGAGGTGTAACATTGGTAGCAACAACTATACAGCTCCATACCTACACCCCTTAACTGGGTATTACTTTGCATGAGAAGCTTAGTTACACCTATATAAGCATAAAATGCCTTTTAGGTTGTACACTGTATCCAAGCAATATGTATGTCAGCAACATATTTGCTAATTTTGGCTTTACAGGACACCACTGAAATTGAGCTCTGTTCAATTCCTGCATTGAATCATAGGGTTGTGAGTGCTCAGGACATCAGTCCTCCACCACACCTGTCCAGCTGGAGCACAGTTGCAGATGGAGCCCCCAAGTTCATGTTCTATGCCTGATTCCTACATTGAATCACAGGATAGCGAGGCTCAAGACAGCAGCCCTCCCACACTTGCTCCCACTGGAGCACAGCTGCAGACAGACCTCCCAGCTATCTGCCTGATTCCTGCATTGAATCATGGGGTTGTGAGGGTTAAGGACAACAGCCCTCCCCACACTCGTTCCTGCTGGGGCTAGCTGTGAACAGACCCCCAGCTATCTGCCCCATTCCTGCATTGAATCACAGGAACACGAGGGCTCAGGACAGCAGCCTTCCCCACATTCGCTCCCACTGAAACACAGCTACAGATGGAGCCCCAGCTATCTGTCCCAGACCTGCACTGAATAACAGGGTCACAAGGGCTCAGGACAGCAGCCCTCCTCACACTCACTCCCACTGAGCCCAGCAGTTGAAGACCCTTCCAGATATCTGCCCCATGCCTGCATTGAATCATGGGGTTGTGAGGGCTCAGGACAGCAGACCTTCCCACACTCACTCCAGCTGGAGCACAGCTGTGATTGGAGCCCCTCCCAGTTACATGGTGAACCACGATGCTTGTTAGGTATGCAGCACCATTTTGCATGGTGCTGAACGTTAATGTTTTCCAGCCTATCTTTGTAAGCACTTTATGACTTTATTTGTACTGCTGCAGTCTCTGTCATTGTGTAATAAGTTGTTAATGCAATATCAGTTATCAGGGTATTTATTTCTTATCAGCAAACAGCTACTGATAGGTTCAGTTAGGCTAGATACGTTGAAATAGCTAGTATATCTAGGATTCCTGCATTGTTTTCTCTAACTTTGTAAACTGTGCTGCTCTGTCTCTAATGCCTGCTTCAGGTGCCCTGCCCTCACTCTGTTGTCATGTTTCAACCTCCTACCTGACTTCAGTCTCTAGACTGCCCACTGTCTTTGCCTTCTTCCCTCCTCAACTATCTGCCCCATTCCTGCACTGAATCACAGGGTGCGCAGGGCTCAGGACAGCAGCCTGCCCCACTATGCCTACTGGAGCACAGCTGCGGATGCCTCCCCCAGGTAATGCTATCTGCCCCATTCCTTCATTGAATCACAGGGTTGTGAGGGCTCAGGACAGCAGTCCTTCCCATACTCACTCCAGCTGGGGCACAGCTGTGGGCAACAGTACATGGTGAGCCAAGATCATGCTGGTTGTGGCGTGCAGTGCCATTTGCATGGTGCTGAACATTAATGCATTCCAGCCTGTCTTTGCAAGTGCTTTAGGACTTTATTTGTACTGCTGCAGTCTCTGTCATCATGTAATAAGTTGTTACTGCAGTAGCTGTTATCAGGGTATTTATATTTTGTTGGCAGACAGCTGCTGATAGGTTCAGTTAGGCTTGACATGTGGAAATAGCTAGTATTGCTAGAATTCCTGCATTGTTTTCTCTAACTTTGTAAATTGTGCTGCTGTGTCTCCTGTCTGCTCCAGGTGTCCTCTCCCACTTTGCTCTCATGTTTTCAACCTCCTACCTGACTTCAATCTCTGGAGTGCCCACAGACTTTTGTCTTCTTCCTTCTCAGTTATCTGCCCCATTCCTGCACTGAAGGGTCACAGGGGCTCAGGACAGCAACCTCCCACACTCTCTTCCGCTGGAGCACAGCTGTGGACAGTCCCCAGCTATCTACCCCATTTCTGTATTGAATCACAGGGTCAGAAAGGCTCAGGACAGCAGCCCTCCCCACACTCACTTCCACTACAGCACAGCTGGATGGCCCCCTAGCTATCTACCCCATTTCTGCATTGAATCACAGGGTCAGGAAGGCTCAGGACAGCAGCCCTCCACTCCTCCCACTAGAGCACAGTTGTGGATTGCCCCCTAGCTATCTGGCACATTCCTGCATTGAATCACAGGGACACTAGGGCTTAGGGTGGCAGCCTTCCCACACTTGCTCCCACTGGGCACCCTGCAGATGGAACCCCCAGCTATCTGCTCCCCCTGCATTGAGTCACAGAATCATGAGGGCTCAGGACAGCAGCTCTACTCACCTCACTCCTGCTGGAGCACAGCTGTGAATAGACCCCCAGCTATCTGCCCCATTCCTGCACTGAATCATGGGGATGCAAGGGCTCAGGACAGCAGCCCTCCCAACACTCGCTCCTGCTGGAGCAGAGCTGTGGACAGATCCTCCAGCCATCTTCTCCATTCCTGCATTGAATCACAGGGTCTCAAGGGCTCAGAACAACAGCCCTCCTCACACTCCTCCAGCTGGGACACAGCTGTGGACACCCGGTGAATGGTGAGCCAAGAGCATGCTGGTTGTGGCATGCAGTGCCATTTGCATGGTGCTGAACATTAGTGCTTTCCATCCTGTCTTTGCAAGTGCTTTAGGACTTTATTTGCACTGTTGCAGTCTCTGTCATTGTGTAATAAGTTGTTACTGCAGAATGTTATCAGGGTATTTATTTTTGTTGTGAACCAGCTGCTGATAGGCTCAGTTAGGCTAGACATGTTGAAATAGCTAGTGTTGCTAGAATTCCTGCATTGTTTTCTCTAACTTAGTAAACTGTGCTGCTCTGTCTTTCCTGTCTATTCCAGGTGTCCTCTCCCCACTCTGCTCTCATGTTTCAACCTCTTACCTGACTTCAATCTGCTAGCCCACTGACTTTTGTCTTCTTCCCTTCTCAGTTATCTATCCCATTCCTGCATTGAAGGCTGCAAGTGCTCAGGACAGCAGCCCTTCTACACACTTGCTCCCTTGAAGTACAGCTGCAGATGGACCCCGCAAGACCCCCAGGTACATGGTGAGCCAGGAGCATGCTGGTTGTGATGTGCAGTGTGGTTGTGTGGCCCTACTTGGTGTAACCCCCATAGTTGAGATCCTCAATTTATCTCCCATAAACGGCCCCCAATGTCCCCCAAATCAAGGACCTGCATGTGGTCTAAATTAACAACTGGTCACCTATTTACCTCCCAAAGGGCTCAGCCACCCACTCTGATTTCTTGGCTGCTCACTAATCTCACTCTTCAGTGCCAATCAAGGACCTGCACCTGGTTTAATTTAATCAAGTGTTCACCTACTCATACTTCGCAATAGGCTCAGCAACTCACTTTGATTTCTTGGCTGCTCACTATCTCACTCTGCACTGCTTGCAGCTTTTTGTTCTGTCTCTGCATGCTTGACCTGAAATTTACTCCTACTCTTCTTAAACCCTAAGCTATGTTGAATAAACACTACTAGAGAGTTGACACCAAGGAATATTGATTCTCTAGTTTATATTTGTAACTAATCCACTAAGTGATCAGACCACCTCCCTTTCATCTAGCCTCACAGTGCCTTCAGAATCTTCCTGCAGCAGATATTCACTGCATTGCATCTTAACTGCATTAAGTCTTACTACTGCTTCTGAGCCCAGCCTCCAGGCTGCCCTCTTTCTCACCATAAACTATGATCCCCAGAACTCTCTACTTCCTTTCCCTACCTTTTGCCCAGATTTGACTCCTCTTCCTGCTTCCCTTCCTCTCACACACCCATGTCTTGACTCCTACTTCCTCTCCACCCTCCTAGCACCCTCCTATCTCCTGTTCTGCCCCATTACCCTGGTCCCCAGGAGTCTCTTTTCTCCCTTCCCATTAATTCCATGTTGGGTTGCTAGGGCCTAGCTCCCCCACCATCTCCTTCCCACCACCACTAACCCTACTTGCAGCCACAAAGATGGATATCAGTCCCTATCAATCTCTAATCACTCTGCAACTTCTTGCTGTGGAAGACATTGAACCTAACCCAGACCCAGGTCACCCACCCACCTGTGTTCCCAAGGGCTTGAAATCACACATCTCAACATCAGAAGCCTTCTCTGCAAGATAACCCTTTTCAGCCTCTCATGCTCAACATCAAACCTGATCTACTAGTCATATATGTGTCTTGGTGCATTGCATACACTGTTCATTACAGCATGCAATAACAGTTCAGTCGGTGCCGACCATGGAAGGTGAGAGAAGAGCTGTGCCGGTGCTGGTTGTCTCATGGGATGCGGGAGCTGGGTGGTGGGCACTTCCTGCTGGGTAGTGGGGTGGGGGCCATTTGATCTTCAGAGAAAAGTATTCGATTATATTATTACAACCACGATCGGGGATCTGGAGAGCTAATGATAACCTAATAAGGTGACATGGTGGAAGGGCATATAGTTGACTTCAACAATGGTGGCATCGGTGATCGGGAAAGGTGTGACCACTAGACCACCGATTTAGGGAACAGTAATCTTTAATATAATAATGGCACTATTGGGAAGGGGAACCACTTAACCACCAGGTTAGAGAGCAGTACTTTTTAATATAATAATGGGTGCTATCAGGGAGGGGGACCAGTAGACCACCAGGACAGGAGAATTAATCTATACTATAATAATGGGCCACTATCAGGGATTTGGGAGGGGACACAAACCAACCAGGGATGGGGCATAACTGATATATTACAACAGGGACACGTCAGTGATCGGGAGGGTGATGCACAACAACCAGAGATGTGGGATGAATTGTTATATTACACTGGGGTCACATCAGGGATTGGAAGAGGGACCACCTCACAGCACATTGTCACAGATAGAGACTTCTCCCAGAGGAGAATTGTCTAAGTACCTTTAGATCAGCACTGGATGGTCTAAGGTTATTTAGAAGTTCTCCCCAAGGAGATTTATGAGAATCACATTTATGGAGATGTGGCAGCTTGCACCTGCCACATACCTCCTAACACCTTGTCACAATCCATTTCTGAGTGCAGGGGTGGTGCAAGCCCCATTTGGGGCAGGCAGCCTTCAGTTGACATAGGCTGCCCTTGAGGAATTGGTCCCAGCATATCTTTAGGTGCAAGGGGCACTTTGTGCCATTCTTTGTGGCACAAGCCCCTGCACCCACCAGGCACTTTGAGAATGGGGCCCATAATCTCCGAATTACTAATGAAGCATGTAGTGCACATGTTTTAGTTGCAGGAATGATACTTTTATAGATAAAGTTGGATTGTATGATATGTATGTCTTACTCATTTTAACTTGATGTAGAAGTCATTCCATTATTATGTTGGCATGCTTGCACAGCCAACATCTTGCAGTAGTGGAGATTTGGAGGCACGGTGCTGTTGGGTGAATTCAGGGAGTGCACCAGTAGGTGCGTCCCCCATTCCCAATCAGCCATGCTATTTCCCACACCATGCATACTAATGTGGCGATTACATCAAAGGAACAGTCCGCTGCAATGTGAGCAAAGCTTGCCACATGCGGTGGACCTTCTACGTCTTTCACCAGCTACAAACATGGCAGCACAGTGGTCGCGAACTGCCGACTTTGGGATGCCAATCCCCGGTCAGCTTACCCTGCCCCTCATGTTTGTGTCGACGAGAGCCCATTCCACATCGACATAATGTATCCCCCTTCTTTTTTGCTTGCCAAGGGTGCCCAATCCCCTCGGCTCATGTAGTCTCCCCACTTTCCTTGTTTGCCGACAGGCGTGCCCAATCCCTCCCCTTTCCCACTTTAATGTGCTGGACAGGAGCCCACTCCATGTTGGTATGATGTCCCCCTTCTTCTGTGCTGAGGGGTGCTCAATCCCTAAGTTAGTGTCCTCCACTCCCTATGTGCTGATGGGGTGACCAATTCTCCATTGGCTACTGTATCCCCCAAAAAACACCTATAAAAATAGAAAACCGTCCATAATGTTTTTTTTAACACCTGTAAACAGAAAACAGTTTCTCGTAGTTTCCTACCCCTCTCACCACACCCACCCACTGCGCATTCTGCCTCCCACACCCTCCTCACCCCATACTTACCTCTGGAGCTTGGCGGATGATCTTCAGTGGACCGGGAACACGTCTGCCTCTTCAAAGCTAACCTTCTTTGAGAAATGCGGTAAACTGTATAATGGAATAAATAAGGTTTTCAACTTTGATGCATATCTTGGGCATTTTTGGAATCTTTGCACCAAATTTTCACCATGGGGTTTTGGGACCCTCCTCATGAATTCTGTCACTGTTATAATGTGTCGGTCCGAAGGTGATTTCGCAGTCACTGTGTGGAATCACCTTTAAGGAGTGAATAACACAAGGATAGTGGCAGTATTCATGAAGGTGGAGCTGTCAAAAAGCCTATGTTACAAATTGGTTGGAAAATCCAAAAATGGCTGTTTTATGAGCGTCGAGTTGCGCGAGTTGCTACGCCTCGTAACTTCGTGAATTCACAATATTTTCATGACAGATTTTCAACATTGTCATTTTATACACCTCTGTGAACAGTACAGCTGTCACTCACATCCTGGTCGAATGTGTTTCCACACTGGGCGCATAACACTGCCGGTCGCTGTGGAGAAATTAGTGTTCAGGGCAGATTACAAAATGACAGTGACTCTCTTCATGAGCAGAGGTCCTAAAATGCCTATATTGAAAATTTGGTGATGATACTCCATAAAATGACTGTGTTACGAGCATGTGTTGCGGTTTGCATGCTGCCGCTTGTAACGTTGTGCATTTGTAATATTTTTACTCTGGATTTTCACCATTGGCATTTTACACACCTCTTGATGAACAGTACAGCTGTCATTTTACATATCCTGCCCAAAATTTGTTTTCACACGTCCGGCAGAATAGTAGTCGCTGTGCGAAATCACTTTTTGGACAGTTTGAGAAATGACAGTGTGATGCTGTACATGAGTAGAGGTGCTAAAATGCCTATGTTGAAAATTGGTACCGAAAAGTCCATAAAATGACTGTGTTATAAGCGTCGTTGCGCATTTCCATGCACCATTGTAACTTTTGCAAATTTGCAATATTAACATACCACATTTTCACCACTGCCATTTTACACCTCCTATGAACAATACAGCTGTCATTTCTCACATCCTGCCAAAATGTGTTTCTGCACTGCGCTACCAAAGCCAATACCAGGCGACAACATTCAGCATTGACAAATGCTTGTTTAACCATTGTTTGGATCTGCTGTCATTCTTACCTGTCACTGTTCACCCACCTCAGCAACATCACATCAGCACATATTCAGTATATGTTTACTTCTGTACATTACTGTTTAGTTATGTGTTGTCTTGTAACACTTTTCTATTTGTTACTCTCAGTTTTTATCCTCCTGATGTTGTCATATAATGCCATCCAAACTGTGATAGTGTCAGACAGGATCAGTCAATTCATCAATATGCATCTGAAGCAATCCACTTTGAGAGTGATACAGATATTCCAAAATGTTAGTTGTACATTCATTTTTTTGGAATATTATTTTGTTTGCCATCAGTGCTCATGAATTCCTGATATAGTTTGTCCATTAGATTTCATTTTGTAAAATTTGTATTCACTGGCCCAGATATAAGAAAGGGTTTGCGCATGGCGCAACAGTGTTACACCATGCGCAACCCACTGATGCACCGGCGTGATATTCAAAAGGAAAAGTGCGCAGCACAAATCCTGATGTGCCGGAGTGCATCAGTAATGTATGCAGCGCAGGTGGGGGGCGTGGCCCATGCATACCCTGCACAGCCTAATTATTTAGCCCAGGATGTGCAGAGCCATGCATGCACAACCCCTACCTGTGCCAGCACAAAGTTGATCCAAAAATAAAAGGAACAAGGGATGGCCACCCAGGTGAGCTGATGCATCGCAGGGTGCAACACAGCAGCTACTACCTGGGTGGCCACTAACTCAACCGCACCTGGTGGTGCCCCCCATGCCGATCATGGGCATCTGTAAAATTAAAAGAAGAATTCCATCCAATATCCCTGGTGGTCCAGTGGACCGCTATCTGCCCGATGTGGGCATCAGAATAAATACATAAATAAGTCCAATATCCCTGATGGTCCAGTGGACCGCTGTCTGCCAATCGCGGGCATTTGTAATTATAAAAGAAATATTCCTATATCCCTGATGGTCCAGTGGACCGCTGTCTGCCAATTGCAGGCATTTGTAATTATAAAAGAAATATGTCCTATATCCTGGTGGTCAGTGGACCGCTATCTGCCCGATCGTGGGCATTTATAATTAAAAATATTATTCTATCCAGTATCCCTCGTGGTCCAGTGGGCGCTATCTGCCCGATCAAGGCATTTGTATAAAAATTGAAATATGTCCTATATCCTGGTGGTCTAGGGTACCCCCTCCCACCCGCCCACTGAGCCCCACTGTCGCGCCCTTCCGTCAGCCGGGCATGGCAGCATCCCACCTGCCTGCCACCCTGCTGCCCGATGACTGACACTGTTGGTAGGGATGTACGCCCATTGGTTCACAGCATAAGTCAATGGGCATGCAGCCTGCACATACTACACATTCCAAATACTTAAAAATTAAAGGGTAAAATTGTGCATAAGGTATGAATTCTCCAGTACTGTACACAGAGTCTCATATATATATATATATATATATATATATACACATAGATACGTAGATACATAGACAGTGTCAGCAGATAAGGGCCTATGGCCCACCAGTCTGCCCATTTGAGCTTGTAAGTTCAGTTTATGTTTTCCTAGAAGTCTGTTGTCTCTACCCCTGACCTCCAAAATTCCTTTATGTCTATCCCATGAATTCTTAAACCGTGATTGTTTCAGCCCCCACCACTTCCTCTGGCAGGGTGTTCCACTTGTCCACCACCTGTTCTGTGAAGAAATTCTTCCTCATGTTTCCTCTGAATCATCCTCCCTCCAACTTCATCCCATGCCCTCTAGCCCTGGAACATCTTTTTCACTTAAAAATAGTGTATTCCTGCACCCTGTTCCTCCCTGTAAGATACTTGTATGTCTCTATCATATCCTCTCTCCTCCTCTCTCCAGGAGTACATGTTCAGTTTCTTCAACCTGTCTTCATAGGACTTGTGATGAAATCCATGCACCATCTTTGTTGTCCTCCTCTGAACCTTCTCTACCCTGTCTATGTCCTTACGTAGGTATGGTCTCCAGAACTGTACACTGTATTCCAGGTGGGGCCTCGCTAGTGTCTTGTATAGCGAATTATGACCTCCTTTCCTGCTGGTGATGCCCTGCCTATACATCCCAGCATCCTATTTGCTTTACCTGCTGCCTTGTAACACTGTTTCTACCTTGAGGTCATCAGAGATGATAACCCTAAGATACCTTTCCTGCTTGGTGCATGCTATATCACCCCCAACTGATATATTGAGCCAGGGTTTTGTGCCCCATATGCATTATCTTGCACTTCCTTGCATTGCATTTCAACTGCCAAACCCTGACCATTCTTCAAGTTTCTGCAGGTCCCTTCTCATTCTGTCTACACCCTCTGGTGTGTCTACTCTGTTACAGAGCTTTGTGTCATCAGTAACAGTGAAATTCTGCCTTCTAGGTCCTACGCAATGTCACTGATGAAGATGTTGAATAGAACCGGTCCCAGCACTGATCCCTGTGGTACCCCACTGGTCACTCTTCCCTGTGTGGGATGACAGCCATTTACCACCCACCTCTCTGTGTCCTGCCACCCAGCCAGTTACCTACCCACCACACTACTGTCCTGCCCACACCCATATTCCCAGTTTGTGTAATAGTCTTCTATGTGGCACAGTGTCAAAGGCCTTGCTGAAGTCCAGATAGGCCATGTCCACTGCCCTCCCTGATCCAATCTCCCTAGTCACCCAGTCAAAAATTCAACGAGGTTGGTCTGACATGACCTCCCCTGGTGAAACCATGCTGCCTTGGGTCCTGTAGTCCATTGACAACCAGATGTTCCACCAATCTCTCCTTCAGTAGTGCTTCCATGATCTTCCCACTACCGAGGTGAGGCTGACTGGTTTGTAGTTCCCTGCTTCCTCTTTGTTCCCACTTTTGAATAAGGGGACTACATCTGCTGTCCTCCAGTCTTTGGGTACCTCCCTGTTTCCAGTGATCGGCTAAACAGGATAGCCAGAGGTTCAGCCACCACCTCTTAGTTCTTTAAGGATGCTGGGGTGCACCCCATCTGGCCCCATTGGCTTTATAAACTCTTATTACTTCCAGTTCCTTCAGGACCCTTTCTCGTGTGAAGGGACTATGTCCATTTCTGCAACCTATTCTCACCCCTTTGTACTCTTCAGACCCATTACCTCCTCTTCCTCAGTAAAGACTGAGCATAAATACCTGTTCAATATGTCAGCTTTACTGTTGTCATCCTCCCACGGCCCCATCCTCCCCTTCAGTCTCACTATCCCTCCTTTGTCTTTCTTTTTCACTTACGTACCTGTAAAGGTTTTGTCCCCTACCCCTGATTTTGCAATGTGTTCTTCTGTCTGAGCTTTGGCTTCCCTTACTGCCTCCCTGCCTCCCTTGCTTCTCCTGGTACTTCTCCCTATCCCTTCTGCCTGTGTCTTTTTGTATTGCCTGAATGCAATCTTTTGGCTTCACTTTCTTTGCTACCTCTTTGGAAAACCATAATGGTCTCCTCTTCCTTTTCCTCTTGCTAACCTGCTTAATGCATAATTCTGTTGTTCTTGAAATCCCCATTTAAATACTGCCCACTGTTCCTCAACCCCTGATTCCTGTCCCATTCCTCTTAATGCCTCTTTCAAGTATCTCCCCATTTTCTCAAAGTCTGCCCTAAAATCCAGGATACGTGTTTTGTGGTTTGGTTCTGCTCTTTCTGTGATTTCAAACCACAATGGCTGGTGGTCACTGTTCCCCAGGTGCTCCCCACTGTTACCCCATCACACTCTCCCTGTTTGTGAGCACAAGGTCCAGTATTGCCTTCTGCCGAGTTGGTTCCATGACCAGTTGCTTGAGGAAGGCACCCTGAAGGGATATATATATATACACACACAGTACAAGTCACATTAAACTATTATTCCAATGATTTGCTCTAGCATTTCTGTTTGAGTTGCATAAGTGTTGCTGGATCCAGCACAAAGCTCTGCACAAACTGTTTCATAAGAGTTAAAATGCAGTTTTACATTGTATTGTGACCGGACTGCAGATGTATTCCAACTCAGTTGCAAAAATGTTTTACAAACATTGCTCCTGAGCTGGTAAAGCATAGCAACAATGCAGTCTGAGTTGCCAATGCATTGCCAACTGTAAAAACAATACTAAACCAACTCATTGGTTGTACAGTTCATATATATATATATATATATATATATTCATTGCAAAAACTTTGTTAATGCACCATTAGTGTTGCAATATCAAAAGTAGGAAATTCAAATAGAGTTGCCAATGTAAGATCGCACCCCACTGCATGCAGGAACAGATATGATGGATGTGTTTAGATAGTTTTGAACCTAATGCTCACCCCATTAACCCATACTTTATCTTACCTTACTCATGAAATGGGGTGAGCATTAGGTTCAGAATCCCAAAATACATCCATCATACCTGTTACTGCATGCACAGGGGGTGTGGTCTTACACTTGGCAACCCTATGGTTGAATTTCCACTTTTGCTGTTGCAGTCCTAATGGTGCATTATCGAAGTTTTGCAATGAATTTCCTTCTTTTGAGAAAGTGTAATGTAACTGGTATGTGGCTGTGGAGGGCAACCCTAATGGTGCATTAACAAAGCTTTTGCAATAAATTTTCTTTCTGTTTTGAGAAAGTGTAATGTAACTGGTATGTGGTTGCATGAATATGTAATGTTATCCATTTCTTGGAGTTCAGGGCCCTACAGGCCCTGTGGTACCACTATATCCATAAGTGTAGAGACATTACAATGAACCCTCATCTCCCTGTGGGAGTGCAGGGCCCAATGGCATGCCTCCCAACTCCCATTTTTGCATAATGGTATGCATATGTGGGATTGCAGGCCCTCGGACCCCACAGTGCCACATAAACATAAGAACAGAGACATACCCAGGCCTAGAGACATGAAAATGAACCCTTGTAACACAAATTTGGCAATATCTCAATGGTACATAAACAAAGTTGTTTGCAATGAATTTCACTTCTTTTGAGGAAGTGTAATGTAACTGGTATGTGGTTGTGGAAGCGCAGGGCCCTCGCTGCCATGAATACAAATGTTATCCATTTCTTGGTGAGCCCTATGGGCCCTGCAATACCATATATCCATAAGTGTAGAGACACTATAATGAACCCTCATCTCCTGTGGGAGCACAGGGACCTTCTTGCCCTGCAATCCAAGCACTGCATAATGGCATCCCCCCACTCCTATTTTTGCATAATGGTAAGCATATGTGGAGTGTATGCGCTCCTTCTTACACATAAGTATGAAGACATACCATAGGGCTAGAGACATGAAAAGGAACCACTGTAACTTCCACTGCAGTTGCAATCATGACTTGAAACCTCCACTATGCTTAGTCCACCTAAAGGTGGACTAAGCTGCGAGTAGCAAAATCAGTATCTTGAACCATTTTTCAGATACGAGCACTGAAAGGTGCCGAAGGTGCCCTAATGTTATCCTATGGTAAATTTCACAACTTTGGAGTGCTGTAACCATGGAACCAGTGTAAATGATTTCAACAAATCAGCAAAAGGCACACTTGTGGGGTAAGGACTTGCCATCCTACAAATTGCAGCCTAAAATCCCTGACCATTTTTTGCTATAAAGTAGCACAGCAACTGGTTGTTTGGGGCTGGTTACTTGCTTTCACTTTTCTGAACATATATTTTTCCCATAGGCTATATTGGGAAACTTTAAACGTTAATAACTTTTGAAAGGATTAATATGTTTTCACCAAATCTTCAAAAGGCACTTCCCTTACCAAGTCCCCATATACCATGAAAATTTCAGACCAGACGGACAAATCATTTGGGTTGTGGAGACAAGCAAAGAATTTGAGGATTTTTCACTTTTTCATGCTCCATAGCTTCGCTACCACAAATCTGACTGAAACTAAACTTTCCAGATCCAGAGATCTATGGTACCACACTGAGCATGCAAGATTTTAGGCAAATCAGACTAACAGTTGTAAAGTTATTAAAGTGCAAAATTCTGAGTTTAACATAGAAGTTGCTGTACAACCCTAATATACTGGCCCTTCTGTGCCAGTATAATATAAATATATATATATATATATATATATATATATATATAGAGATATGACATGGCCCGACTGAAGATATCATATTTATCTTCATGAGAGGCCAATGATATCATGATATTCACCAGTGGCTAAGCCAATGAGTGAGATATCTTGATGTCACTGGCCTCGAAAGTGAAGATAAATATGATATCTTCAGTTGGGCCATGTCATATTCAAGGTTTATACAACGTATGCTTTGCCCCTGCCCCCAACACAACTCACTACATGCCCCTCTCAATGCAATGGGTGACATAAAGGTGATGGTCTCTAGCAATACAACCCCCTTTACAGAAACGCTACCAAAACAGCAGATGTCATTTATTGCTTAAGAAATATTTGGTGGATTCTGCTATTTATGGTTAGTTTTAAGAAGCATTATCTGGTTTATCATGCCATGCCCCCCAACACACACAGGGCTTCACATGCTTCCCAACATAATAGATTATATAGGGTTTTTAAATATCTGGTTGATCCTGTCAGTTTAAAGTTAGTAAAAATATCTGGTTGATCCTGCTATTATTTTGGGAAAAGTGACATTTACATGGTTATCTGGTTGATCCTGCCACTCTGAGTAGTTTCCTTTCCCTAGAATTGTAGTGTGACCGAGCCGCTATAGACAGTGACGATTTGTACATTGGTAAATGTTTTTAGAATGTACCCTGAGTTCAGTAAGTTAGAATTTCCTGTAATTTTTCTGTAGTTCGTTGTAAAAGCTTCAAACTGCACACAGAGTGCAGCAGTGACCGAGCCGGCTTTTCAACAGTAAATGAATGCGAGTGCGTGTTGCCAGGCAACAGGGTTGCCAAGGGTCATTGGCCCTAACTCTCACCACATCACATGTGTAAAGAAACTGAGGGGTGAACTGTAGGAGAATGGGGTGAGAGTTAGGACCGATGACCCCAATGCACACCCCAATGACGGCTGGGGGTGGGGTAGGGGTGGTCCAAGGGGGGTTTTCAACCCTAACATCAAATTTCCTTGCTTTTGTCACTGTGGAACAACCTAACTGATGCATTAAATGGATTTTTGCCAAGAATTTCCTTCTTTTGAGAATGAGGACTATAAATAGTGAATGAAATGTGATGGTAGGCATGCGGGCCCTTCAGGCCCAGCACTCCCCACATGATTTTACTCAAATAGTAATGGTAAATGCAATGGAAATGCAAGCAGAAACAGTAACACACATGGTGACTGAAACATAAATGGTAACGCAAACGGTAACAGAAATGCAAGCGCAAGCGACACTAAAGCAAACAGTACCATAAACGGATACAACGCAATTGCGTATGGAAACTCAAACCATAATGCTGGGTCATGAGACCACAATTGTAAATGCAAATGGTAACAGTAACAGCAACAATAATTCCAAAGGAAACAGAAATGCAAATGCAAATGCATACGGAAATGCAAACCGTAATGTGCAGGGTCACAGTACCACAATTGTAAATGCAAATGGTAACAGTAACAGCAACAATAATGCCAAAGAACAGAAACTGAAATGCAAGCTCATACAAAAATGCAAACCATAATGGGCATGGTCACGGTAATGCAATTGGAAACGTAAATGGTAACAGTAGCAGCAACGATGAAGCAAAATGAATGAGAAATGCAAATGGAAGGGAGGCTGCAAATGCAAATGGTAATGCACACGGTGATGCAAAACCGAAATGCAAACACAAACAGTAGTGGTTATGCAAATGTTAACAGTAATGCAAACACAAGTGCAAACAAAAATGCAAAGTGAAACACAAACGATCGCATACTCAGGAACGCTAACACAAACAGGTACGGAACGCAAGTGGGAACGCTTAACTGTGACAGTACTGGAAGCGCACACCCTGGTTTTCCCCAACAGCTGCATAGAGAAACACAATGACTACAAAGAATGTATGCATAATAATGGGCCTTGGACCAGAAAATGAGCTGTTGGAATACTAAATTGCTTATATCTCAGGAACCGTATGACATAGAGAAAATTTAAATTTCATATGAGTCATGACTTTCCTGGCTAGGTTTCCACTGAATGCCTAGTCCCTAAGGTGCTAACATTTTTCTGATGAAAATTCCGTATCTCGCACCATTTACAAGATACGGGCCCCGAAAGGCGCGCGGACACTGCAATGTTAGTCTATGGGAAAAGTGTCAACTGAGTACCGTAATTTTACATCCCTACAATATTTTTCACCAAACTACCAACAGGCAAATCTGTGAGATGTTGGCTTTCTCCACCAAATTTCAGCCCAAAAGACCAAACCATTCTTTTGCAGCAGGTTGGCAAACAATTCCTGTCATTTTGGCCATAGTGTTGCAAAGTTGTGTCGTGATTTGTGACACTTTCACACAAAAATTAAAAGTGTCGCAGGTGCGACATACTTTGCAACACTACTTTTCCCAAAAATTTCAAAACATATTTCTGGGGTGTTTAACTCAAAATAAAGACATGCATAGCATCCTCAGGGCTTGACTAGGTAAACACAAAATAATTGTGTCCCTAGATGGTCCCAATTTTAAATGGCAAGCATTTCTGTGATCAGTAACTGAAAAAATGGCTAACTCACGACACTACAGGGGTCATTTGCGACACTAAAATTGCATTTGCAACACTTGAATTTTTGTTAACTTTTCCCATTGACTAAAATGGAAACTTGTTTTTGAATAACTTTTGAACCGTTCAATATTTGTTCACAAAATCTTCAGAAAGCACATCGGGGACCAGCCGCATGTTCCTGAAGTTTTGGACTAGTCGTCAAACCATGACCTGTAGGTGTGAACAAAGAATGCACAAAAAGCGTAACTGTGCCCCAAGATGTTGTTAATAACTCTGCAGCCGTATACGACCGGTATAAAAGTTGGCAGATCCCAAGGTCCACAGTTATGCCCCATGCCTGCCAAATTTCAGGCACATCTGTTGAACGGTGGCAAAGTTATTAAGGTGAAAATTTCACCATTTAACCTTAAATTGTTGTACTCAGCCCTAACTATGGTAGTACTACTGTATATATAATAGGGGCACATTGGCTCCCTTATAGTTAGGGTTGAGTAGGCACTTAATGTTAAACTTCAATTTTGTGCATTAATAACTTTGCAACTGTTCAACAGATTTGCACGAAATTTGGAATGCATGGTCTGGTATGGTAGATCTCTTGATTTACCAAGTTGTGTTGTGGTCAGACTTACAGTTTCTGTGCAGCAAAATGCTAAAACACATTTTTTGCCACTTTTGAAAATCTTTTGCCCATGGCACTGCAACAACACCATGTAGTGTTTTGATCTGACATTTGGAACAGAGAAGGAGTGTGGGTCAAGGAACAATCCAGTGTTGGTTAGGTAAAAAATATTAATCTGTTCAAAGTTATTTAATTTTAATTTTTGAGTTCTGAACATGTTCAGTTCACTCCAAAATGTATATGTATTTTTGACAAACTAGGATTGGTATCACAGTCAGGGATTTTGTCAGGTCATGGACTAGGATTTAAAAAATCATAGACCATCAGAAAAATTCCATGTCATAAGCCACCATCTTGTTTTCAGTTTTTCCCCAAACAAAATGTTGTAGCTTTTCCATGGGTGACTTTTGGGCCAAATGAGGCATGGGTTTTGTTCAGGGTGACACCCTCTACAAAGCCATGCCTTTGGTTTAACTCATTTTAGTCAAAAATAGCTTTTAAAATTAAAAATTATTTGACCATGACTAGTTAATGATCCTAGTCTGCAAGCTGTCAAAATCCTAGTCCACGAGATGATCCTCGTTCGCAAACATACAAAATCCTTGTCTGTCAGTTCATGACCAGATGGCCCTTCTCAAGGACCAGGATCAGGTTGGCGGTCAGGATTTTGCAGCCTCACGAAAGAGAATTGGCTGGCGGACTAGGATTTTATCAGCTCGTGGACCAGGATTGTTTTTCAATCCTCTTTCATGAGGTGACAAATCATAGTCCTCGAGCTGTCAAAGTCCTAGTCTGCCAGCCGATCCTCTTCGTGAGCCTGCAAAATCCCTGTCTATCACCTTGTGACCAGAAGGCCCTTCTCACAGACCAGATTAAACTGACAGACTAGGATTTTGCTACCCCACGAAAGAGGATCAGCTGGCAGAGTAAGTTTTGTCAGCTCATGGACCAGAATTGTTTTTATGAATCCTCTTACATGAGGTGACAAAATCATAGTTCATGAAGTTATCAAAATCCTAGTCCGCTAGTCAATTCTTCTTTTTTAGAGCCTGCAAAATCCTTGTCCATCACTTCATGACCAGATGACCCTTCTCACAGACCAGGATTAAGCTGATGGACTAGGATTTTGCTACCTCACAAAAGAAGATCAGCTGGTAGACTAGGATTTTGCTACTGCGAACTAGGAATTCTTTAAAGATGTAAAGTTTATTATTGTATTGGTAATGAATGCTTTGGTCTTTATATTTGCAATTTTCAGGGTATTGAGAGGATGCCCTACAGGTGTGAATTATGTTGTTTAGGTGTTGGGGAATTAAGTGATTCCACAGATATGGCATCACAAACTTGACATTGTCCCCATATGATAAGTGTAGCCCATTGTGCTTTTGGTGCCCATATCTCGGAAACAAAGGAGATACAGACTTTTTGCTACTGGTGGCTTGGATCACCTTTAGGTGATCTAACCTGCTGGAACAAGATTTGAGACCATAGACTACACTTGCAGTGGAATTATTTCCATTGCTTGTATGGTTCATGATATATTGACAAATTAATGTCACAAGGGTTCAAAGGAGCTCTTCCAGTGAATTTCAATGCCCAACTTGCAAACGATGCAAGATATGGTTTTGATGAACTTATCTAGCATGCAGTATTCACTGTCATGGTCACGGTTACAAAGACACTTGAATTTTTGTTTATAACTGCTACGGTTCGAGATATCAGCAACAGTGTTACAAGGGTTCCCTTGCCCTACAGGGCTGCTGTGGCTCTGTAGCTATGTGTAAGTGGAGTGCAGGTGCATGTTATTGTGCAGAAATGGGCAACTTGGTGGGAACAATGGGGCACAAAGGGCCCCGCTTTCCTGCCAACACATGTTATTTTCTAGTTATATTACACTTTTCAAAAGTAATGAAATTCATGGCAAAAAAATGCATTTAATGCATCAGGTAGAGTTAAAGTGACAAAAGTGAGGAAATGAAATATTAGGGTTAAACACCTAACCCCCCCACACCCACACCCCATCCTCCACAGACTGACAGATGCTGGGTGTGCCATGGGATCATGAGGCCTTACTCTCACCCCATTTTCCTTTACTGTAGCATGTCAACCTGCCTACACATGGAATGGGGTAAGAGTTAGGCCACACAACCCCATGGCACCTCGGCATCTGTCAGTCTGAGTAGGATGGAAGTGTGGGGTTAGAGGCTCAACCCTTTAACATTCATTTCCTCACTTTTGTTGCTTTAACCCTAACTGATGCATTAAACCATTAAATACAGTTTTTGCCAGAATATATATATATATATATATATATATATATATATAGAAACATAGAATTTGACGGAGATAAGGACCACTTGCCCACCCAGTCTGCCCATTTCCCTGCCTACTGAATAAGCTGCAGATCCTAGTTAACCAGCAGCCTACTTCTTCCTACCCCCACCCCTAGAATTGCCTTATGACTGTCCCATGCATGCTTGAATTCCACCACTGTTTTTGACTCCATGACCTTCCTCCGGAAGGCCGTTCCATGCATCCACAACCCTCTCTGTGAAAAATACTTCCTTAAATTACCTCTGAGCCACCCCCATCTTCAAATTGTGCCCCTTGTTCTTGCACACTTTTTGAAAGATGCTACCTCTTGGACTTTGTTGATTCCCTTGAGGTACTTGAAAGTTTCTATCATGTCCCCCTCTCCCTCCTTTCCTTAAGGCTATATATATTAAGCTCCTTAAGTCTCTCTTCATATGTCTTCCGGTGCAGACCCTGCACCATTTAGTGCCCTCCTCTGGACAGCTTCCATCCTGTCTATGTCTTTGTGAAGACTGGGTCTCCAGAACTGCACGCAGTACTCCAGATGGGGTCTGACCAGCTGTCTGTACAGAGAGATAATAACTTCCTGTTTTCTACTGGTGATGCCTCTCCTATGCATCCCAGTATCCCCAACCCTCCTTGCTGCCCTCTCACATTGCTTTCCCACCTTTAGGTCATCTGATACGACTACCCCGGTCCCTTTCCATTTTTGTTGTTGTTAGTATCTCACCCCCATTGTGTACTCTTCCCTGGGTTTTGTTTCCCAGGTGCATTACCTGCACTTCTTAGCATTGAATCTAAGCTGCCATACATTTGACCATTCCTCTAACCTTGCCAAGTCCCTTTTCATCATTTCCACCCCACCTTGTGCATCAACTCTGTTGCAGATCTTTGTGTCATCTGCAAAGAGACATACTTTTTCCTTCAGTCCCTCTGCAATGTCGCTTATAAAGACATTGCAGAGGGAGTCCTAATACGAACCCTGCGGTACCCCACTAGTAACCCCCTTTCATCAGAGTGGACTCCATTTACTATTACTCTCTGTGTCCTATTCTCCAGCCAATTTTTTACCCAGGCTGTCATCTTGGGACCCACTCCCAGGCTAGCTAACTTGTATATTAATCTTTTGTGTGGGACTGTGTCAAATGCCTTGCTAAAGTCTAGGTAGGCCATGTCCACAGCCCCTCCCTGATCTACTACTTGGTCACCCAGTCAAAGAAATCTATCAGATTTGTCTGGCATGACCTTCCTGCTGTGAATCCATGCTGCCTTGGGTCCTGTGCCCTCTGGCCTCTAGATACTCGACAATTCTTTCCTTCAGAAGTGATTCCATCATTTCCCTACCACTGAGGTTAAACTAACAGGTCTGTAGTTTCCTGCTTCTGCCTTGCTCCCACTTTTGTGAAGGGGAATCACATCTGCCCTCCTCCAGTCCTCGGGTACCACCCTATCCTCCCATGATTTGTTAAACAGGGTAGTCAGTTGTGTCACTAATTCTATGCTTAGTTCTTTTAGAATTCTGGGATGAATCCCATCAGGCCCCATTGCTTTGTCCACCTTCAGTTTTAAGAGTTCTTTCAGAACCCTTTCTTCTGTAAATGGGCTGGTATCAACTTCTGTATCCAGAGTGTTTCTACTGTTTGTTTTAGGTACCTCCCCTCTTCCTTTGTAAATACTGAGCAAAAATATTTGTTTAGTATCTCTGCCTTTCACAGTCACCCTCTGCCCACCCCCTTTATTAAGCCTCACTATCCCTCCCTTGGTCTTCCTTACTCCTGATGTACCTATAAAGGTTTATTCCCTTCTTAACTGAGTTGGCTATCTTTTCCTCGGTTTGGGCCTTTTGTGTTCTGACTGCCTTCCCAGCTTCCTTTTGCTTTAACTGATACAGTTCTCTGTCCTGCTCCTTCTGTGATTCCTTGTACTTCCTGAAAGCTTTCTTCTCTTGAACCTTCACTGCCACTTCCTTTCAGAACCATAGTGGTTTCTTACATCATTTAATTTTGTTTATTTGCTTCACACAAAGGCTTGTTACCTCTGTGATGGCAGTTTTATTATTCCCCATTGTTCTTCCACCCTCCTTCCTGCCCATTTGCTAGTGCATTCCTTAGGAACTCACCCATTTTGGCAAAGTCAGCCCTCCTAAAGTCCAATACCTTTGCCTATGTATGGCTTGACTCTATTGCTGTGTTTATTGTGAACCATACTGCTCGATGGTCACTAGTTCCTAGATGGCTACCCATTTCTACATCTGTGATCCTCTCTTCATCTCCATTTGAGAGAACCAGGTCTAAGATTGCTCTCTCTTGAGTGGACTCCAATACTAGTTGTCTAAGGCATGCCCCTGTATGGCATCTAGAATACACTCTTCGAAGTGGCTGCTGCAACTGCACTCCAGTTAACATCTGGCATATTCAGATCACCCATCAGCAATATCTCCCTTTTTTGCCATACTAAGTATACTATCATTTCCTTGTCCATTTCCTCCCCTGAGAGAGTCTGTATACAACCCTGTGCAGATTGTGGTGCCATTGCCGGTCTCAAATTTACCCACAGTGCTTCTTCTTCTCAAAAACTTTGTTAATGCATCAGTTAGGTTATTCTACTGTGACAAAGTGAGGAAATTCAACATTAGGGTTCCCACCTTGCACCCCACCCCACCCTTCCCCTTCCAACAGGCATTGGACTGTGCCTTGGGGTCCTCGGCCCTAACTCTTACCCCATTCCATGTGCAAACAAGCCTAGGTGGTGCAGTGCAGGAGAATGGGGTGAGAGTTAGGCTAATGACCCTAACGCACAACCCGATGCCTGCTGTTGGTGGGGGTAGGTAGGGGTGGGATGCAAGGGTGGAGCCCTAATGTCAAATTTCTCACTTTGTCACTGTAGAATAACCCTAACTGATGCATTAACAAAGTTTTTGCATTTAATTGCCTTACTTTTTAGGCAAGAATAACTAAAAAGTACATTGACAACAGCACAACCAGCCACTAAACAAATGTTAATGTAGTAGAACAACAGAAAATGCTGTCCGTAAAACATTAACTGCACCACAATCTCTCCCCAAAATAAATTGTCCAACATGTTAACACCGCAATTCACATCCATAGGACATCCTGTCAACACTCTCCAAATTTCAAGTGAAAAGACCAAACCATGTCCAGATATAGCATGTCACAATTTGAAATTTTCATTCGTCACTCTGGCACAGTTCCACACCTGATGACATTTAACACACACAACTCAGAAACTACATCCATGACACTAGGGCTAGGTATCTTATCAATTTCAAGGCACCACCACAAGCAAATGCTGTCTGCACACGTAAACTGTGCCACGCCATATCTCCGCAAAAATTGTTTCTGACATGTAATGACAGTAATTTCCATCCACAGGACATACCGTAAACACCCTCAAATTTCAAGTAAAAGACCAAACCATTTCCAAGATATTCAGTGTTAAACATTGGTAAAATTTCCCTATCTAGTCCGTTATAAAATTCTGGCCATCTTGTCCTGCCCTCACGATCAAAGAATCTCACGATCAAAGAACTTGCAGGGTCATGATCAAAGAATTTGCAGGCATGACGAACAAAGAATAAAACATTAAAATTTAAACAATTTAAAATTGCGGCAAACCACCACCATAGTTCGACAGAACGAAGCCCCCTGAGCAAAACCCACCCTCATTTGACTTCCTAGATGTACCTGGGCTGAGAAAATTAATTTTAAATCTGGCCATCTCATCCCTCACTCACGAGGCATGATCATGATCAAAGAATCTAGCAATCAAAGATTTGTAGAGTTCGTGATCAAAGAAATTTACACGCTCACAAACAAAGAGCGAGGGCGAGATGACCAGATTTAAATTACTTTACTCAGCCCAGGGTGTCCCTACAAACATAAAATGTGGTCGGGGTTTTGCACAGGGGTTTATTCTGCCCATCTGAATAACAATAATAGTGTATGAAATATCCCTGGTAGTCTAGTGGCTCCCCTCCCATCATAATAAATAATGTAATCATGTCTAATGTCCTGTGTAGTGTAGTACCCCTCAATAGTGTATGTTTTTTAATCCCTGGTAGTATAGTGGCCCCTCTGAGTTGTATAAAAAATTATTACTGTTAATATCCCTGGTAGTCTAGTGGTCCCCATCTGTATGAAATAATATCCACTGTGATTGTACTTATCCCTGGTACTCTAGAAGGCCCCCCTCCATTATTATAAAATAAATAATTATTTAATATTTCCTGGTAGTCTAGTGGCCCTCACACCCTCACCAAGCCTTGCCAGCCCACCCAGCAACCCCACCCTTCCCCAGCTGGCGACTGGCACAACCCCTCTCACCTCCATGGCCAGCACTCGCACTGTCTGCATTACAGCGCTAATACAAAGAGGCTCTGAAAATATTTCTGAGCACCTCTTTACATTACTCCCACAAGCAAATAAGCCAACTATTATACTTTCTCAAAAAAGTAAAGAAATTCTCTGCAAAAAAAAATTAAAAATCATTAATGCACCTTTAGGGTTCCAGTGACAAAAGTATGGAAACATGGTCTTAGGGTTCCCCAACCCTAAGACCCCACCCACAATAGGTTTCCAGTGTTAACATTCCACCCCACACTGCATGTAGCAACAGGCATGGGGTGTTCCTCATAGGGTTGTGAACCCTAATGCTCACCCTATTCTCCTATACTGTACCCATCTCAGCTTACTTACTCATGGAATGGTATGAGTGTTAGGTTCATAGCCCCAAGGAACACCTCCTCACCTGTTCCTGCATGCAGGTTGGGGTGGGATGTTAGGGTTGAAACTGAGGGTGGGGGTGTGGTTTTGGGTTTGGGAACCCTAAGATCACATTTCCCACATTTGTGGCTGGAAGGCTAATAGTGCATTATCAAAGTTTTTGCAGATAATATGTTCAGTTTCATGGGGTAGATGTCTTGACTTGCCAAGTTTCATTCCAGTTGGATGTGTGATTCTGAGATCTGGATAAGAACAAATGTAAAAATTGCTGTTTTCTGCAGTTTTTTTGTCATTGCCTTGCTCATAAACAGTTTGGAATTTTGGTCTGACATTTTCAGGATGGAAAGGGCTTGACCCACAGATGTGCATTTGGCTGGTTTAGTGAAAAAATATTAATCTGTTCCAAAGTTATTCAATTTTAAAATTTTGGTTTCTGAGCATGCTCTATACAGTCTTTTGATAGGCCAGGAATGAAAAAGAATTTGATGTGAATGAAAAAGAATCATTTTCATTTGGAGTCAATCCTTTATCATTTGGAAAGATCATTTTTGTTTGCCACTATCTTGTTTTCTGTTTTTTTGAAAAATATTTAAAACCCACAAAATGACATCCTGTAGAGACCAAGACATGTATCTGGCTCATCGGGACTCCATTATTTATTTAGTTAGTTTTTTTTTTGACCAGTTAAAGTGTACTAGGCAGACATTTGCCTATTTTCAGCACTGACCAGGAAAATACAAGGCAAGGCAGAGTTACAATCATAACAATAATAAACAAAGAAAATAAAGACAAAACAAGGACAAAGTGCATCCGTTGGACAGTACAAATTAGACTAGACAAATTAGTTTCCAAAGGCTAAGAAAAGCCTACAGATAACTGATATATACAGCAGGTACAACCATATAGGGTACAGGATTACGGATACAACAGGCTAACAAATAAAGTAAGGCTATATATCTCAATGAAGTGATGCCTATATACAGTAGTCATATTTGTCATAGTGAGTATTTTCCCCTCAAGAACCTAGGACCAATTAGAATATGGGAGCAAGCATCCCATCTCAAAAGAGGTGGTGGGAAGGTTAGGAGAAAAAGATAGCATTCAGGAAGTATAAGATAACACAGAAGGAGCAGGACAGAGAAGTGTACCAGTTAAAACAGAAAGAAAGCGGGGAATGTAATTAGAATAGCAAAGGCCCAAACTGAGAAAGATAATGCCAACTCAGTTAAGAAGGGGATAAAACTTTTATAAGTACATTAGGGAGCAGAGAAAGACCAAGGGAGGGATAGTGAGGGCTTAATAATGGGCAGAGGGTGCATGGGCAGAGGGTGACAGTGAAAAAGCAGGGATACTGAAGAAAAACATTTGCTTAGTATTGGCAAAAGAGGAGGAGGGAAAGTACCTAATCCAATCAATAGAAGCACTCTGGATAGCGGGTCGATACCAGTCCATTCACAGAAGAAAGGGTTCTGAAAGAACTACTAAAACTGAAGGTGGACAAAGCAATGGGCCCTGATGGGATTCACCCCAGAATTCTAAAAAAGAACTAAGGGAGAACTAGTGACACCACTGACTAGCCTTTTGAACAAATCATGGGAGGATGGTGTGGTACCTAAGGACTGGAGGAGGCGGATGTGATTCCCTTCACAAGAGTGGGAGAAAAAGCAGAGGCAGGCAACTACAGATCTGTTAGTTTGAACTCAGTGGTAGGAAAATGATGGAATCACTTCTGAAATAAATAATTATTGAATACCAAGAGGCCAGTGGGGTACAGGACCCAAGACAGCATGGATTCACAGCAGTAAGGTCATGTCAGATGAATCTAATAGATTTCTTTGATTGGGTGACCAAAGTAGTAGACCAGGAAGGAGCTGTGGACATGTCCAGCCTAGACTTTAGCAAGGCATTTGACACAGACCCACACAAAAAGTAATAAACAAATTAGCCAGTCTGGGATTGGGTCCCAGGGTGATAGCATGGGTAAATAATTGGCTGGACAACAGGACACAGAGGGTTATAGTAAAATAGTCCACTCTGAAGAAAGGGGTTACTAGTGGGGTACTGCAGGGTTCAGTAGTGGGTCCAGTCATTTTAATGTCTTTATAAGTGATATTGCAGATGGAATGGAAGGAAAAGTATGCCTCTTTGCAAATGACACAAAGATCTGCAGCAGGGTTGAAACACAAGAGGGGTGGAAAGGATGAGAAGGGCTAGGCAAGGTTGGAGAATGGTCAAAAGTATGGCAGCTCTGATTCAATGCAAATAAGTGCAAAAGTAATGACCTGGAAATAAAAACTCAGGGAAGAATACACAATGGGTGGGAAGGTACTAACAACAACACAAATGGAAAGGGACCTGGGGGTAATCATATTAGATTACCTAAGGTAAGCAAACAATGTGAGAAGGCATAAGGATGGCTGGGGGATACTGGGATGTATAGGAAGAGGCATCACCAGTAGAAAACAGGAAGTTGATATCCCTCTGTACAGACAGTTCATGAGACCTCATCTGAAGTACAACATGCTGTTTGGAGACCCCATCTTTGCAAGGACATAGACAGGACTGAGCAGTCCAGAGGAGGTAACTAAAATGGTGCAGGTCTGCATCAGAAGTCATATGAAGAGAGTTAAAGGAACTTAATATGCATACCCTCGAGAAAAAGAGGGGGACATGTTATAAACTTTCAAGTACATCAAGGGAATCAACAAAGTCCAGGAGGTAGCATCTTTCAGAAAAAGAGATGTGCAAGAACAAGGGGCACAAGGCTACGTTTTAGATAGAGGAAGATGGCTCAAGGGCAATGTGAGGAAGGATTTTTCACAGAGAGGGTGGTGGACACATGGAATGGCCATCCTGAGGAGGTCATGGGGTCAAAACAGTGGAATCAAGAATGCATGGGACAGACATAAGGCAATTCTGGTGGCGGGGTAGGAAGAAGTAGGCTGTTGGTTATCTAGGATCTGCAGCTTATCCAGTAGGTAGGGAAATGGGCAGATTGGTGGCCAAGCTCGCCTTTATCTGCCATCATAGTCTATGTTTCTTTGTTTAAAGTAATGTTTAAAGCATTATACTGACAGGTGCATTCAGAATGCTGTATTAGGAAAGTGTGGAGTTGGTTTTGAAGCAGATGTGGGCTTGGCACTGTATTCACAAGAAGGAAGCTATTTCAAAGTCAGGGGACAGCACTAGCAAAGGCCAAAGTACCATACTTAGACCATGACCTGGGGATAGTCAGCTGGTCATTTGCAGAGTTCAGAGGGTAGATGTTATTACATGGGACAAGAGAGAGGCTGTGAGAGGTAGTTTAATATGAAGAGTTTTGTGGATGATTCTCCTAGTAATAAGTCGGTTAGGGCCAAGGTGGAGAGCCAACCAAGTCTGCTGTCGAGAGTGCAGTGGTGGGTGATCACATGCAAGGGCAAAGCAACATATATTGTGTTAGCCTACTTCCACTTGCACATCAGAGTACTGGAGGCAGAAGAGAATACTAGCAGGAAATAGATGAGTTTGGGGATGAATAGGCTACTTGCAATGATTTTACATGCAGCTAGTGAGAGGTTGGGGCTAGTGTGGTATGTAATCCCAAGGCTAGAGTTGACAACTCTTGCTAATGGATGTGAGGTAGAGAGAGAACACCCAAGGAGGGATCAGGTATGATTTCTAGATATTTGAAGGAGGAGACAGTTTCAAGTGAGGATCCATCATTGCAATGTGCTCCTAATTGGGTGCAGTTTTTCCTGAGTCGATGTGGGGTACCAAAAGCATGGCCTGGGACTTAGTATGGTTCACTATTACTTTACTGTCTTTAAGCCAAGACTGGACTACCCTAAGGTCAGATATTAGGGATCTGTTTAGGGTCGACCACTGCAGGGGCATTACAAAAGAATACTAGGTCATCAGCGATAAGAGGGGGTGGAGTGAGTGAAGTGACTATGGATAGAGGTGAAGTGCAATGAGAATAGTAGAGGTCCTTGAGTGGAACCTTGTTGGACACCTAGTAGGAAAGGGAGATAATCAGACAAAGAGAAGCTGATCTCACCTCACTGTTGCCTCATTGGAAAGGTAGCTGCAGAACCAGGGTAAGGAGTTATCAGATACCCCAAGGGTACTGAACTTATTGAGAAGGATGAGGTGGTTGACAGTGTCAAAGGCTTTTGTGAGGTCTAAAAACACTGCCACAGTATGTTTGCTTTTGTCTAACAAGGCAAATATACTGTTAGTTAATGTAAGAAGTGCAGTCAGTAGTGGTGCAGTGGCCTTTCCAGAAACCATACTGGGCTAGGCAGAGGAGGTCATATTTTCAGGATAAGAGTTAAGTTGGGAAGCCACTATTTTTTGAGGATTTTACTCAGGGCTGGGAGTATGGCATTAGGCCTGTAATTTGATAAAAGTTTAACTTTCCTTTTCATGTACTGTATCAGGACTATGTCGGCCTGTTTCAGGATGGTGGAACAGTATTGGAGGACAGCAAGAGATTAAAGAGTCTGGTCACTGGGGTTGCCAACTCCCAGGCAGCTAATCTAAGCAGCTTGGTTCTAGACTGTCAGGGCCAGCAGATGTGAACTCAGGGATGCATTTAAGGAACTTGTAGACTTCTTTGGGGTGAACAGCCTTAAGAGGAAGGTAGGGTCTTACCTGAGGGAATAGCAGGGGATGGAGGGTATTTTACAGAGCTGTCAAGGGCTGAGATATAGGCAGAGAGGTCTGAGATTAAAGTATTAAAGGCATTCAATATAGTGAGCAGGTTGTTGCAATTGATGCCGTTGATCTCAAAATTAGGAGGGTAGTGGTACTGAATAGTCCAAGAGACTGTTTGAGATAGTTGCAATACTGGCATGGGTGTCTGGGGAGGTTAGATGTGTGCAAAAGTAGAGCTTTTGCTATGATTGATGACTTGCTTACATTTGTTTTCTACAGTTCTGTATGTGTTCCAGGCTGAGCTGGAATTAGAGGCTTTGTAGCTGGTCCAGCTTTTGTCCCTCTATTTCATGAGGGATAGGAGGGGTGAGTAAGCCATTTAGTTTGCTGACCATGGACTTTCCTAGAGGTGAAGGTTGCATGTTTGTCCTGAGAGAGGCAAAGACTGAGCTGAAGTATAAGACAGCAAGGTTAATATCTGAGGTATTCCAGAGATATATCCAGTGGTACAGGGTAATATAAGATTTAAATAGTACAGGATCAAGATGAGAGAAGTCATGGAAATGGATTGTATGGGAGGTGGGGAACTTCAAAACACTAAACACAGAACACTGGTGAGTGGTCACTAATTGAGTCAAGGAGGGTTCCAGAACAGGATATTTTGTCAACATTGGGGCAAGGATCCAGTCAATTAGAGTGTCTGTAACTCCGTTGTTGGAGATACTGCTGGATTGTGAGATGACTTGTGTGAGATGCATTTGCTGAGGGTTTGTTCATTAGCAGATTTGTCGTAATCCATCCAGTTGATGTATAAGTCACCAAGGAGGATAAACTCTCTATTGCTCACTTAAGAACTTATCACTACTAGGAGTGACGGGAGTCTAAGGATACTAGTAGCAGAAGGCAGATATGGACAGAAAATATGGAGTGTTTCTGAGTTGCCTAATGATAGGGTACCATGGGTGATTTTAAAGGAGACAGTAGGGAGCAGAGGTGGTGAACTGGGAGTTGAGAAATTGAGATGTGACTTGAAGTAGATCATAGTTCCACTATTGCATTTTTTGTGAGGCGGGCGATCTGTCATTCTACAGGAAATTATAACTGAAACAGCAACAGAATTCTCAAAAATGAAATAAGGAACAAATTAACAAAAATCAAAACTAACAAGTCCCTTGTCCTGATAAACATTATCCCAGACTAGTAAAAGAACTAGCTCTTGGTTGTTAGCCCGCTACATAGGATCTTAATATGTCTATAAACACAGGAGATATCCAGATGGATTGGAGAGCAGCAACGGTGGTACTGATTTTTAAGAAAGGGGACAGATGCAATACGGCTAACTACAGACCTATTAGCCTCACCAGTATTTTGGGCAAGGTTCTAGAATCACTAATAAAAGACAAACTAGAACAAGAAATTGAATGTAAAAACCTGGGAGATAATTCACAACATGGATTTAAAAGCCAAATATCCTTTTAACAAGTAATCTAGTATTCTATGAAAATGTCAATGCCTTACCAGAAAGGAAATCTCCAGTGGATGTGATCTATTTAGACTTTTGTAAGGCATTTGATAAGATCCCCATTCTATCATTATAGAAAAATGAATGCTATGGAATAAACAAACTCATTGTGAAATGGGTTGAGGCATGGGAGAGGAACAGAACTCAGGCTGTACGGATCAGAATATATCAATCTAGTGTTTGCTCAGTTACCAGCTGGATGCCACAGGGTCTGTTCTGGGACCTGTACTGTTCACCATCTTTATCACTGATATGGCTGTAAACCTGTGCAACTTCACTGTTAAGTTTGCAGATGACTCTAAGATTGCTGCTAAGGTAGATAGTGACACTGTCGAATCACTTAAAACAATCTGACAATCTTAGAAGAATGGTCTAGACTAAATGGAATGGCCTTCAACACAGATAAACGTGTTGTCATGCATCTTGGTGAAACTAATAGGAGAAACAACTATTCAATAAATGGGAAAACCTACAGGTAGTTGACAGTGAAAAGACCTGGGAGTCATCATCACTAATGACCTCAAATTTAGCAGACAGTGTACTGAGGTTATAAACAAGTCAAATAAGATCAGTGGCTGCATCAGAAAGGCTTTTCAATGCAGAAATAGAGCATGCATATTGCAATTGTACAGGGCATAAGAAGACGACACTTGGACTACTGCTCACCGCTTTGGAGTCCCTACCTGCACGGAGATGCCAGGAGGTTGGAGGTGTACAAAGAAGGATAACAAGACTAGTGGAAGGGATGGAGAATAAGAGGTATGAACAGAGGCTAATAGAATTGAATATGTATTCACTCAAACTTAGAAGAACGAGGGGCGATCTTTTACTAATGTATAGTATATTACGGGATGAACAGCTCATGGCAGACTTTGGGCTGTCTATAAATCATACAGATTACTCCCTTAGAGGCCATACTTATCAACTGAAGTTAACCTTCCCAAGAGGTATCGAAGACATTACTTTTACACTACAAAGAATAATACCCTTGTGATTCTCTACCTAGAGATATGGTTGGAAGCAGTATCCTTCAATGCTTTAAACAGAAATTGGACAGTTTTCTGCTGCCAACCTTGGGAATAACTGAATCTCTTCAAGGGAGATGTACCTTAATGGGCCTATCACCTTCTGCACATCTTAAAAATCCTAGTATAATGTTACAGAGGTTGTCAGGTATAGAGGGCTTAAGCCATGTTTCAGATAGGCATATTATGTCTGGCTGGTAATGGGAAGTCCAGCAGTCAGTTAATCCAAATTCCAACAAGCTCCTAATATTCAAGTGGACAATTTGAGTCCTTTACACCTAGCCAGTGGAGGGAGGGGAGTAGTGTGCAAGGTAGGTACAGGGTTAGATTTGATGTCTCCTGTGATGAATAGTAACAGGGTTATAAGGAGGGTGATTATGTAAGGTTTAAGGCAGTTGGTCACTAGTAGGGGGTATCAACAACATTTTTAAGGTAGGGTGACAGTAGAAGGTGTTTGTGGCTTCATAAATCAATAAGGTTCAAGGGTTGTCTGCTTTGTATGTGGAGCTTAGACATGGTGAAGTTAGTAAGGGGAGGCTTGGGGAGGTGGGATGGATGGGCATAGAATCAGCAACTAGTTGCAGAGCAAATAGGGAAGATAGGAGAATATAAAGAACAGAGGGATGAAGCAGATAAAGGAGCAGTGCATTATCACATGGGCCTGGATGAGGGCAGGGTGGCATGAGGTTTAAGAAGGAGGAAGAGTAATATAGGTCCAGATGTGTCCTAAAGAAATATGCTACAATATGAAGTTTCATGGAGTAAAGTGAAATAGTTCAGGAGGATCCAAGTGGGATGGAATTAAGGGGATTAAGATGGACAGACCACTGGGACTACAGGTAGAGGGTGTAAAAGTGTGCTCATTAGTTCTGATGGAAAATAAAAGGCAGCCTAGCTTAGGGTGAGAGAGTGGGTGGGAAGTACTGTGCAGTGCTGCATATGGTGCTGCACACTGTGCACCTGTCATGGAGGCTGAAAGATGGCACCACTGACATGCTGGAAGCCATACCTGTATGTGTGCCAAGGGAGGGGGCTATGTCCTGCATGAGCCCGGCCACCTCAGATTCATGGTTGGACAGAAACAGGGAGCTGATGGGAAAGAAAGAAAGAAATAGGATTAGAAGGTTGCAAGTGGAACAAAGGGACTGCAAGGCAGCCTATAGGAGCACAGGTGAAGGGAAGGAGGCAGCAGGTAATAGGATCTGAGGGACAGAGGAAGAAGAGCATCTGAGAGGAAGGAGCACAACACTAAAACAGTCTGGCAGAAAGCAAATCTCAAGTAACAGCAATTAAAATTAAAAGCAGTGCCTAAAATAATCCAAATAAGCAAGAAAAAAAACAAAGGCTAACAGAAAATGAAGTAAGTAACAAAAATCAATCAGTGCACTTCTGTAGCATAAAGTGCGGTGCAACTGTGCACCTGGTATGCAGGCTGAAAGATGGTGCTGCTGGCATGCTGAAGCCATAAATGTGTGTGGCGATAGGGAGGAGCTACATCCTGCAGGAGCCTCTCAACCCTCAAGGTCACAGTCAGACAGAAATGGGGAGCTATATGTGTGCCAAGGAGGGGCTACATCTGCAGCAGCCCTCTCAACCCTCAAGTTCATGTATCGGCAGAAACTGGGAGCTGTATGTGTGTGTCAAAGTGAGGGGGCTACTTTGCTGGAGCCCTCTGAACCCTCAAGATTGTGGTCAAACAGAAACAGACATTAGGTGAATTTTGCAGTTAACTGTTGGAAAACTGACCCCAAAATATGTATTTTTAAAACCCTTTTTATCCTTTTTGTGAGTCACTCTGCATTACTCTTGTGGGCTTTTTGTTCAAACGATAAAGGACCCATTGATATGGAAAAAGATTTTGGACTTAGTGTTTTTTTTTTGCTCTTTTTGTTTGTCCTAATTCGTTCAACTGAAAAGGATCCTTCAAATGGAAGAAAAGTCTGGACTTCATTTTTAGTTATTGTTTCTTCATTTTAAGGAATCCTTTTTGTTTCTTTTTTATTTGATATGGAAAGGATTCCTTCAAACAAATAAAGAAATTCTGTAAGCCATCCCCATCTTTTTTTTCTTTCCTGGTGTATAGTGGCCCCACCCTCTAATTGCTGTACATATTTTTTTATTTTTCCTGGTGTCTTGTGGCATCCCCAATCGCCTTCCTGTAATTATGTATTTTATCCCTGGTGTCTAGTGGCACCCCTCACCTCTAATTGATGTCCCCATAATTATGAATTTTACCCTTGGTGTCTAGTATGGCACCCCCATACCCTCTGTTCACCATCCCGTAATTATAGCATTTATCCCTGTTGTCTGTTGGTGCCCCCTCACCTCTGTTCACCATCCCTGTAATTGTAACATTGATCCCGGTGTCTAGTGGCACCCTCACCTACATTTACCATCCCTGTTATTGTAAGATTGATGTCAGGTGTCTAGTGGTGCCCCCTGTTGACCATCTCCACAATTATAGCATTTATCCCTAATGACTAGTGGTGTCCCCACTCATCATTCTTCATATCTGTAATTCTAAGATGGATACTTGGTGTCTAGTGACCCCTCAATCACTGTCAGGTCTGAAATAAAGAAAACATTCTCTCATTTTCTTTTAAACTGTAAATAAAGGTCCCTCTCCTCTCGACCCCAACTCCACCCCAACCTCCTCTCAAGTACATCACATACGCACTGACAAAAATGGCTCTTTTAGAGCCAATATAAAGGTAACAAGACAGAACATTTTACATCTTGCACATTGTTGTCTGTATGTTAGAGTGTGAGTCTGTGGAAATGCAGATTGTGTGGTATGTTTCAGCAAACAGGTGTTACAATAATTGCTAACAGTTGACTGGGATTTGCATTTTTACTTGAGATTTTATGTGCATTTTTGGTGGGTTACATGACATATTGGTTGGGTGCTGTGCAAATGGTGTTTTCTGTGTTATCTGTCATGTGAGGTGGGTGTGTGTACTGTAACTATTTAAACATTATTTTTGTGATATTAATTTTTGTAACGGTTGAGTATGGTTGGTTTAAAGGGGGAGGCATTCTCTGAGTATGGGTGAGACTCTTATATGTGTTTCTGAAGGTGAACTGCCAAGAAAGGGGAGGTTTGTGACATTTATTTATTTATTTTTATTTATTTAAGCATTTAATCAGGAAGGCATGCTGAGCAGGCTACTGCTCGATTCAGATGCGTCCTGGGAAGGGGAACATAGACAGCATGATACAAGTGGATACATAGTGGAAATCACTAACATATGGTCTTGGTAGCTATGCAAAGTAGGATAGACAACAGTTAAGATGGCATAATACAAGTAGTTACATGGTGGGGAACTGTAACAATTGGTCCTGGAAAGACAAAGAGAAGCGAGAGAACAATAGTTACAGGTACAGATTAAATGCAGTATGAAGTGCGGGCATATTCAGTCATTTCACCTGGTGATCTGAGACACTGTCTGGACACATGTGCAGGCAGGGCAAAATAAGCTTGGAGTAAGGAGTTAAGGTGTGGGGAGGATAATTGACTAATATTTGCTGGGAGGAGTTCCACAATGTTGGTATGCAGTAGCTGAATGCTAATTGACTGGCAGTAGTGGACCTATGTGGGACAGCTGGGGACCAATAGTCCAAGTTTCTAAGGGGTATGCTAGGGTGCTGGGGTTGGCTGGCATTGGTGAGGTAGGAGGGATTTGCTGGGACTAAAGCTTGGCTGGGATTTTGAGCAGTGGAACTGTCTACAATCATCTAGAGAGGGAGGTTCATAGATTGGTATAAGGCACAGTAGTGTGTGGAGTAAGGACAGTTCAGGACAAAGTGACAAAAGAATGGAGAAGAGGGTCCAATCTGGCTAAGGTGGACTTAGGGTGGCACTGTAGACTACATCCCCCAGTCAAAGATGGTGAAGATCATTTTCTGCACAATATCTCTCAGACACAATTCTGGTAAAGTGCACCAAGCCTGGGGTGCAACTTTCTGAGTAAGGAGCCAATGTGTGTGGAAAGGTTGAGGTGCTGTTCAGCCAGACACCTGTGGTATCTGAAGGAGATACAGATCTCCAGGAGTGTACCTTCCAGGGTGTGGAATGTGATCAGAGGGTAGCATAGAAAGTCTTTGCCTTGTCCCAAAGGTTACTGAGCCAGTTTTCTTGGCATTGAGGAGGAGAAGATGATTTGAACGAAGCCAGTGCTGGACTGTGATAAAGTCCTCTGCAGTCTGGTCAAGACCCCTGAAGTTGAGGGGCCAAATGCATACAGCACAGTGTCATCCACATACATGTGATTGAGGTACATTGGCAGGCAGTGGGCAGGTCATTCAGAAAGATCGAGAACAGGAGAGGACTTAGGACGGAACCTTGTGGTACTTCTGTGGTGATTGGGAGAGGTGCTGAGGTGTAAGAACTGATCTGGATGGATTGAAAACTGCCGGCAGGTACAACTGAAACCAGGATGTGGCCCAATTGATAGACCGGTGCTGGCAAGTTTGGCCAGGAGAAAGTGGGACACTGTGTCAAAACATGTATGCTATCAATGTACAATATGGTTTGCTGCTAGGGACGATTCACTGGGTAATTCAGTGATTGTCTTTGTTGTCAAAAAATGTGTGTGTTGTTTGACAGTTCTGTGATACATTTTCTGTTTTTCTTTCAACAGAATATATATATAGAAAGCTATGTACAATTTGTTTCTAAGTGTTGTTCTGTTTGTATTGACGTGGAGCCTCTGCAAAGGAGTCTTCGACTCAAAGGTTTGTAATCTAAATTTCAATAAAATAAAAAATATATAGCTTGAGATTTTCATGTATACTTTACTGTTAAGTAAGTATTGTTCTTTTTTGTATTACCTGTGTGTTCACCAGGTTACTACACTGATGCTAAAGTGAATAATGCTCTAGTATCATAGGATGTATTTTATGAGGGCCATTGTGTTGCCCACCTTTTGCTTATTGAGCTCTTAGAAAATGATGTAGACACTGCCAGCTCTCTGATCACCTTATTGCAATAGCAGGAGGGTAGATTAATGTACAATAGATGGACACCTTGAAAGAACTGTGAATTCAAGGTGCACCTTTAGTAGTATGTTTGGGCACCTAGTTGGCATACTGATGTGGTGCCATTTTTGACTGTAACTTAATGAGGCCTCTAAGGTGTTTACTATGTAATGTGCCACTTTTCTACAACTGCTATGTCAGTGTGCACATCAAAAATTTTGATTTCTTACTTTTAGCTTGGTTGCTTGCTCATTGTAGTGCAGTATTTTCCTTTTGCCACTACTGTGACTTTCACCTTTGGTTGTTCATTTGCAAAGTTTCATGTTGAATTAACATCTTGTTAAGTTTCAGGCACTTCATCGGCTCCTCACTACTGGCTGTCCAATAGCTGCAAATAAACAGACTTAAAAACAGTGCAATAACTATTTTAACATTGAATAGTGCTTGTGTCTGTGTCAGCTGGTGGGGGGGCGGGGAGTGAGTGTAACCATGATGACCTCTTATGTTGCTGACTGGCTGCTACCACCTATGTGCAAAAAATAAATGAAAAAAGTTTCAATACTGTGTCTATGTGTGTGGCGGCCGGGGAGGGGATTGTGAGTGTAAACTGGATGTGTTGAAGACAACAAAAAATGAAGTGGAGGGATTACTTGTTTTACATACAAGGAAATAAAAATTTACTATGAAAAGTTAAAAATAAATATTTTTCTATGATACATCTCACACAGTGACCATTTTAAAAGTGCAATCATACCCTGCAGGGTGGTCAGTTGGACATAATTACACCCCTAGGTGGTGTGGTGTTCTCCAATATTTTCCACCCTGTCGGGTATTAACATTTGGTCATAGCACTATCTCTGTTGTGTAGGGAATAGAGGAAGTACCTTCAGTGTACCTGCATGGTGCACAGCTGTTTGGTCTGCTCTATGACACTATGTAGTCAGCATATGAATAATAGAGCCTACATAATTGTTAAAGCAGATATTACTGCAGCTGTGAATACAAGTGTCAATATTTATTACTATACTATTTTGTTACTGTTGGGGAGGGGCACATATATGTGTTTAATAATAGAGTCATTGTTACTTCAGAATTTATTAGTTATTACACATATCTCATTTTGAGTGTTAAGAAAGAGAAGCAGGTGTAAGATACAACATTATTAGTCTTTTTGTCTTCGTTTATTGCAGACAGACAATGCTAAAATCCTGGAGTGACAGAAGGTGCTGGCCCTTGTTCAGGCCGTTAGGGAGCATGCGAATGTGTGCATTGTCATGCATGCGACTAACCTCAGACTGACACACATATGGGGCAAGATAGGTCGTTGATTGGGAGTTCAGAATTAATTTCCTCACCTGTAGATGTGATCAATGACAACTGTAGGTCATGTATCATATTAATTAAATAAGTTGATCCTTGGTGGTACAGTGGACCATACACACCTAATCATGGTCTTCTGTATACTAGAAATAAAATAAAATTTCCTTGCTAGTACAGTAGAGTCACTGCCAAGCCTGACCATGGGCATAGTTAAAGAAAAAACCCGGTGGCCCAGAGGTACCCCCTTCTCAGTCCTTTTACAATATCTGCGATTGGGCTTGGAGCAAGCACAGTGGACTGCTGAGATAACTGTTTTTTTGCAAAACATGCGATCAGACTGGAGAACAGTCCATTGGAGCACTATGGATATATTTTTATTATATTTTTATTATACACATCTCATGATTGGGCTGGGTATAGTGTACTGGAGCAGGAGCGATAGATATTATTACTTATTTAGTTTTATACATATTCCTGTATTTGGGTACTGGGATGCTTTGCCAGTGAGGTGCAGGGTTGTTAGTCTCTGACAGCTGAAGACTGGCTGGGTGCCGAGTGTAAGTCACCAGGGATTGGCACCTGTATGTAAATGGGGCCATTATTACAAGCAAACAGCCCCATTAGTGGCTTGCATGTATTATGGGCCCATGTCTATATTCATCCCTGGATATCACGGTTCCTCCACCTATCGGAACTGCAGTTGTGCTGGTGCATTCCCCTGCTACTGTCTTGCCACTTGTGGTGTTGCAGTGTCATTCCAGGATGTGCAATGAGTGGGCATGATAGCATATTAAGTGGTACTGAACTGAACCATGGCTCTACACTGTTGAATATCACCCAGGACATGATATGGCACGTCCCAATTATGCTGCATCCAGGCTCGCTCCTCCTGGTGCAGTGAGGATATCCAGAACATGGTGTTACTGAAGTATGATGAGACACATTTGATGTCAGCATTGTTAACAGATGTAGATGTATATATGGAAGCTCTCTAAATAAAATAAAAAAAGTTTGATATCTATATACATATTTGAAACACAAATGTTTTTATTTAATATATACCTATAGTGTATTGTGCTGTGTAAGAACCTGGGCTAAATAGTGTCTCTTGTTCTTGTTTGATTAAACTGGTTCATTGGATGGAGTTGGTGTTTGACCTTGTGCATAATGTTACCACTTCCCCACATGTCTGCATTATAGCATTGCAGCAAAGCATGTGATCTATTATTACTTTCATATGTGATAAACTGTGCATATGAGTCCATATTGTTAGAGCTTGTGAATTAGTGGTGAGGTTGTGGCCTTTGTAAAGTTATCCATTTTGTGTTACACAAAACACTTAGCACCGTTTCTTTTTTTTCTCAGGTTAGTCGTGCCTTGGAGAGACAGGAGATGACAAAATCGCCAGACGAGTGTCACAGGAAGTGGATGATAATCTGTCAGGTCTTTTTAAGGCAAAGGCAGCAGCAAGTGATATGTGAAGGATTGTCTGGGAGTGGTATGACATAGCCTATGCTATGTGGGAGGATGCAGGAAATCAGAATTCAGTGATCATCATCAAACTTGTGAGTACATCTTAGTAACTGTTGTGATGCTAATAAACAGGATCATGTGCTATATCTATTATTTGTAAGGTAAAGGCTAAGGTTGTTTTATTTTGCATTTAATTTTTTTAGAACTTCAAAGCATATGATATGTATTATATTATACTTGAAAGTAGTGATATGTAAAAAAAGAGATGTCACAAGAACTGTTAAGTAATTATGAATTGAGGACTGTATTCGTGTTGAAACTATTTTAGCTAACAGGCAAGAGGAAACTCTCTGAAAGCAGATAATGAGACTTGCCTGGTAGTATGGTAATTATGAAATCTTGAAGATATCGTAGTAACATTTAAATGTCTCATATATTATTTAGAAACACAGACAGATGTAATTTGTGTTTAGGGTATGTATTAGAGGAGTACAGTAGGAGACAGTCTGAATCATACTGTATGTTTTCACATGTTCAGAGTCACGTTGCAAGCTGAGTGTTCTTATAAATATCAGAGTTCTGTACATTCTTTAGAAATCATAGATGAGGTGTTGTGTGTTCAATGGTAGTGGCGATGTAAGTGATCATGTCACAGCTGTGGGTGCTTAGCCTAAGTGTTAGTATGTAATGAACGTTATGAGAGGGCAACACAGGACAGTGAAAATAGGTCTGCAATTCTAGAACATCAGTACAGTACTTTGTATTGATGACTCATTGTATGGTAGCTGTCTTGTACTGTAATTTGAAACTGGTACTGTAGGGATAGACCGTAGCTTTGGGGTCTGCATGTGATCTTGATGGGCAAATTACTTGATAGTGAGGATAGCAAAGAGAAGTGGTGCAAAGTCATCGTGCAAATCAAACTAATAAAACAATATAGTGATATTAATGTTAATGCTGAAATTGCTAAAGATAGTATTCACTTTTTTTTTCTCACTCCACCATAACACCAATGGAACCTGCATCCTCTCATCATGTGCAGCTGCAACGTTCCCTGATGGTGCGGCTCGAGGGCTCAGTCAAGCAGCTACTGGTGCTCGACTCTGCTGGTGAGTTTGAATAATGTACTGATGACTGTATTTTTAGTTGATAGTATGTCTGTCATATGGTATGCCAATACTTGTGTAGCTCACTGTTGCTGAAATGTATTCATGTATCTAGTTTGTATCATTTGATTATAAACATTATCAGTAGATTGGGAATTCCTAGCAGAACAAATTTTTAGACTATAATATGTAGTAGGAGAAATATTTCATGAGAAACTGGTTTGAGAAGAACTGCTTATTTATGTGTTTGCTATAATGATTACTATAATTCTGTTAAGGTAGTTTTGTAAGTAAGAGAGTGTCACAATGTGTAAATTCAAGACCACATGATTGTATATAGCTATAGTATATAGCTGCTAATAATTCTAGATACTGTACTAATTAATAGAGCAGATGTGTATACTGTAATGAAGTGAACACTACATAGTATTGTAGTTGTCAAGATTGAGGATATTGTACAAGTGGTAGTGGTGATAGATATATATATTTATATATACTGATATTAATATTGAGAGATGAGTAAATTGTTTTCTTTACTATGTTTTTACAGAGGATGAACCATCTGCAGAGGGTGCTGCTGGAGGAGAAGACTCCACATAGAGTGATAGAATCATGGAGATAGAACCCTCTGTGGAGGTAATGCCAGAATCTCCAGCAGCAGATCATCCTTCAACAGCTGCAGGTCCAGCTGGGCCTCCAACTGAGGAACATAAGTGCTTTTATTATCTTTGTAAGTTTCTTTTTAAGGAGCAGTACAGGGTGGTCAGTATACTAATTTTCGCTGATGGTAGTAGTGCAGTTTGTACACAGCCCCAGGTGATATGTTCTTCCTGAAGTGCCACTGGGTCTTCCCATCATTAGTTATTAGAATATTCTTAGTTGTGCTATGTTTTCCTGCTGCCTTTTGATCATATCCCCTGCACAGTTGTTCATCAGAACTGGTTGTGGTGGAGCCTGTTCTGCCTGTAATGATCATATTTCCTCAAACCCCTTAACTCTACAACCTGAAGCTTCAACTGTATACCCTTTGCTCCACTCCTTCCTTCCCTTGGTGTTACAGGATTAGTATTTCCTGTTCAAGCCTGGTGATCAGGCAGCGAGAAGCAGATCGCCTTTCAGTAAACTCATGACATATGGTCCCCGGATTGCCTCCCACGATTTGTTCTCCTCCCAGTTCAGTGATGGGTTAAGTAAGGAGCAGCCACACACAGACACACACAAGTATAGAGGATGGACTTATTAAAGAGTTAGACAGCAGTATTACATAAGACACTGGTATGTGGAATGGACTGTGTAATGTTAAATCAACATACTAAATGTTCTGTATCAGATATGAACATTCTTTTCTGTGGAGACTGTACATGAAAAAAGCCCAAGAAAAATGTTATTACAGTTGTATATATACTGCATTCCTAGCTATTCTTAGATGGTCAATGTTAAATAACATGGTGAGTATCCTCTTATGAAGTATGCAATAAGGAGTACAGTATATGTTAATATAGTAAATCATCTTACTTGTCTGCCTGCTGGTGACCTGTGTGACTTTTATCAATTTCATATCTGCTTGTATATATTTCTCTTCAAAGTTGAATCACACAGAGAATAGTGGATAGGCAAGTATGCAGAACCAGGGAGTATAAAATGATTTTTTTTCATCTTAATTTATCTTTTATTTACTGTTGAGCTACAGTATTTGTGTCTTTATCTGTGATATGTGTCACTAGAAACTGTTACAGTGAAAGTTTTGAACTGTATTTTATGAGGTGAGAAATCTGATGAGGTGTAAACAGATCACACAGTACTGCACTAATGATGTTCTCGCAAAATGGTATGTCTCCACTGGTTGGCGTATTGAGCTGCAATGTCTCAGTGGCACCATACCATTACAGACATACACTGAAATGGTGTCGAGAGACATTAAGCAGGCATGGAGTGTGACAGTACAGTACCGTGCTATTGAAATAGACTGTATCTGTATAGCTTTGTTGCGGGGTGGGAGGGTTTGTGGTGCTTAAGCAGAGATGTACGCGAATTTAAAATTTGCGGCAAGTGAATGCAGTGGGCACTTCATTGCTACTCCACTATGTGGAGTGGGGCAAGTGTTCACTGCCTTTGTCATTACCACTTCGTTAAGGCAGAATGGCAACATGAAGGCAAGGCAAAGTCATTGTTTTTAATGGACTTCGTGATTCCTCATTAGGATTCTAAGTGAACCACTTGGTGTTTCAGATTTGGCAGCCCCCACACATCACATGGCTTACAGTACTGTAAGTCAGATGCTCTTTAGCTAGGCAGGAAGAAAGTGAGTCATACAAGCAGACACTTTTACTTTCTCCTGTACAGACAGAGAGAGTAGTGTGTTTTGTGACTGCTGATACTTTTAAATCAGAGTGAGGAGGAGATTTAAACTTTGATTTAGACCCAACAGCTTTTTAAAAGCTACATTTTTTGTCTTTTCTGTACTCTTTTTACTTAATTTGTTCTTTCTGTAAATGTTATTTTTCTTACCTTTATAAGCAGTTAGTTGCTTGTCTGTGTCTGTGTGACTGTGTGTGTGTGTGTGTGTTGTGTGACAGTGTGAGTAGTGATTGCTCAGACTGAGGGAGCTCAGTAGGAGAGATGGACCAGGGTGAGGGAATGTCTGGGACGGGCAGCTTTGGGAGAGCGTGGTAGTGGTAATCATCGCACCGTGTGCATGTGTGGAGGGCATGGGCACCCATTCCTGTTGGACCACTCAAAACTGTGCCCTCTGAAGCAGGAACAGCACCACCTCCTGTCCTGACTCTGAGGCAATTGAACCACCACCACCACCACCACCAAGTCCAGCACCAGGTCCTCTGGAGCAGGATGTGCCTGTTCCCCGGGCCCAGGTGTGGATCCCATCCCTGTTCAGCACTGTGACCAGCAGGCTTACAATACATCAGTAACTATTAAAAAAATGTATGTTGTGATTCATGACATGATTGTAAATCATGATTTGTGACTGCATTTGTGACCATGATATTGAAGAAACATGAATGCCTATGGCTGTACTTCCCCAGGCCTCAATGAGCTGTAGCTTAAAACTCCCAGACTTAAAAACACGTATCAATGAGTACAATGGTGGGGTGGTGAGCCTGAGAGATACTACAAAACAGGCTTACAATACATCCTCCAAGTAACTATTAAAAAATTAATGTTGTGTTTTGTAACGTGAATGATTGTGAATCGTGATTTGTGACTGCATTTGTGACCGTGATGATGAAGACACGTGAATGCTTACTACCTATGGCTGTACTTCCCTGATGAGCTGTAGCTTAAAACTCCCAGACTTAAAAACACGTATCAATGAGGACAATGGTGGGGTGGTGAAGCCTGGAGAGACACTACAAAACAGGCTTACAATACATCCAAGTAACTAGAAAATATTTTATGTGATTAGTAACATGAATGATCGTGATTTGTGACTGCATTTGTGACTGTGATGATGAAGAACGTGATTTGTATCACGAGTGACTCGTGATGATGGTCCTCACTTAAAAGCGCATATTAATGAGTACAATGTTCATACAGAATTAAGCAACACACCTGTCCAGTACTCTGAAGGGAAGCCAAAAAACAGCTGTGACTTAAGTCACAGATGGAGATTGAGCCTAAAGAGATGCAAATGCACAGATAGATTATGATTGCGCTGTGCACTGAAGAGATGCAGACACAAAGGCACAACACCTAACCAGTGCTCACCATCAGAAATTCAGATCTGGAAAAGAATACCCTTACCGGTTGGGGAGAGCGTGCAGGGAGGCAGTGTACTGTACTGCTGCAGTAACAGTCACTAGTACTAGTACCAGTACCAGTAAAGATACCACAAAGAAGTAGAATAATCACACAGCTGCAGTGGGTAGCAGCTTCACATTGCTAAAATTATTATGTGGCACAATAAAAGGTGTCTGATTTGATGACATGCGTCACACATATACTCACACACACACTACGTGTCGTAGCAAATTGAAAACTTCAGTAATATAATCACATATTTTAAACAAACTAAAATTATGCATTGCTGCACCACAACAATCAGCAAAAAGGCAAGAAATATTGAAAATATTTCTGTGTGTACATTAACACAGTTAAACAAGAAAATATCACCAAAACAGAAGGCACTGTCTTTTCTCCAAGTTAATCTACCTACACCACAGATACACCCTTCCCCAAAGCACACTTCCACTGTCTCTCAGCACACAGACTGAATGTTGTACATTAACATTCAAAATTCATACAAAGCAATAAGCGCTCGATGATATGAGCACAGGAGGGTTTCTATTATCGATGAACTAAAGTTTCAGAAAATGACTCAAAAGGCTTTTTAACAGCTTTTTGAAGGTTTGAATTGTAGAGAGCTCTCAGAGCAGATTGTCTCCTACTACAGCTTCCTACACACACTACCCCAAACTGAGGCTATGCAGAACAATCTAGAGCCCATGTGACATGAAACACTGCAAAATTCGCCTTTGGAGCTTAAAACAAGGTGAAGTAAGGTGAAGTACATTGTTTTCAATCATCAGGGTGGGATAAGTGGCTATGCAGCTCTGTAGGGATGGGGAGAGTGGCTGTGCTGGTGTGGTTGGGTGTTGAGGGTGTCTGTCTGGTCCATCAGGGTGGGAGAGTGGCTGTGCTGGTAGAGTTGGTGAGGAAGTGGCCCTGCTGGTACATCTGGGTGGGGAAAGTTGCCCTGCTGGTCTGTCAGGGTTGGGAGAGTGGCCTGCTGGTCCATCAGGGTGGGAAGAGTGGATCTTTGGTCTGTCGTGGTGGGGGCTAAGATTGTCTGGGCTGGTCTGTCAGGGTGAGGAAGTGGCCTGCCTGGACCATCAGGGTGGGATATTTGGCCCTGCAGCTGCAAGAGGGTGGAGACAGTGGCCTTCTGGTCCATAAGGGTGGGATGAGTGGCCATGCAGCTCCATTGGGGTGGGATGAGTGGCTCTGCAGCTCCATTGGGGAGGGAGAGTGGTTGTGCTGGTAGGGTTGGGAGATGAAAGTGGCCCTGCTGGTCCATCAGCATGGGAGAGTGGCCAGCTGGTCCATCAGGGTGGGAGAGTGGCCCTCTGGTCCATGGAGTGGGAGAGTGGCCATGTTGTCTGTATGGTGTGGGGAGAGTGGGCATGCAGATCTGTGGGGTGGGGAGATCAGCTGTGCTGAATTGCCCTGCCAGCTTTGTGCTGCTCACCTGCCCCACTAGCTTCCCTGTGCTGCTGACCTGCACTTTCTGCTGTCTTGTGCTGTAGCCGATCTGCCTTGTCATTTGCTGCCACAGGACTGCTGTCTTTCTATGTGCCTGCCATAGTCTGGTAAGTCATTTTACTTTGGATAGCCCTGCTGCTTTTATTTGAATGGGAAAGCAAGGGAGGGAAGTTGTAGGGGGTTCATGAGCTGGTATGTTTAATTTTAAAAAATGATTGTATTTGAAATATGACAGACATGCTGAAAGAAATGATTCCCTTTCTTGAGGGAGGAAGGAGGGGCGAATGGGCAGAGTGGCACAGAACCATTTTTCCAACATGTATGCCAGTCAACCGTGTCTCTATGCCATGCTACTGTGGTTGGTCATTGCTGGTTGACAAAGGGATGGGCTTGAATGACTGGTACCTGTGCTGAAAAAATGGTTCTGGCCTCTGGTGAGGGAAGAGAGAGGGCATATGGGCAGAATGGCACAGAACCATTTTTTCCAACATGTATACCAGTCCACCATCTCCATGCCATGCTTCTGTGGTTGGTTGTTGCTGGTTGGCAGAGGGACAGCCTTGGCTGACTGGTACATGTGCTGAAAAAATGGTTCTGGCCTCTGGTGAGGGTAGAGGGAGGGGCGGATGGGAGGCAGCACAGAACCATTTTTCCAACATGTATACCAGTCCATCATCTCCGTGCCATGCTACTGTGGTTGGTGCTGCTGGTCATCAGAGGAACAGCCTTGGTCTACTGGTACATGTGCTGGAAAAATGGTTCTGGCCTCTAGTGAGGGAGGAGGGAGGGGCAGATAGACAGAGTGGCACAGAACCATTTTTTCAACATGTATGCCAGTCCACCATCTCCGTGCTATGCTACTGTGGTTGGGTGTTGCTGGTCAGCAGAGGGATGGGCTAGCTGACTAGTACATGTGCTGAAAAAATGATTCTGGCACTTTGTTGTGAGGGAGGGCGGGGAAGATGGGCAGAGTGGCACAGAACCATTTTTCTAACATGTATGTCAGTCCGCTGTCTCTGTGCTATGTTACTGTGGTTGGTCATTGGTACATGTGCTGAAAAAATGGTTCTGACCTCTGGTGAGGGAGGAGGAGGGTGGATGGGCAGAGTGGCACAGAACCATTTTTCCAACATGCATGCCATTCCCCGAGTTTGTGCCATGCTACTGTGGTTGGTCATTGCTGGTTGGCAGAGGGATGGGCTGGGCTGACTGGTACATGTGCTGAAAAAAATGGTTCTGTCCTCTGGTGAGGGAGAAGGAAGGGGCAGATGAGCAGTGTGGCACAGAACCATTTTTCCAACATGTATGCCAGTCCCCAGAGTGGTGCCATGCTACTGTGGTTGGTCATTGTTGGTCGGCAGAGGGACAGGCTTGCCTGACAGGTACATATGCTGAAAAAATGGTTCTGGTCTCTGGTGAGGGAGGAATGAGGGGCAGATGAGCATGGTGGTACAGAACCATTTTTCCTAACATGTATGCTAGTCCGCTATCACCATACCATACTACTGTGGTTGGTCATTGCTAGGACAGCAGAGGGATGGGCTTGGATGACAGGTACATGTGCTGAAAAAAGTAGTTCTGGCCTTTGGTGAGGGAGTAAGGAAGGAGGGTGGATGGGCAGAATGGCACAGAAACATATTTTGCAACATGTATGCCAATCTGCTGTCTCTGTGCCATGCTACTGTGGTAGTTCATTACTGGTCAGCAGAGGGATGGGCTTGGCCCAATGGTACATGTGCTGAAAAAATGGTTCTGTCCTCCTGTGAGGAAGGAGGGAGGGGTGGATGAGCTGAGTTGCACAGAAACATTTTTTCCATCATGTAAGTCAGTCCCCGTCTCCGTGCCATACTACTGTGGGTGGTCGCTGCTGGTCAGCAGAGGTACGGGCTTAGCTGACTGGTACATATGCTGAAAAAATGGTTCTGGCCTCTGGTGAGGGAGGAGGGAGGAGGCGAAGAGAAGAATAGCACAGAACCATTTTTACCAACATGCATGCCAGTCCGCTGTCTCTATACCATGCTACTGTGGTTGGACGTTGCTGGTCAGTGGAGGTACAGGCTTGGCCGACTGGTACATGTGCTGAAAAAATGGTTCTGGCCTCTGGTGAGGGAGGAGGGAGGGCAGACTAGCAGAGTGGCACAAAACCATTTTTTACAACATGTATGGAGGCAGTCCAGAGAAGGGCAACCAAAATGGTGCAGGGACTGCATCAGAAAACATATGAAGACAGATTAATGGAGCTCAATATGAATACCCTAGAGCAAAGGAGGGAGAGAGGTGATATGATTGAAACATTCAAATTTCTTAAGGCATTAATAAGGTGAAAGAGTCTAACATGTTTCAATACAAGAAAAATAGCAGGACAAAAGGACACAGCATGAGATTAGAGGGAGGCCAATTAAGGGGTAATGTGAGGAAGTTCTTTTTCACAGAAAGGGTGGTGGATGCATGAAATGGCCTACCTCAGGAAGTAGTGGATATGAATACAGTGCAGGGCTTCCAACAGACATGGGATAGGCATAAGGGAGCAATACAGATGCGTATGAATAGATAGACCATTGACAGAGTACAGGCCTATGGCACATTCATAAGGTAGAACAAATGGGCAGACTAGCAGGGCCTTGCAGTCCTTACCTGCCATCAACTTCTATGTTTCCATGTTTCTATGACCTTTGCTTTTGAAACCGTGCTGTGTCTTGTCTAGGATATTTTTATCTTTAGCTCTTTATCCAAGATATCCTTTATGAGAGACTCAAGTATTTTACCCAAAATCGAGGTTAAACTTACCATATTCGACCTATTGCCATTCTTGTGTATTGGAACCGCTATCACAGTTTTCCACTCATGGGGTACTTCCCCAGTATCAAGTAAGTGATTAAATAACCAATATAGTGGTTCATCCAACCATGATCTAACCTCATATAAGAGTCTGGGGTGCAACCTGTTTGAATCAGCTGATTTAAGTGTCAGTCTTCACTAACTTGTTTATTATTCCTTCTCAACAAATGTTTACCCTAAAGTTAGTACTATTTACAGTGTCAGTGCTAAAGGATACAGCTACACCAGATTAAGTGCAACAAAGTATGCATTAAAGGCTTCTGCCATATTCTTTGGGTCAGAAATATCCTCTCCATTTGTGTTATAGGACTCACAGTTCTATTTGTAGATGTGTTATTAATGTAGGCATACAAGGTTTTCCCCAATCATTTAAGTGGGCCAGTTTAAATTCCATATTTTTTGGCATCGTTGATGACTTTTATTAGTTTTTCTTAGTTCTTGTCTATACTTCTAGATACTAAAATGTATATTGTCCCTTCTCATACTCTGGTATTCATGTTTTTAGCTATTTGCATTCTAACTCTAGGGTGTACCAAGCTGATACTTTATCCTTCATGTTGTAGATAATTTTATCAGGTACATATAGGGCTTCTAGCTCTAGTAATTCTGTCTTGATCCTAGACCAAAGCTCCCAAGCAAATGCAGTAGGATCAAACCATTTCCCACTCAAGTAAGGTCCTGCGTATTATTTCAAAGTTTACATTATTATAATTTTTAACAATAGTTTTGCCATGCATAGTCACTGGTCCAAAATGATGTTTGAAAACCACTACGTTATGGTCACAACCAAAAAGAAGTTCTTATGTCTGGGGTTCGCTAGCATACTTGACTCTATTAGTGATTAGAAAGTCCAGAGTATTATAATTCCTTGTTGGCGTTCTCACCAACTGGCTCAGGCCATGACCTACTAAAAGTCTAAAACATTTTATCTTGGTTGTTGGATGCAGTATTCTGACTCCAATTAATTCCAGGGAGGTTGAAATCATCCATTAGAAGAACATCTTTACTGGACACAATAGTATTCATGTCATCCATCAGTATCAGGGGTCTGTATACTACATCCATTAACAGCTTTTCTTGCCCTTCATCATAAGATCTATCCATAGACTGTCAGAAGCTGCAGTATCATTTACTTCTACATTAGCCACTCTACAGGGTATACTTGTCTTGACATAAACTGCTACTCTGCCACGATTTCTTCCCTCTCTATTGGCCCTGCAATGCCTGCTCTTGGTACAGGAAGTACCTCAGAGAAAACCACCTTAGAGTTGCATGTGCTTATGACCACGTATATTTTTTTGTTTCTCTTACTGTATCATCGACAGAATTGCATCATGACATCTACACAGTCACAAGAGCCCTGCTGCCAGCAGTGATCCATGCTTGGCTTGATCAGGAGCACCAGGCTGGCAGGTGGCTGCTACAGTGTCAGCTGTGGCAGCAGTAGGACATGGCTTGACTGGGGACTGCATGATGCTGCTCTCCTTGCCCAGGGAGCAAGCTGCACTGCTTCCAAAAACTGAAAGTTGTTAGTGGCTCGGAGGAAAAAACACTGCTGCTGAAAATTGAAGTCCCAGTGATCTAAAGGAAGCTAACAGTACTGCTGCTGAAAATGAATGCACCTGGCAGGCATGGGGATAAGTGTCACACTGCTGCGGTAAGTAAAAGCCCTCAGCGTGCCTGGGGAAATTAGAGATAATGCAACCAAAAGTAAAAAGCTAAAGCTAGGCTAAATGATGAATTCTGCTTTCGCAGATTTTTCCGAATTTCACCATTGGCAAAATTGGAATCTTCTGAATGTGTTTGGTGGATTTTGCACTGTTCTACTGAATGTTTTGCATGAAGTGCAGAATAATGCACATCAGCTGCGGAATGACAAGTCTGAGGACATTTATTCTGCAGTTTAATGGATTATTCCAAAATACGTGTAATTAGTCCACAGTTCAGTGATCAGTTCTGTGGAATTTCTTTCCACATTATGTTTCATTAATCCCCAATTCTTACATTTATTCTGCAGTTCAACAACTCACTGAATAGCAGAATGAAAGTATGAATTGTGGATATAGTATAAACTGCAGAAAAACTTCTGCAGAACTGACCACTTACAGTGATCAATTCTGTTGAATTTTTCTGCAGTTTAGTACAATTACTCGGTATTACTCGTTATTACTCAGTTTGAAAAGTGGAAGAAGGCACTAGGCCCATTGAGACACTCTCCCCACAACTGTGGGGATATCCAAAAGTTTTCCCTAGAAGGAATTTGCCCAATTCAGTTTTAAATTGTTTACTTGTTGACTGTTCCACTATATTTTGGGGCAAAGAATTTCACAATTTAGCTGACCTTAGAGTGAAATAATGTTTTCTTTTGTTTGTGATTGCTCATGAAATTTGAAGTTGTCTATTGTTACACCATAGCCCATACATTTTATTCATAAATTTTAGATTACAGACGTTCTTAAGATCTTCGTCCTTTAGAATGTTAAATAATAATAAAGATCCCTTCTATCCCTTCTCTTTGTAGATCATATAGTCCTAAAATGATACCCTTTCATGATAGGACAAGCTTCTAGCTTTGGGTATTAATTTAGCTACTCTCTTTTGTAGAGTCTCTACCATTTTTATCCTGTTCCAAATAAGGAGACCAAAAGAAACAGCATAATCAGTTAACGGACAAATATGACTTATATAGTTTTATGATGCAATCCTTGTTACGTGTTATAAATAATTTTTAATTGCAGATATTATATAATTACCCACTTGGGTCACTTTGTTGTATTCAGTACTCCAGTTTAATTTTTCATTTACAATAACATCCAAGTCTCTTTCTGTATTCACCACTTTAATATTGGTATTACATGAATTATAAACAGTGTTTGGGTTATTTTTCCCTAAATGTATCACTGAGCACTTATTGATATTAAAGGTCATGAGATTTTCCTCTGCCCATGTCTCAATGATTTGAAGGTCTGATTTAAATCTATTAATTTTCATATCACTATCCACCTCAGATGATATTTTAGTATCATCAGCAAATTACTTATCTGGCTATACACACCCAGGTGTAAGTCCCTTATGAATAAACTGAAAAGTACTGGACCCACTACACATCCCTGTGGGACACCACTGGTCACTGAAATGTCACCAGAGATAGTGTCCATTATTCTAACATTTTATGACCTGTTATTCAGCCAACTCTTGACCCACCTAATAGTGTAGTTATTAATTTCATTTTAATCAGTTTACTAATTAGTAAATTATGAGATACTTTATCAAATGCTTTTTAAAGTCTAGGTAGATGATGTCCACTGGGCAATTTTTATCTAGGCTGTTACTGATACTTTGTAAAATGTTACCAAATTTGTGGTACATGACCTTCCCCTTCTAAAACCATATTGGGTCTTGTCTGTCAATCCCTTATTATTGATTTCTAAATCAATTTTTGTTTAAGGATCCTTTCCATGATTTTACACATTATTGATGGGAGACTTATTGGTCGATAATTTTCAGTGTTACTTTTGTTCCTTTTTATATATCAAGATCACTGTTGTAGTCTGTCAATCTTTGGGTACTACATATAAAATACTAATTGCCAGCAGATTAGGCCTCATGGCCTATCGAGTCTGCTTGAAACTCAGATCCCTAGTTGGGTGCCGAGGCCCTCCCCTTGTGTTCCAGAAACCCATATCATCCATCCCCACCCTCCTGGGCCAGGCCATCATCTGATACATCCATGTTCTGTGTCTGTCCCACCCTCTGTAGAAGTCCTTCACTGTGGATCTCAGAACCAGCTCACCAGGAAGTGCATTCCAAGGGTCCACCACCCTCTCAGTGAAATACCTCCTCCACTTCCCCTCACCCATCCACCTTCCAAATTCAAACCATGCCTCTAGTGATACCTCCCTGCTTTAGTCTAAAGATCCTCCAAGTTTACCCTAGTTATTCCATTGAGGTACTTGAAGACCTCCATCATGTCCCCCAGGTACCTCACTATTTTTATAGGATTTGTTAAATATTATACTTAATGGACACAAATGTTCATCCAAAGTATATTTTATGAAAGATGTGTTTATATTATCTGGGCCTGATGCTGGGTGTTCTTTCAAGGTTTGTACTGCCTTTCTAATTTCATCAATGGTGATTAATTCATACTCACTGTTATATGGGTAAATTGTTTTGCTGGAGAGATCTTTTTGAAAATACAGACCCAAAGTGTTCATTAAAAGAATTTCCAATTTCTAGCCTGTTGGCAATTCCTTTTCCATTATTAGCAATGGTTGTGATAGCTGAATTACTATTTTGTTATTATTAATATAAGCATAAAAGGCTTTAGTATTTCCTTTTGAATTAGATAACTTATACTCTGTTTGTTTTCTCTCATTTTTAATGAGACATTTAGTAATTTTACTTCATCCCTATAATTTGATTTATTTATAGTGTTAGGATCTTGTTTATATTGCCTATCGCCTTCTCCTTAGTTTTTATTTGAGTTTGTATGGTTGGTGTTAAACAAACATGTATCTTTCCCTTATGATTACATGTATTTTTAACAGGGATATATTATTTTTCTAACTCAAAATCATATATTTTAGTATCTGCCAACATTCATTGGTCTGTAATCCAAAGAATAATGAGCTCCAGTTATTAGCACCCAAAACTTCCTTTATTTTATAATAATTTAATCAATTATAATTAAGTCAAAAGTATTTTGTTTAGTATTAGTCCAAGCTTGATTTAAATTAAAAGTGACTGTGTAATGGTCACTAGTACCTAAAGGTTCTCCATTTTATATCTTGTAAATTGCCTCTGGAATATTAGTTAACACAATATCTAGTATATGTGTTTCTCTAGTGGGTTCCATAACCACCTGATCAAGACCCAGATGTAAGGATGTTTCTAGAAATCTCTGTTCTGTTTTTGTACAAGCTATTAAATTTTGCCAGTCAATTCCTGGTAGATTTAGATCTCCATTATTATAACATCAGTTTTTCCTGTTAGATCTGTCATCATTTGTATCAGAAGAGTCATAGGTTGTATCTGCATTTGGTGGTCTATATATTTAGCAAAATTAGCTTTTATTTAATAGCTGTATTTGTACACAGCAACTTTCTATCTCTGATCCTTCTTCTCGTTGAATCAGAATCTCACTTGTAGTTATTGTGTTTCTAATATAGAAGCATACTCCTCCTCCCTTCCTATTTGCTCTATTTTATTAAACAAATTATATCCTGGAATAGCATTATGCAATGTGGAGGCCTCATCCCACCATGTTTCTGTGATAACTATTATATCTAAGTTCTCATATACTATTTTCCCTACTAGTTCCATATGTTTTATGGTGTTCAGACATCTTGCATTACTCCACAATGCATTCATTTATTCCACCATTCTAAATTGGAATTTCTGCAAAAGTTGCTGTAGTTCATTCCACATTCACAAAGCGAAATTCGACTTTCACCAAAATTCAACTGGTGAAAGTTTTATTTTGCACAGTCCTAGTAAAAGCCCCAATGGATGCAGATGTACGAGTGACTCTTGGACAAAAATTTAAAGTATCTAGCAAGCACATTTACAATAGCAGTGGGAAATTTCAGGAACCTTTGTTTCAAAATGAACTGTGTGAAGTTTCTTTTTTTTTAACTTTCTTTCTTCACTCCAGTTCCTGAACTCTTTCAGGAGTGGTCACTCGGGAATCTAGTCCTGATCCCGCCTGTCTGAAGCCCCTCTCACCCTTCCAGCCACACTGACTGCCACCTGAACCCTGGCTCTGAGTCCCCGAGGCAGGACTGCCAGATATACTTCTCCTGGTGCTCCATATTATAATCCAGTCTGGTGGAGCGAGGCAGTGGGGAGCACACAGGAGCAAGAGGAAGGCTCAGCACTGGATGTAGTGGACTGACCTCCCAACCCTTCATCACCTATCAGGAAATGGAGGGTTTTCTGTTTTTCTGTTCCACCTCACCCCTTTCCCCACTAGGTGGAGCACCAATGTGCAATGATGCCAGGGAGCGCCTTGTCGTGGCTTCACAATCCTCTAGACAAGCCCTGAAGTGTTGCAGTACCTCTGGTCTCCCAAAAGTCACTGCTGTGCCAGGCATAGTCCCTGGCACCCCAAGGAATGAAAGCTGTCCTCAGGATGTTCGATCCTTCTCTCCCCTGCCAACTCCTGGTGTCCCAGGCTCATTCCCATACTCAGGTCACCGTTATGGCATGAAGTGTTGTGTCCAGCACCTCAACCCTCAGCACCACTGGGCCAGCTTGTGTGAAGATTCTTGACTACACAGAGTTCTTCATCAAAATTACCCATCTTACCAGGAAAATAATTTGCCTATTGGTACTTTGATAGAGAAGGCGGCTATTTGTTTGCTGACAAAACTAAAAGGTAACATTAAATTCACAATGAAAAGAAAATAGAGTAAGAATCAACATGTCAACCTAATGTCTTCTTTAGGAATTATCTAAAGAGAAAAAGCAAAGCAAAGTTAGTGGCCACCAACTTTGCTTATTTCTATTTTAGATAATTTCTAAAGGTGGCCTATAGTCAAACATTGAGCCTAACTCTATTTTCTGTTTTCAGCATGCATTTAATATTACCTTTTGTTTGTTTTCAGCCCAACTTTGATTCAACACCTTTCTGTTTTGTTTATATACTATGTGTTGTCTCAGTCTGTCTTTACCTGAAAAGTGTGCATTTATCAGGTGAAGACAGGCAGAAACTACATATAGTGACTCCTTTTCCAGTGGAGTGCCACCAGATGTACTTTCTTTCATTTTATTTTGTAGCTGAAAAACACACAACACCCACATAGACCATTTGTACTGTTCCTCCCACAATACCTTACACCTGTCTATTAATATGTACCTCCACCCTTGCAGCACCCACCTCTTCCTTCTGCCCCAATGTCCCAGCAAGGTTATTTTTTAACTCTTCCCCAACTGCAGTTGCAGTTCGATTCAAACTCAGTTCAAAGGGTCTGATATCACCTCCAGAAAGCTCAACCCAGTTAAATGCATTAATACTCTCACCCCTACCTTAGTTCCCCTACTCACCCCAAAGAATAGGCTTCAATGTAATCATACCTGTGAAAGAAAACTGTCCTCACAACTGTGACCATGTTCTTCACCAACTCACTAATCAATGAATGAATTGGTTATGACATATGCTAGTTATAGTAACATCTGTCTGGCTTCCCACAGTGACTAATCAGATGTTACTGCTACTAGGTATATCATCATTGTCACTGATTCTTTACATGTTGAGTGAACTGGAGATGAACAGGTGTCACCACAGTGAGGGTTGGTTTTCTTTTACAGGTACAATTACGTTAGAGCACATCCATTGGGTTGAGTGGTGGAAAAGAGGGTGGTGATATGCAAACAGTGGTGGGGGTTGGGGAATTTATTCATTTGACTGGGTTGGGTGGGTGAAGTGGTTGTGTAGACTTATCTTGGCACTGAGTTGGAAATGCAATGGTGCAAGTGGAAGGGTTACAAAGATAACTTATCTAGGATAGTGGGGAAGGACTGAATTGGGAGTTAGTAGGATGAGGTGGTACATTTTAATACTCAAGTGAGGTTGAAAGGGGTTAAGACAATTAGCCTATATGGGTGATTTTTTTTTTGAAAGAGGAAACAACTTTACACTGATAAGTTTTAGTGATGTTGGTAAACTTTGCCATGTTACAAAATGTAATACTTCTGAACTTAACTGTTAAAGTTTTATTTCACTGAATTTTTAATTCACAGCACATGCACATTGACAACACCTCTGCTGCACATTCTCAAGAGTCAGCTGCTTGCTACCCTGATTCTCATACACAGTTGCCAAGCCATCCAATAGTGTGATTACAATATGAAACAGATGGCAAAAGCAACAAATAGGAAGTGTGTTGATTCACTTCTTGACTGTCGTAAAAGGCATCGGGTCCCAATGCCCAATGCATTCCAATAGCACAGCTGAAAACAATTCCTGACTTCAATAACATTCAGGACAGCCCTAATGGGAAAGTGAGTGATACAAGTTTTTTTTTAATGCAACAGAAGTATGTTTTACCACATAAATCACAAGAACAAAGCTTAAGAGTTTAATAAAGGCAAAACACACTGTGGGTGTGAATATAAGAGTAATCACATACTCTTCTACAGCATATTTTTCAGTGTCACTCTTTTACTGGCACTGCTGTATTTGTCTCTCTTGTACACCTCTCCCAGGATGCCTCTTAAAAGGAACTACTAGGGTTCAGTAGGCCTTTCCTAGAAAAACTCTTTCAACATATATATTTTTACAATTGTTATTTTAAATTGCTTAATTGTGTTCATGTCTAGTTTTGCTTCTCTCTTTTCAGGTTAAAGAAATGCTAATTTCTGTTCCTTACCCCAAATCAAGACCCTGCTGTCATGCAACACCTTCAAATCCCTTTGGTGTCCTGCTGGAGTTTTCCTTCAAACTAGACTGAAAAATGGAGCTGCAGTGTGCTGGTTGTCAGGTCAGAGGATGAAACCAGAAGAGCAGTGAACTGTGACTATGCTTTTCAATAAAAGCAAGTTAAGGCAAGGCAAATTTATTTGATCGTTGCCTATCTAAGGCTGTAGACCCAATACAGACAGCAATAATGAAAACAATTTATCCATGCATAAAATCAAAATAGAATTTAAGCATAACATCCCAGACATAACTAATGAATTTAAATATTTTGGTTAAAAGTTTTAGGTTTTATGTAGTCTAAACCCAGATTAAAAAGTTGTGTTTTAAGTAGACTCTTAAATGTCTCAGAGGGGCTCCTCAAATTTAAGTTGGAAGCATGTTCCACACAGCTGGAGATGCCACACAAAAAGCTCTGACTCCTGAAAATCTCAGTTGGGAGTCTGGAACCATGAGAGTCCTGCCTTAGTGAAACAGAAAGGGTAGATTAGAGTGTATTCTGTCAGAAGGTCTTTCGGATAGTTATGGCCCAAATCATGCTGGAGTTTGCAAACCAACAAATGTATCATGTAGCTGATGTACCACCTCAATGGCAGGCAGTGCAGTTCCAGGTGAAAAGGAATGATATACCCAGCCCAAGATGTTCCAACTATCAGCCTGGCTGCTGAGTTCTGCACATGCTGTGAGTAAAGCACAGCCCCAAAGATAGCCCTAGTAAAGAGCATTACAGTAATCCAAATGGAGGTGACGAAAGTGTACTTGTGTCTCCAGGTCACAGCGAAGCAAGATAGGTACAAATTCAGGTGATTTAAGTAGATAGTAAAAGCCACTGTGGAAAATTGACAATACCTGATAATCTAGTGTCAGTCTATCATTCACAATTACACCCAAGCTCTTTACTCTATCATCAGCTCATAGTGTAGTGGTATTTAAAGAGGGCAAGAAGGCATCTTCACTATTTGTTCATTTAGCCACTCAGCCCAGTTTCACCAATAGCATCTTGGTCTTTGATGATTTGAGTCTGAGCCAGCTTAAAACCATCGAGTTCTGGATCTCTACTCATCCAGCACAGCTACTGCATTAACCCCATCAGGTGCACATGACAGATATATCTGGGTATCATCTGCATAGAAGAGAAAATCCAGACCATAATGCATGATGATAGCCCTCAGTGGTGACATGTACATCAAAAACATAGGCACCAGAATAGAACCCGAGACACTCCACAGCAGAGAGCAACAGCATCCTAGATGTTTCCACTCAAAGTCACCTGTTGCACTGTACCAGATAAGTAGGACTCAAACCAGTACATCGCCATACCTGATAGTCCTACCTAGTGTCTCAGGTGGGATAATAACACTTATAATTCTCTGTCTCTAGCCCAGAGAAGATAATTGAATAACATGATCAGAATAGTCTTTTACTATGAAGAGGCCTAAACCAAGACAAAAGGATCTCAACATATTCCAAGCAGTCCTGTAGCTGTGCTGCCACTATCTTCTTGATAACCTTCCCAAAAATGGGAGGACTGAGGCAGGCCTGTAATTTGCCAGATATAAGAATCCAGAGATAGCTTCTTTGAAAGGGGTTTCACCACTGCCCACTTCAGTTCAGTGAGAGCATACCCTCCAAAGTGAACACTTGAATATCTCAATGATTACTGTAACTAGCATTGCCAGTAACTTGAGAAAGCTGGTAGACCCTGGGTCCAAAATACAGTACATGGGGTGAGAACCAAGACCTCGCAGGAGATCTTCTCAAGCAGGACTGGGGAAAACTCCTCCCAGGGACAAAGAGTGCTCAAATCCCTCACCTCATGAGCACTGTCAGCCAGAGAGAGGCCACCTGAGGAGACCCCAGCCTGGTTGGAAGACACGTTGCAAAAGAAAAATCAGTTGAACTCATTGCACTTGGCTGTAATGCTTTCCCAACTGCAGACAGTGATGTTTTAACATCTGTCCGTAGTCTTGAAAAGTTGAACTGGATGATTTTCACCTTCAGCTGTCACATGTAACAGGAACACTATCTGTTTCAGTATGATAGCCCAATATATTATTCACTATAGTGAGCATACTTGTATAGTGCCAGTTTGTCTTTCTCAGAGCCGAACCTCCACCAGGAGAACTCCTGCCTCTGCCCTTAGACTTCAACCATCTCACAGCAGCATCAAACCGGAGTGATCTGTGGTGGTACATCAAGGGACAAACATGGCAAGGCACTAACGTTTCAAAGGCTACTGCAAGAGCTTTGTTTTAGCTCTCCATGGCATTCTCTGCACACCTGGTGCAAGTTGATTCCATGCTCATGATGACCAGAATAGGTAAGAGATTATTCAGATCCAGAATTTTAATAGGATGACATCTGACCATCTCCTCGGGGTCAAAATGGAGGGCCCACAATAAAACATGGAAACATAGAATTTGATGGCAGATCCAGTCTGCCCATTTCTTCCTACCTACACTATTACTGCAGACCATATCCGATCTACAGCTCTTTCTCCTCCCCTTCCTTTCCACTATGTTTCCCTAGTGCTTGTCTCATGCATTCTTGAACCTCACTACAGTTTTCACCCCCACCACCTCAACTATTTCTGTGAAATACTTCCTAACATCTCTTGTGAATCAACACCACCTTTCAACGTCATAGTATGTCTCCTTGTTTTGAAACATAGAAACATAGTAGAGCTGTGTGGAATGGGAAAAATTGAATCCACAGAATTTCAAAGAAACTTCACAAAATTCTGCAAAAGTCTGTGGCATTTCATGGGAATTTTGCTGAATTTTTAAAATTAGTAATTTGTTTATAACTCAGCCAAAGTTTATGCTAGAGCATTAACATATGGAATATTACTCTTTCAGTGAATAGCCACTAACATGCTAAATGTGATGAAATTCAGATGGGCAGTGTTAAAAATATAGGTGCTCAAATGTTGTCATTTTATTGTTCATGCAAAATTTCATGAATATTTTATTTGCATATACTTAACCATATATTGGTCAGGCATCTTAAATCTGGCATGGTTTCTTGATGATAGGTGTTCTAGCAATGTGCCAGATTTCATGACAATATGATGCGTCCTGTCAAAATTATATGTGCTCAAAATCTGTAATTTAATTTTTTCAGGAAATTTCCTGAACAAATTTCATCTGCATATAACTCAGGCACTTCTAGAGCTAGACACGTGTAAATTAGTATGAATAACCTTTTTATGATAACACAGAATGATCTAAATACATAGAGAATTAGATAAGCGATTTTTAAGTTACAGGATTCAAAACTTTACTATTTAAATATTTGCAAAGCTCTGTGAAAACTATCAAAATATGGATGTGTATAATGTCTCTACTCTTGCATGCATAGCATTAACACTTGGCATGCATATCCACAGTCAGTGTATCATGTTTTGTAACACAGCTGGATACATTGGTTAAGCAGTTTTAATTTTGCAGAAGAAACAAATAATTAGTAACATTTTCTCACATATTTATGCTAGCATATACTGCAGATGAAGCATCCAGAATTTTATTGTGGAATTTAACATTAACAATACACATATCACCACTTCATTTGATAAGCTGGACTGAGCTTTTGCAGTCCTGCTGTTCCTTTCTGGTTGAATACCCCCTTCTCTTTTGGCATAGCCAGATTGACTCAGTAGAACTACTGATCCAACTTATGTCCTCTTTGTTTGTTACAGTGACAAAATCCCTTAAAATGTGAATCACCTACTCCTTTTCTTATTGACCTACCCTGTTGGAGTAGAAGAATTCTTTCTTCCTGCTGCTCAAGACATTGTCTTCCCCACTACATCTGTTTAAGTACTTCTAAGTCCTAGACTTGCAGGTACACCAGGCTCCCCGGATCATAAATTTACTGTATGTGATCCTTAAATATCCTGCATTCAGGTTGGAATTGTTGACACTCTGTGCTTTCTTGCTCCAACCTGGGGTCTACCACTGTTGTGCTACCCAGCTCAGTTGTTCATTTCTTGGTGAAACTGTGCATATAACTCCATAACCTGGTGACCCACTGTGCTCCTGCCTCAGTATACCCTATCTTTTAATAAGAATCCCACAGATAAGGCTAAATGAAATTAGAAAATTCAAGGTTTATGGATTTTTCATGAAATTCTACAATTTTCACAAAGGCTCATAGTATTTGATTTTAAGTACAGATGTTATTTTGCAATTTCTCACAGCAAGCAATTAATAAAATTGGTACAAACAGTTTTCTTGTAAGGTCTAAGAACCTGCAAAATTTAATGATATTACAGTCTCTAGTTTTAAAGTTTCAGGGGTTTATGAATTTGTAGTTTACATTCTTGCAAAATTTAATTTTTAAATGTTGTGAATGTTTGACTACTTTAATTCAGTCCCATTTAAAGCTGCAAAATTAACTTTCTCAGAGTGGTATAGTAGTTTAAATGTTTCAACTCTGGATAAATTTGAATACGTAGTTTTAAAATTAAAAGGAAACAAACCGAAATTTAAATGTTGGCAGCATGTTTGGCAGACCATAACTCAATCCTATTTAAAGCTAAAAATCTGAACCTATGTGCATATACAAATGTTATGATAACATGTGTACCTGTTACTTTGTGTAATATTTCAATAAATGCTATCAAAATGATACTAAAATTACAGAAATCAGAATTTTGGCAAAATATTTGGCTACCTATAACTCAGCACCGATTGAAGCTTGAGACCTAAAACATGGTACATAAACACATTCTATGCTATTCTCTAAATCCTGATATTATGGAGAAATTTGGATAAGAAATGTTTAAATGAAGTCAAAATAACTGAATATAAAATTTTGATTAAATGCCTGACCACCCATACCTCTGCACCATTTCAATATACAACTCTGAAATGTGGCACACTCATTTAAGTCTTTGGGTATTGTTTATGTTCCAAATTATGTGTTATTGGGATGCATACTTTTAAAAGTACAGCAAAATAACTGAAATGTAGTATTTTGTAAAATTCCGCAGAATTTTTGTGAAAATTCTGTAATTCCACAGAATCAGAACAGTCATTTCATAGTCATTCGGGTGGAATTATATATTCCGCAGCTCTAAAACATAGAATTCAATGGCAAATAAGGACCGCTCCTATCCAGTCTGCCATTTCTCCTACCTACACTATTACCACAAATCATGCCCAATCTACAGCTCTTTCGACTTCCCTTCCTTTCCACTATAATTCCCTTGTGCTTATCCCTTGCATTCTTGAGCCTCCACTGTTTTCACCACCAGCACCTCCACTGGAAGGCTGTTCCAGAAATCCACCACTCTTTCTGTGAAGAAGTACTTGCTCACATCTCTTGACTCTACCCCCTCAAGCTTCATAGCACATCCACTTGCTCCTGAGCACCTTTCCTTCTTAAAAACTCCCTCCTGTACCATATTTACTCCTGTATTTACTCCCTGAGGTTTTGAAGGTCTCTATCATACCCCACCTGTTCCAGGGTGGACATATGGAAGTCCTTTAGTCTCTCTTTGTAGGGCTTTTGATGCAGACCCTGCACCATTTTAGTTGCCTTCTCCTGTACTGCCTCTACTCTGTCTATGTCCTTCCAGAGATGTCATCTTCAGAACTGGACACAGTACTCTAGGTAGGGTCTTATCAGAAATCTATTGAGAGAGATGATACCACCTCTCTTTTTCTGCTGGTGATACCCCTCTCTATGTACCGCAGCATCCCACTAGCCCTCCTTAGAAACATAGATATTGATGGCAGACAAAGACCCCTTGGCCCACCTAGTCTACTCATTTTTCCTACCTACTGTAACATGGCAGATGTTACTTGATCTTTGATTTACTCCCCAGTCCCTATCCCTAAGGTTCCTTATGCCTATCCTATGCTTTCTAGAAACCTGTTACAATTTTTGCCCCAATACCTTTGCTGGAAGACTGTTCCAGGCATCCACCACTCTTTCCCTGAAAAGTACTTCCTCACATCTTCCCTGAGTCTCCCTCCCTCCAGATTCATGGCATGTCCTCTTGTTCTTGAGCATCTTTTTCTCTGAAAAATGCTTCCCGCTTGAACCTTATTTGCACCATTAGGTATTTGAATATTTCTGTCATATCCTCCATCTGCCTTCTTTCCTCCAGGGTATACATATTGAGGTCCTTCAGTCTCTCCTCATAGGGCTTGTGATTCAGACCCTGCACCATTTTAGTTGCCTCCTCTGACTGCCTCTTCCTGTCTATGACCTTTCAGCGATGTCTCCAGGGCTTGACAAAGTACTCTAGGTGAGGTCTCACCAGTGATCTATACAGTGGTAACACCACCTCTCTTTCTGTTGGTGATACCCTTCCTATGCACCCAGGCATCCCACCAGCTTTCCCCACTGCCTTATCCCACTGTCTGGCCACGTGTAGGTCAGATATGATTACCCCAGGTCTCTTTTCTGTTTGGTTGTGGTCAGTACTACTCCCCATTTTGTACTTCTGCCCTGGGTTTCTGTGCCCTAAGTGCATAAGTCTGCACATTTTCACACTGAAACTTAACTTCCACCTCTTGTCCACTTTCTAGCATTCTTTGATCTCTATTCATTATTTCCATCACCCCGGAGTATTTACCCTATTGTAGATTTTAGTGTCATCTGCAAGAGGCATACCTTCCCTTCTAGCCCTCTGCAATGACACTAATAAAGACATTAAAGAGGACTGGTCCCAGTACTGATCCCTGTGGCACTCTGTTGGTCACCCTCCTTCCTTGGAGTGACCTTTGCTACCACTACTCTCTGTCTCTTTCCACCAACCAATTTCTCACCCAGTTTACCACCTTGGATCAACTCCTAGGCTTCTCAGTGTATTTACAAGTCTCCTATGTGGAATGGTATCGAAGGCCTTATTGAAATCTAGGTAGGCCATATCCACTGCTCAACCCTGGTCTAGTTCCTGGTCATTCCATCAAAAAATCTGTTAGATGTGTTTGACATGCTCTTCCCTCCAGTTAATACATTCTGCCTTGGATCTTGAAGGCCACTGGATACAACACTTTCCACAATCTTCTCCTTCAGTAGTGATTCCATTAGTTCTCCACCACTGAAGTCAGGCTGACTGGCTTGTAATTGCCAGCCTCCTCCTTGTTCCCACTTTTGTGAAGCAGGACTACATTTGCCCTCCTCGAGTCCTCCAGAAGCACTCTCATCTCCAGTAAGTTGTTGAACAGGGCTATCATAGGGTTCAGACAGTTCCTCCTTGAGCACCCTCAGTATTCTAGGATGCACCACATCTAGCCCCATTGCTTTGTCCACTTTCGAATCTGTGAGTTCCTTCAGGACTCTCCTCTGTAAACTGACTAGTGTCTACCTCCCTCCTTTGATGCTTCTGGTCCTTATCTGTGGTCCCTCACCTCCTCTTCCTCTGTGAATACTGAACAAAGTATTTGTTCAAGATGTCCACTTTTCCTGGTCCCCTTCCACAAACTCCCATCCTTCCCTCTTAAGCCTTACTGTCCCTCCTCTGGTCTTTCTCTTTTACTTCATGGAACATAGAAACATTGAAACATAGAATCTGATGGCAGATAAGGGTGACTTGGCCCATCTAGTCTGTCCATTTCCCTAACTACTGCATAAACTCCAGATTCTAATTCATCTGTACCTTACCTTCTCTTTCCCATTACTAGGGTAGCCTTCTGTCTATCTCATGCATTCTTGAATTCACCTATCATTTCTCCCTTGTGACCTCCTGAGAAGGCTATTCCAAGCATCCACCACTCTTTCCATGAAAAAATACTTCCTCACATTTCCGAGTCTTCCCTCCAACCTCATATTGTGACCCTTGTTCTGCAGCTCTTTTTGAAAGATGCTGCTCTCTTGAATCTTATTTATCAACTTAAGGTACTTGAAAGTCTCTATCATGTTTCCTCTCCATCCTTTCATCCAGGGTATACATACTGAGGATTTTAGTATCTCATCATATGATGTCTGGTGTAATCCTTGCACTATTTTTATTGCCCTACTCTGCATTGCCTCCATTCTGTCTATGTCCTTTTGGAGATGTGGTCTCCAGAACTGAATACAGTACTCTAGATGAGGTCTCACCAACTGACTGTACAGCGTATCACCACCTCCTGTTTTCTACTGGTGATACCTCTCCCAATGTGCCCCAGCATCCCACTGGCTCTCCCACAGCCTTTTCACATTGTTTGGCTACCTTCAGGCATCTGTTTTGATTACCCCAGGTCCCTTTCTAGTTTGGTTGTCATGAGTACTTCCCCACATCGTTTATTCCTCTCCTGGATTTTTGTGCCCCAAGTCCAAAATGTTTCACGTTTTTGCATTGAATCCAAGCTGCCTTATTCTTGATCACTCCTCCAACTTTCCTAGATCTTTTTCATTCTTTCTACCTGAAAAGACCTTGGCCCCTTTCTATACTGCCTGGGCTATTTTATCCTGTGTTTGCACCTTGCACTCCTAATTGCTTTCCTGCCTTCCTCTCTTTCTCCTGAAATACCTCTATCCTCCTCTCTGAGTCTTCTTATACCTCCTGAATGCTAACTTTTTGACATTACCTTCAAGGCCACCTCTTTTAAGAATCATAGCAGTCTTTTATTCCACTTGCTTTTTCTTACTTGTCTGATGCTAAGGTTTGTTGCCTTCTTTATTCCTCCTTTAGATTCTTCCACTGTTCCTCCACTCCTCCAAGTCCTGCCCCCATGCTACAGCACTCCTGAGGCATTTCCCATCTTTTAAAATTCACCTCCTGAAGTTTAGGGCTCTTGCCACTGTACTTATATTGAACACACTGTATAATGATCACTGGTTCCCAGGGGCCATCCACTGTGATGTCTGCAACACTGTCCTTATTGGTGAGTACAAGGTACAGGGCTATCCCCTCATGAGTGGACTATTTTACTAGTTGCCTGATGAATGCCCCTGAAAGGAATGTAGAGTGTCCCTGCTTCAGCTGAAGCTGCAGCTGGGATGCTCCAATCTATATCCTGCAAACTGCAGTCCCCACCAGCAGCACCTGGCCCTTGTTTGCCATCTTTTGGATGGCTTCCACCAGAACGTTATCCAGCTCACTCCCCACACCATTCTGGACATCTGTAGATCATGCCAGTGCAAATAGCGACTCCCTTCCTGTTTCTAGCATGACCCACAGGAACTTTGGCACTCTGGACTTCCTTCTATCTCATCAGCTTTTATGCTATCCCTCACATAAAGAGACACTCTTCCCCTTCTTTGCACCTCGTCCTTTCTGAACTGAGTGTAGCCTGGTATAGCTACAGTATATCCCAATCATGGTTCTCATTGCACCATGACTCAGTAATGATGATAATGTCCAGGTCAGTCTCTGCTATGATGGCCTCTAGGTCCAGGATTTTGTTTCTCAGACTTGAGCATTTGACACATGGCCTTACAGAATCTGATACCACCCTGTTTGTCAACATCCTCTGTCCTCTTTTGTCTTCTGTCCTTACCCCTCTGTTCTCATTCCCATCTTTCTTCACTTCTACCATTATGTTTCTTTTGTTGTTGGGTAGTTTTGGGATTTCTCCTTAGGATTCTCCTACTGCCTGCTTCAGTTTGAGTGAGGACAGTTTATGTCACCCCTTTTCCTTCTACCACCACCCTCAGCTAGTTTAACTTCTTGCCATTGTAACATTTAAACTGTTTATTGAGGACTGTGGTTCCTCTCCCAGATAGATGCAGACCATCTCCCCCATAGGCCCCTATCCTCCAGGTTGGATCCTAGTCCCCAGTGTAGCAGAACCCTCCTCTCTGCACTATTTGTTCAACATATGTTGAAGGGGTATGGTTTGCACTGGCATGATGTTGGTCAGGAAATAGCTGTGCTCCCTTAGCATAATTTTTGAAATTTCTCTTGTCCATGGACATGCTGTAGGTATTGGAGAATACTCAACAACCAAAGCTTCTACTAACTAATGACAACCAGTAAACTTAAAAATCAGCAATCTAAACTAACTTTTGAGTCACTGGAGGGCAAAAGAAACAGCGTGCAGGCCCAGTTACCCGAACCCACCAGCAGACCCTAGCAGCCATGGAGAAGGAGTGCAGCTGCAGGGCCTGGAGTGCTCCTTTGCTGAGGTCCCAGACACACTGCAAGTATGCAGTCCAAGATGACAGCAGGGTTTACAAACCTCATGGCTCAAATGGTACATCTCCAAACAGTTGTAACAGGGTTTTCTGAAACTTTGAATGCCCACTCAAACTAAATAGCAGAGCTGCAACAAAGAGTTGGTGAGCTGGAGGACACCATGCACACCATCTCCCGAGAAAGGAACTTGATGAAAGCAGCAGATGAGGACCTCATGCAAGTGAGACGACTGCAAAACAAGTCATGCCGCCTCAAACCTACAGATAGTAGGGTTCCCTGAGAGCACAGAGGGGAGACATCCTGCCTCTGGTGTGCAGAACTGGCTGGTGGAACATCTGAAATTACCTCCAGAAACCAAAACCTTTGAGATTGAACATGCACACTGTGTGGGCTACCACCCAAGCCAGAAGACTGGCTGCAGCACTGCCTCATCAAATACTAATGTTTATCGATAAACAGACTATGATGAATGTGGCTAAGAAGCAGGGGCAGTCATGATAAGCAACACCAGGGTCTCTGTGTACCAGGACTATAGCCAGGACCTGCAGAACAAACAGCAAAATTCAACAACATAAAATTAAAACTTCATGCTCTTGGGTGGTCTTTGCTTTTCTGTAACCTGCCAAGCATTGGTGGATCATCTGGGAGAGAACCCAAGATCCTTAACAAAATACCTGGAGGCAGAGAAATAGGTGCAGGAGATGATGAATCAGGTGGAGGAGGCTCACCTCACTGGACCGCCTAATGACAATAAGATGAGTATCCCAACAAGTTTCCAGTTTATTTTTAATCTTACTCTCTTGTTTGCTGCCAGGACAGTCTCTAATCTCTGGTAAGTGTTGGGAAAGAAGGAGCTATGGTTGGGGCGATGACTCCACTCACTGCCTGTAGTGTGGAGCCCTGTTTGAACAATAAGATCTCGATCTATGCTCCTGTGTAAAATATGCCTGGTGGCCTTCTTTTTACAACTGCATCACACCCAGGGCCTGGTCCAGGGCCTGGTTTAGAAGGATGGCTGGGTGGTAGGTACTAACAACTAAGATGATCAGGACCCGCTTACTAAAGAGGTGCCATTTCTGATAGAGCGGCTGGGGTTGGAAAAATCTACACTGCCTAAGTCTCAAAGAGTGTGTGTGTAACACTTCTTGATGGAGTGCCTAGTCAGAGTTCTAGGGATTGCCCCTCCTTGTTTAACATTGCTCCCACGATGCAGCTACATGAGATGTAGCCCACCCATGCCATGGGGCATGGTACCAATGGGCTCATGGATTAACAACCCCTGGATTGCTTCTGCTCCACAAAAACATAGCTGCAGTGAGGGAATTGACTGCCCTCAGGGCTTGAAATGGACTGGAGGGAGGATGGCAGTGGAGAGATAGAGAAAATGGGATAACACCCTCTGGGGAGGCGGGGCAGGGCGATCCAGTCCCCAACCAGACCACTATACATGGGTTTGCTCCTGTGTGGTGGGGATTTGTAATGCTGCTGAACCCTTTCTCCTCCACACTGTATTTCCCAGTTCAGGGAGTAGGGTTGGTTTAGTCCCAACTGGGGTGTCTTGTATGGTGGGCATGAATCCTGGGGAATAGAGGCCATTTTGGGCTCCTACAATATAAATATGTTTTTGTGTATATTTCAAAAAATTTAAGTTGCCGTAAGGCTAATGTGCCATGTTCTGCCCTGCAAGGTTTCCGTGTCAGGAACCCTGGAATGCAGCTCACGGATCAGAGACACGTAATTTGAAGACTGGGTCCCCTGAGCATTCTAGAACGGAGTCGGGCAGTGGATGGTAAGTCTGAAGTTTCATGAATTCTATCTATAGAGCTTGGTCTTGAGAGGAATGTGAGTTTATCCCACCTTATCGCTATCTCCCGGACACCCTTCAGAGTGTGCTGTGTCTCAGCAGTACTGACAGAGGGAAATCCAACTTATAGCTGTTCTATCTCCTACTGAGGGGAGGGAGTTCCCCTCTCACTTTTTATCTTTATTTTTGTCTACAGACAAAGGGCATTTGTCGCCTGGTTTGTATTAAAACAGATGTTTATTTTACTAACACTAGTCACCATCAATTTGCAAGGAGAGGTTGACTGGGTGATTTGGGGCTCAGTCACAGGGAAGGGTGGGGAAGTTAATACTTGGCTTTGCCCATTTGATAACATGCACAGTTTGGATCCCAGGTCTACAAAGTGGCAGGTGGGAGGGTGGGGGAGCTACTGTTATGGGGAAAATGTTTACTGTTTAAGCAGGAAGGGTACTGTATGCTTAAGAATACATAAGAATGCCAATGAATTCATGCTGAAGTAAGTTATGTAACATATGCATATTTGAAATGTCTGGCTTCACAAGAGACAATGGGTAATCCAGTAAATATAATGACATGGAATGTCAATGGATTCAAGTCTGCAATTAAATGAAGGAAAGTGCTGTTAGAGGTAAAGAGGACTAAGGCTCAGGTAGTGCTCCTGCTGAAGACCTTCATGTCCCATGATGAGGCATCTAAAACTGTGGGAAGCCTCGAGGGAAAGTGGGTCATATTCTGTTTTATGACCAAGGCTGGGAGAGTGGCAATCTTGTTGACATGAGGTTCGAGAGCACAGGTACATCAGGAGAGGAGGGACTCTGGGGAGAAATGTCTTGGCAAGCCTCTCTGTGAAGCGTGTTGGTTCCTTTCCATAGGTTCAGTGTATGCTCCCAATGTGGATGACCCAGGGTTTTCCAGAAACTGGCCTTGGACATGGCCTCCTCCTCCCAGGTCCCTGGATATTGGGGGACTATAATTGAGTTATGGATGCAGTGCTGGATAGATTCAACCCGCCCTGTGCAGGTTTCACAAAATACCAAGGCCCTCTGGGAAGTAGAGGGTGCTTTCTTCTTGGTGGATGTGTGGCATCACCAGCATCTGACCAGCTGGCATTACAGTTTCTTTTCACATGCTCATCACTGTACGCTAGGCTGGATTGGCTGCTGGTCAGCTCCACCCCTTTTAGAGGTCAGGCAGATGAGGTATTCCCCAATAGTGATCTCAGATCATGCCAATTTGATGGCACCCATTTCCATGAGAGGATCCACACTCACAACCAGACTTTGGTGCTTGGACCCTTTGCTCTTACTGGACAAGGATTTTGTTGAGTATATGTCAGAGAACATAAGTGAATTCTTGCAACATAACAAAAAGGGAGACCAAACATGGGATACGATGGGAGGCCCTGAAGGTGTATATTAGGGGCAGGTGATAGCATATTCAGCCCATAGAAAGAAAATGCCCACACAGCAGTATGAAAGACTTGAATCTAAGATAGAAGCCTGTGAGGCCACCCATAAAAACATCCATCCCCATCTCTATATTGTATGGCCAGAAATTGAAGTGGGAATTCAACCTTTGAGTACCACAATGATGGCATGCTCAATTCTCTTGTCCCAAGCAGGGCTTACTTGACAGGGACAAGGGAGGAAAATACCTAGCATGGCAGCTGAGGAAATGGGAGGGAGAAAACTATTGCCCAGATACAGACACACTCTGGTCCCATGTCCTCTTACTACACAAATCGGGGCTGAATTCAGTCACTTCTGTCAATCATTGTTCACCTCTGAAATCTCCCCAAGGCTCAACAATTTTATACTTTCTTCCATAAGGCCCCAATGCCTAGGCTGTCCCCAGAGGAGGCACATAATCTGGACTCTCCTTTGACCAAAGAGGAGGTTGGTAAGGCCATAAAGGCATTAAAAGGTGGCAAAGCTCCTGGCCCAGATGGGTTGTCCATTGATTTCTTTAAGACCTTTATCCCCTGCTGGGTGAACCATTACAGGACATGCTCACTGTGAGTCTAGAACATGGTGTGCTCCCACTTCCACATGACTGGCTATGATAACTGTGCTGCCAAACAGGAAAGATCCAACTGCATGTGCTTCTTACCATTCCATCTCCCATTTGACAGTTGATTACAAAATCTTGGCACAAGTTGTGGCCTCATGCCTTGAACCCCTTTTGCCTACATTAATTCACCCAGATCAGACAGGGTTTGTAAAGGGGAGACAGGGCAAACACAACATCAGAAGAACAGTCAATGTGATACACAGGTGGGGAAAGAGAGCACATGCACATGGTGTGGCATACTGGCTCTTGATGCTGAGAAGGCTTTTGACTACGTGGAATGGAAGTACATGTTTGAGTCATTGAGTCACCTGGGAATTGGCCCATACCTGTTGAGCTGGGTTCAAACTATGTACTGTTGGTGATGAATGGGGAGCTGATGCAACCATTCACTCTGAGTAGAGGTTCAAGATAGGGCTGCCTCCTGTCTCTGCTTTTTATGTACTGCCTTTGGAACCATTGACTGCAGCCATTAGAAACAATAGGGTATACAGGGATTCCAGGTTGGGACAAGAGAACACAAGGTGGCACTGTACACCGACTACCTGCTCCTGTACCGCAACAATCCAGTGAGGGACCTACCTTTGGTGCACCTTTGTTGCAGGAATATGGCACACTATCTAGCCACAATGTCAACTGGACCAAAAGTGAGCTCCTCCCCATAGGACAAATGAACTGACCATTATTATCTCATGCTCTGGGTGGTCTGGTCATGGTCAAAAATTGAAATACCTGAACATCACCCTGACTGCCAGGTTGGGAACCTCTATGCAATAAATTATGGACCTTAGTGCAAAAGATGGCTGAGGAATGTGAGAGATGGCAACTCCTCCCTTTATAGTTACTAGGCAGAGTGAATACAATTAAGATGATGGTACTACCAAGGTGCATGTACCTTTATCAGTCCCTCCCTGTGATGGTCCCCCTTTGCAGTTCAAACAGCTAAACTCAATACTGCATACGTTTTGTGATGAGGTAAGGCCGCTCGAATTAAAGCGTCTATATTACAGCTCCCTACATCTAAGGCGGGCCTGGGTCTCCCCAACTTCCAGCACTATTACTGGGCTGCACAACTGGCTTTCCTGTCTGGTGGAATGCAGGAAGACTGGCTGACATGGTTGGAATTAGAGGAGGAGGAGCTGAAGGGCCCATTACATATGCAAATCCTATCCAGTTCACTACACCTGAGCAGCCTGCCAAAGGTGCAGAACCCTTGTATTAAACAATGGGAGGGCTTTAGCCCAAGGTTCAATGGGCAGAGCAACAACATCACTCCCCATCAGGCTTAAAGGTCACTCATCCTGGGCCATTCCAGGATTAATTTTTCATTGCAGCTGGAGGTGCTGCTCTCCTTCCCTATTCAGATTTCTGCTGCATTTTCCCGTCATGTCTGCAGCTGCCTCTGGCTGCCCATTTGTCTTCTCCTCCTTCTTTGGCTCACTTCCTGATGCATCCTAGCTCTCCTGCAGCCCATGCTGCTTCCTTTCTGTTGGCTTGTATTTCGCTCATCATTGTTGATTGCTGTCCTCCTCACAGTGTCCCGCCTCATGTTTCATGGCCCAGTAGTTCCTCGACATCCCTGTTCCTCCCAAACCTCAGTGGCTACGCAGCTTGCTCCCCATTCTCCTGCCCTGGCGCATCATTTGTTCCAGTGCTTTCCACCTTTGGAGCCCTTCCCTCTAGTTCTGGCTCCTCTGGCTAGGATGCCTATTGGATCCTGTTTTCTGCATCGCGCTTTGATCGGCTCAGATCCTCTGGGACATCCTCCTTGCAACCGCAGGTTCCTGTTTTCAGAGGCTCATTCCTGTCCATTCCCTGTCTTACCCAATTTCATCTGCTTTTGTCTGACCTCTACCTCAATCCATTTGCAGATCCTGTCAGATGCACCGCCTACGCGTCTCCTCATTTTCTCATTTGCCTCTTCGTGGATTTCTGCCATTCCGCCAAGACGTCCACTCCTGCCGCCTCCCCATGGCTACGGCTCAGGCTCTTGGGACCATAGTATGTCAGTGATCCTCAGGCTTCCTCTCATCAGGAACCCATTCCCTGACTTGGGTATTTACCATGCCATTGATATGGTTGCCCAGCCTACTTTTTGTCCCTGTGACTTTCTTTCTGCAGCCATCACCGCTCTGTGCACCTCTCCTGCCTAGCACTGCTTTTCGTTGCTGTAGTGTGGCTTGCTGCTGCTTGCCCTGCAAATCACCCCATTCATCATTCTGTCTGTGCCATAATCAACCTTATCTTTGATCCAGGGTGATCCAATTTGCCAAGTGCTGGAGTGAGTTTTGCTTTACCCACGTTAGTACTGTATCCTGTCTAGAATTATTGACTCTGGATGACATAACTGGGATACGAGCTCAAGTGTGTGCTGCAGTATTCTGCCATATTAAGGCTTCTGTTGGGCATACCTATCATCGCCTCCTATGCTACCTCATCTAATCGCTGCCATCCTGCCGCATGTATTCAGTTCATGACTCTAGTCAACATTCCCTCATGGTTCATTTATTTACATCGCTACTCAAGCATTTCCATCCTTGAATCCTGTGTTATTCCCTCAAATGGCATGCCTATTCAGCAGCCTCCATCTGGCCTGCACTTGATATTCCTTTGGGCATCCCTATCCTTCATCATATGCTCTGGCTGACTGTGTCCAGCCTCATCCGACTCACCCTCCTGCAGTTCTCATCTCGCACTCAGCTGGGTCCTACGCACCCCATTGACATCCCTACCATCCTTCATCCTTTCATACCTCACTTTCCCATACCAGCATCCCTGGCTTCAATCCATCATTGTACCTCATCCGCTCCTATGTTACCTTCCTTAGCCGCCTATTCTCGCCCCAGCTGTCGTGGACTTTCATCACCATGGTTTCACCTCTTCATGTATTGTCCAATTTGGCTCCTCTCAATCACTCTTCCTGAGCGTACCTCTGGTTCCAGACATGCATTCTTGACCTTGAGTCTACCTCCTTTCGAGGAGCCTCATTACCGAATCGCTGTAACGAGCATGCTACCTCATCCAAGTTCATTTTCAAGTTCATTCCTCTCCTCGTATTCACATTCCATCTCGCCATCATGGATTCCTCCAACTGAGGCCTGCAATCAATATTTCTTTGGGCATACCTATCATGACTCATCGACCCTGGACATCCTGCTACATGTATCAGGTTCATAACTCCGTCATCATTCACTCATTTTACCTCACAGTTTCTCATTTCCATCGCCTCGAGCATTCCTCTCATTGAATCCTATGCTACCTCATCGATCCGACCTCAAGGTCTACTCATTTACATTGCATATTCAATCAGTCCTCATATACATAACTGAATACCCTTGCTCCTCTGACTTCACATGGATCTACTCCTTCCCATTGCCTACTCAAGCATACCACTCGGGTATCTGCAGCCTTATGTTCCTCATTGATCTGTGTTTTTGAGGATTTTCCTTCTCCATCATCATCTTCCCTACTCATATACTTCTCATTAATGAACCCTCTCTTTATTGACATACATCCTCAAATCAAACATCATCAGCCTGAGGGAAGGCGAACTAGGCCTTGGATCCCCAGAGGTTTCCTCCTCAAAGGGTTTTTTCCTCTCCTCCGTGTCAATGGTCATAATATTAATTAGAGTTAGTGCTTTCTTCAGTTAGTTAGTTAGGTTCCACTGTTGGATGGAGGTGGATTGTGACCCCAGCTTTCCCCTCTTTTCTTGGGAAGTCAGCCCTATCATCTTCTCAGAATTCATTCATTCATCATCCTCGCCTCTCGATGCGACACCTTGGGTATTCTTTGGGCTTCTTCCTAACCTACCTTTAGCCGACACAATCATTCCCACAGCACCTGTAGTGGGGAACCCTCCTCTTGGTTCCTTGGTCATACCCCTACAGGTGGTATATCCCATGGATAGAGAGGCAGAAAGCCACAAAGCAAATCACGTTACACAAGCATCATCTCATCTCATCCAGTTGCATAAGCACATTGAATGGGAGGCTTTAATCCCGAGGTTTGATGGGCAGAGCAACAATGGCACTCCCAATCGGGCTTAAAAGGTACTCATCCTGGGCCACTCCAGGTTCCATTTTTCATTGCCTGCCATCCACCCCTCCTTCTCCAGCGGCTTGTCTCTTACCCATGAGCTTCTTGTTAACCTACCTTTAGCTGACTCAATCATTCTGGCAGCACCTATTGGGGAACCCTCCTCTAGGGTTCCTTGCATTGTACCCCTACAGGGTGGTATATCCCATGGATAGAGAGGCGAAAGCCACAAAGCAAATCATGTTACACAAGCATTATCTCATCTCATCTAGTTGCATAAGCACATTGAACTATAAAGGTATGGACTGCTGCCCATCAGAAAATATGACATGGCCCTGCCCAATCACCTACACTGACCTAATCACAGCAGTCCACAGTAGAGTGACCTACACTGCACGATGCATAGGAGGATATTATAGTGGAGGTGATTACGCTTAAACTGCCCTCTCCAGCTTTATGAAGGTGGAAGAATACAAGAATTCGCTGAGCTAGGACATAACTGGCATTTAGATCCAAGGAACTTTTCATATATTTAATGCTGAGACAAACACTTGGGAAAGGTTGGACCCAACTAATAGATGGGCAACACCCTTCCCATTTGAAGAGGAATTATACAGACCCCAACCATGTGCTAAGCCACTAACTACCTACTATCAGGCTCTCCAGGGACAGCTGCAGATTCAGCGATGGGTATAAAGTTTAAATGGGAACAAGATTTGAATATCATAATAGATAAGTCTACTTGGACTCTAGCCATAAAGCAACTGAATATTTGTTCCTGTAGCAATAAACTGAGACAAGTACACTTGAACTTTCTTTATATAACTTACTTGACCCCAAAAGACTTCATGGTATGAACCCAGAAAACTCTTGGCAGTGCTCTAAGTGTATACAAGACGCGTGGATTTCTACACCTAGCATTGACCTGCCCTAAAGTGGCGCCTGTCTGGCATGAGAGCTATAGTATAACAAGTGGGGTACTGGGGTGCAAACTGTCCAAGTCTCCCCTAGAACTTCTCCTAGGAGCAGACCCAGATCCAGTGCAGGGTAAGAATCCAAGCCCCTGTGCCCCTGGACCTGGTGAACGCCAAAAGACTATAGGTTTAGCCCAATCATGGCTTTGTCAATGCCCCTTTAGTGCTACTGTGGGTAAACAACATGAAGTTATGCATAACCTTGGAGAAAGCACAACACTCTGTCAATTGGGACAGGGACAAGTTCAAAAAATATGGAACCCACTACTGACAGCAATTACAGAGGGAAACTTCCACTCAGAACAGCCAGCTCCCCAAGTTTGAGAAGCTGGCCAGATGGGAAAGGGGTGGAGGAACTGCCTTGGGGTCTGGCTGCAGATCCAGTTGATTATCCTTACACAAGGTGGTGGAGGCAAGTGTATACATTGGGACCTGGTGGTAAGTCCTTGCCATTCTGATGACTTCTCTTAGGCAGACAGAAGCAGATAGACTGTAAATGGCATTTTCTTTCTTTTCTCTTCACATGAATGTTTTTTCATTCTGAAGCTATTTTTGTACTATAGTATGAAATACGTGTATATTCTGAAAATCCATTCCTACTACTGTTTATGTATTATGTGTAATTAATAAAATAATTTACAAACCATATGTTGAAGCTCCCGTATAAAGTACCTATCATTCCCCTGTCATAAACAGGAGCACCTCAGAAAAGTCCACTGAGCATGCTACCTGCCTAAGACCCATCCCCAACTCCCTGAACAGGTCCTACACTATCCTAGCCTCATCCCTAGCCAAGTGATTGCTCCCTAGGTGGACAATGACATCCTGCTCTCCCTCCTGTCCTGCTGCCCTAGCAATCCTCAGGATCTGCTTCCAATCCTCCAAGTAGTGGCACAGAATAAGCACCTAACCTCCCTCTCCCCTCCCTTCCTGTCCCCAAATCAATCCCCCAACAACAGAGTCCCTGCCTGGAGTTGACTCCTCCTCCTTTGGGGTCCTCTTCAATCCTCATTGGGATCTCCATTACAGAGGACCCCACATCCTCCATGGTCACCATTGCAGATGCCTCTTGGGACTGTCCTGCCTGTCAGAGTGGCATAGGAACTGTGTAGGGGTCTGTATTGTGTACTGTCACCCTCCCTACTGTCTTGTCATGCTGCCTGACTACCTTTACATCATCCAATGTGATTTCAGACGACTCTTTCCTGCTTGGTGGTCATCAATACCACTCCACCCACTTTGCACTCGGACCTGGGTTTCTGTGCCTTAAGTGCATTATTTTGCACTGTGTCACAGTGAAGGCCATGCCCTTGACCTCCTCTAGTTTTCTCAAATCTCTATCCATCCTTTCTACTCCCCTCCCCCGGACTTTACACACTAGTGCAGACTTTGGTGTCATCTGCAAAGAGGTAGACCTTCCTTCCAGCTCATTTGCAATGTCACTTATAAACATATTAAAGAGGTCCAGTCCCAGCACAGATCCCTGAGAAACACCACTGGTCACCCTCCCTTCGTTAGAGTGAACTCCATTTACCACCACCCTCTGTCACCTATCCCCAACCAGTTTCTTATCCAGTTTACCACCTTTGGACCCACTCCCAACTACTCACATTACTTATTAGTCTACTATGTGGAACTGTGTCGAAAGCCTTATTGAAATCTAGATAGGCCACATCCACTGCTCTACCCTGATCTAAACTTTGTCACGTAGTCAAAGAAATCTATCAGATTTGTTTGGCATAACCTTGCCCTGTGAAATAATGTTGCCTTGGGTCTGTAGCCCACTAGATTCAAAATATTCCACAATTCTTTGTTTCAGCACTGATTCCATTATCTTTCCCACCACCAATGTCAGTCTGACTGGCCAATAATTGCCAGCCTCCTCCTGCTACCACTTGTGTGTAGTGGGAATACATCCACCCTCTTACAGTCCACAGAACCACTCAGGTTTCCAGTGAGCTGTTAACTAGAACTGTTAGAAGTGCAGCCAGTATTTCCTTTACCTGATCTCCTTAATACCCTTGGATGCACCCCATCTGGCTCCACTGCTTTATCCACCTTCAGATTAGCAAGTCTCTTCAAGACTCTCGCTCAAAAAGGACTAGTGTCAGCCTCCCTCCTCCAAAGCTTCTATTACTTGTTTGTGGCCCTCCTCCCTTCTCCTTCCTCTGTGAATGCTCAACAAAAGTATTTGTTCGGATGTCTGCCTTTTCCTGGTCCCCCCTTCACAATCCCCTTCCCTTTTTAACCTTACAATCACACTGCTGGTCTTCCTCTTTTCACTTACATACCATAAAAGTCTTGTCTCCTTGTTACCTCCTGGGCTATACTCTCTTCAATTTCTGCCTTTGCACTTCTTCTTTCTTTCCCTGCTTCCCTCTGTTTCTCCTGATTCACCTCCTATCCTCCACCCTCTGCATCTCCTTATACCTTCTGAATGCCCTTTTAGCCTTCACTTTTTCTGCTTTCTTGGAGAAACATAGTGGTCTTTTCTTCTTTTCCTTTTGCTCACTTGTTTCACACAGAGATTTGTTGCCTTTACTATGCTCCTTTTATCTTTGCCCACTGTTCTTCCACCTCACCTAGACCTTTCTCCTCCTGCCAGGTCATCCGTGAGGCATTCACCTGTCTTATAAAATCTGCCCTTCTGAAAGCATGACTCTCACCCGTGTGTGGTTTGATTCCCAGCCCTCCTTATGTTTAAACACACTATAAAGTGATCACTGATCCCAAGTGGCTCACCGCTTGACATGTGCAACATTGTCCCTGTTAGTACCAGGTCCAGTATTGCCCCATCAAGAGTAGATTCACTGACTATTTTCCTGAGGAATGCCCCTGCAGACAGTCCAGGATGCCCCTGCTTCTAGCTGAAGCTGCTGGTGGAGGCTACAGCTCACATCTGGCAGGTCGAGTCCCCCACCAGCAGCACTTCCTCCTTTCTGCCATCTTGCCAGTGGCATCCAGCAGTACCCTGTCTGATTCCACCCCTGCACTGGAGGTCTGTAGATCACTCCAATGTAAACAGTGGCTCCTTCCCATCTCCAGGGTGACCCACTGTACATCTGTCTCCACCTGTATTTCTTGCATCTTTGTTGCTTTTATGCTTTCCTCACATGATGCACCACACCCCTCCTTAGTCTTTACTGAGCAGAGCATTTCTGGTTTGGCCATGTCACAGTTGAGTACCTTTTCTTCTGAAAATACTTTATTACCTTATTTACCAAATGAGGTATTTAAAGGTCTGTATCATATCCCCCTTCCTCCTCTGTTCCATGATGTACATATTGAGGTCCTTTAGTCTCTCCTCATAGGGCTTTTGATGCAGACTCTGCACCATTTTAGTTGCCCTCCTCTGGACTGCCTCCACTCTGTCTATGTCCTTCTAGAGATGTGATTTCCAGAACCGGACAAAGTATCCAGGGTGGAGTTTTACTAGCAGTCCATACAGAGGTAATACCACCTCCATCTTTCTGCTGGTGATAGGGTGCTCCCTATGCAGCCCCGCAGCCCACTAGCCTCCCTACTGCCTTGTCATACTGTCTAGCACTGTTAGATCATCCAACATGATTATCCCAAGATTTCTTTCCTGCTTGGTGGTCATTAATACAACTCCACTAATTTGTACTTTGCCTTTTGTTTCTATGCCTTAAGTGTGTTATTTTATACTTTCTTGCATTGAAACTCAGCTGTACCTTATCCAGACCACTCCTTGAGTTTTCTCTTGTAAGCCTCCCAACCTAGATTGGGATTACCTTGTTTTGCATTCCCACTACCTAATTGCCTCACTGCCACCAGTCCTGAATTCTGTGGTGTCCCCGAGTCTCTGTCCCACCCCATCTTTGTTGTTCAGTCTGAAAGGGTCTGAGGAGCAGAGCTGTGAAATTACTGTGCAGCTTGCATCACAAATGTGCGAGGCTGTAGTTTCACATGCACAGTAGTGCACATCAGTTTTCTTGCCATTGCTGTGGCAAAACAAAAGCTCTTTGGTGCTCCTGAACCCTAAAACAAGTCAGTTGGGGTCCTGAGACATGGAGGAGGCACATGAGAAGCTGAAAAAGTATTTATTTTAAGAGCATCAATGAATGCCATAGAGTGGGCTATAAATATTTATAAGGCCTATGAATATTTTTGAGCCTGTCTGCTGCCTGGGGACTGAAGTTTGGCAGTTGGATTACAGGGCAAAGGGATTGCTACCAATTAATGGGACACTCATTTGTTAAAAGTGTTCAATTTGGCTGCACCAGGACTGGAAAGTTGGGACATTGTATAAACTGTTGGGATAGCAGCCATCTTGGTGATCCTTTAATATCTGCCATAGCCAATCAGGAGTCAGAATTTTACAGAGGGTTCATGGGACTGCAAAAGGGATTGTTGGGAGGAAAAGCCTGGACATTTCTTGGTGCCCAAAAGAGCAGTATGTAGGGCATCAAATGAGCCAAATACATATTAATTTGTTCAATTTGACAACTGTTGCAGCCAATCAGAAAAGGGGAATTGAAAAGGATTTAAGGGTCTGTTTGCCCACCAAAGGGGATTCCTAAGAGATCAGCTGGAGAGAGAGCAGAGCAGGACAGACTGCTGTTGGGCTTGTTAACTCCTGAAAGCCTGCCGTTTGCCCAAAGGCCTTGGACAATCAGCAGAGCACTTGAGGGAATCAAGTAGCTAAAGGGAAAACATTTGGACTGAGCAAGTGTTCCCTGTGAGAGATTTGAATTAGCTGCTGCAATTGTAATTTGGTGAGTGGCAGCCTGAAAAGAAAAGCTGCCAGTCTGGAAGAGAGAATTTGGATATTGCAGCCTGAAGCAGGGACTATGAGGGCACAGCCAAAAGCAACAGTATCTGCAGGTGAAGATAAAATGACATGTAATCTGTATTTCCTTCAGTGGGTGAATATCTTAGATATATTTTTGCTGTAAGCCAGAGATTTGGGTTTTCTGGTGCTAGAGACCAAGCCAAATCCTAGTTCCTTTGCTGTATCAGAGAAAAGCGTGTACAAATGAACAGTCTGGGAAACATCCAACTTATCCTGTCCCCAGACCCAAGAGGAGACCACTGGAGAGGAACACATCAAGAGGCCTGCCACGTGAACACCGCATACAAAGGCCAAAGGGGTGAAGACTGAAATGCCTGGCAGGTGAAGATCACGCTCTTCATTTCATCACCCAACTACAGCACTTCTGCAGTGCACCACCAATCCTGGATACCAGCATGGCACCATAGAATCAGCTGTCTACAACCCCTTTGAATCTAAAACTGTGAGTACCCCTGGGCAGTGGTTCAGGGAGTCTTTTAGCTAGCTAGCTAGTCATAAAATAAGGAGGTTAAGTCCTGGGCAGGACTGTGTTCAAGTTTAAAGCTGTGCCCAGGCACAAAAGTAAAAGTTGTGTATCTGGTTCTACTGTTTAAAGTTATTTAATGAAAGAAAGATCCCAGAGTCTTCTACATGGTGGTGTAGTACCCACCCAAGGGACTTTAGAGACATTTTGGACAACTGCCATTGGGAAGCCAGGTGCACTCATAGGAGGGAGGTGGGATTGTGAGTGGTGAACGTGTTTCAGTGGTTGTTAATGTTGTGTTATTTCTCACTTTTTCTCCATTTTCCCCAAAATAAAAACTGTTAATTGTTAATGTTATATTCTTGTACTGTGACTCATTTCAGGAAGGGACAATTGTTATTGTGTGGGAAGGTACTGTGGGAGAAGTTACTGTATTTTCTTGGGGGTGGTAACCTGCAATTTATCCATAGATATCCCCTATCAGTACCCCAAGTGGAGCACCCCACACATTTATTGTTCCAATTCCGCTTGTCTGCCAGAGAACCTAGGTTGTCCCCTGAGGTGTGTCCAAGGAAGACCCGAGTGCCCGGAAACAGGGAGGTGAGTCAGAGGACTGTTACACTCAGGTCTCTGCTCATCCCTTCCACCCCAAATAAAACTGCACTGCATGATGATCCGACCACCTAACTGGATCAACTTTGATATGAACTCCCTATAACTGAACACATTTTATCCTGTATAACTGAATATCGAATAATGTGGACTTGTGAGGGCAGTGCTATTTTTTAATGAGGTTGACACTATTGGTGAATACCTTACAACTGCACTGTCTCTATTTTGTTCATAATTTGGTCTAGTGATAGTGGGTGGGCAGATGGGGTTTAATATAGCCTGGTTTGGGGCTGGAGGAGGATGGGGGACTGTTTCTTTCTTTCTTTTTTTCTTTTGTGTAGGTGGCCAAATACTTTTCCCGAATTTCTGAATATTTGGCTGGTGAATACCAGATATTTGGCTGAATATTTGGGAAAAGATAGTCACACAGCCATACTATGTAGAAGTTGTTTGGTCATATGGTTTAGATTATAAAATAATACTATATTCACTAAGTACATTATTAGTATATCCAAAAGAAATATGCAAGTGAGAGATTGGATGTCTTAAAATAACAGACCAAACATTATTTACAAATTGAATAATACTGCATATAATACTTGCAGGTTTTACAGAACCTTATTGATCAGTTTGGCACAGCAATGTTTATTTCGGAAGAGCCCAGCAAGAAAACCTCAAAATGGAAAAGAAAATATAGCCTGTGGTATATTGTGTTGGAGTCAAAGGCATAGTCTTTGCAAGTAAACAATTTGTGCTTGATGAAAATCTCTAGCATGATCCTTCATGGGATATGATTATTCAGTAATCACATAAATCTAGCATTTAAATTAGCTTACAGTAGCATGAGTAAAACATTATTTATTTGTTGTTTTAGATACTTTTTCTTCCTGGCCATACCTGTCTGCTCCCTTCACTGGCAACCCATTGGGATTCCATCTGCCATCCGCACTCTGCACTCCTAGTTGAGGACTGCCCTGTCCCCTATGGCTTACCCCCACTGCAGGGGTGGTGGGGAGCCCTCAACCTCCACCCCAAATGGATCCAGATTAGGTGCACCCTTGCAGAGACAGAGATCTTCAGAACGGCCATCAAGCCACTTGACAAGGCTGCCATTTTCCGTGTTCACTTTCCCCTTGAGCTGGGGCATTCAATGACACTAGCGGAGGGGGCATGCGCCTCACACGCACTCACTCCAGGCATCTGCTCCCAGCTCCTCTCCAAGCAACTGCAGCACTCTGTCCCCAGCCTCCACTAGGGGTGAATGGGCATTGACAGTAGAAGACCCCCCAGAGAAGGAGAGCAGTCCATCGGATGCTCAGTCCTTCTCCACCTCTACTGACCTCCAACAACCCATGCTCATTCCTGAACTCGGTTCGCCTGTGTGGAGCAAGGTAAGGCATCCAGTGCCTCAGCCCTCAGTGCCACTGGGCTGGCAATAAAACATTATTGAGTTTCAAAATTATGTGCAATGGATTACTGCCTGCATCCCTATTCTAACACAGATTTCATGTCCTGTATTTTTATTACTGAAGACAGAATCAAGCATGATACATAATTTATAAAATACTCCTTTCAGTAAAGATCATGTTCCAACAATCATCCATAATTAAAAAATGGAAAATGTTTTTAACCCCATCTAAACATCTCAATTCATTTTCATTCATGAAATATGTTATGGGCAACTTACCACTTTGCTGCATATACTATGTATTACTACTTAATAACAGACAAGTTGGCTAAATCTAGCTGTTCCTTTTGCTCACAAATATAGTCAGACTTATACTAAGTGGTCACCGTTCAAATAAAAATAGTTTTGTTTAACAAGATGAATCACATCACTACCCTCTACATCTTTGACTTACATTTTCATCACACTGTTTTTCATAAATAATTACTGTTCCTGTAAAAGATCCTCTTGGAAAATCATACAGGAAACTAAATAAATTCCTATCTATCCTCCCCTGTCATGTGGGGTTCCACAGGGCTCCGTGTTGTCACCCATGTTGTTCACTGTGTATATGCTATCATTGGGAGATGTTATAAGGCTGTATGGGCTGAGTTTCACTGCTATACAAATGATAGACCTCAGAAATACATTAGAACAACAGCCAATCAACTTCTTCTCAGTGCAGTTATGCCATGTTCCCTCACTCTCCATCCTTCTTGGAATCTCACAGCACCATCCTAGGATCTCATATTATTCTTCATTTTTCTCAACAACCTCCCATCTGTCTGCATTGACTCACATGTCCATGTGAGTGGCAATGACTCCATACACGCTGCCTCGGTACCTTATGTTTAACTTTGAAATCATCACTAGCGGATTTTAATATATTTAAAATTCTGACTTTATGCATAAAGTCAGAATTTTAAATATGAGAATCACTGTATTAAAGAGTATGAAATAGTATTTAAAATGTGATAGATGACACCCACCACCTAGTGGTATGAATAAAATTACAGCATGTTTAAAATTTAGTTACGGTTATAATATGAATTTAATATGAAAAATGATTATAAAAATACTTTATAATTACGTTCCATATTAGAGCCCCACCCTGAAGAAGCCATATCTGGTGAAAAGTTGGTATATAAGGATCTATCCGCAATAAAGAAAAAAAGAAAATAAACTTAAAAATACTGAACTATCATGGAGTGGCTGGCTCTTTCTACTTTTTGACTTTGTGACTTCACCCACCAGCCCCAAACTTTACAAACTGTTGTATCAAGGAGGAACCCACACACTCTGGACTTCTTTTGAATATAGATTGTCTCTCATCTCTAGTACACCATGAGTTGTTCTCTAAGATGGTTCTACCAGTATTTGACTAGGCGGATGTGGTTTATGGCACTGCCCCATCCTCTTCCCCTCCCAGACTGGACACCTCTGTAATGCCTTCTACTATGTTGTTACTAATGCTGCTCCTCATAGTCATTATTGCACCCTTTACACTTCCCTTTCTGTTTCTGTCTTTCTCGCCTATCTTCATGCACTGTGCCTCTCTAGTTTCTATGTACTGGTCTGACTTTCTGCCCTCCTATCTCTCCTCTCTCCTCTGCCCTATTCCTCTACCTCTAATTATTTTCACTCTCATTACTCTTGTACATTCATCATTCAACACTCCAAGTCTGCTGCTGGAAATCTGCCTTCTCCTCACATCTGCCATCCATCTGAACAGTCTCCTCCCATCCTTCACCTTTCTCCTCCTTTCTCCCTCAAATGCCAGCTCAAACTACTTGCTGATCTGGCCATAGTAAATGTTGCCATGATCTCCCTGTACTTAGCTACAATGCTCCTGTACCAGTGCTTCAGTTTTGATGCACCAGCCTATACACTATTTACTATATTGCATTTTTATGTTGCTTGCACGCATGTGCAAGAAACATAGTGCCATCATCCAAGTTTTCAGAGGTGTGGCAGACCTCTTCCAATTCAGTCAGTGTGTTTGCAGGCACAGCCGCAGTTCTCCAATCAATTCTGCAGCTGTCTGTGACAGCAGTTGAAATGCAGTGGCCATATAGTTGAAAGGAGCTACACTTCAGTGAGCAAGGATAAGATTGAGTGCTCATGCACGCCCCCCACACACACACATATATACGCATGCATACTGCATGCCCGCAGCCCCCACGCACACACTGTATAGCCAATGGGGGTGCCTAATCTCCCATCGACTGTGCTGCACCCCCAACAGAGGTTCCAGGTGCCACTCTGAAGCCCACCCCAGCGTGGCAGCAGTCTGTATGGCTGACAGGTACCCAACTCTGTCGGCTCTACTGTTCCCCTCCGAGACTATTGGGTGCCACGCTGGGAGCCCACCCCAGTGTGGCAACATTTCCTAAGGCCGACGGGGTGCCAATCTCCGTCGACTCCACAGCCCCCAACAGCCTTCCAGCTGCCATGCTGGGAGCCCACCCTGGTGTGGTAAATGTCCCAGTAGTACAAATAATAAAAAAACTGAAAGAAAAACCTTCCTCGCTGCTGTCTTGACCCTCTCTCCCACCCTCACCCACCATCTATGCACTCTGCCTCCCACACCCACACCTCACCCCATACTTACCTCCGGAGCTCGGCATGCCGATCTTCGTGGACCGGGAACACGCCTGCACTCTTCAAAGTCGCACGCACTAACTAAGGAAATGCTGGTAAGCTGTATAATGGAATAAATTGGGTTTTTCAACTTTACTGCATATCTCAGGCATTTTGGGGAATTTTTCACCAAATTTTCAACCATGCGGTTTGGAACCCCACCTCATGAATTCTGTCACTGTCATGGCGTTAATCGGCCCCAAAGGTGATTTTGTGGTCACAGTGTGGAACCACTTTTCAGGACCGATTTACAAAATGACAGTGTCACAGTTCATGAGGTAGGTCCCAAAACCCTATGCTGAAAATTTGAAAAATTCCCAAAATGATGTTGTTATTAGAGCATGCTTGTACTGTTCCTACGCGATGTTCATAAGTTCACAAATTTCAATATGTTCACTCCAGATTTTCAACATTGCCATTTTGCACACTCCTTATGAGCAGTATAGCTGTCATTTCTCACATCTTGCCCAAAATGTGTTTCCGTGCATGTAGCGCACAATGGCACAGTTGGTGTGCAAAATCAATGTTTGGGACAGATTAAAAAATCACTGTGACACTGTTCATGAGTAGAGGTCTTAAAATGGCTATGTTGAAAATTTGGTGAAAACATTCCTAAAAATGACTGTTTTCTTGTGCGATCGTTGTGCAGTTCCTACGCACACTGTAATTTCGCAAATTTTTACTATTTGCACTCAGATTTTCAACATTGCCATTTTACCACACCTCCTTATGAGCAGTAGAGCTGTCATTTCACATGTCACCCAAAATGTGTTTGCGGCATGTAGCTTATAATGGCGCAGTCGGTGTGAGCAAACAATGTTTGGGACAGATTAAGAAAATCACAGTGACACTGTTCATGAGTAGAGGTCTTAAATGGCTATGTTGAAAATTTGGTGAAAAATTCCTTCAGCCATTCTGCAGTGTTACTAATGAAGACATTAAACAGGACTGGCACCAGGACCGATCCCTGCAGCACCCCACTGGTCACCCCTCTCCGAGACTGCACCCCATTTACCACCACTTCTGCCTCCTATCTGTTAGCCAGTTTCTATCCCAGTTTACCACTCTTTCCCCCATGCCCAGCCTACCCAGCTAGTTTATCAGCCTCCTATGTGGGATGGTGTCAAAGGCTTTGCTGAAATCAAGGTAAGTGTTGTCCACTGCCCCACCCTGATTCACTTCTTTGTCACCCAGTCAAAGAAATCAACCATATTTGTCTGACATGATGTCCCCACTGTGAATCCTTGTTGTCTATGGTCCTGGGCCCATGGCATCTAGATGCCCCACTATCCTTTCTTTAAGCAATGTCTCCATGATCTTCCCACTACTCAGGTGAGGCTGAACGGCCTATTGTTCCCCGCTTAATTCATGCTGTCGGACTTGTGTAGAGGGACCACATGTGCCCTCCTCCAATTCACTCATGTTGAAAGACTCAGTGAACATGGCTGACAGAGGTACTGCTATCTCCTCGCAGTTCTCTTAATATCCTTGGGAGTATGCCATCTGGTTCCATCGCTTTGTCCACTTTCAATTTAGTGAGCTCCTGCTGGACTCTGTTGCCTTTGAATGGACTTTTGTCCACCTCTTCACCCCTTGGCAACTGCTGTACTGTAGTGGCCCTTGCCCTCCCACTCTTCTGTGAATACTGAATGGGAAGACACAATGCTGTCTTGGGAGGAAGGCATGGAACTATCACTTCCAATACCTAAACAGCATATAAGCAAGCAACATTCGGCATTGACAAATGCTTGTTTGTTTAATTACTGTAATTTTGCTGCACCTTGCATTTTTCTGCCATGTATGCTTTGTATATTTTGATAATACATTGTATATTTTGTCCCCTATTTCCTTCCCTGGGTCACACCTAGAAACAAGCCTCTGCTCAGTGTGCCTTTTCAGGTTACCCATTTTCAATTAAAAAAAATTCTATCTACAGTCACATAAAATATATGATTGCACATTGATTTCCTGCAAAATCCTAACCACATTTAATTATCCTTGAGAAATAATGGTTTATAGAAGAACACACTAACAGTTGTATCTGTCTTGCTGTAAAGTATACTCTCTTCACCCTAAGTGAAAAAATTACAAACATTCTTTGATTATATACAAGGCTTCTTTTAGACTAGCATATCATTTTTGTAAGGAAGAACTGGATTTAAAATACAAATATGAATAATTCTATAAAAGAAGCTTTCCAACTGGGTATGACTAATTGCACCAAATGTGTGCACCAACATCAGAAGCACAATCGAAGAGTTGGAACAAAATGTTAAAACAGCAAACAAATCTATTTTAGTTATTTATTTCCTACATTTTTATATCTCTACTGGCTTGTGATATTTGGCTTCAATGTACTGGTATGTAAATTAGCCAAGTTATAAATCATGGGCAAATGTTGTCTATTTCTATTACTGCCAGTAGGATACGAGATTTTTTTGAGCATTTCATGCAGCTGGATCTTAGATGCAAAAGTAGCCATTAGATTTTCTCTCAAATGTATTATATACTCTTTAATAAGTGTACTCTATCAGAAGCACTGTAAGATGGCCAGACATGACTGTGATTTACTGTATATAAAGTCTCTAAACTTTGCACAGCCTCAGATTAGTGTAGATATGGATTGTAATAACTAAGGCTGCTGGTTCACTTCCAAGAGGCTTGCTGTCATTCTCCCAAGAGTTTGCTGCTCCTTCATGCAAGTATCATAAACTACCTCATAAAGTCAACACACAGCTTGCAAGCTGTCTAGGAAAGTATCAAGGACCAATTGCAAATCACACACTCCTCCTTGACTGTAATAATAATAATCCTTCAAGTACCTGCCCCCAATGTATTCCTAAAGCACAGCAAAACCACTTCCTGACTTTGATTGCATTATGAACTGATGTGGTGTGCTATGCAAACCTGCCCTAGCAAGGAAAAATTAATAAATATGGATTTCAATGTCCTTTACACTACCAGCACTCAGTAGAAACAACTATTTGCCTAGAAAATCTTTCAAAATCCCCTTTCTTAGAAAAAAAAAACGTTCCCAGTCTGCTAAATTCACTCTGTCCTGCTAGTCCTGCTGCTAGTACAGGCTCACACTGTGCACACTTGCCTCTCCTCTGTAGCACAATTTCACTAGCTGCCCTGTTGAAATTATAGTTTAATATAGAGAGAATAAGCTAACTATCACGATAGACAGAATAACAGATGGAGTATGTGTATTATAAGGCTATAATACCATTGAGAGATTCCTGGGGCATGGGAAACTCCAGAGCAAAGCTTATGAAGTTGCAACATGCCCCAGGACCTCAAGATGGTATAATAGCTGAGCAATCACAGTCGCCTAGTTATTATTGTTTTTAATTACTGGTGACCCCAAATATCAACCGGATTATGGTACTGATCAATGCAGTAATAACAGATTATGGGTTATTACACTCCAAGAAGCTAATAACCCGAAATCCAGTTATTATGGTGTTCCAAAGTACTTTCACTTTTCCTGATGCCTGTAAGCGTGACTGATGTGATAAACAATAATGTTAAATTTATTCAACAACACCAATGCGAGTGTAAAACATGTCTCTGTTAGCTTACTTCATTTTCTGAGTTTTTGAGAGAGAAAGAGCACTTGTATAGACAGCAGAGTCAGTTGCTTGCGCCATCAACATAACGGGTAGCTTAGCATAGCCATAGCAACACTCTATAATGCTTGTGTCGAGTCTTCGCAAGCCACTGAGTGACTCGCCTGCTGTCTCTACTCACAGCAACTTTTCTCTCTCAAAACTCTGAAAAGTGAAGTAAGCCACCAAAGCAGACATGTTTTTACACTCAGCATTGGTGTTTTTGAATAAATTCAACATTATTGTTTACGACCCGGACACTGCTCAGTCATGCTACAGGCATCGGGAAAAGTCCAGGCAAGTAAAACCACAAATCCAGGCACCAGCAATTATAAAAATAAAGAACAGGCAATTGTGTATTTATGGATTTTTGCATACCTTCGGTGTGTGATGACCACATAAACCTCTTGAGCTTGCTTCCGAGGTTTATGGGTCATCACACACCGAGGGTGTCAAACAAATCAACAATACACACTTGCTCTATCCATTATTCTCTATGTAACATATGGATCTGACACCTGTCTTCATTGATAGTGTCTTGCTTATTTTGTACCATTTTTTCTTTTTGTTTCTGTCAGTTGTGATGCTAACCTGCTTTTACTCCACTCACTGGTTACAGTAAAAGCCAGCTAATGCTCAGCTGTATAAAGTGTGCATGGTGCAAGCTAGTGGCTGATCTCATAATACTATCAGTGAATGCTCATTGATTGTATTATGAGACCTCATAATACTATCACTGGATGTTGATCAATGGTATTTTGAGATCTTGTAATACTACTGATGGATTTGTACAATAGTATTGCATTTTTTGTGTGGTTTTCAATGGTATCATTGATCCAATCCATATATTAAATTGCATGACTCCTGTTGGTATGTAAATCTTTTGATCAAAAGTCATTCTTCCACCCAAAAGGAGCTCCTTCAATAGTGAGGATCTTCCCATAAAAGAAAGCTGAAAAATTGCACTAAAACTTGTACATTGCAAGGATGTCTTGATCTCCAGTAACGCTGCTGCAGGCCATTTGACTTGTTACAACTTGAACATGCTCATTGTGTACTCCCAGTAAAAACTGTTGCATTATGACTCTGAACTCCTAATATGCAGAAGGGAAAACACATTTCTTTTAGACATGCTTCACTGCTATCCACACATCAGACTTTAGTATGTTCCCCAAATAGAATTTAAGCATCAACTTATCCCTAGGCCCATCTTCTCTGAGAAGGGACTGGAAATGTGACGAAGACATGTGCATTGCCAGGAGTTCTCAATCACCAGCATCAAAGATTGGCTGCTGCAAGTCACGTGGCTGACAATAACTTGTATATGCTCAGTGCATGCTCCTGTAAAAGTGCTGAGTCATGACATCAAAGTGCTGCAATGCTCCAGACCTGCTTCTCTGTTGTCAAATGTGCAGATTTTGGAATATCCACTGTACTGCAGTTTGGAACTGGTAAGTCCTTACACAGCAATAAGGATTTAGTGTTGATCCCTGATTCTGTTACTAGGCCACTCTGAGACTGAATGTTGGCATACCCAGGACCATGCAAATACAGACACTTTGCCCCAACAGGCTTATGTGGACTTTGTAAATATGGAAAATGATGGGTGGTGTTACAACTTTCATATCTGGATTAACTTCCTGTAGCTTGAAGGATCAGTAATCCTCAGATCAAAGTTGTGGTATATACTCCTTAACTATATCACAGAAATTTCAGGAACTAGATAACCATGTAAATTGCTACAACTTTAGTTGCCCGAGTCTTGACAACTCCAAAATTCCAGAATAAGTTTATTTTCAATTTGCATGAATGTCATCCTGGAATCTCTGAAATAAAACATTTTCCAAAGGATTACTCTGGTACTGTAGTTTAGATCGAGATCAAGACATTCAAGATCTGTTCACCAAATGTGCATCTTTACGGTTGTCTGCAATCTGCCTGTGGCAGTAGTAAACTAGACATACCTTGATTTAGGCCACTACACTATGGGTGCACATTAACTCATGCAACACTTTGTAGTGGTGGTAGATGTTGACTAGAAGTGAATCCAAATGATTCCAACTGAACTCACAACAATGAAAAAGCTCTCAGTCTTTACAACACCCATATGGACTGCTCAGGAGTTGGTTTTGCATAATGGCCCACAGTTGTCTTCCCATGAGTCTTAACTACTCCTGAAACAAAATAGGGTCTGGCATCTTCTTACACTACCTTACCATCCAGTTTGCAATGTGCAGCTGCATAGGCTGTAACATTTTTAGAAAAGCCTGGAAAAGAAAACTTCTTAAAAGTGAACTTTGCAGTACCTGACAGTCAAAGGTTGCCACAGTTCTGGCTTACGTGGTCACTGAGAGGACTTTGCAGAGGTCTCCTTGAAATAGCAATCCCACACTCATTTATCCTTGCTGAAGCCAAATCTGTCCAACACTGTGGAGAAACACCAACACCAGCAGAGGAGGGGGAATATTGGAGCTCCAAAGCCAGTCTGGATGTTCTTTCAAGGGAGAAGGTTATTGTTTGGATGCGTAACATTCAAAGTGTCTGTAGATGCATGTCACTGCAAAAATGTTTGACTATCATTAATGTACAGCATTGGTGTATGTGTTGGTTCATGTCTATATGGATCAATTGTTATCCAGGATGGTTCCTGTTCCCAGTCTATCTAATGACAAACAGTACCATCAGAAGTGAGAGAGATGCTGAAGATCATGTTCTTATGCTTGTTGTTCCTGGGGTCAGATATTTTGCTTCACCAGATGCAGTTGTACCTGATCAGAGGTATATACTGCACCACAGAAGAGCACCACTTAGGAACATAGAAACCTCCAGCAGAAAAGACTGGGGTGGGGGTTCAAAAGGGTTAGATGTGGATGTGAACACATGTTGCATCTGCATCTGTCTCCACTTTCTTGCATCCAGACAGCCCTGCTGCTATTTTAGAAGTTGCATCCATTTATGACTAAAGTCACATTTCATGGCCAAAAAAATGGATGCAATAGGACAAAAGTTTAATTGCCTCTGATTTTTATGCAGTTGCATCTGTTTTTTTTTTTACTCAGCTTTATTTAGGCAATTTAAAGCCACAGATACAATTACAATGTTAAAGGCAGTGCGGTTACACAGCATTTAAATTATGAGTTAAAAGTCCCAAAGATAAAATAATATCAGTTGATTTTACATTTGATTGTGCTTCAATAGTATGAATACTAGATAGTCTGGTAACTCCTAAATCTTAATTTCAGACTTTAGCCTATGAATATTTCTAAATTAGTCAAGCTAACATCTCACCATAATGAAGCAACTCAGGCCTCAAAACATGGCCTTAACTATTAATTCATGGCTGTGCACAAGCGGAGGTGAAAAAAGCATATCTCAAATTGCCTTTCCGTATCTCACCATAGGGGAACAATTATAATTTAAACTAAATTACCCTATTAGTTGTATTCTCTGTAGCCCATATCTGTAAGGAAGGGGGCAAAGAGCCCCAACCCCCAAACATCCTGGTATCAAAGTGGAAGGGAATCCCAGCCTCCCCAACTCACCAACGAATCCACCTCTAGGCCCACATCAAGTCACATGTCAACTGGGGGTCCAGAGATCCCCTATAAGGTGTAGCTTCCAGGCCTCCCATTGTTGCCAGCATGCTATATGTTGGTCTTGTTGCAATCTCAACCTGGCAGTCAGGGACTCCATCACCACCACATCCTCCACCCGTCTGACCCACTTTGCTATTGACGGGGATCTTGAGTCAACCATTTAGCAGTAATACATTTCAAACCTACTGCTAAAAAGATCAATAGTTTTTCATAGGTCACCTTTCTGATGAACCACGGTTGGAAATCTCAGTAACCAATCTGTAAAAGTGAAAGGTATATCTACCCTGTTATTTCCTTAATGTTTTCTCCAAGTTGCCTCCAGAAAGAGGGAGCCTGGGACAATCCCAAAAATGTGATAGTGAATGTGATATTCCACCACATCCTCACCAACAACTGGCATCCCCACCCCCATAGTGACACGTAACCCAAGATACTTGGAAGAATATTATAGAATCCTCCAGAAAAACTCATGCCGCACCTGAGAAGAGGTCACCTTCCAGTCACACTTCAGCCTATAGTTCCAATCAGTCTCTCGAATGCTTATGTTGGTTTCCTCCTCCCAGGCTCTACGTGTACTTCTACTGAGTCTGCCCTACTTCTAGTAAAATCTTATAAATCTGTGCCACCAGTCTGATTGGGCCAGTAATCATGACAGCCCCATATTAAAAGTTTTTCCAACTTGAGAGAGGTCTAGCCAAACCCTTCAGGTGATCTGAGGAATGTATAAAATGCCTCACTTGTAAATACCTAAACAATTCTGTGCTGCCCCAGCTGAACTTTTCTTTGGCCCTCTGAAGGTAAATGCAGCTGCCTCCTCTATAAGTTGAGTAAACAAGTTACTCCTTGGCTTCCTTCTGGCAATCCCACATCCAACACTGGTGGAAAGAAATTTGGCTCATGTCTGATAAGGGAGAGTGGGCCCCACAGCCGGAGTACCCAGCAGATTTTTCCACTTTCCTAGAACATGAAGCCCTGACAGACCCACTGGTTCCCAACATGATGGGAATACTCTCATGTGGGGGTGACAGGGCAATGGAGTACAATGGTGTCCTCCAATAATACATACCAAATCATACCCATCATGACTCCTTCTCTGCCTAGGCCAAAGTTATGACATGGCTCATTTGTGCCACAAGTTAATAAAAGTGAAAATCGGGCAAGGCCAGACCCCTCCTCCCTAGGGAGGCAGAGGTACTGTCTGGCCACCCTAGGTCTCTTGTGATTCCAGATGAAGCCCTGTGTCAGTTTCCCAGCTTGTTCCAAAAGATAGCGGTAGTTTGATAGGGAGGGCTTGGAATAGAAATAGGAACCGAGGCAGAATATTCATTTGATCACTGATATTCTACCTGCCAGGGTGAGGGCAAACATGCCAGCGCTGCAGGTCCCTCTCCAGATCTCCCATAGCCTCCCATAATTAAGAGAGAGTAGCTTTGTTAGGTTTGCAGGAATCCAAATTCCCAGGTATTTAATCATTCCTCTGTGGGACCATTTAAAGGAAAAATGCTCTTAAATTCCCTAGGGACTTTTCGCTTAGAATCAAGGCCTCAGATTTAGAGAAATTAATTTTGTATCCTGATACCTCCAAACATAGTCAGGGTATCACAAAGTATTGGGGTAGATTCTACCAGGGAGGAAAGATAGAAGATGGAGTCATCTGCTTATAAAGATAACTCTTCTGATGTTCCACCCACCACCCCAGGGATTCTAAGGTCCTGTCTGACCCTGGAAGCCAAGGGCTCCAAATACAGAGCAAACAGAAGAGGAGAGGGGATCCCTGCCTCGTTCTCCTGGATAGAGGAAAAAAGGGTGAACTCACTACGTTTACCCTCACCAAAGCTTGAGGGTGGGAATACAGCTTGGAGATAGTATGTAAAATGTGGACCAAAATGCATTCTTTCCATGGATGCTTTTAAAACTGACAATTAATCCTATCAAATGCTTTTTCTGCATCCATTAATATAGCTATCTGAAATATATCTAAACTTTCTGGGAAGAGATATATTCAGCAGCCTCCTGACAATATCAAAGAGGTATCGGCCTGAGATGAAACCTGTCTGGTCTTCATGAACCAGAAAGGAATATGGGATTGTAACCTGTGGCATAGCCATCCTGTAAATAATTTTAGATTAACGTTTAGTAAGGAAATCAATCTATATGACCTGCATTCTAAAGGGTTTCTACCCTCCTCATAGATGACAGATATATGAGCTAGCTACCAGGAGGCAGGGTCTGCCCCCATTCATGATCTCGTGACACACGGTAACAAAAAGGTATCAGGAGATCTGCAAGGTTTTTAAAACATTCTGAGGGGAAACCATGGGGGCCTGGGACCTTGCCATTTTCATCCTGGTGATATGTTTAAGGAGCTCTGTACCTGACATGTCCCCATCTAGATAGTCTGCCGCCAGTTGCAGAAGGGATCATAACTCTATATTTTCAAGCAGAGCAGACACTTTATTATCATATTCTGGGATCAATTCCTGAAAGTATAGCTGTTCATAAACTCTGCAAATTTCTTGGTAATTTCTTCTGGGTGGTGGATAAGTGTGTCTCTGTGAGCAGTATCCTGGAGATGAGTGACCAGCCTGCTAACTTGTTGCTGCCATAAAGTGGCAGCCAGTAGATTCCCACCCTATTACCATTTTCATAGTAGTTTTGGCGGATTCTCCTATAGGAAGCCTCCATATGAGAGGTCAGCAACCTCTCTAAAGCTAAGCATTTTTCCATCAGGTCTTTCTGGGTTTGAACTAGCATGGAACAGCCTCCTGAGGAAGTTGTGGAGTCTAAAACTGTGGGAGAATTCAAGAATGCATGGGACAGACATAAGGCAATTCTTGTGGGGGCAGGAAGATATAGGCTGTTGGTTAAATAGGATCTGCATGGCCTATCCTATAGGTAGGAAATGGGCAGACTAGATGGGCCTAGCGGTCCTTATCTGCCGTCAAAGTTCTATGTTTCTATGTTTCTATGAACGTTCAGGGAAATTTTGTGTTGGAATTCCAACTCCGCTATTTCATTCTCTAGGTCCAGTCCCTTTTGCTCTTTTCATTTCTTGTCTAAAGAAGAGTATTTGACAATAATACCCCTAAGGACTGCTTTTAAAGCATCCCACCTAATAGCGTGTGAGGTTTCACCTACGGGTTTTTTCTGTCATATTCTTGAACTGAAGAAATAATTAAATCTTTAAAGTTTTGGTCACTTAAGAGGCCTACATTAAGTCTCCAATGGGAATTTCTAGTTGTGGGAGATAAGTTTAATTTCAATTTTACCTGGGCATGATCTGAGAGGTATGAGTCATTATCTGGCAGGAAGAGACTGTATGTAACCATTCTTCAGTAAGGAAGAACATATCAATCCTTGTATAGCATCTATGTCTATCTGAAAAGTGGGAAAGTCTCAATGATCAGCATTGACCTGTCACCAAACATCCGTTATCCTAAGGGTGTGAGACCAAAGATTCAATGCCTGCCCAGCTATCCTAATTTAACTTTTCTGGTGCCTCCTTCTGTCCATTGTGGGGAATGGATAGTATTAAAGTCCCTCCCAATATGCAAAGTTGATCCGTAATGTGAGCTGACGCAAAAAATTCTTAAAAAGGAGGAGGTCTCCCTGTCTTCATTAGGGCATATATACATGCAATGGTACATGAAATGTCAGCCAGGGTAGCCTGAAGTATAACATAACGCCTCAGAGTCTAGCTTTGAGGAGGTGACCTGAATTGGACAAGACTTGTGGACAAGGATGGCCGCACCTTCATGTGGGGATCAGAGGAATATGAAGAAGTAAATACTTGACCTACCCATCTATGACAGAGCTTATGATGCTTAGCATCTGATAAATGGGTTTCTTGAAGTAGGGCTATTTGAGTGTCCATTCTGCCCAACTCCTGTAGAACCTCATTCTTTTAACCGGACTGTGGAGTCCTCTCACATTATAGTAATGGTCAGTTCCCCATGGCAGTAACCTTACCTTGATAAACCAAAATAGTAGAGAGACACCTTCCCTCCCTCAGATATGTATCTCCAGGAAACTAAACCAGAAGTAGTACACAGCCAAGCAAACAGATTAACAAATAACATAATAGAAAAAATATCAACAGTTGCAAACTTGCAGAATTGCTAGGTTAAATTGAACAGGATTACAACAAAGATAAGCCAACCTTAGCAAAACAGTAGTTGGCTTCAGTAGTGGCATGCAGGACCGCTCACTCAAGCTTGATAGATGGTGAGGAGAGGTGCTGGATTACATCCTGCACTATGTCACTTGGTCCTTCTATTAGGGACCCAAAATGACTTGGTGTGGAGTCACAGCTGCCATAGGGCAAGTACCAAGAGCGCACCTCTACGCTCACATCTTAACTTAACTGTAATGGGGCCAGTGGGTGCTATTTTCCCTTCCACCCACAGGGTTGTATCACTTCAGAAATATTTATGTGGTCCTTGTCTAAGAGAGAAGACCGGGAACACTTATACTAGAAAATAAAGGAGAATAAAGAAGACCAGAGGGTCACGGAAGTAGGCCAGAACTAATATAGCGAGCGCGATCTGCTCGCTTCCTCGGGGGTAAGATTGTAACTGCAAAGTTAGACAGTAAACTCCTTTGATTTAACTCACATAACCCAAAGCCTCCCAAGAGAAAGGTCATTCATCTCGTCTACACAGAGAACCTTCCTCAGTCAGATCCTAAAATGCTGCATTCGCAGTAGAAAAGGCTCCCCATTCACAGCAATGGAAAAATTACCAGACAGCTTGTAGATCACGCTGGACTGAAGGGGAGATCAAGGGGCAGGGCACAGAAGTAAAAGACTGAATGGAAGAAAAGAAAATATAACAAAGTTCAGTCCCTGATGTCCTTTCAGTTTTCTTCCCAGGGCTTGGTGGGGAAGTGCCTTCTCTGCTTCTCTTCCTGAGGTATTGCTTGCAATTTAGGCCAAAGGCTGCTATGACAGCTTGAGAGGGCCTGTGGGGACTGCTTGTTGGCTGGAAACCATTGTTGGTGTTCAATATCTTTCAAATGTCCTGAATCGATGCAGTTATCCATACTAATACCCAAGTTGGTGAGGTATTTCTTTGCTGGAGTTGGGTATCAAGATCCTTGTCCTAGAGTCAGAGATGATCCTCAATTTGGCGGAAAATCTACCAGAGCCTTAAAGCCTTTAGCTCAGAACTCTTTAATTACTGAGAATCATGTTTTCTCTGTGCCATGGTAGTAGGCACGTAGTCGGGTTCCACGAATAACTGGGTATCGCCAAAGGTCATTTCCTTTTGTGACCATGCTGCGTAAGGCCAAATCCTTCATTCGGTAGTCTAGGAATGCAGTAATTATCATCGATGTGACTTGGCCTTCGGATCCTTGGGAGGAGGTATTAAGGCTTTGTGGGCTCCAATGATGCCCAGCTGTAGGTTTTATCTAAGTTCAATAGTTCCTTTAACATGCCTCAATGAAGTCAGACATGCTCCTGCCGGTTTGTTCAGGCAGCCAGTGAATTTGCAAGTTAACCCTCGTGGATCTATTTTCTAGATCCACTATTTTATCAAGAAGAAATTGTGAGCAATCATGAAGTTGTAGTATGGTGTCGTAATATAGCTCTACAGTCTCCGATCATGCGTGTTAAAGTCTCCTCTATGGCCTGAATTTTTGCTTGTGTTGTTCCATTTTTTCTTTTGTATCTTTCATCTCCCTTGGAAAGTGTCCACTGTTGGGTGAGATGTTGAAGTTCTCTACACACCTGATGGGAGGTAATAGTAACTCTTCCTCCTCCTCATCGAACTGTCTCAGTCTCCTCATTCTCTGGCAGCCTAGCTTGAGGAGCATCCTTGCTTTGGCTCCGGGATTTAGAGCAATTTTTGCTGTTTAAGGCTACCTGATGTGTCTGGTTTTACCTTAGGTCAACCCTCCATACCTTCTGATAGGACTCAGGATCAGTTAGAGCTGTACTATTAAGGCTGAAGAAGCTAAATAATATTTTTATTCTGTGGGGCACGGAGTCTGCTTCAGTGCCTGTCCATGAGTTGGTGACATCACCGAAGTCCCAGCTGCATCTGTTTTGGATGCAATTTGGGATGCTGTTAGGCCAGCTAATAGATGGTCTAAAATGTTTGGATGCAGTCCTGCTTTGAAAATAGTAGCAAATACTCTTAGGTGGATCTCTTTGAACCCTCCCCACAATATTTTTTTTATTGTTTAACCAGGTATAGCACACTAAGCTGAAAGCTTTTTACAGGAGCAACCTGGGAGCACAAGGAGGTTAAGTGACTTGCTCAGGGTCACACAGTATGCAAGTGGAAGCTGGGATTAAACTCAGGTCTGGTCTGCTGGATGTCACCAGATTTGCAGCTCAGAGCCTTAGACCACTGCTTATACTGCCTCCTATATATGCCCATCTAGTGTGCTCAAATAGGTATACAAAGTCATTTTTCTTAAAAGAGGTTTTATTTTGAACCAAATTCTGGCTTATCTGAGGAAAGTACTAAAATGATCATTGTTCTATTCATGATCTCAGCTGTCACAGAAAGCATGTCATTTCACTATCAACCTTGTAATGAATGAAAAGAAAGAGAGCATACATTTATCGTGGTAGCTCACTGAACTGGTGAGTATCGCATATTAATGACCTCAGAATAGCTACAAGTTTGAATTACTGGACTGGAAATTTCAAAATCACTTTTTTACTTCACATTGTAATTGTTTTAAGATGTCAGGATGCAATATAAATATGGCTCCTTGTCTTGCTCATAGCATCACAAAACAGTAAATACAGGCTTCTTAAAATCTGACACAGCACTTGTGCACAGTGTTCTGAAACAAGTCAAAATCTAAAACATGTCATAGTAGTTAAGCAACAAGTACATTTAAAGGCCATGGTCACTAAAGTGTGTTTTGACTTTAGGGCTTTCCTAACTTCACAATCAATTTATTTCCTCTGCTTAAAAAGTTATTGCATTCCCCATAAGATCCAAGTTAAAATGTAATTTAAAAAGCACTAAAACAGTAACAATGTAACACATCTACACTTCAGCCTCCCATACATAGTTCTATTAAAAACAGGCATCACAGAAACATGACTATGCATTTGAGGAACACCAGCAATCATTCACAGTACTTTGGAGTTTAATAAGGCAAAGCTGTGTTTTAGTAAACTTCACCAATCATTCAGCTAATATCTTTGTATGTTACTAAAATTCAAATAAAAGAAAGATTTTCAAAATTAGACAAAGTAGTTAAAGTGTCGTATTAACGATACACATGGATCAAGTGCTGTTTTTCTTTTAAATATATTAGAGCATTTGAAAATTTGAAAGAAATGCAACGATACTTTGGCTCTAACATGGATGTTAATACCACTGCAGGACCACTGTTACAATAAGGTGGTCACACATTCTTACAGTATGAGGACCACGAATCAAGGTGAGTGGTTCTGATATCTGTGGTTTCATACCTTAAGAATATGAGATCGCTCTTACAAATGTAACAGTGGTCTTGTGTTATTAATATAGTATTGACTGAGCTCAATCAATACTATATAATTTTTTAAAAAACCTTACCCTGAACATGCCTGTTTCCAGGGCAGCTGCATATGAGACACTCTCTACAGAATACAATTGTCTCACTTGCAAACTAAAGGAGCACTCCAATTGGTCAGAGCACTCCTCAATCTACTTTTTTCTTGTTTCCACCTTACTGCCTGTTTATTTTATTTATTTTTATTGACCGGGTAAGTGCTCTAGACAAATCTTGCCTATTTTTAGGCACGACCCAGGGAGGGGATACAGATGAATGCCAACTGACCTTGAACCAGATTAAGCTGTTGGTGGTATTTTTTAGTGAATGAGGGAAATTTGGCCAGGACACTGAGGAAATTCCCGACTCTTTTCGATAAGTGCCATGGGATCTTTAACATCCACCTGAACTACCACCAATCCAGGCAGATGGGACCTCAGTTTAACATGTCATCCAAAAGACAGCACCTCAGAAGTGCAGCACTCTGTCATGCTGCACTACAGTGTCAGTACTGGGATATTAACCCAAGTGCCAGATGTGGGAACTGAACTCACAGCCCTCTGGTCTCTTAGCCTCAGAGGGAAGTGTGTTATCTACTGAGCCACTGACACTGCTAGCACTGCTTGACTGGCAAAGAATGATGCTCTCTTTAGCAGATTACTATCAAAGAAATAAGGCTGGCTATACAACTAACTCTCCTGAAGAAGAAGAGCACACTGCACACAGGATAAGAGGTACAATTGCTCTGTGGGCTGGTTAGCTGAAATCATGTTAATGATTTATAATTACCAAGAGGACAGAGTAATTCTAAAACTTGTTCAGGATATCAGATTGTCTCCATCTTCCCTGAAGTTAGGATGTTAGTGTTTATTAGGCTGCATGTTGTCAAGGAGGAGCAGTCTTGTATTTAAGTATTTACCTTGCCAGAAAGTGCATTGAATGCAAGCCATGTAGTTGTAGTTCCTTTCCAAGATAGGGCTGTAGTCCATGCCAAGCTTCCTGTCATTACTTGGCCAGACATCAAGCCTCCATGTCCTCTGTCTAAAAGTCTGTGTCCTACTGTACAAGTTTATCACAACAGTATGGCTTGTTATGTCAGTAAAGAAGCAAGAAGTAGGCTTAGCAGACTGGGAGAAATACTGCATGAATGCATTCACAGGCTTCTTTTATTGTTAGTTTCATTTTAAATCTTGAAAATTCACTAGTGCTTTTAAATGCACAGTATCTATACTTTTGGCTTCAAAAATGGATTGTGTGGTAGCTATTCTAAAATGGATCATCTAAAATGGATTGTCTGATAACTTTAGGTTAAAACCAATACTAATTGGCACTCATCAGCCACAAAGGAAGCTGCCTGGTCCTATCAACCCTCTGCACCACTTAAGCAATAAAGCATAACCAAGAGTTATGTTAATGGTCTGTTAATCACCTTCTAGGGGTGTACTGTGGCACGAGGTGCAGCCATGCCATATGCCCCTAGAGGGTGATTGACCATTAATATAATCCCTGGAGTGCCTTATTACTAGTATAATAAAACATGTTTTAAACAGTGTTAAACCTTGTTCAGCATATGGCTAAGCTCTACATGCATGTAAATAAAGATTAACATAAGGCTGTTAGAATGTTTGCAGCCAATCAGAAAGCTCCATTTCTCAGACCCTTTTTTAATAATGAATAACATAGTTTTAGAATACCTTATGTGTATGTTGCTTAAATTAGAACAAAGTGACTTTTAGTTGAGAATATTTTAAAATGCAAAAGGTTACCAAATGATAAAGTACCCAAAGAATTAAGGACATGAAACTATGACTAAACTTTGTTGTTGCTTCCTTATAAACTTGATTCTTATATTTTAAATAAAAGGAATCCAATTGCTAGAGTTAGAACATAATTCTTTACCAGAAATTAAAACACAAAAGAATATACTGGCACCGTGAGTTTGCTGATCTCTTCATTAAGAAAACAATGTGGGCATCATGAAGTTCCTGGTACCCCAGTCCTACTGTATTAGAATAGGTGTTATCAAAGTAAATGGTGTCAAATGCCTACCTGTTTGTTCATAAAGACATATATTACAGGATTGTAAACAGTAGCAGTTTTGAAAAGAAAGCTGGGATGGCTGCCAAACGAGGATCCAGATCAATAGTTGGGCATGCCGGACATAATGGTAAAGGTCGATCACGGTGACCAGCAGATTAGAAATGCTAGGATCATAACAATGACCATTCGGGTGACTTGTTTTTCTGGCTTTCTTGCAGTTCCCAACCGTCCTTGTGTGTCAGACACCTTGAGAGAAAAAAAATAAGTGCACCTTAATTAAACTGTTATACATTCTGCTGCACAGTACTAGAGCTCTGTTGATTAGGACATAAGTGTCAGGGCCTTAGGTCACAGCATCAAAGGGAAAACTTCATGTGTAGATGCAAGAAAACTGCTTCATTCATTATTGAGAATTGTCCTAGAAATACTTATGACAAAGGACTTCAAAGCAACAATGGCGTTTTATCATCATGGTTCAGAAAATGTAAATCACTGTGCAGAGAGGTATGTGCTGAAATAGAGGTTCAGTGAAGTAACAAAGATTAGGGATTTCATTTTCAAAGCAAGCTTCAGCCCTTGTTTGGAAAAAGTAAAACATCTACTCATTTCATATTGTAATGTATTAATTTGTAATTTGTGATGAAGATTGGACAACGTAGCTTTGGCTGGTCATTTTCAAGTGCACCCTGTGGGTGGATTGCATAAACTGCTTTTATGATAAGTGCCATGAGTTCTTTAACTTTAACCTGGACAGCTACCAGTGAAACATAGAAACATAGAATCTGATGGCAGATAAAGGCTGTTTGGCCCTCCCAGTGTGCCCTTTTTTCCTACCTTCATTTTAGCTGCAGACCCAGTTGATCTACAGTGCTGTCTCCCTCCCTCCTTCCTTACCTGTATGATTCCATTGACTGTCCCAGCCATTTTTGACCCCCCAATGCCTTTGCCCCCACTACTTAGCTGGAAGACTGCTTCAAGAATCCACCACTCTTTCTGTGAAGAAATACTTTCTCACATCTCTCTTGCATCTACCTTCTCCAGCTTCATAGCATGTCCCTTGTTTTAGAGCACCTTTTGTCCAAAAAGATTCCCTTTGTACCTTATTAACCCTGTGAGGTATTTAAAGATCTCCATCATATCCCCACCTCCCTCCTCTCCTCCAGAGTGTACATATTGAGCTCCTTTAGCATCTCCTCATAGGACTTTTGATGCAGACCCTGCACCACTTTGGTAGTCCTCTTTTCAACTGCCTCCACTCTGTCTATATACTTCTTGAGATGTGGTCTCTAGACTGGACATAGTACTCCAAGGTGAGGTCTTGCCAGCGATCTATAAAAGAGTCAACAACACCGCCCTCTTTCTGCTAGTGATACCCCTTCCTATGCACCCCAGCATACCACTAGCCCTCCTGACTGCAAAGCCTGGCCTGGCCACTTTTAGATCATCTGATATGACTATCCCAGGTCTGTTTCCTGCTTAGTTATTATCAATATCACTCCACACATTATGTACTCTGTCCCTGGATTTTATATGACCTAAATATTTTGTATCTTTTTTGCATTAAAACTCAGCTGCCATACCCTTGACCACTCTTCCATTTTCTTTCACTCTCTGACCATACTTTCCACCCTCCCGCTGTGTCCATCTTGTTGCAGATCATGTCATCTGCAGGGAGGCAGACCTTCCTTCCGGCTGCTCTGCTGTGTCACTAATAAAGACATTATAAAGGACCAGGGCCAGCACTGAACCTTGAGGTACTCTATTGGTTACCTTCCTTCCTCAGAGCAAACTCACTTTCACCTCTACCTTCTGTCTCCTATCGCTGAACCAGTTTCTTACCCAGGTTACCACATTCATTCCAACTAATATGGAGCTAATATAAAAATATTGAAGTTTGTAGCCTTAGGAGCAGCAACTGAGCAGGGTTTTTTAAATGCTTGGGAGTATAGCTCAATATAAGCACAGCAAAAACAGAGAAGCTTAATTTTGATAAAGCAGATTTTCAGGGTCTAAAAGCAGTAATGAACAGCTGGGCATGGAGGAAGAAATTTGTAAATTTAATTGTGGAACAAATGTGGGAAAGATTAAATAAGAAAATACTGATGGTAACAAAAATTGGGGCCTATAAAAATGGAATTAGATTATCAAATAACATAGGATGGTTTAACACTAAAATCAAGAAATTGGTTAAGAAAAGACAAGATCTTCAAAAGAGGAAATAAAAACAAAACTCTGAGGGTTGGAACATTTACAGGCAGAAGGAATGCAACTGAAGAAAGAAATAAAAAGGCTAAGTTAGACTATGAGATTCAGTTAGCTATAAGGGTAGGGGAAATTATAAGGCATTTTATTCATATATTAATAGAAAAGAAAACTCTAACAACATTGGTCCATATATTAATACATTAGGGAAACTGTAACTGAGTCCACGGAGCTGGCCAATATGCAAAATTAATATTTTAGCTCAGTATTTAACAAAAAAGTGATTTAGATACAAGGATTAAGATATGTTCACATAAAGGCCAAATTGTGATTAATCAGGACGAGGTACTGAAAGATTAAGGGATGTAAACATAAATAAATCCCCAGGCCAGATGGTATACACCCCAGAATTCTCAGAGAAACAGCAGATAGTATAACCCTTGTACTTACTTATATATTTCAAAATCAATAGATCAAGCATCAGTAATGTAGGACTGGAAGGAGGCATTAGTAGTACCACTGCTAAAAATGGGACCAACCACTAAACCTGAGGACTTTAGACCTATTAGTTTGACCTCTGTAGTAGTAAATTCTGGAGGGATAATTAAAGAACATATATTAGCCCACTTTTCACAACAAAATAAAATAGATCAGACTCAACACGGGTTCACAAAACCAGATCATGCCAAACTAATATGTTGACTTTTTATGAGAAAGCAAACAAAGCCCTTGATTTAGGAAATGCAGTAGACATTATTTTTTGGATTTTTCTAAGGCTTTGACAAACTTCCACACCAAGAGCTGATTGAGGTTATGACTGATGGAAATACCTAACAACATAATAAATTGGTTGAGGCCTGGTTGAGTAATAGAAGACAGCGGTTGTTGTTAATGGAGTAAAATCTGACTGGGAGAATGTCACTAGTGGGTTTCTCAGGGATCTGTATTAGGGCCTTGTTTATTTAACTTGTACATCTCCTCAATTGAGTGAAATTCTAAACATCTGGATGACCAAGTCTGCAGATGATTGCAGAATAAGGGCATAGTAAACAATACTGAACAACAGAAAAATGTACAACTAGCTCTGGATAGATTGGATCATTGGATTGATCAATTTAAATTGCTATTAAATACTGATAAATGTGCAGTAATGCACTTGAGGAAAACAAATACTAATATAGAATATAAATTAGGAGGAAAGGTATCCATAGCACTATAGTAGAAAGAGATTTGGGGTGATGGTAACAAATGATTTAAGCTTCAATGCACAATATGGACATATGGTTTAAAAGGCTAATCAAGTATTAAATTGCATATTTAGGCACATTGTGAGCAGGGACAGAAAGATGATTTTACCACTCTATCTGGCATTAGTGAGACCACATATGGAATATTGTGCACAGGTGTGGTCACCATACTTAAAGTCAGATATTGGGAGGTTGGAGGAGTACAGAGAAGAGTGACAAAAATAATTAATGGTATGAAGAATAAGAATACGAGCAGAGACTTCAAGATTTGGGGTTATTTACACTGTAGTATCGGAAGGACTGGGGAGATATGTGTATGATTTATAGGTTGTTGCAGGATAGACAACTGAGCACCAATATGGGCTTTATAGTCAAAAACAAATATGGATATGGAAGTAGGAGACATGGGTTGCAATTGAAAATGGATAAGTGGAGACACTAAAAAGAAAGAACTGGTTTATTCAGAGGGTTAACACTGTGGAACAGTTTACCTAGGTACAGTATGTAGTTGGAAGTAAAACCATGGACACTTTTAAGATTAGGCTGGACAACTTTTATAAAAACAAATATGATATAGAATGAAATGGGAGTTCAAGGCACGCATTAAGGATGAATGTCTAGTAGCTTGTATAACCCATGAAACCTATGAAACCTTGTTGCCCACCTCAAACTAATCAGCTTGTTTACCAGTCATCTATGTGGAATGGCGTTGAAAGCCTTATTGAATCCAGGTAGGCCATGTCCACCACTTCATCCTGATCTACCTCTTGATCACCCTGTCAATAAATTTATCAGGGTTGTTTGGTATGAACCCACCCCCTGCCCCGTGAATCCATACTATCTCGGATCCAGTAACCTACTGGATTCAAGATATTCCACAATTATTTCCTTTAGTAGTGTTTCCATTAATATACCCACCTCTGATGTCAGGCTGACAGGCATGCAATTGGCCACATCTTTTGTGAGGTGGGACTACATCTGCCCCTCTCCCATCTTGCAGGATACTGCTGTCTGGATTTACCCTGTCTGGCCCCATAGCTTTGTCCACCTTCTGGTTGGTGAGTGCCTTCAAGACTCTCTGCTCAGAAAAGGACTAGTGCCTACTTCCTCCCATCTGAGCTTTTGATGCTTTTTCATGGTCCTGCCCTTCCCTTCCATTGTGAACACTGAGTTGAAGTATTTGTTCAAGATTTCTGCCTCTTCTTGGTCCCCTCTGTACAGTCACCCCATAACCTTATAAGCCCTCCTTTGTCTTTTCTTTTTGCTAACATACCAAAAATGTCTCATCCCCTTAGATACTGCCTGAGCTATTCTTTCTTCAGTTTGTACCTTTGTACTACCTACCACTTTCCTGCCTGCCTCTTTTTCCCTGCTACACTACCCTATCCTCTCCTCTCTGGGCCTCCAAATACCTTCTAAATGATATATTTTTAGCTTTTACCTTGTTTGCCACTTCTTTCAGGAAGCATAGTGGTCTCCTATTCCTTTGCTTACTTGCTTAATGCAGAGGTTTGTTGCCTTCACTGTGCCTCTTTTGTTTGGCCCACTGTGCCCTCCCCAACTCATTTCTTCCTGCCAGGTAACTTCTGAGGCATTCACCTATCTTTATAAATCTGCCTTCCAAGTCCAGAACTCTTCCACTGTGAGACTGGATCCAACATCTATTTATATGTTGAAGCACACTGTACGATGATCACTGGTCCCCAGATGTCTTCCCACCTTGATGTCTGCAATATCGGCTCTGTTAGTATGCATCAGGCCCATTATTATGCCATCTCAAGTGGGTTCACTGACTGGTTACCTGAGAAACACCCCTGCAGGAGTTGAGCATGTCCCTGCGTCTACCTGAAGCCACAGCTGGGAGGGTCCATTCTATATTTAGCAAATTGAAGTCCCCACCAGCAACCCCTCCCCTTTTTCAGCCATTTTGCAAACTGCTACTAATATATCTTTATCTAACTTCCCCCATGCCACAGGCCTGTTGACAATACCTTTTCCAAATAGTGGCTCCATTTCTCTAGAGGATGACCCACAACACCTTGTCCCCCAAGAACACCCTGTATCTCCATTGTTTTTATGTTTTCCTTCACATAAAGCACCACACCCCTTCCTTTCCTTCCCATCTTGTCCATTCTGAGCAGTGTGTAGCCTGGTATGGCAATATCAGAGTCATGGTTGTTAATGCACCATGACTCGGTAATACCACAACATCCAGGTTGGCCTCTGCCATGATGGTCTCTAGGTATGGGATTTTATTTCCCAAACTTCTAGCATTCACATACAGGGCCTTCCAGATTTCTTTAGCTCTCTGCTTGTTTTCTCCTTTTTCCTTTTGCTCCCCTCCTTCCCCTTTCTCTTTTGACTTTTTCTTTTCTCACCATACTCCTTTATTACCCTGCTTCTTTGATTAACTTGTACCATGGGACTATCTCCTGGATCTCCTACACTCTATCTCAGCCTGTTAAAGTGCAGTTTTGCTCTCCTGTTTCTTCCACCACCACTCTCAGCTAGTTTAAATGTTCATTGAAGTGACATTGAAACCATCCACTGAGGACTGTGGTGCCCCTCCCAGGTGGATGCAGGCCATCACCCTGTATAGGCTCTTATACTACCAGTTGGGTCCCCAGTCCCCAATGTAGCTTGGTTGTACCCCTCATCTCTGCACCATTCTCTCAAGCAAAACTTGAAGGCCTTGGTGCAAAGAACCCTCTCCTTCCCCTGTCATAAACAGTTAGTACCTCTGCAAATGTTATTGAGCATTCTACATATCTAATAGCACTTTTCAGTTCCTAAACTCCTCCTGAATTACTCCAGCCTGTCCCTAGCCAGGTCATTTCTCCCTGTTGGACAATGACATCTATCTCCCCATTTCTTCCTGCTGATGTAGTAATCCATAGGATCTGCCCACTCCTCTGAGCTATCACACTGGGTAGGCACCTGACCTCCTTCTTTGCCTGATTTCCTGTTCAGAACTCTATCCCCCTAATAGTCATGTCCCCAGCAGAAGCTGCTTCATCCTTCTTGTGGGTCCTCTTCTGCACTCCTTGGGATCTCCACTATGCGGGACCCCACATCCCTGGTCAATACACGCAAGCACCTCCTCTTGCAGTCTTGCTTCACCAAAGCAGTGTAGGAATTCTGTAGTGGCACCAGTTGAGGAATGTGCCTGCAACCCACTCCCTAGCCTTCCAGACCCCACCACTCCCACCCTTTTTGATCCCAACGTAGTCCAACTGCTCCACCAAGCTGGTATCCTTTGCTGTAATGATGTATGGCTTGTTGGCCTCTGGTGGGGATATAGTCCCCTGACTCCTAGTCAACTGTGTCTCAAGTCTAGCAACCTTCTCCTCAGCCCAGAGAGGTAAATTCAGATGGGGCAGCAACATAGTCTCTAGAAGGTGTTCCTGAAAACTGCCGCCGCAAAGCCACTGCACTGCACTATCCCCCACATTCTCTATTCCTGCTCTGTGTGTGATTTCTGACCCTTCCCAGATCCTATTAAATGTTAATCTGTGTGCAGTACAAGCTACTAAAGTACTAAAAGCACAGCCCTGAAATTAAACTACCCTATCTATGTCACAGATGAAGGTATGCCATTAACAACAAACAGTACTTTTTGTTGTGATTTGTTTTTAGATAGTTGTCTGGCAGCAGCTCTGCAAACCACAAACACAATCCAACCAATAAACCCACAAACAGTACAGGTGTACCCACAAACAATACAGCTGTAACAGATACAGTGATGGATAGAAGGGCATTGGTTTAACATCTTACCCAAAGGATGGCACTACAGTCATGCAGCATCCCCTAGCACTGCACTTCAGTATCAGTATTGTATATTAACTAAAGTTCTTGGTGTAAGACTAGAACCCATGGCCTTCTTATCTTCCATTTCCAGAGATGTATGTATAGCTTATTGAGGCACTGATATGGCTACATTGGGTGGTCTATGCATGTAATGTGTATCCCCAAGTACTACACCCAGACCTCTGCATACAATCAATGGGGTCAGCAGTAAAGTATAAAAGAACTAGGAAATATGAAATTGGTTTATTAGGGTCACAAGGAGTCATTTATCACTTTCTGGGCTGCTAGTGTCACAGTGTAGCCAGCCAGGATGCAATGCAGTGTCACTGATTCCTGCATGGCAAAGGGATTAACTGTCATTGAAATTTCCTTGTTTCCTGCAGTAGCTCTGCTGCAGAATTGTGCAGTGTTGTATTTCATACTGCCAGGCTTCATTGTATGTTTTCTGGGGAGTAGATGTAACAGATGCAACTGCCACCCCATTTCACCTTGTGAAAATGTATCCTGCAATAGTTGCCCTTTCTGGAAATTATATTAATGTACTATACTGTATATAGCTGGTTATGATTGTCATGGGGATAGTAGCTCTGTGATAGAATGCAATAGTGCAATGAGGCAGGCAGCTTCTGAGGAACACTCTCAAAGGTAACACTGTAGACACCAGTTTAAATTAACTGAAATCTGCTTTACTTTAAGTAACAGAAAACAAACAGCTTGTATTCAGCTAACAAATAATTCAGTTCAGTATTTCTCTGTCTCCACTTGCTCTGTTATACTGTAACTGAAATACAAACTCTGTCTGTCTGTCTCCCTTTATAGGGCCCAGGTGTTGCTTAACACCACTTCCCTGATGCACATCCACCTTACAAAACAAGCAGTGCAGTGTGGTCTTAAGGACAACTCGAAAATATTGGCTGTTTGGTACAAAGTCAAAATCAGGTTACATGTGATTTAGGGTTGTGAAGCAGTTTATAGGTAAAAGGAGCATGATGGACATACTGTACTCCATCATGTACCTTCCACTATGAGTCATACCTCTGGCACACTGTGTAGCACATCAGAGACCCATGCTCCCAAAAGAAAAAAATCTATATATACCATATGCAGTACAAGCCCAGTAATGCAATCAAATGAAAAGGGGCTGCAGTGCCAAATATTATCTGGTGACATGAGCATTGGTATACCACATAGCATGTAACTACATGGGGGGCATGGTCAGTGACGAGGTGAACTTCCATCCCAACAGGTAGGACTCATAGCATATGGCAACCACTGCACACTTTACTGCCAGACGCTCTTTTTCAAGCAAGACATTGCACTGCTCCCAGGGGAAAAGTTTGCAAGATACTGTAGATATAGGATAGGTGAATACCATCCTCAAAGTCTTGCGACAACACTGCTTTCTGCCCCACCTCAGAGATGTTTGCATATAAAATGAAGGGATGGCTGAAATCTGGACTTTGTATAAACGGCTCCTTACATGGAAAATTTTGATGGTCAGAAATGCAGTCTGGCACTCAGGTGACCAACAGAATTTATACAGGGTGGTTTTCTTGCCAGGTCAGTAAGTGGGGTATCATGGGTTGAGAATTCCAGAATGAACCAGCGTAATACCATATAAGTCCCAGAAGGTACCTAACCGGCTTCTTAGTAGTTGGGAATGGGCCACTCAGCTGGGATCTTTGCTTTGTTCATAATTGCGTACATGGCCGTTTCAACATATACCCAAGTATTTTGTGTCTTGCCTCCCTAGGGCACATTTCTCTGCATTAATCGTGAGACCTGCTTTCCTGAGCAATTGAAGTACCATGGACAGGACAGGACGGGGAAAGGATCAGATTTGTTAAAGTACAGTAGTTTCTTGTTGTTTTTACATTGTTTCTTGTGGATTTTACTTAGTAGAGGGTTACTTTTCTTCTTACTACTTCAAAGGGGCTAGCAGGGTAGTGTTTTGGGGCTGTTGGAATTTTGAAAACTGTTTTGGTGCCTATAAGTGGGCTCATTTGTTTGATGTTTCACTGTGTAGCAGGCTGCATTTGTAGAGGCCTATTTTATCTGATTTAAAACCCATTTGGTGTGATTTAACTGGGGCTGTTTCTTTGAATCAGAGACCTATATCTTCTAACGTCAAGCCTATTTTGATGTGTTGTTGGTGAAGCTGTTTGAATTGGAGACCTGTTTCTTTTGGTAGCAAACCTGTTTGGGGGCTTTGAGTAGAACTGTGATTCATTTTGCTGTCTTCACTAGCTGAAAAGGTTAGTGCATAGTGGGGAAGAGTGCTAATGGTCTGACCAGGGGCCTCAGCTACCTGATTGTTTCTGGAAGACCTGTTGGTCCCACCCATAACCCCTCACCCACCCACCCTGCTCCATGATTTCCTTTTATACCAGGGGTTCTGACATCACTACCTCAAACGAGCAAAGGATATGCACCTGTCATAGCAGAAGCAGACATCCATGAAAGGAACAGCAGTGAGTGAAGAGGTGACTGCTATCTCAGTGGAAGGGAAATAACTGCAAATCTAGGAGCTTTCATTGTTACTTCTTTGCATTGCTATTGCATTGTGGAAAGGAGGAGTAGGAGTTTGAAGAAGGTAGTGCAATAGCTACTTAAAGTCTTTTTGAGTTTGGATAGGAAGGTTAGGAATATAAAAAGCAGTTGCTCAATCTATCTAAACATGTACAACAAAAGGGGTAAGGGAAATTAAGAAAAGAATGTTTTGCACTTGATAGAGAGGGGAGAGGGGAGACTTGGGGAGTGTTTGGTATCCTGCATCTGGAAGGCAGGGGTCACTGTGGGCAACGACAGCAATGGGTAGGGTGGTAGGCTCAACAACTGCAGTACCAATCTTTCTAAAATTGCCTGGGGTGGAGGATGTTTAGTGTGCAACCACATAGAGAAACTCAGAAAGGAGATTGAGGGTCTGCAGGAGGAACTAAGATAGGCAAGGCAGATGGGGGTGGTTTAGCCCAGTACTGGAGGGAGGAAGAATGGGAGTTGAGGGAAGGCAATTTAAGCCAACAGTGGTGAGGAGAAGCACAGAAGAAGGGAAGCAGGGACAAGGGGGCCCAGGCCAGGAAGAATGATTGCTGGGAAACCAGGTCTGGAGACAAAGACAAAAGGAAGGAGGAGATAGGGACTTGTGAGGGAGACAAAGAAGTTGGCAAAAGTCATGGAGTGGAAAGGAGAGAACAGATTACTATGAAGAGATAGGGAGCGGCATTTGTGAAGGGTCTTCAGAAAATAGTTTTGCACTGCAGAGAGGAAGAAGGTGGAGGAGGGAAATGAAGAAATTAGAGGAGTAATTGATAAATGCCTGGACCAAACCAGAGCGGGGAAGTTCTGCTGAGAGAATTGCAACAGGGGCAAAGGGGAATAATGTGCAGGAGGAAGAAGAGGAGCCAGGAGCTGAGAGATGGAGATGAATGGGAGCAAGCAGGAGTAAGAGTGGTGGAATCATAGTGCTGGGGGACTCAATACTAAGAGGAGTCAGGTGGGGTAGCAAGGGGGAGAGGCATAGTCGCATTTAGGTGGAGGCCATGCCAGGAATGACAGCGGAAAGGGTGGGACAATCTGTTCTGAAATATGCTAGAAGGGGTAGGGACAAGCCTCATTTAATTATACATCTTGGGATGAATGACCTGGCTGACAAGACAGTAGATATAGTTCAGAGGAGGTTTGAGGAACTAGGACAATTATGTGAGGGGCAGGAAGATCAGTAACTTTTTCGGAGATACTTCCAGTGCCCAAGGCAAGCACAACAAGAAAGCTAAGAACAGAGGAATTTAACGGATGGCTAAGAACCTGGTGTTGTGCTTAAGGGTATGGGCTGTTGGGGGGGGGAGAGACCTGGTAGGACAGTAGTCTCTATGCCAAGGACAGACTACACTTGAGTGAGAAAGGAAAGAAAGTGTTGAAACAGAGGATGGAGGAGTACATAGAGGAAGCAGGAATTTAAATTAGAGCGGAGGTGGCAATTGGACAAGAGACATGCAGAGACCACAGGTTGGGAAACCATATGAGCTTACCCCCATAACAGCGACAAAGGACAAATGGCAAGTACTATTGATGATGCTAGTAAAGGAGGGCAGGATGGAGAGGGGAAAAGGGTGGAAGGTGGTTACCCTTAATGCTAGGAGCCTTGGGAGGAAAACTGCAGAGTTACAGGTGCTCATGGCAGAGGGAGAGGTGGACATTGCAGCCATCACAGAAACATGGGCCACCCAATACAATGACTGGGACCTGTCTGTACCAGGGTACAGGTTATTTACAGGGACAGGGTGATTGGGAAAGGAGAGGTGTGGCACTATATGTGAAGGAAGGACTGAAGTGTGTAGGGAGGAAGGGGAGGAGAGTAGCACAGAGTCAATTTGGATGCAAATCCAGGATTCCAAGAATAGGATTCTTAGAATGGAGTGGTGTACAGGCCACCATCTCAGATGGAGGAGTTAGACAGGGAACTAGTGGGACAGATCAGGAGGACCTGTGAGAAGGGTAGTGTGGTGATTGTGGGGGACTCTCAACATGCCAGGAGTGGAATGGAGTACCCCAACAGCCAGGAGCAGAAGGGAGCAGGTACTGCTGGATGCCTTCCAGGACAGCTTCCTGCTGCAATGGTCAGTGAACCAACCAAGTTAGGGAATACCCTTGACCTTGTGCTGGCAAATGGGGACTTTGTGAGAGAACTTATGGTGGAGGAACCGTTGTCAGGGGAGTGACCATCACTCAGTATGGCTCACATTGGATATGGGCAAGGAAGGAGTGGAATCTGCACAAGAGTGCTGGACTTCAGGAGGGCCAACTTTGGGAGGATGGGGTAAGTGGTAAAGGGTACCTGGCCAGCATTCAATCTAGTATGGACACCAACCAGAGGTGGGAGCTCATAAGGCTGGGGATAGTGGAGGCAACCAAAACCTGCTGCAAGGCCCAGAGCAAGAAGGCTAGGGCTAAGAAACCGAGCTGGTTGAGCAAGGAGGCCATGGAAAAGGTAAGGAGGAAAAAGCAGCCTTTAGGAAGTACAAGAAAACAGGGAGAGGGGATGACAGGAGGAGTACTTGACAGAATAGAAGGAGGTGACAAGGCAGTAAGGGGAGCCAAGGCATCTACGGACCTCAGGCTGGCACAAGGCACTAAGAAGGGGAGAAGGACTTCTTTTGGCACATCAGGGAGAAAAGAAGCTGTAAGGACCACATAGTAAAGATTAGGAAGGAGGGGGTTGGTGGAAGCAGGGCTAATAAGGCAGAAGCACTAAATGAGTACTTCTGCTCAGTATTTACTAAAGAGAAGAGGGGGTGACACCCAAGGGGAAGAAATGGCAGAAACATGGGGAGGGGTGACAGATGGGGAAATCGTGGAGGGCAGAGTTCGGGAGGTTTTGAAGGCACTCAGGTGGATAAGGCACCAGGCCCAGATGGCATCCACCCAGGGTACTGAAGGAGCAGGCAGAGGTCCTTGCAGGACCTTTGGCAGACTTATTTAATGCCTCACTACATTCATGGTGTACCTCAGGACTGGAGGATGGCTCATGTGGTGCCCTCCACGAGAGTGGCCCCAAGGATGAACCAGAAACTACAGACCAGTGAGCCTGACATCCATCTTGGGTAAGCTAATGGAGACTATCTTGAAGGAAAGACTGGTAGCCCTCCCAGAGGCCAGAGGACTACAGGACAGCAGACAGCATGGCTTCATATGGGGCAGATCCTGCCAAACCAACCTGGTGGAGTTTTATGACTGGGTAACTAGACAACTGGACAGGGGCCATGCAGTGGATGTCCTGTATCTGGACTTCAGTAAGGCATCTGACTCGATGCCGCATGGAAGGCTGGGAAGTAAGTTGGCTGGCACAGGAGCAGGTGCAAAGCTGATGAGATGGATAGGGAACTGGCTTCAGGGAAGGCAATAGAGTGGTGGTGGTGGGGAGCTACACCCGAGGGTAGTGACGAGCGGTGTTCCAGGGTTTGCAAGTTGGGGACCATGTTGTTTGGGATATTCATTGCAGACATATCATTGGACATCAAGAGCAAGATCAGTCTGTTTGCTGATGATACCAAGGTAGGAGCAGTGGTGGATGACCTAGGGGATGGTAGGGGTTGCAGGATGATCTGGTCAAAGCTTGAAACCTGGTCAGACATCTGGCAACTGGGGTTTAATGCCAAAAAGTGTAAGGTGCTGCATTTTGGGATGAAGAATTAAGGAGGACTTACCAGCTGGGGGAGTGCTGCTAGCCCAGACAGAGGAGGAGAAGGATCTGGGTGTGCTCATTACAGGGTCAATGAGCAACTCAGCACAATGTAGGAAGGCAGCTGCAAAGGCAAACATAATGCTGGGTTGTATTGTAAGGTATATCCTCGAGGAGGGAGGAGGTGATTCTGCCACTGTATAGGTCATTAGTTAGATTGCAACTGGAGTACTGCATACAGTACTGGCACACATATCTGAAGAGGGACATTAAGTTACTGGAGGGGTGCTTAGGGTGACAAAGATAATCAAGGGGCTGGGGACTTATCATAAGAGAGGAGGCTGAGGGAGTTGAACATGTACTCACTGGAGGAGAGGAGGGACAGAGGGGACATGATTGAAACCTTTAAGTACATGAAAGGAATAAACAAGACAGATACAGAGGGCTGTTCAAAGTAAGGGAGGGAGGGAGGGACACCCAGGGCCATGATATGAGACTGGAGGAAGGAAGGTTCAGGAGGGAGATGAGGAGACACTTTTTACAGAGAGGGTGGTGGCTGGGTGAATGCATTACCTGCAGAAGTGGTATCCAGTAGAACAGTGGACTGCTTCAAAAGAGGATGGACAGGACAAGGGAGAGGGTTAATGAAGGGAAGGGTGGAAGGAGGGAAGTTGCAGAATAAGGAGTGCTAGCTGCACATTCGAGCAGACTTGATAGACCTCTAGGCCTTTATCTGCTGGCAAATTTATATGTTTGTATGGACACATCCAGCAGATGGCTGTCCCAACCAGGCTAAATATGACAACATCATCTAGATACTGCTGCATAGAGTCTGTGGGGATGAAGGATGCAGTCCATCATGCTCTACAATGTGACTGGGGCATCATGTAATCTGAAGGAAGTATAGAAAATTGGTTTACACCAAATGGGGTGAAAAAGATCATTCTCTCATGAGACTGAGGAGTTAACAAGATTTGCCAATACTGTTTCGTCAGGTGCATGGTAATGAACCTTTCTCAGTCTGTCTGAAAGTTTGTCTACCCTTGGCATAGGGTATGCATCGAACTTGATGCAGCATTAACTTTCCAGAAGTCTACACAAAACTGAATGAGCCTGTCTGGTTTTGGGACTAGCAAAATATGGCTAGACCATTCACTCTGGATTCCTCAATTACTTTTTCAATCACAAGAGTGCAGTGTGCACATTTCTGGAATACATATAAACAGAAGAGAACAAAATAAGTGCCTCAGTTGGGACTTGAGCCCAGACCACTTGGAATACCATTACAGTTGTGCTACCTGCTATGCTACTAATTCTAGATAGCCTGGGTTCAAGCCCCAGCTGAGGCACTTATTTCTTTCTTCTTTTGTGTGTATTCTCAATTACTCCAACTCTAGTATACACTGGATTTCCTCCCGCACTGACTCTCAGATTATTTCTGGCAGTCTATATGGTTGCTGGCAAATCCATACACCTGGGCCTGGATCTATGTGATGTTGAACCACGTGGATCCATCACGACTTGAGGAAGAATACATCCCCAAAATTCACTACCAGCTTCTGTATTTTTTGCTTTTTGTCTGGCTAAACCAATTGTCCACTGGAATGGCGCCTGTTCCTTTACAATCTTAGGTCCTACGTCCAGGACTCCATCATCAATGCCATTGTCTGTCATCAGACTTGGGGCCCTTTAGCAGTTTCTTGGTCAATGAGCAACAGATCCCTGTCTTTCCAGGGTTTCAACAAATTAACATGGTAAGTTTGTTTTTCCTTTTTTCTGTCTGGTTATCAGACTTTGTAATTGAATGGCCCACCTTTCTGAGGACCTCATATGGTCCTTGCCATTTAGCTAGGCATTTACAGTCAGAGGCTAGGCAACAGAAGGAGCACTCTGTTACTGGACTTAAACTCCTGCAGTTTTATCTCTTAGAGTACCCTGCCTTGGTTTGCTGTGCTTTTATTAAATTCTCTTTGGCAAACTGCCAACAGTGCCCAGTTTTTTCTCATTTGTAGTATATATTAGAGTACATTAGGTGTACTATGTTCCTGTTCTTCCCACATCTCTTTTATGTGATCCAGCATCGTGGAGGTTGTCACCCGCCTAATAATTCAAAGACCGATAATGTAGTGGACAACTGTGGCTCCTCCTGAATGGTATTGTAAATACTAAACAGAGTTGTTTACCTTAGTTGACACAAATTTAGACAGCATACCCTTTAATGATTTATTAAAGCATTCCACTAAGCTATAATCTGTGGGTGATACACTCATGTCCATATGGACTTAACCTTCAGCAAAGCACACACTTCTCTCATAAAGTTTGATATAAAGTTGTTGCCTTGATCAATTAAGTTTCCTTGGCATCCCAGCTCAGGAAAACACGTGTACCCATTTTTTTGCTATTGACCGGGCTGTGATGGAATGTAGAGGAATACCTCAGGATAACATGTGGCGTAATCTAATATAATCAATATATGCTGATACCTGATGTACTTTTATCAAGGGTCCCACCATATTAATCCAAATTCTTTCAAACGGGATGTCTGTTATGGACATAGGAATCAGAAAGCCCATTTTATACCTCTGGGGGCTACCAACTGATATTCAAGGCAGGAACCACAAAAGTCTGCTACTTCCTTCTGTATACCTGGCCAGAAGAACAGGGACAAGTATGCATGCTTTGACTTCCTCCCTGCCCAAATGACCCACAACAGGTATAGTATGGGCCAGCCTCAGTACCTCACTTCTTGCAGACCTTGGAACCACTAACTGGTAATGTATAATCCCAATTGTTTCGGGTTCTACCTGGTATAAAATATCATTTTCAATTAAAATCTGGGAAAACATTGTGCTTTTGTTCATCTACCACTTTAAAATTTACCACAGCTAAGTCCTGATAGGCATTCTTAAGAAGCTCATCAGCTCTTTGTTCAGAAATTATGTTGCCGGGTTTTGAAAAATGTCATGTCTGACCTCTGAAAGATATCTGACCTGTAGATGTGGATGCTGTTTCCTCATCTAAGTCACTGTGGACCATCCTTGAATCCAGATCCTTGTGGTCCAAAATCAATACAATCTCAAATATAGGGACCTTTACTTTTTCTTTTCCATTTCTGACTCTTAGACTTTTAGGCTTCCTTTAGGCCAAATAGTTCCATGTAAGTAAAGGAAAATACATGTTCTAGACCATATGTCTATGTGGACTCTTTGGGATTGAAGTTTCAGTATTGCTCTGTAGGAAGGTATAAACCCTTCCAGTCTCTGCTTATGACTACTGACCAGGGTAAGGTTTTGGAAATTCCCTTAATTACTCCTGCTCAATTTGCTACTTTTAACCATATTGGAGTATAGAGGATTTAACAGTATCCCCATGCATGCAGGCAATATTTATGGGATTTCACCACTGACCCAGGTTCGATTCAACCACAGATCTTTAAACAATATCTGCCCATGACCTGAATCTACTAGATCTGTCACTGTTTGGTTCCTGCTTGCATTGATACTGTATAGTTTTTAATTTTTTTGGCCTGGGACTCATGATTGTGGGCAGTAGCTATGCATACCATGGAATCCCAGTACATATGGTCACTAAAACTTACTATGTTCCCCACTTCACCACGATGAAGACATACAATGTTTCTGTCAGCTGTATGACCTGTGCACCGCCTATATGGGGTCACTGGAGAGCATGTTCTTGGACTGGGGAGTGATACCAGGTCCTGGGTTTATACTTTTTGAAGTGGAGAGGTATTAATATTTTACCACTTACCATTAACCCAATCCAGCATGTTTGTTCCCATCTCCCCAAAGTCCTTTCTCCTCGCTTCTGCAGGATCTTTCCTCATGTCACCAACTGAGATACATTGTGGGTTCTGCTTTTCTTAGGGACCTCTGGTCTTTCAGCTTCCAGATAATATTCTGTGATTTTCATTGCAGCAGCTGAAGTGGTCTTTTCATATCAGCTTACCCAATCATGTACTCGAGCTGGTAAGCTGTTTTGTACTACTCCAGCACAATCAAGTCCATTATCTCCTCTTTAGTGTGTACTGTTGACTTTAATTACCAAGGAAACAAGACTTTTAATTTTGTGCCAGCATTCTAGGTCATGCTCTTACCTTAAAACACAAGGTGTGAAAGTTCAGTTAGTAGCTCTTTAGTTATTCCTACCCAATCTAAGATAGTCAGCTTTACTATATCATAGTCACTGGTGGAAGTGGCATTTAGGATTTTATATGCAGCTTTGGTATTTCCAGTCAGGTATGGAGCAATGTGAGTAGCCCAACTTCCTTGTGTCCAGGCAGTGGTACTGGCAACTCTCTCAAAAGTCATAAGGTTGGACTTGGAGTAATCCTCAGGACCTATTTTTGTTAGCATGGGTGGGATCCTATAGCAACAGGAATCCATGTGACCTAGAGCTGGGGCACAGTGTCTTTCTGTACTAGCAGTACCTGCTTCATATACGCCTTCTGTTGCTGATCTCTCTGTGCCTTTGTGCCTACAGCTGGTCTCCATGCACCTGCATTTTGCTGGTTGAGCCATGCAGTCCTTTGCATCTGGACCTGTTGCTCAGGTCCCTCTGAGCTTGCTGTTGTGCCAGCTGTTGGTCTCTCAGAGGCTGTTGCTGCACTTGCTGAGCCACCAAGCCCCTTTGCATCTGTCCCTATTGTGCTTGCATCTGTGCCTGATTTACTTGCTGCTCTTCCAGCTATTTCAATAATTTGTCTGAGTCCATCTAGCTCCTATTCAGAAAAGAGGAAGTTTGATCAAACTGCTAATGCCAACAGTATGCAACAGGGTAGCAAACTGGGGTGTTCTGGGGAACACAGTCAGAGATGACATTCTGGACACCAGTTTAAATTGAATGAGATCTGCTTTACTTTCAATAACAGAAAAACAAAAGCTTGTATTCAACTCTACAAACAATTCAGTTCAGTCTCTTTCTGTCTCCACTTTCATCTAACTGAAACAGAAACATCTGCCTTGCTCCCTTTATTGGGTACAGGTATTGCTTGTTAACATGCCTCCCCAAGGTACATCCAACACCCAGACCAAGCAGTGCAGAGCAGTGAGGTATTAAAGTGCCAGCTTGAAAGCAGTAGGAGTTTGGTACAAACTCACCACAGCCCAGTTAAAACCTGTGTTACCTGTGTTATAGGGTTGTGAAGTAGTTTATGGAAAAAGGTTGGTGTATATACAGTACATTCCATTATATGAGATAATTGGTACTGTAGGTGACCTGCCATTTCCTCAAGACCTCAGAAGATGCCATGTCCCACCCCTAAAGCCCCACAGACTTCAGTAGTTGCACACCAGCAATTCACACAAATCATTAATTTTGCAATTTTTTCAAATAGAACTGTTTAAATCATGACATTCTAGTCACTGTATAACTTATGTTGGAAAATGTTCTGAGAAGGCCACATACTGGTGAACATGGTACACAAGGAAAAAAGTATATTTTACAACAGTCTCATCAGTCTTTTATATTATTGTTTTTTTATTTATTTACTTAGCTTAACCACAGTGAAAATGTACACAGTTAAACCATATTGTATGTTAAATAAGATCAGGATATTAAAACCTGTTATAGGGTCAAGTATCTGGCAGTGTGTTACTTCACACCCATTGTAGTAGGTTGGTTGAGAAGAAAATAAAACTTTCTACTAGATATATAATTTCCCAGAATCCCTCACTAGTCTTAGTTTTGTTTTTCCACCACATTACTTTCCATATCCGCATCAAACAAAGGCATCAGCTAAGAATTCTGGAGTTTGGTGCTATAGTACAGAAAGACTACAGGAAAGTTTCAGTGGTTACTAACCTTGTTGACATGACTGAAACAATCAACTAGCTAATCCTCAACTTAGACACATTTTTCACCATAAAGATCAGGGGCTGAGCCACTAAATATGCATACAGTATCAGATTCAATTACAGCCTCTGTGGAATCTAGTCAAGGCAGCATCTACAGTATATGTCTGTCTGCTGTCTGTCTGTCTGTCTATCTATCTATCTATCTATCTATCTATCTACTATCTATCTATCTATCTATCTATCTATCTTTGAATTTATATTTTTAGCCCAAGAGGTGAACAAGTAATTAGACTCAACCTTTGAGTTGTCGTTACAGTAGGTCCTAGAGATTAATCACTGCCTTATGTTGAATCTTAGTATCTATAGTAAAGACTCCTCCTAATCTTGGACTGCTTGTAAGACTAGTCATATTCTTGTCATGACTATCATATGCTTGCCATAGGCAAAGCATTTTGCTATGATACTGGGTTTTGAGAGCTGTGTTGCAGTAATCCAATCCAGAAGGGTCTATAAATGGCTTGACCAATACTCAGTAAGACTGATTATGATGCTCTCAGGCATGACATGCTTGGACTTCAAAATATTGTGCCTACAGATACATTTCATAAATCAGCTCTTTCATTCTCTCTGTGTCAGAGCAGGGAAAGGTTAACATCTGTGTCTGAAGCATGGTATTTGGAATGCACTAAGTCTGTTGCAATGTGGGCTACACATGGGAAAGGCTATAAATCTGTTTGGAGAGACTTCTGCCAGATTAACTATAGAAGCAGCTCTCTGAGACAGTTGCTGTACCCCTTCACTCCCAATATGGAACCAACTGCCTATCTCAGTCTAGGGCTTCACTACGCATTTCTGTCACCATTCTTAAGCAGGTTTTCTTATTCATATGAATATCAAGCATTTTATTCAGCATGGCAGGCACTTTAGCACCACATATGGACAGAAAAGAAAAAATGTAAGAGAAAAGAATAGTGAGAGGAGACTACCTAGGTAGATGGCCAATGTATTGAGGAATAAAACTGGAAATAAATGTGATAGGAAAAGGCACTGCTGCAGCAGACTACTATGAAAGACAAGGAAATAGATGAGAAAAATATGTCCCTAGGTATTCCAGTTATTCCTAACATAGAGCACAGCTCTACCACAGCCTGCAGTTCAGTTTTATGATGTTCTCACACCAGATTGGTGGGAATAGAAGCACATTCCTTTCTGAAGTCACCCACATACACCAGATTACAGCAGCACTGCTACAGAAGAACCTCTACACTGGCAGCCTAGCCCCACCCCAAGCAGAGAATGGTGAAAACTTTGTTTTTATTCTTTTAAATTCCTTCAGTTTGTCAGTTGTTGCCCTACCATAACTGCCCCTAGATCCAAGCCTTAACCTTCCAGCATGGCCTGGCATCTTCACCTTGATGCAGTACAATATTAATACCAGTGGCAAGCATCTGGCATTGACAAATGCTTGTTTTTCTACTGTTACTGCATACTCATTTCGATATTGTGGTACAATTTATGAATGTATCCCTTAAACAATTGTAGAAAATCCTCTCCACTATTTTGTTCTAAATACAGACTGTTTCATTTAGTTAGGGCTTATTATGCAGGTGATACAACCTCTTCCACATGATGCCCCCATGTCTCGTAATGCTTCCTCTGCAGCAATGCTCTGCTTTGGTTTTGTCCTTTGCAGTTCAGATGTCCTGTATTCACTACAGATACTCAACATGTAACTCTTCTCCCTGCTTGCTGCTGTGCATGTGCAACTTTTTGTAAATACTATAAATACTGTATTAACCACATACCTTTTTTACCTGAAACTCATGACACTGTGTTTTGATATTTGCTTGTTGTTTTTGGACAGCTTGTCCTCCTTTCTTTTCCTATCCATCCTCCTTCCCTGGTTGCACCTGAAATGAGCTTTTGGCTCAAACCCTGCACCAAGTTCTACTATATGAATTTCACATATTCTGTACAATGTGTTCAACTAGTTTAGACCAGCAGGGTCCAAATGTTCTTAAGGGCCAAGCAAGTGGCAAGGCAGCAGCAAACTTAACTGCCACCAAGGAGACAGGAGTTTATCTGAACTCACTGGGGCTAGCAGAAAGATAAATGCATCATGGAGAAAGAGCACACAATCTCCAGGTCAGAGAACCTGGACTGCCAGGCATTTGTGTACTTCTTCTGGCATACCAAGGATTGGCACTGGCTGTGAAAGCAGCCACATGCATGATCTTCTGGGCATAGTAAGGTGCAGCAGAGACAACCCTAATTGTCCAGTACAGAGGATGGAGAAAAATAGGGAAATTAATTTATCCTCAAAAAGCACATAACTGTCATTGATTAAATAATTGTGCAAGTGTCTGATTCAATGGCAGTATTTGAAACTGACTAAAGAGGACTCCAGTACCATGACTCAGACATGACCATACCAGGGTAGTGTAAACTTGGAAGAATCGAAATGAAACAGAGGGGAAAGGGTGTCACTGTATCAGAGAAAAGTATAAAAGATTCAGAGATGGAGGATATAGGGCAAAACAAACAGACAGAAACAATATGGGCAGGATAGTTACAGAAGGAGGAAGAAATATCAGAATAGGAGCAGTTTGTAGATCACCATATCAAAAGAGGCAGCAGAAGAGAAGTTATGGGAGGAGACCAAATGGGCAACAATGCGTCGGGTGGTACTACTGAGGACATCAACATGCCAGCTATAGAATGGATCCCAGTAGCAGCACATGCAAGAAGCCAACAGCTAATAAAATGGTAGCCTGTGATGATAGCTACTGAAAATGAGTGACTGCTAAAACAGTGACACATTTTCAGTGATATTATAAAGGCTACCCTGCAAGGTAGCAACTCTACAGTGAAAGTGACTGTAGGGAGACTGACTGGAAGGGGGATAGTGAGGGAAGGGAAGGGATACCGGAAGGGTCCATGGGGACTACTGTGCCTGCTTCTCCTGAGCTAGCCTAGTGGCATGGAGGTGAGGGTGGCTTGTCCTAGCTAAGCAGGTACAGGCTTTGGGTCTGGGGATCAGGAGGGTTACAATTTGCCACTGCCTGTGAGTGCAGCACTTAATTTTTCCCACAAAATGTATATTGTGCCCTCCCTTACAGAAATAATTATATGAAATGTTTTCATGCTGCATCCATAAAAGTACCCAAGTGAGATATGTGCTGTAAGTGTGATTTAAATGTTAAATTGTAACCAATTGCATGCATATGGCATGCACGCATAAGCAAGTGTGGAAACCAGGATTTTATGTTAAATTGGGAAATACTACATGCATGTGGCATGTGTGCAAAAAGCAAGTGGTCCCTCATAACTGCACACGTAAAAGTTAAGTGACTTGCTCAGGATCACACCATACACAAGTGGGGGCTGATGAGATTTAAACCCAGGTTTTCATGCCTCCAAGTCTCCTGGTTTGCAGTTCAGTGCCTTTAACCACTAAGCCATACTGTCTGCACACATATGGCTCACTTGTACTTCAATACATACTGTATCTGACTGCATCTGCATGCATGTGGCATGCTTGTAGCCACTGTTATGCTTTTCAGTTTTCTTCTCTACTCATCTCAGTTTCACAGTTGAACTGTAGCACACATACCAATGGAAACACATGTGGTTTTTCCCATCCCAATACACAAACCTATCCATAAAACCACTTAATTTGGCCTGTACTCCTACTATTTTCTCTCCATAGTTTTGAATACTTCCATGCAAACATACTTTAAGGAGCAAACACAAAAGTAGTAATAACTCTACACACACCCACATTGCCAGTCCCCCCACCCCATGCACACACACAGTAGTGGGTACAGCCATGCTGCTACAGACAACATACCAAGTATAGATATTAGTAAAAGTCTCTTACTTGAGTACTAGGGAGCCAGAGGCAGTAGTTTTTAAGAGATGATGTCCATGGGTCAGAGTGTGGGCTGTACTCCCTTGAAATGAATGGAATTATTTTTTATTATTATTTTATATGTTATGATGGTGAGTTGGGGAATAATAAAGGCTACTTTTCTACTAACAAGGCCCTGTTAGTCAAGCAGTGACCTTCACTAATCTTCAACTCCCATCAATAATGTATAAAATAGTAATATAAACCCCATTCATTTCAATGGTGCACACCCTGTAGTCTCCTTTGCCCTTTGTCATAATGTGCCTGAGTGTGGGGATGAGGAGGTCAGCTTCACTGGGGGCATAAGCCTGACTATAGTGGGGCTACAATAGTCTGTGCATATCATACCACACAACTCACAACTGTCCATGAATGCAAGGGACAGCTTTAGAATGTCTTTAACATCTCTAAAAGGTACAACTTATTTGTTTTGACTGAAAAGTGATATGCAAATGAAGAACAATTCAAATGTATAAGATTCATCTGTATATGCTCTGGAGCAATTCATCAGATTTGGGCTTAAATTTACCCAGTTACTAACCAATTTTTTTCCTGGCTGAAGTTCTGCCCCCCAAAAAAGAACTTTGTCACGATTTTTCTTCCCAACCCCATTCCATTCAATACTTATCCCCCATGGGTCATGAAGCCACCCAAAGGTGAAGAAACATGAAAAACACATCAATATTTCAGTCCTTCCTGCTTCCATGAGTCCGCCATAAAAAGTTATTTACTTTTTCTTACCCAGCCATGTGGCCAGAACCTGCAGCCTGGCACAGTGTGTCACCAGCCCAGTTTTGAGTCTGCTCCCTCTCCTTCCACCAGAAGCAAGATGTGGGGGCGACCATCACAGGTCCTCAATGTGGTCTGCAACCAAGTCACCTCACCAACTGAACCCACCCAACCTGGATTGCTTGCTTCCTGCTTAGTTGCTGCTGTGCCTGCTGCCATACTGCACTGATCAAGGCTTATGAAGGCCATACACACTGCTGTCACCACTACTGTTAGCCTAGCTTGCTGCTGTGGGGTCTGTGTTGTTTTTTTTGCATGGCAAGCCTAGTAGAGTAAGTTGGTAGCCTTGTCTTGAGTTAGCTTCTAGCTCATCCTCTGTCCTTCAGCCACCAGGGAGATGGAGACTCACTAAGAGTAGACAAACAAAACATGAGGCCACAACACTGCTATTGAGAATTCAGTGCTCATTGACTCCTCCAAGCTGTAGTGTGCAGTCTGTCTACTCTGTGGTGGGAAAGACAGTGTCGCACTTGCAAGACTCAAGCGCTCTTTCTTGGCTGGAGCTCATCCACAACACATGTGATTGTGCTGCTGCTAATAGGTGGAAGAGTGGACAACACAATACAGACACTGTTGAACCTGGAGAGTACCTGCAGCATGAGCACACACAGGCTGGGTGAGCACTTAATGTGCAAAGATTAAATCCATATTTAATGGCATTATTGCCACAACTAAAAACAACCAAGACACAAATATGGGTGGGGGGGCAACTGCCTCTGCCCTACCTAAATGGTATCACTGCTTAATGGTAGAAATGTATTGTCAGGCACTAATGCAATGGTTTCCACTGTATTCTGAGGTACTGTATCTCCATGTTTCATGATGTGTCCTGATCATCATGTGGGTCAGTGTTCCTCATTGTCCCCATTTTGAGTGTCCATGTCCCTCATTTCAGTGACAAAATGTGAGGTATGGTGCATGCTTCCAAGACCCTACTTAGCACAAAGAGTACTGAGTGTGGCCATAGGGTATATGATCAATAAAGAATGATAAAGGGAAAGTGGAGATGAAGCAGTCATGGAGAAACACATTTGTAACACTAAATATGTATAAGGGATTTGCATAGTCCAAAACAAAAGGATAGGCTTCACAAAACAGAGCCCTCTTCATACATCTGGAATGGGGATGTTGACTAGCTATATCCTAAGCATTTAATGCAATAAGCAAACAATAATTTACAAATTAATGGTGATTTAATGACAAAATCAAAAGCCATATAACAACTTGCAAAAGGATCAGAATTAATGAGTTTATCTAATTTTTATGGGAATCCAAATAAATATGTATTTTAATTACTCTAATTGCTAGCAGTAGTATAAGAAATAGAAACTGATGTGTTTTTTAGATGAGATTTGCACTAGCTTTTACTGCTGCACACATGGCAAGCATGCAGCATGTGAACCTGATGTGATGTTTGAATGATGTTCACACCAGCTTAACTGCTGCATTCATGTCAAGTGTGCAACACGTGAACCTGATGTAATTTTTACCAGATGTTCACACCAGCTTACCTGTTGTGCATGTGGCAAGCTTACAGCATGCTAACCTGATTTGCTTTTTAGAACTGGTTTGCTTAGGATCACTTTGTGTGTCGAAGTGCATGCAAACATTGCACAATTAGGCATGTGGCATGCATTTTGCATGTACACAGCACACCTATATTTCTATAAGGGTTCTCTGAATATGCACCCCTGGAGTTAGTAATCTTTATTCAGGTACATGTGAGGTGCAAGCCCTGTGAGGGGGGGGATGGGGACTCAGCTCCCCCAAAACACTTTTTCTTTTACCAGATGTTGAGTTGCCAGCAAGTGTATATTGCTGATTTTCTTTTCAGTAATATATTGTACACATGCCATATGCAATTGCTATTACATTACATGGAACCAATAGAATTCTTTCTGGATGCATTATTAGTAGAGACAATAGGGAAGACTACTAGAAAGTTATCCATCCAGACTAAGTGCTCACTAGAAGGTCAGCCATCCTAGACTTAGTGCTTATTGATAGGGACATTGTGAGGAAGGTGAGGAGGGTGGATCCACTGGAAACCAACTAAGAGACAATGTGCTTCAGCATCAAACTGAAGGCAGAGAAAATCAATCCCAGACTGATGTCCAAAGTTTAAGGAGGGGCTGATATTAGAAGAATGAGGGAGCTGCAGCAGGAGAGACATGAGGAGGTAAGAGATACAGGGGCAGCTGAAAATGAGTATTAAAAATGGGTAACAGAAGTGACAGATCTCTCCGTAAGGGTAATTGGCAATAAGAAGAGGGTAAGAAAAGTATTATAGTTCAGGGTAAAAGAGACAAGGTGCATGCAAACTGGGTACTAATAAAATTGGATAACACCTGTCACAGATCTCTCTGTAGTATAATTAGCAATAAGAAGTGGGGAGGGAGGGTAAAAAAATATGTTTCACAAAGAAATTAGGGAGCTGTTACATCTATTAAAGAGCATTGAAAAATACAGAACAAGCCAAGTGAAGAGGAGCAGGGTGGAGTTTTACAGTCAATAAAGGAGGCCAGCAATTTGGAGAGGACTACTAAGGCTGACACAGAACTGAGAAATCGTAGGTGCAAAGAAGGAAGATAAGATCTTTGCTACATACAGAACGACAGAAGAGGAAAATGGGGGAGGAATAGCAGGCTGAAGGAAGGAGAAGAGTGGGAAGAGAAAGATAAATGATAGGAAAACATTCTGAACAGATATAACTGCTCAGTGTTCACAGTGAAGGACAAGGGACAATGCCTGACTGTTCCAACAGGTAAGAGGGTGAGGGAATTAGTCACTTTGGATCCATTTCCAGTAAAATGGGTACTAAAGGGCTTGAGCACACTGAAAGTGGATAGTCCATGATCCTGAATGAGATACATGCACGTGTGCTTAAGAGATGTGGCAGGTCTAGCTGAGCCAGTAGTTGAACAGTTCAGTTGCTCACTGGAGGTAAGACAGTACCAGCAACTGGGGACAGCAAATGTAGTTCCCTTTACATAGTCTGAAGCAGGGATAATCCTTGGAGCTACAAACCTGTCAGCATAATATCTATAATGGGCAAGCTGCAGGGGACCATTATGGGAAAGGATAATAGTTTTCCTGAAGGTGAACAATTGCAGGATGTGAACCAAAATGGATTCACAAGGTGGAACGATGTTAGACAAACCTGATTGATTTTTTGATTTGGTGACAAAGGCAATGGAAAGGGACAGTTGGTGCACATACAGAACCATGACTTCAGTAAAGTCTTCAATTCTATACTGCATGGACAGTTGGTTAAGAAAATGCAGGACCTGTGAGTAAGGGACACAATTAATAAATGGGAAATTGCTAAGTGACAGAACCAGAGGGTTATAATAAATGGGAACTATTCAGGAACTGCGCTTACATCCCACCCATGGCTAGGCATGAGATTGTCCAGAAGATGATTCTACCTGGCTTTGACTACTGTGATGTAGTCTATGGTGCTGCCTCTAAGTCTTCTCTGGCCAGACTAGATACCCTCTACAACTGCTTTTGCCATTTTGCCCTTGATCCCCCTCCACACTCATCACTGTGATCTCTACCATGCCCTATCCTTCCCTTCCCTTCCCAACCGATGTCTCTCTCACTGTGCAAAATTCACCTCCAAGCACTTACTGTGTGAACTTCCTTCTATCTCTCCCTGCCTTTACAACTGCCCCACCTCTTTCCCACTCCCTAAGATCTACCGACTCATGAACCCTGGTGGCCCCACGCCACTCCACTGTTATTGGCCAATCGGCTTATTCTTATCAGCTCCCAAAAATCTGGAATTCACTTCCCCCTCAAATTCACCACTCATCCTCTTGCTACTCCATTAACTCTGCCCTCAAGAACTTCCTTGCCCTTCCTGTGCCTGCCATGAGCCCTCCCTAATCCCCCATCATTTCCCCTAAGTTCATATTATCATATGCATGCTCCCCACCACTCCTGCATTCCTCTGATTGTGCTCCTCCTAGTCCCCTACTCTCCCTCCTCCTAAAGTATTCCTCCCTTCTTTCTCTACCTTAATCTATCTTCCTCCTGAGAGTTCGATCACTGCCTTGTGCAGGCAGAATCCATAAGCGCACTAGAGCAACAACTTTACTACCTTTTCCCTATTTCTCCTTTTAATGCACCCCTCAGTCACTGTTAGATCATGCCTTGTGCAGGCAGGGTCACCCAGCACAATGGTGGAGTACTATCCGCCACTATAGTTGACCTCTACTACCCCTCCCACAACATCCCTCCCCAACACCCCCACTCACATCACTATATATAAATAACTCTCATCACCTAAAACCTTTGTCCTACCAGGAGGCTGTCCACCACCCTGCCCAGAAAGGGATAACAGGACACTGTTGAATTTCAACCCCCACTCCCTCCTTGGATACCCCCACCTACAATACTTTTCTCATCACCCTGCCACACTCTACCTCTCTCTCCTCCTACCCCACTTTGTTAACATAGCCTAACACTGGCCTACCCTACAATCAATTAAGCACTTATAACCTACCATTATACACCTCTTATATGTACTTTAGTCCACCCTGTCATCTCTGTTTGCCTTGAAATTTGTATTCTGTCTGCAGCTCTCTGTAAATTTCCTTCCCTTCTTCATTCTGCTCTCCGTAATTTTTCATTTCTTCCTTCCATTCTTCCTCTCTTTACTCCAATCACTGTAAATCTTGAATATCTATGTTACACTAATGGCTACCAAATACTACTGTGTCACCTTATCATCTAGTGCTACATACTATTGCCAGTTATTATATATGTTCAAGTGTTACCAACTGTCACTAACTGTTGCCAAATTGCTATATGTGTCTTCATATCTACTATAGTTAACTGTTGCATTGTTAGTCAATGTGATCCATCTGTAATCCCTCCTGCTCTCATTGTAAGCAAGTAAGCAAATTGTATTCCAAGATTGTAAAATTTCTCTGTTTCTATCCCATTGTTCCTTACCCCGCAGGTCGCACTGGGAAATGATCAACTTATTTCTCAGTGTGCCTTCCTGGTGAAACATTTCAATAAATAAATAAAATCCAGAATTCAGGGATTATTAGTGGGGAGCCAACGGATCAATCCTGGGATGCTTTTCTTCAACATTCTTTATCTGCAACATAGGGTAGAGATCCAGTCCAAAATATTGCTTTTGCAAATGATACTAAGATCGGTGGATGGATAATAAGCAGGGGTCACCATCATGAAGCAGGACCTGGATAGATTAGAAAGATGGTTGAAGATATGGCAGTTAAAATTTAATGCCAACAATTGCAAGGTGAAACAAATTTAGAACTGAATATAGGATGAGGAGGTAGTAGTGGAAGGCACTACTGATGAAAAGGACTTGAGAGGAATAATAATAGACAACCTGAAGGAATCCGCATCATGCAATAGCATGGCAGACAGGACAACTAGGCTCCTGAGGTGCATGAAGAGAATGATCAGCATCAGGAAAAGGTAGTGGTTTGTTGCCACTGTACAACTCACTGATTTGTTCTCACCTGGAGTAGTATGTGCAGTTTTGGAAGTTGCATATCAAGAAGGACGGGACAGGATAGAAAGCGTGCACAGGAGGGTGACTAACATGAAAAGGACATGCTAGGGGAGGTTTGCAGATCTGAACATTGCCACACTTGAGGCAAGAATGGAAATAGATGGATATGATTAAAACATGTAAACACTGTGTGGTAAATACAGTGGATGCTGGGGAATTGTTTAGACTGAGTAGGAATAAAAGCACATGGGGCAACTCCATGAAGCTGGTGATGGGCTAGTTTAAGACAGATAACAGGAAGTACTTTTTCACAGAGAGGGTGGTTTAAAGGTAGAATAGGCTGCCAGATGAAGCGGTCTATGCAAAATCATTGGGGATTCAGAAAAGGATGGGGCAGCTACAACGACCTAATAAACACCATGCTAAAAGGAAGGTGGAAAGGGAAATAAGGAGCCTCTAGGGAATGAGCAGACATGATGGGCCTGGTGATACATATAGTATACAGAGCCCTTGCAGCCTCATTCCCTAATTCATGTCACCAGAAAGCTGATTTTAGGAGTGTGGCTGCAGCACTCAGTTTTAGGGATCCTGAAATATGTTGGTTACATCACTCACTCTGCCCACCTCTCAGGCCCATTCAATTACTGTGGCGCTGACCACCCACTTAGCAATCCTATCAGAGTGCTCTGTGGACTGCTCAGTACCATCAGTGCACCCAACAATTTCTGAATAGCTCCTCAGTAGAGTGATTGAAAGATTTACCTGCACATTTGAGATACTGTGATAAAAGTCTTTATGGAAATACTGTATGGACTGCTTGCAGATACCCTTGTAGATGTCATCAGACATCAATCCCCCTTATTTACCACATTGCACTTTCTTCCCCTCTCATAGCGTGAAGGCAGGTACCTCTTCCACTGTGCTACTTTCTTATACAAATTATGGTTAAGCTGCCTCTGCTGTTTTTCTCCTTCTTCCACTCTCCCTTATCCTTTATTCCTATGACTCTCACTCTTTTCCACCCCTCAGCTAGAGAAACTGCCTTCTTTTCCTGCATCTCCCACCTCTGAACAGTCTCCTTCTTGCATCCAACTCTTACTCTCCTCCTTCAAATCATTTCTCTGCCTTCTTTCTACAACCCCTGTTTTGCTTAGTGTTTTACTTTAAATTGCCATGTGTATTATATCTGTTTTATATACTGATTGGGACTGGATGACGTTTACCTTCTGCTAGTGGACGATGCAAAATTACAGATCCACTTCTGCAAACTTTCATAAAATGTCCATGACCATTTGAAGAACTTTTCCCAAAATTAAAATTTCAGTAATTTTCATCTACATTAGTTTTAAAACTGGTTATCAAAACTGCACCACATTAGGCATGGTCAAAGTCCTCTACCTTATGGATATGTGTAATGTGTTAAGCATCGGGGCCAGATATTCAAACTTAGCCCTAGGGCTAAACTAGCACTGCAAGTGGCTAAGTTAGCCCTGAACCAGTAGCAAGCTATATTCATAGGAATAGCCCTGGGTTAAACCTGATGAATATAGCATGCAAAGGAAGTGTCAAACAGGGCTGGGAGTGCAGTGTTAAAATAGCCCATAAAATAAGACAGCTCTGAATATAGCAACAGGGAAGTGTGAAATGCAACAGCAGCTCAGTGGTCACAGAGGTGGAGTAAGGAAGAGTTGAAGTTGGTGGACAATGTGTGTGATAGCAATGAAGTGTTGCACAACAACTGCAAACAACAATGCCATCCGCATACTGCAGAACTGTGCTATTCTTGAGAGAGGTTTGCCTAGGGCTAAACTGATTGCACAGTGCTAACACATTAGCCCGTGCAAACATGTTTGCCGAGGCAAAGGTTGCTATATTCAAAACTCCTATGCAAATGAGCCTACTTAGGCAATCCATGTGCAAACAGCCACATTAGCATCTCATTGAGGCCTGTTTAACAAACATTAGCATGAAGATTGCCTGGTGCTATTCTATGGTGCACACAGCTCCACCTGTAGGTCAGACTGGAACTACAGGTCGATAACTCACAGGCTGTGTCTCTCAACAGCACCAGCTCTATGTCAGACTGGAGAAACATGTTGGTAGCTGCAGGCTATGTTTGTACACAGCAGCAGAGTCAAGTGTGGGCAGGGGACTAGCACCATTGCCACGGGTGTGTGTGTGCTGCATGACATGGACATATTGTAGTTCCTGCTACAGTGCACAGCAGATGCTACAGTACCATAGAGGCCGGTTTAGTGAGGGGCACAGCAATGCTGACTGTGTGCAGGCATCATTGACTGCTGTACACCACACAATGACAGAACCAACTGGCAGGTGTATTCTGACAGTGGACATCACTGTCATGCTGTTCTGTGCCCCCAAGCTGCATCAGTGGCATGGTTGTCCCACAGTACCATACACATGGCTGGCCAGATATGCCTTGGTGTCTGTGCAGGTGTGCAGTATGTGCCCTGGGAGTTGGGGCAGACATGTACCATAAGACAGGCACACTGATGTCAGCAGCATTCTCAAAACTGGAACATGTGCACTGTGTGGATGGCCCCAGCTGTTTGGCCAGCCCTTACTATGTCTTGCAGCCTGGCCACCTGTACAATCTCCACTCAACACCCTCCTTCCCTCCAGTGCTGCATGTGTTCTATTATACACTGTGGATGTACACTGCGATTGTTGCACATGTCAACCTGTTGTTGGTTTATTTCCTCAGTGTGTTGCTGTTTACATTAACTGGGCATCCTGACCTACACCCATTGCTTCACCATTTCTTTGTGTTTCACACAAAGTGAGTTGCATATCTTATTTGTGAGCCCTGCTCTGGACTCATGTAGATAGAGCAAGTACCTTTATACAGAGCGCAGATTTGTCTCATATTGTGTATTTATGCCCGTAGCCTGTTATTGCTATGGCCATACCCTCCATCCTTGGTTTGTCCAAATTTAAGATGACCTTTTCCCGAGCAGTAATTTGCACCACACAAAGATTGCGCAAAGTCACATAAACACACTTTATGCGGTGCTAACACAATTGAATATTGCTTAGTGTCTGTATTCATGTTCATGCCCCATCTCTTGCACATTGCATATGGATACTTTTACCTGGAGCTAATGCAGTTTGCCTGCACTATTTGGCCTTTTCAACATTGGGGACCCAGGCTAACCAGGTACAAACATGGCACAAACGGTTTGTGCCCAGTGCAAAGTTTTGAATATCTGGCCCTTGATCTCTAACAGAAAAGGGAAGAGTTATACAGCAAAATATTCAAAATATTTTAAATGAAATTTTGAAAGAATGTTTAAACTCCTGTAACTTTACAATTGGAGAATACAATACAAACTATTTTAGCAGGTTCATAGTCCTTAAGAAGAGGGATATGTGTGTCAACTTTTGCATCTCTTGCTTAAAGGATGGCCAGGTTATAAGCAGCCAAATATTGTAAAATAAATCATTAATTAAAGTAAAATTCATGAACTTTTTCAATACATTGGAGTTTTGTGATAATTTTGAGGAAACCACATTACAAAGTTTATCCAGCCATATAAATAACCTGTCAAGGAAGAGAAAATAAAAAGACTGGTACAGTAGTAATAAGGTAACATTAAAATGGAGTTCAATAGAGTAAGTGCAGTGGTGCCAACTACAGGTACCCTCATGCCAGTAAGTATCTTGAAAAATATTTATCAATAATCATCAATGTCATCATTTCACACTTGCCTAGCGCTCACAGACTTGGGGCCAGATATTCAAAACTTTGCCTCGGGCTAAATTAACACTGTCCAGTTGCTAAATTAGCTCAAACCCAATAGACTGCTATATTCCAAAGGGATAGCCCTGGTGCTAAACCTGCGGAATATACCATGCTAAGGAAGGCAGGCAAACTAGGCTGGGACTGAAGTGCAAAATAGCCTAGGAATAAGACAGCTCTGAATATAGCAACCAGGAAGTGAACACCACAACAGCAGCCAAGTTCACAATGACATGAAAGAAGGAGAGGTGAACTATGTGGCCAATGTGTATGCTAACAAAGGTGTGGAGTCAGTAAAGCTATAAGCAGCAGTGCATGTGAAAGTACATTGTGAAAAAATGTACAATATTTCCAAAATGTTTCGCGGCACAAACACATTTGCTCAGGTTTAGCATGTAGCTAAGCAGTTTGCCTGGTGCAATCACATTTTCCCGGGCAGAACTGTGCTATATTCAAAAGTGACATGCAAACGAGCCTACTTAGGTAGTCTGTGTGGAAAACATCCTGATTAGCATCTCATTATGACCTGATTTGTAGGCAGTTTGCCCAGTGCTATTGCAGGGTCCCATAGCTCCACCTGTAGGTCAGTCTGGAAGTACAGGGCTGGCTGTGCCTGCCCACAGCTCCACCTGTAGGTCAGTCTGGGAGTGCAGGAGTGCACAGTGGTAGCTGCAGGCTACATTTGCACAGTACAGCATAGCATATTGTGCCCCAGGGGACTACATAGCACAGGCACAGGTGGTGGTGGTGCTGCATGCAACTGACAGAATGTACTGCATGCTACAGTGCACAGCTGACACTACAGTAGCAAAGGGGCCAGTAGTATGAGGGACACAGCAATGCCTATGTTGTGTGGGCAGTTATGACCACTGCACTGTACACAGTGACAGGTCCAACTTGCAGGTGTTCACTGTCAGTGGACATTACTGTTGTGCTGTTGTGTGACCCACAGATGCTGCACCACTGGCATGGGATTCTCACTGTAACATATACACAGCTGGCTGTGTATGCTGTGGTGTCTGTACAGATTTGCGGTATGTGGCTGGAGGGGCACATACTGTATGATCGGACAGACACACTGGTGTTAGGTATTCCCAACACTGGCCCATGTGTACTGCATGGCTTGTCCCAGCCTTGTGGCCTTCACCCAGTCTGTGGTGCAGCCTGGCCACTTGTACCCCGCCCCTCAACACCCTCCATGTCCACAGTGCTGCATGTGTGTGCTGGCCTCTGTTGGTGTCCACAGAAGGATGGTCTGCATATGTGCGCTGTATGCCACACTGCCATGGTGTCCACTGGGAGCAGGGTCACCACTTACTGCCTGGCATGACTGGGACTGATGGCAGATGATGTCATCATAGTGATGCCATCAGTGAGCAGCATGTTTCCTCTATGTCTGGCTTATTGCTATGTGTCATACTTATTGGCTAGGGTCACACAAAGCCGTGAAAAGTCGCACAAACCCGCATAAAGCCACAAAGTCATGCAAAGCTGGTTTGCTCAGAGTTAAGACTACCTTTTCCTGGGAAATAATTTGTACTGTGAAAGTGTTGCACTAAGTCACACAAAACCACTTTGAGTGGTGCTATTCATTGAATATAGCACTGCGCTGACATGCCCCCCTTAGTTTGCCCTTGCAACATTATAGTTTTGCCCAGCACTAATGCAGATTGCTCAGCACTATGTGACCTTCTGAATATAGTGGACCCGAGCTAATCTGTCATTAAACCTGCACAAAAGGTTTGCGCCCAGCACAAAGTTTTGAATATATGGTCCTAAATGGCTTGCCAAACATGCACATCATGGTTTCTGTTCACTGCCACCTTCTGACTCTTTAACAGCCTTCCAGATAACAGTGTATAGTTTTAGCATTTGAAAACAGTGACATCAAAGGACACCAATCATTATAACTAGTTGTGACTGTATCCATTGTGACAGAAATGTCAAGATACTAGGGTCAGATATTCAAAACTTTGCCCCGGGCTAAATTAGCACTAAAATTTCCCAGGAACTAAAAACTCGCTATATTCAAAAGGAATAACCCCGGTGCTAAACCTGCTGAATATAGCGTGCTAAGGAAGCTGGGAAAACTGGACTGGGAGTGCAGTGCTAAAATAGTCCAGGAAATAAGACAGCTCTGAATATAGCAACAGGGAAGTGCAAACTGCAACAGCAGCCCAATGGACAAAGAGGTGGAGCAAGTCAGAGCTGCAGGTGGAAGGCAATGTATATGATTGCAAAGAGGCATTTCACACCAACTGCAAAAACAAAGCAGGCCACAAACTTCAGAACTGTGACATGCTGATGTGAGGTGTGCCCAGGGCTGAGCTGATTGCACAATGCTAAGACATTAACCTTCACTATATGCTATAATAAAATTGCCAGAGTTTGAGCCCCTACATTTTACAAACACTTATCCAGTCGTACTGAAATTTGGCATTCCCTTTAGACCTTATAAAACAAGTCAGCATGCCAGTTGTTGATTCTGTAGCTGAAAGAATGAATCAGTTATGACCATATCAATTGTTATGAAAGATTTCATGAAACGTTGCTGAACTTGATACAAAATTTCACTAGACTTCCTTGAAATTGAAGACAGCAAATTTCACAACTGTTTCATGTTTGCATTTCTTACTATTTTTCACCTTTCATTTATGTCCCCTATTGCTGGTGATTTTCTTCAACCCTCATCCCATCTAGCCCCATCACACACCATCCCTGGAGCTTACTTGTGCCTTGAGGTTCTCCACAGATTGCCTCTGTTGTGGGGCCAGGGAGGGAGGGAGGTATGTTCTCCCCACCCCAGTAACCTTATCCAGATCTGCAATCAGGGCTCAGTTGGTGGTGTGGGCCTACGGAGGGTTGTAAGGAGTATCCTGTTTTTCCTCAATGTGTTTCTTTCCCAACCCCAGGCCAGCATGTGTGCTATGGTGTGCAGGTACTAAGTGAATATGCAGTACACTTTAATGCCTGCCACAAGCCAACTAGATCAGCAACTGGTGCTGCACCACCCAGACTTCACTATGTGGGAGCTGTGCAGTGGTATGCACTATCCCCCATCCCCAATAGGTGAGCTGTCTATGGATGCACAGTCCTTCTTTCCCAGGCCAGTACAAAGCAACCCTCTGTACTTCTTACATGCACTGCTCTGTATTTTTCTTTTTCTTCTAACTGCTTCCTGGAAAGTTTTTTTGTTAAATGTAACAGTTTTTCTTCCATCTACAATCTGCTATTTCATTCTGATACAGAGAAAGCTACCACAACAATTCCATTATTACTTTGTAAAAAGATAAGGTTTTCTATAAACATTTGACTGTTAAACATTAACCATTTAATATTTGTTTTAGACTTTTCAAGTTAAGTATAACCTAAGTAACTTAGGAATTTGCATTCTAAATCTATATGTAAAGTTTCATAAGGCTTGTTAGTTATATATTCCTGAAAAGTGAATGAACATTTAATGCTATACTGAAATATGTATGTGTATATTATGTGCTGTGTTATTTGATTCTATCTTATGTGCTGTAATTTATTTATTGAATTTTGTTGACCTGGTAAGCCCACTGAGACTAGAAGTCCCTTTTCAGGGGTGACCGGGAGGGGGACACAGATGGTAACCATCTGAAATTGAACCAGATTCAGCTGTTGGTGGTATTTTTAGTGAATGGCCCTGATCATTCCAGAAAACTGGACCTAGTTTCCAATGAAATTGTACCTCATTAAAAAGAATAAATAAACAAATATGTTAACTGACTATGAAAACTGGAGCTTTATATCTTATTAACTCACCTTTCTTAGCTTCCGATCAATTTCCCATAAGACCCAAAGATCACCATTAATGGCAGTATAAAACAGGTTGTAAAAATGTAATAATGTATGGTGATCAGAATATTCTCCTGAATACCTGCCAAAACACAAAACAACACTTTAGACATTCTTGCACTGCAAAGTAAGAACATACATTATTAAAATTATGTGTTTAAACAACTTTAGTCACTTTAACTGATGATGACCATTCTAATTTAACCATTGATAAATTATCAACAATATTCTAACCACATTTTACATTTTTAAACGTTCACATTCAAACAAAGCAATAAAGGAGTTAACAGATATTCTGTTCCTATAGCTTTGTGGATATGACATATGTTTACAAATTTTGCAGAAAACTGTTATATCTAAATATGCATAGGATACTGAAACTAGTGACATAGAAATACTAACAATAAACACCTAGCAGTCTAATCTTATATATTTACTTGTGTTAATGTAAAATGCATGACTAGAGCTGTTGTTTAAATGTCTGTTTTATATATTTATCTGGAATTTTAAAAGAAATCAACTGGCCTGATTCTGTGCAGGAATATCTATTACCAAAAGTATAAATTAAAAGGGCCTATTCATCCAGAGTAGTGTTATGCTTGTGCAACTGTGATAACTGTTTGGCTGTTCACATTCTCTGTTCCATGGGGAATTACCACCCTGTAGGGGTACTGAAGGCAAGGAATCCTTGAAGAGGGTTCCACCCCTAGAGGAGCCACAAGAAAGAGTCACTTGGCTAAAGGTACCTTTGGAAGGACCACCACAAGGAGAGAGGCATGCTGCTGGAGGAGGAGGGAAGATGGTGGGGCAAAGAAAAGTGTTCAGAAGGAGGCTGGGAGGAATTGCTTATATAGTTCAGGAAGGAGACATGGCTGGTTGCTCACCCAACTGAACTACAAGCTCAGCCTTTCAATTCAATAGGACTATGCAACCAGAGTAGTGTTATGCTTGTGCAACTGTGATAACTGTTAGGTCATTTGCACTCTCTATTCCATGAGAAATTACCACCATGTAGGTACTCTAAGGCATGGAACCCTCAAGAGGGTTCCACCTTAGAGGCACCACAGAAAAAATTCCCTTGGCTAAAGGTACCTTAGAAGGAGCCCCAAAAGAGTATTGAGCAGTGCGTGTTGACTACAAGGTTGAGAAGCAGATTGACAGCAATGAGACAGCTTGATGAAACACAAATGAGATGCACAGATTGTCAGGTTTCCACTAATAAACTGGGATGGAAAGGACATTGCCCTTTCAGGGATCTGATAGCCACCTCCAACGTGACACAACTTGTCACCTGCCCCATCAGGCAGAACTATAAGATAGGAAAAATACCCTCATTGACTGGGTCCTAGCAAGGTCACCATCCTGGATCTCTGAGATCAAGGTTCTCCCAGATAAGCTTAGTGACCACCCCCATGTCACCTTCCTGTGGTCTACTAAATTTACTAAAGCCCACCCATCCTCATTGAAAGCAGGATTTTGAGGAAGGGTAAACTTAGAGCCCTCAAATCAGCCCTTGCCCTGCATGACTGGACTCCATGACCTGCGCCTACACTTGATCAGGCCCTCAGTTACTTCATTAAGGACTTTAGCTTCATCTGTGACATCTATGCCGCTCACAAAAAAATAAAAACTTGGGGCAGGCAAATGGCTGTACTGATGGGAGCTCCTCTCCACCTGAAAGAAAGGGCATACTCTGGGAGAAGGCCAGAATCACAGGTAGCAAGCATCACTATCAGTGCTACAGGACAGCCAGGAACAGTGCACCAAGCTAATTTGGCTTGCCAAAGCCAACTATCATAAAGCCCAGCTTTGCAATTCTTGGGGTGATGAGAAAAGATTCTGATTGGTCTTTGTTGACACGCCTGATTTATGAGTGAGAGCATGAATAATCTTCAATCTGCTATATAGGAGGAGGCCAGGTGAAGCCAGCAGCTGCAGATTAGTAGCAGGTTAGTGATGAGGAGGCTAGGCAGAGCCATAAGTCTGGGAGAGTGGTGGAGGCTGCAGTGTGAGCAACTTTATGTAATAGCAGCCAGTGAAGCAAGCCAACCAGTTCGATTCAGGAAGCCAAATTAATGGTGGCATAGAAGGTATGTATTTAGGTAGTAAAGGCTGTGATACAAGCGATTGAGTCAATGAGGTGTAACGTAAATGAATGGTTGAGGGTTAGTAGATGACTGCTAGGGTTTCAGCATGAATAGTGAATTGATATGATTGGCAGGAATACTCAAATGCCATTAAGGAAGAGTTAGCTTATTCCAGTAAGGAGCATTTGCAAGGCAATAATGCAATAAATGTCTTGAAAGGCATGTAGGTTGATAGATTAATGTATGTATCGTGGATAACTGAAAAGTCACGTAGACAAAGAAGCAGGGTAGACTCACACAGCTTACATAACAGCATACTCCTGCTACTTGAGCCATGATGCCCCACCATTACATCACAGTTCCCTGCCATATGAATAACAACTAAGCCACAAGTTGAGCACCATGAGACCAAACAGCAAACTGTAATGTTGGTAAGGTAGGAAGTTATGGACAGAGCCATATGACAGTAAGCCCAGAGTAATGTGAACAAGTGGAAGTAAATTGATAACTGAAGGTTCAGAATAGTTAAAATCAGAAATGTACTGCTAAATGCCTGCAGCTGTAAGCCGTGCCAGTATAGTAAGACAGCACATGAATGTACTAGCAGCACAAAGATTGAAAGTTAAGAGCAGTAGCTGCCTAACTGAGCTAACACTAAATGAATGGAGCACAACTGCTGAGAAACAAACATGGCACAACAGTAAGTGACAGCTAACTAGAGCAGGACAAAGTCAGGGACCAAGTGCAAACAAGTAAGATGGATAAGCATAGGAGACAGCAAAAGCAGGAAATAGCAGCTTGAGCTGAAGCATACAGATACCAAGTGCAGTTAAACTGAGGGTTTACTAAAATCTGGTGCCAGAAAGCACAAGTGCAGGAATAGCACAGTAGAAACAAAGGCAACAGGATGATAAAAATTGAGAAAGCCCCAAAAGAAAGAATATGCAAAACAAAAAACACAAACACAGGAGGACAGGAAACAAGCAACTCAAAGAAGAATGCAGCCACCAGAGGCAAGCAAATACTAATCAAAAGCAGGAGAACTATGAAGAACAGAAGTCCTGCATGATCCAAGCAAAGCCAAAGAACAAGTGAAGGAGGCGACACAAACACGGGTGGGGAGAAAGCCCAAGCAAGCCCCAGAGAGAAGGTAGAATGGACAAAGCCTCTGGACACAATGAAAAATTGTTCCAGAAGGAGGCTGGGAGGAACTGCTTATATAGCTCAGAAGGGGGCATGGCTGGTTGTTCACCCACTGAACTTCAGGCAAAGTCTTTCAATTGAGGAATCATTGGCAAATTGGTTATTTAGCCTGTCCCTTAGACTCCTGGACTCTATTCAGGGGTGTTCCTCTTGCAACTAGTCAGTGAACCCACACAGGATGAGGCAACATTAGTTCACAGCACTCGTGTCGGGACAATGTTGAAAACCTTGATTGGGAAGCCACTTGGGGACCAGTAATCACCATAAGGTGTGGTTTAATGTAAGGATGGCTGTGGAATCGAACCACACAAGGGTGTTGGTCCTAGACTTCAGAAGCCAGACTTTTATCAAGATGGGTGAATTCCTCTCAGGGATGACGTGGTGGGGGGGCCTGAATGGGGTACAGGAACAGTGGGCAAAGATAAAATACAGAATAGTAAAGGCAACAAACCTCTGTGCAAAGAAGTGAGCAAAAAAAAGAAAGGGGAAGTACTGTGCAGAGATGGACAAGGAAAAGGCAGACATCTTGAACAAATACTTTTGTTCAGTGTTCAGAGAGGAAGGATACAGGAACAGCCACAAAATAACAGAGACATTGGAGGAGGTAGACACTAGTCCTTTTGGAGGTAACAGTCATGGAGGGACATGCTAATCTGAAAGTGACCAAAGCAATGGGGCCAGATAGGGTGCATCCAAGGGTACTGAGGGAGCTCAAGAAAATACTGGCTGCACCTCTGACAGTTCTATTTAATAGCTCACTGGAAACAGGAGTGTTTCTGGAGGACTGGGTTTAGTTCCACAGCACAAAAGTGGTAGAGGGAAGAGGCTGGCAATTATAGGCCAGTCAACCTGACAGCAGTGGTGGGAAATTAAACAAATCACTGCTGAAGGAAAGGATTATAGAATATCTTGAATACAGTGGGTTACAAGACCTGAGGCAGCATAATTTGACAGAGCAGAGGTCATGTCAAATTAATTTGATAGATTTTTTTGACTGGGACACCAAGGAACAAGATCAAGGTGGAGGCGGTGGATGTGGCCTACCTACTGTAGATTTCAGTATGGCTTTTGACACCATTCTACTTAACAGACTAGTAAGTATGCTTGGTAGCTAAGGAGTGAGTTCAAAGGTGGTAAACTGGATAAGAAATTGGTTAGGACAGGTGCCAAAGGGTGGTGAAAATGGATTTCACTTGAGGAAGGAGAGTGACCAGCAGGTGCTTCATGAATCAGTGTAGGGCCTGCCCTCTTGATGTTTTTATAAGTGCCATTGTGGAGGAGCAGAGAACTGTATCAGTTAAAGCATAAGGAAGCAGGAAGGCAGTCAGAATAGCAAAGGTCCAAACTAAGGAAAAGATAGCCAACTTAGCTAAGAAGGTGGATAAACTTTTGTAGGTACATTTGGGAGTGAAGAAAGACCAAGAGAGGGATAGTGAGGCTTAATAAAAGGGAGGAGGGTGGGCAGAAGATAACAGTGAAAAGGCAGAGATACTGAACAAATACTTTTGCTCAGTATTCACAAAAGAAGAGGAGGGGAGGTACCTAAACTAAATAGTAGAAGCACTCAGGATAGGGGGTCAATACCAGTCCCTTCACAGAAGCACGGGTTCTGAAAGAAATCCTAAAACTGAAGGTGGACAAAGCAATGGGGGCCTGATGGGATTCACTACAAAATTGTAAAAACTAAGGGGAGAACTAGTCATGAAGGGACTTGCTAATCTGAAAGTGGACAAAGCAATGGGACCAGACGTGGTGACACCACTGATTATCCTTTTAACAAATCATGGGAGTATGGTGTAGTACTTGAGGACTGCAGGAGGGTGCATGTGATTCTCCTTCCACAGAAGTGGGTGCAAGGCAGAGGCAGAATCTACAGACCTGTTAGTTTGAGCTCAGTGGTAGAGAAGATGATGAATCACTCTGAAAGAAAGAATTGTTCAGCCGGAGGAGACCAGTGGGGCACAGGACCCAAGGCAACATGGGTTACAGCAGGAAGGTCATGTCAGATTAATCTAATAGATTTATTTGACTGGATGATCAAAGTAGTAAACCAGGGAGGGACTGTGGATATGACTTACCTAGACTTTAGCAAGGCATTTGGCATAGTCCCACGCAATAGATTAATAAACAAGTTCATTTGCCAGCCTAGGAGTGGGTCCCAGGGTGGTAGCCTGCAAAAAATGGCTGGATAACAGGACTCAGAGGGTAATAGTACACAGAGTCCACTTTGAAGAAAGGGGTTTACTAGAGGGTACCACAGTGTTCAGTAATAGGGCTGGTCCTCTTTAATGTCTTTATAGGTGACATAGTGGAGGGCAGGAAGGAAATGTATGCCTCTTTGCAGACGACACAAAGATCTGCAACAGGGTTGATATACACGGGGTGTGGAAAGGATGAGAAGGGACTTGGCAAGGTTGAGGAATTGTCAAATGTATGTAGCTTAGATTCAATGCAAAAAGTACAAAGTAATGCATCTGGGAAACAAAAACCTTGGGGAGGAATACACAATGCGGGAGGTACTAACAACAACAAATATGGAAAGGGACCTGGGAGTAGTCATATCAGACAACCTAAAGGTAGGCAAGCAATGTGAGAAGGCAGAAAGGAGGACTGGGAGGATACTGGGATGAATAGGGACAGACATCAGCACCATCAGCACTAGAAAACAAGAAGTTGTTATCCCTCTGTACAGACAGTTGGTGAAACTCCATCTGAGTACTGCATGCAGTTCTGAGATGCCATCTCTGGAAGGACATAGACAGGTTGGAGGCGGTCCAGAGGAGGGCAACTAGAATGGTACAGGGTTTGTACCAAGCCATACGAAGAGAGACTGAAGGAGCTTAATATGTAAACCCTCAAGGAAAGGAGGGAGAAGGGAGACATGATAGAAACATTTAAGTACAGTACCTCAAGGAATCAACAGAGTCCAAAAGGGTAGCATCTTTCAGAAAACAGATGTGCAAGAACAAGGGGCCAATTTGAAGATGGGGATGGTTCATGGGCAACGTGACAAAGAATTTTTCCACGGAGAGGTTGGTGGATGCATAGAACGGCCTCCTGATGAGGCGAGGAGGCAGTGGGGTCAAAAACAGTGGGAAATTCAAGAATGTATGGGACAGACAGAAGGCAGTTCTAGTGGGGAAGTAGGAGGAATTAGGCTGTTTATTAACTAGGATCTGCAGCTTACTTAATAGGTAGGGAAATGGGCAGACTGGGTGGGCCAAGCAGTCCTTATCTGCCATCAAAGTCTGTTTCTATGAAGGGAAGGTCTGCCTCTTCGCAGAATTATCAAAATTTGCAATAGAGTAGACATTCCGGAGAGTGGAAAGGATGAGCAGTGACCTGAGAAAACTTGGGAGTGGTCAAGGCATGGCAGCTTGGTTTCACGAAAAGTGCAAAATAATGCACTTAAGGCACATAAACCCCAAGAGTGGAGTGCAGAACTTGTGGAATGGTATTAATGACCACTAAGCAGGTAAGAGGCTTGGGATAATCATACTGGATGACCTAAAGGTGGCCAGGCAGAGCAGTAAAGTAGTAGGAGGGCTAGTAGGATGCTGGGGTGCACAGGGAGGGGTATCACCAACAGAAAGAGGGAGATGGTGTTGCCTCTGTACAAATCACAGGTAAGATCATACTTAGTATACTGTGTCCAGTTCTGGAGACCACATTTCTGGAAGGACATAGACAGGATCGAGGCAGTCAAGGAGGGCAGCTAAAATGGTGCAGGGTGAGGAGAGAATAAACGACCTCAATATGTGCACCCTGGAGCAGAGGAGGAGGAGAAAGATATGATACAGACTTTTAAATACCTGTATGAAATAAGGTGCAGGAGGGAAGTATGTTTTAGAAGAAGAGGCACTCTAGTACATGCGGTATGCTATGAAGCTGTAGGTTGATAGATTCTGGAGAGATGAGACAAAATACTTCTTCACAGAAAGAGTGCTGAATTGCTGAATAGTCTTCCAAGCAGAGGTGGTTAGAGGCAATAGTGGCGGGGTTCAGAATGCATAGAAGAAGCACAAGGAATCACAATGGAAGGAAGGGGTGAGGTAGGAGAAAGAGCTTTAGATTGGGCACAGTATGTGGTAATAGTCAGTTCCACGTGAACAGCTGCTGCAAAGCAAAGGGCCGGTGCTCCATGAAGGGTAGCTAACCAAGTTATGAAAAAATCCAAGCAAGGAGCACTCAGAGGCACAATTTAAACAAAAATGCTTACAGTTTTATTTGGGCTCTCAGTCCCAAACCCCAGCACTTTAGCGAATCGCTGTGAGTTGATTCTTTCTATGGTAATAGTGTAGGTAGGAGAAATGTACAGATCGGATGGGCCAAGTGGTCGCCTTGCCTCAAATTCTTTGTTTCTATGTTTCTATAAGCCTATATCAGCGAGCTGTGGATTTTGTGATATGAAATGACAGATGATATGACATTAGTGATTCCTTTTCATTCAATCATACATGACAAATTATCTAGGATAGGCCTTTCTGATCTGTCAATTAGGTAGTTCAGCTGACTTGAACAACCAGTGCTGTTCAGTCCATGTAGATTATACTTACTCCCTTCCTGTCCTGATATGGTGTTGTTTCCCAGGGTCCTGTTCTGGACCTTATCCTGTTTTTATCATTCTTAATGTTCACCCCACAGTCTGTATTTCTGCCCTCGTTAACATGTATGCAGATGACTCTATTTTTGCTCCTGACCATTGACCAATGAATAGGAAACTAGGCTACAGAATGACTTTTACAATGCTAACATTAATTGCAGGCTACCCAACTGTCTCTGAATGCTATAAAAACAGTTTCTATGGCATTTGGTAGTATTCATTGAATTTACAGGCCCCATTCTATCCTAGTCTTCAAGACTGTATGGGTCCCACTGCAGGATGCCTCTTTCTTCAAACTTCTTGGTTTATGGCTAGACTTTCCCCTAGAGGTTTCTAGTCATATTGATGCCATCCATAGAAAACTCATTCACAGCTTGCTGATACATACCAGGATGTCTTACTCCCTCATCTCTGTCATCTGGAAGATCATTTACAAAATAATATGGATGCAAACATGATTTAGAGTCTAAATCCTACCCTGCCCCAGCTGGACTGGACTCAATTTTCACTCCTTCTGGCATTTGCCCTAAGCTGCCCTCATCTTGCACTGCACTACACTTCCCTCTTCTTGCACACCACTGTGCCATTTCCTCAAATCTGACTCTCTTCTACCTGGCAAACAGTCACATCTCCCTGTCAGCCTCCTTCACTACTGAGTTCTGGTTTGAATACCTCCCCAGCTACCTCCCTCCATCCTTTACCCCAGCCTCTCAGTCCCCTTATTCTTCTAGATCCTCTGATAGACTTCAATTTGCCCTTTTCCACTTAAAATCCACAACTGGGCATCTTCTTTCTCATACAGCTTCCAAATCAGTGGAATAACCTCCACTCTTTCCTCTTCTCCAGCTTCCTCAAATCTCATCTGTATGGATTTATTAATCACTCTTGCTCCTTCAGCTAGTCCTAATATTGTTAATTTCCTTTCCTCTGAATTATCCCTCCCCATTGTTCTGGTCCTTTCTTGTCCAGCAACTTTGAGCTAAGTGTCTGTCATATACTGCTTTTGTTAGCAAAGTGCTTCCTCACAACTCACACTAAACAGTATATTACTTTTTGTAATGTACATATTGTACTGTATTTGTTGGTATTTATTTCAACAGCAGTACCACAATTATACACATATATGAATTAGCCAACAGAAGAAGACTTTTGGTCTATTGAGTCTGCTCAATTGCACAACCCTTGCTCTATAGATAACTGTGGGCTCCCCCAACCAACTCTGACCCTATCCAATTTCCCCTAATTCCCTCCTAAAATCACATCTAGGAAGAGTCACATCACAGTGTGCCTTCCTGCCCAACACATGTAAATAAAATAAAAAGAACATAAATAAGCAAACCACTGAAATACCGGGTTACCCAAAGGGCATTTGGCTGGGAAGCCAAGTTTCAAGAAAATACAAAATCACACATGCCCACACAGTGCAAAGCATCATGGGCTGCATATGCAAATCACCACAGAATGTTATGTTGGTTCAACTTTAGGCAAGAATTGCATGGTGCCAAAGGCCTCTCACACAGTTGCAAAGGTGCCAACAGATGACATGAACAGGTGTTTCATCCAACCCAGAACTCATCAGTATGCCTCATCTATTTTGACACCCCAGTGGAACTCAACCAGCTACCCTAAGATCGTCTGTCTGTGTTTATGTTGTGGTGAACCCATTAAAATAAAAAACTATTTAAAAGACAAAGAACCTCTGTGCACAAACACTGAGGCAAGGTTACCACAAGGCATTTGGCTGGGAAGCCAAGTTTCAAGAAAATACAAAATCATACATGCACCACACAATGCAAAGCATCATGGCTGCATATGCAAATCACCACAGAATGTTATGCTGGTTCAACTTTAAGCAGAATTGCATGGTGCCAAAATCTGTTAGCACCCTTTGTAAACTGTGTGAAATCTTCATTTCCATACAATTCTGTAAGTTGAACCAGCATAACATTATGTGGTGATTTGCATATACGGCCCATGATGCTTTGCATTGTGGGCATGTATCAGTATTTTCTTAAGCTTAACTTCCAACAAACAATACTTTAAGCTGCCTCAATATATTCTTACTCCTAATCCTATCTTTAAATAATTTTTATTTAAACAGGTTCACCACAACACAACAGACAGACCACTTAGGGAAAGTAGTTTTTTTTTATTTAAACAGCAGTTTGAAAACCTTTGAGCCATAGGCTCATTTACAAAGGTACCTTGTCACAGTAAGACAAACCAAAATACACAGTATAGCAGTACAACACATAAGTATAACAGTAAAATTAAGACATAGATACAAACAAGCTGGTACAGTAGGATGGATGCAAACAATACCAGAGTTATGTCGTCCTTATCAGCTTAGTAATAAGCTTTGTCATAAGTACTGAGTAACGGCTTTGACTAGTGGCAGTTACAGCATCGGGTGTTAATAAGCTGGTTACGTAAGGAAGTTTTGGGAAGCACATATATAGTTGGAGTCGGAGATGGAGAGGGCAGTGTGTTGAACCAGGAGGGGCCCTAAAGCTGGAAGGCTCTTTGCCTATGAGAGGTCCTAGCTCTAGGATAACAAGAGAGGTTTTCCCAGAGGTCCGAGTATGAACTAGTGGGACAGAGTGGCGATGGTGGTGGTCAATCTTGGTGGGAAAGCCCAAGGAGGTCTTTGTAAGGGTACAGGTAAGAGATTTGGAGGCGCTCGATCGAGATCAAGTACCAGCGCTTTAGCATACAGTAGACAGGTGTGTGTCATCCTAGGTGCTCCAGTAATTAACCTGCAGGCCTTTATTCAGAGTAGTGCTAATTTTATGGAGTAGGGTCTGATCAGCAGCACTATACACACGGCAGTCCATAGTCCACTAGGGACAGGATAGAGGAGGTGATGCTGAGTCAAAGAGCCTCGGGGAGGCAGTGTTTATACCGGCGTAAGATGCCCAATCGGATATTAGTGGCAGTGGCTAGGGCAGCGATGTGTCCATGGAAGGAGAGGGAAGGGTCAAAATGGATCTCTAGGTATTTATAGGAGCAAACTTGTTCAAGTGGGAATGAGGACCCAGAGTGAATGAGGAGTTTGAAGTTGCAGGACTTGTTTTGGGGATGAGTGAAGAACATGGTTTTTGTTTATTTAAGATTTATCACCAATCTATGTTCCTTGAACCAGCCCTCGGCTTCAGTGAAGGACTTCTGCAGCGAGTCCTGGAGGGCAGTAGGGTTACGACTTGAGGCAAAGATGACTGCATCATCAGCGCATAATAGAATGTTCCTGAGCAAGAGTGTGGAAGGGTGTTAAGGTAAAGGGAGAATAGTAAGGGGCCCAGAATGGAGCCCTGGAGAACCCCAGAAAAGATGGGACAGATGTCTGAGTCGGTCCCATTAATTTTTACACGCTGTGAGTGGTCAGACAGATAACTGGTGCACCAGGAGATAGGCCCAGCAGCAAAACCAGAGAGACTAAGGGCATCAAGAAGGAGGGGGTGGGAGACAATGTCGAAAGCTTTTGAGAGGTCAATGAAGACAGCACCAGCCAGAGAACCAGTGTCTAAGGAGGAGTGGAGAAAGTTGGAGAACTCTAGGAGGGCTGTGTTGGTACTGTGGCCAGCTCCAGCCATGCTGCTCAGGACAAAGGACATTGTAGGTGGAGAGGTAGTCAGAGATTTGAGAGGCCACCACTTTTTCCAAGGCCTTGGGAGAGGAGAGAGAATGGAGATTGGTCGATAGTTTCCAGCCACAGTCCTATCACCACCTTTAAAGATAGGGTGACAGTGGCGACTTTCCAGGCAGTTGGAACCTTCCCAGGCAAAGAGAGTGGTTGATGAGGCATGTGATCGGGTAAGGACTGTGTCTAAGACCAGCCGTAGGATACACGGATCAGGGTGTCACTGCCTGTACTAATACTCTTGAGGGGCAGTGACGAGGAATTATGGCCTAAGTTCTTGGGCAGAAACATGGCGGAGGAAAATAAAGGCGAGAAAGATTTACGGCAGGTGCTGGGGGAGGAGGGTCAAAAAAATTTGTAGGGGGATAGGGCTAAGGTCAGTGAATGAGGTGTTGAGGTGGTTGGCTGCGAGGGCTGGGTCTGAGGAGATCACACCATTAATGTTGATCTGTGGGTGGGGGAGTGCACCCCATTTAACTGTTTAATGTTATCCCAGAAGGTTCTGGGATTCCCCATGAGGCAGTGAGTGAGGACCGAGTAGTGCTCAGACTTGGCCTTTCTGATGGCCCGAGTGCACTTGTTTCGTGGCGGCAGCATATAACCGCTTGTCATTGGGCCGCCAGTCTCAATGGCACGGTGGTGCCAAGGGTTGTCCCTATGTTTGAGCTGTGATGGATCGAGCTGGGGTAACCCAGGGGCATTCTTCCTTTAGAACGGTGGGTCAACACTGTGGCAAAGATATCACAGGCATTATTAAAAGTTTGGGTAAAGAAGGAGAGGCTGTGTCAATGTCAGGGTTGCCTGTATAGGAGACCAGTCAATTTGGGACAGAAGTTCCTTAAGTTTTATCAGTTCCACCAGGTATTAGACGCCACCGGCATGTGGACTGTGCTATGGGTTTGGGGACTGAGGTTGACCAGTGGAATAGAATGGGGAGTGATCACTGAGAGAGTCTGGGAGGACTTGTACATTGGGGATCCGATTAGAGGCGGTTGGTGAGTACCACATCAAGCAGGGTACTGGAGCCTCTCTTGGGGTTAGTCCTGGTAGGGTGGGTAACTAGTTCAGTAGGGTCTATTGCAGAAAAGGAGTCTCGGTAGAGGAGGAGGAGGGGCTGAGCCAGTTGACATTTAAGTCACCCACCAGAATTTGATCAGCGGAAGGAGGTAGAGGTAAGGTATTCTGTAAGAGAGGCAATGGCCTGCATTTGGTCCCTGGGGCACGTATGCAGTAGTCAGATAAAGGGGTCCTTTAAAGGGTCAGGGTTAGTTTCAGTGTAAGAGCCTGGGCCCTGAGTCAAGGATGGGAGTGGGCAGGGCTGAGCAGGGGAGATTCCTTGACATAATAGCGCAGCCACACCCCTGCCTCCTAACACGGTTGGACCGGAAAAGGGTGAAACCAGGAAGGGAGACTAGGAGTCAGGAGGATTTGACAGCCAAGTCTCAACCAGGGTGATGACATCAGGGTTAATTGATGTGACCAGGCATGTAGTGAGTCAAACTTTTAGGAGGCTACAGATATTCATGGAGACCATGCATAGGCCTGTGGTGTGAGTTGGGGAGCTCCTGGGAACCGGGCCAGGGTTTGGATGAATGTTCCCTGACAGAGTAGTAGCATGACTAACACCCTGGCTGGGAGATGGTGAGAGGTTTTCCTATGATTGACATGAGAGGGAGGGAGGGAGGCTAAGGGAGCAGAGGGTGGGCAGGGAGGCAGGAGGGAAAGCAAGAATAAGAAGACACCCAGATGTGCCTGAGGTGAAGAGAAAGCTAGGGGAGGGCAGGGGGACAGGGACACATGGAGGTCCCAAGGGGCAGGAGAGGAGGTTCAGGAGCAGGGGAGGGAGGGGTGCCAGGGCACAGTGTGGACTAGCAGATGGGTAAGTGGGTAAGTGCACTGCTAGTGGGGATAGGCACAGGCAGAGCGTGAGGCAGGGCCAATACATTGTGGTGAGCAACATCCCAGGGAAGTAGTGCTGTACAGGTAGGAGTAGGAAGTAGTGAGGGAGCATAGGTCCCTCTAGTGGCCAGCAGGTATAACCTGCAAATGGGAAAGTGGGGAGATAGGTTCTGGGCAACAGGACGTGATATCACCGGATGTGATGTCACGGGGTGGATCCTTAAATTGACAGCCGCCCCTGGGTGGGAGGGTGGTTGGGGCCGGCGGGGACGGAGCGGCGCGAGCGCCGTCGGGCTAGCACCCCTCTGTAGGCGTCCAGACGAAGAGAAGAGGTTCTCTTTACCTCGAATGTTATCAGGCTGGAGATTTGGCTTCCTCAGCTACTCAGGTGAGCTGCTTGTGCTTCAGTTGCTTGATTGTCCCGAGTGCCTAGCTTGGGGGAGCTGCCTATGTTGTGGAGAAAACAAAGCCTCTCATTACTATGCAGCAGGAGAATATGTTGTGACTTACACAAAGGAGCTCCACTCTAAGCAAACAGGGCTATTCCAAAATGAGGTCACACTAGGACCCAGCTAACCTAATGCCTTCAGTAACAAGCACAATTAGCTCAATACCACCATATTAAACAAGTCTGATCTATATTAGCTGCTTGGTATATCTGGCTTTAAGATGAAATCAGCAATTAGCTCACAACAGGGTGTGCATTAAGGCAATTAATTAATGCCCTAGCTGCAGAGGCATGCCAAGACAACACTGAGTACCTTAAGCACCTGTGAAGTGTGTTATGTAAATCTAGTGCATACTGTGTTATTGCACTAATAGAAGGTTTTAGGCAGAATTAGGTTAATTAGCTATTTAAAAACTGCACAGTGCACTTAGGACCCAATTCCAAGTCATGTTATGCATGGCGCAAGGCAATTTGCTCCAAACCCTATGGCGCAAATCACATCTTGTGCCATGTGTTATGCAAGTTCTGATTTCAATATGCGGCTTGCACCATGCTTCATGCTGGTTGCGCCAAAGGTGGGCTATGCCACCCATTATGCCTGCAACCCACTGCGGCATGGTGCCAAGGTGTGTTATAACAGCACCTTCACCCTATTCTGAAAGGGCAGCTGCCATAACCCAGTGGATCAATTACAAGATGCGCAATGGTGCTGAGGGTTAGACCAGCATGGAGGTGGTCTAAAGGGCATCCATCCTGGCAAAACAAGAGATGCCCCCCCACAGCACCATGTATCACACATTGCCATGCTCCACAGACCCCCCCAGCACAGTGATGCCCCCAGCCTCCCGATTTTGGGGTGCCATCCGGGTCAGTATTGCTCCATGCCTCCCCTTGCCCTGTGCCACCCAGCCTACCCACCAAGGCCCCAAGAGGATTGTGGCTGTGTTACAGGTGGGGAGCTCTGGGGGGGCAGTTGATTGCGATCACGCGGGTCCATTGTGTCATTCCCATGGCACAACCCTGCAGCTGCCGCAAGTCACAGGTCATAGATTCCAGGGACCCTGCCTGTCCTGGAATAGGGTGCAGGGTCCCCGTCATAGTGGGGCATGGCGCAACTCACATATGCCTGTGACTTGCGCCATGCATTCTGGAATCGGGCCCCAAGTGTATAAGCACATGGTCATGCACACTACAGAATTTCTGTTACCCATTTTATAAATGGCGATTATGTGCACTCCAGGGCTTTAATGAACTCTCTTGCATGCTAAGAAGCAAAAAACATAGCTAAAGGTAAGTGTCCTGCTGTCCAAAAGTGTGCATGAAATACCTTGGTATGCATTATCCCTTCTGGTGCATAGGCTGAAGTGATTTAACCCTAATATAAATTATTCTTTGCAACAGAAATTCAGAGAATGAAACCACAGTTTATATGCAGGTTGTGTTAAGAATAGCTACAGTAATTAAGGTAGCAAGTGAGTTTTATTTTCTCAGAAGAAGCCAGAAGGGGAAGGAAGGAAACATATTCAATTCAGTGCTTTAGAGTAACTGGTAATTGCTATTTTTCTTTTAAACTTAGATTGTGGGCTTTTAGTGACACTGTACTTTCTTTGTTGTCTTTACTTAGAATTGTTTTTGGGCTGTTGAAGATTTAAAACGTAGTGGTGGTGTAATTCTGTGCTGTCTTTAATTGCTGCAAATTTTCCCCCCTTCCCCCAACTCTTAATTACATGCCCTGTTAAATCTGATTGACAGGAGCTAAACACAGGGTATAGTAAGGGGTGTGAAGTAGGAGGGGCATAAGGGGGAAGAAGCCCACCCTCAGCACGACAAGTGTTTTGACTCATTTATTTATTTATTGGTTTCTTTTTTTTTTTTAAAGAAAATTATCTGAGGATCAGTGGCAGGATTTTTAGGACAGTAAATTAATAAAAATGGAAGTAGGAGAGCTTCAGTAGCAGACAAGTAGTGGAATAGCAGTATAATTGCAGTATAATGTGGGGAGTGGTGCAATGCAGTGGCTGTGGGGCAGCCATATTCAGGCAGACCTTCTGGACACTGAGGTGCTACCCTATCTGCATGCATCTCTATGGACTGTGGGATGAGGTAGCCAGACTCACAGTGGAAGTAAACTGGGTCAGGAGTACCATCACCCCTATCCAGAGACCACCCAGTCCAATGCAACTGCCTCAAAGGATGCCAAGAATGAGGAGCACTTGGATGACAGTGGGCTCAGGGAGGGTTAGAGCAGTCAGGCAGAAGCACATCCCAGATCCTATTCCACTCAAGAACTCATATGCCACACTGGCAAACAAGGACAACCAAGTAGAGGTACCCAGAGAAGTAGAAGGAAAGAATGTGGAGGTTAGCCAAGGAGGTGACCTCAGTGGGGAAAGCAGTGGACCCCAGAGGAGGAGGAAGTGAATCCTGGTGGGGGATTCCATCATAAGAGGGATCCAGCTAGGAACACAGGAGGAGGAGGAGGACGACAGGGAGGTGAGGTGCCTACCAGGTGCCACGGCATGGAGGGATGGAAGGAAGATCCTGGGGATCACTGGGAAGGCAAGACGGGAGGGTGAGCTGGATGTCATTATCCACCTAGGTACTAATGACCTGGCAAATGGGGAGCCAAAGGAAGTTCAGGAAGAGTTTAGGAAATTGGGGAGGGGTCTCAAGCAAGTAGCTACTTCTGTCACTTTCTCAGAAGTACTACCTGCGAGAGGCAAAGGAGAGCATGGGAGTGCATGCACCAGGAACTTTAACTCATGGTTGAAGAACTGGTGCTGTGAGGAAGGATTTGGATTCATTGGTGACTGGGGGCCCACCTGGAGGGATGGAGGTTTGTTCAAGTCTGACAGCCTGCATCCATCCTGGAGGGGAATCCAAGCAATCAATAAGTTTAAATGCTACATTGATAAGCATTTAAACTAGCAAAGGGGGGTGGCAGGCCAGCAAGGAGGGTACCTACTTGCTCACCCCCACAGCTAGCAGGGAACCAGTGAACCAGAGGAGTGGCTATCTCTGCAAAGCAGTGCAAAAGATGGAGATTAGCCAAGAGGTGGATAGGCAGAAAGGGCAAAATTCAGCAGAAGGGCAGACAGCAAGGAGAACCAGGGATAAAGGACAACCAAGGAAGGGGCTGGAGTAGAACAGCGAAACAGTCTAGGAGGTCAAATCATGGAAAGCCATGTGTGCAAATGCCAGAGCCTTAGCAACAAGATGGAAGATCTGGAGGCTGTCATGGTGCAGTCAGACCTGGACATTGTGGCCATCACTGAAACCTGGTGTAATGATAACCACGACTAGGAGATGGCCATACCTGGCTACAACATATTCAGAAGAGACAGAGCAGGCAGGAAGGGAGGAGGAGTGGCATTGTATGTGAAAAATGACATAAGGGACACAGAGATCCAGGAGGAACAAAATGGGGAAGAGATACTGTAGGTTAAGCTGGAAAGGAAAATGGGGACAGCCATCCGCACAGGTGTGCTCTATAGACCACCAGCCCAGGAGGAAGAAACAGATAGGGAGCTGATGCTAGCCATCCAAAGGATGGCAGACAAGGGTGAGGTAGTACTGGTTGGAGACTTCAATATTCTAGACATGGACTGGAGCATCCCAGCAGCAGCATCAACTAGGAGCAGATTTATCCTGGACTCCCTTCAGGGTGCCTTCCTCAAGCAACTGGTCATGGAACCAACTCAGCAGAAGGCAATACTGGACCTTGTGCTCACAAACAGGGACAGTGTGATGGGGGTAACAGTGGGGCAGCACCTGGGGAACAGTGACCACCAGTCATTGTGGTTTGAAATCCCAGAAAGAGCAGAACCAGACCACACAAAACACGTATCCTGGATTTTAGGGGCATTTGGGAAAATGAGAGATACTTGAAAGAGGCATTAAGGGAATGGGACAGGAATCAGGGTTGAGGAACAGTGGGCAGTATTTAAAATGGGATTACAAGAACAACAGAATTATGCATTAAGCAGGTTAGCAAGAGGAAAAGAAAGAGGAGACCATTATGGTTTTCCAAAGAGGTAGCAAAGAAAGTGAAAGCCAAAAGATTGCATTCAGGCAATACAAAAAGACACAGGCAGAAGGGGATAGGGAGAAGTACCAGGAGAAGCAAAGGGAGGCAGGGAGGTTGCAAGGGAAGCCAAAGCTCAGACAGAAGAACACATTGCAAAATCAGTGGGTAGAGGAACAAAACCTGTTACAGGTACATAAGTGAAAAGAAAGACAAAGAGAGGGATAGTGAGACTGAAGGGGGAGGATGGGGGCTGCATGGAGGATGACAACAGTAAAGCTGACATATTGAACAGGTATTTCTGCTCAGTCTTTACTAAGGAAGATGAGGGTAATGGGTCTGAAGGGAGTACAAGGGGTGAGAATAGTGCAGAAATGGACACAAGTCCCTTTACACGAGAAAGGATCCAGAAGGAACTGGAAGTAATGAGTTGATAAAGCAATGGGGCCAGATGGGGTGCACCCCAGGGTCCTTAAAGAACTAAGAGAGGTGGTGGCTGAACCTCTGGCTATCCTGTTAAGCTGATCACTGGAAACAGGGGAGGCACCCAAAGACTGGAGGACAGCAGATGTAGTCCCCTTATACAAAAGTGGGAACAAAGAGGAAGCAGGGAACTACAGACCAGTCAGCCTCCACCTCGGTAGTGGGGAAGATCATGGAAGCACTACTGAAGGAGAGATTGGTGGAACATCTGGTGGTCAATGGACTACAGGACCCAAGGCAGCATGGTTTCACCAGGGGAGGTCTGTCAGACCAACCTCGTGAATTTTGACTGGGTGACTAGGGAGGTGGATCAGGGGAAGGAAGTTGACATGGCCTATCCGGACTTCAGCAAGGCCTTTGACACTGTGCCACATAGAAGACTATTACACAAACTGGGGAATATGGGTGTGGGCAGGACAGTAGTGTGGTGGGTAGGTAACTGGCTGGGTGGCAGGACACAGAGGGTGGTGGTAAATGGCTGTCACTCCACAGAGGGAAGAGTGACCAGTGGGGTACCACAGGGATCAGTGCTGGGACCAGTCCTATTCATCATCTTCTTCAGTGACATTGTGCAGGACCTAGAAGTCAGAATTTCACTGTTTGCTGATGACACAAAGCTCTGTAACAGAGTAGACACACCAGAGGGTGTAGACAGAATGAGAAGGGACCTGCAGAATCTTGAAGAATGGTCAGGGGTTTGGCAGTTGAAATTCAATGCAAAGAAGTCCAAGATAATGCATATGGGGCACAAAACCCTGGCACAATATATCAGTTGGGGCGTGGATATAGCATGCACCAAGCAGGAAAGGGATCTTGGGGTTATCATCTCTGATGACCTCAAGGTAGGGAAACAGTGTGACAAGGCAGCAGGTAAACGAAATAGGATGCTGGGATGTATAGGCAGGGCATCACCAGCAGGAAAAGGAGGTCATAATTCTGCTATACAAGACACTAGTGAGGCCCCACCTGGAGTACAGTGTACAGTTCTGGAGACCATACCCACGTAAGGACATAGACAGGGTAGAGAAGGTTCAGAGGAGGGCAACAAAGATGGTGCATGGATTGCATCACAAGTCCTATGAAGACAGGTTGAAGGAACTGAACATGTACTCCTGGAGAGAGGAGGGAGAGGAGGAGAGAGGGATATGATAGAGACATACAAGTATCTTACAGGGAGGAACAGGGTGCAGGAATACACTATTTTTAAGCGAAAAGATGTTCCAGGACTAGAGGGCATGGGATGAAGTTGGAGGGAGGACGATTTGAGAAACATGAGGAAGAATTTCTTCACAGAACGGGTGGTGGACAAGTGGAACACCCTGCCAGAGGAAGTGGTGGGGGCTGAAACAATCACGGGATTTAAGAATGCATGGGATAGACATAAAGGAATTCTGGAGATCAGGGGTAAGGGGCAACAAACTTCTAGGAAAACATAAACCGAACTTACAAGCTCAAATGGGCAGACTGGGTGGGCCATAGGCCCTTATCTGCCGACACAGTCTATGTATCTATGTACATTGTAGAATGTGCAGTACACTTCATGTTAAGCTTATTGGGCAGCCATTTAACAACCAGCTAGCATTTGATCTGATAAGGCTCTGCATGGGAAATCTCTTCATCACTGATACATGATTGTTAGTTGGGTTCTGCTGAGCTCTGAATGAGATTGCTAATTATACTGTGAGTGGAAATTCACATTCTACAGCTGAATGGGAAAAAACAAAAACACTACAAGAGTTTCAAACCACAAAAGTATGTACTAGCATGATATTGCTCATGTTGATAGATTCAGTATACAATTTCTTTTGGAAACAGGCACATACATCAGCATTCCTTCTCCATGCACGTCAGCCTTTAAATACATTTTTTTTTATTTTATTGCACAAAAATGTTAAAACCACAGCAAACATATGTGTGCTTTATGCATTTTGGATAGATATCCTTTATCAAAAAGCATAAGTGGAAATCCACATTCTACAGCTGAAGGGAAAGAAAAGAACAAACAAAAAAACTTGTTGGTAGCTCCATTGTCTGAAAAGAAAACCAACCAACCAACCAACCAAGCAAACAACCAAACAAGCAAACAAAAAAAGAAATGTCGGTAGATTCATTCCGGAAGTTTTTTGCAGGTAACTCCTATTTTACATCCAGCTTTAACAATAGAAATGCTGCTATATATGCAAATAATAATAGTATTTATATTGTCTTAGTACAGTAACAGCATTGCTGTTTAAACAAGTTATATGGAAAACTGAATACTTAAGAGCAACCTTTTGTAATTCTGGAATGCAAGGTGTTCCTGTGTGATCCTGTCTGAAATTTGACAGTCATTTATTAATGAACAGTTCTGACTGAGTTCAGACTGACAAACTAAAGTTAAATCTGGGAGACTGACTTGACTGTACCAAGGAAATTTTATTCTGATGGTTTGAGGTATTCCTGTATGATCCTGTGGAAAAGCTGGAAATCAATGGTGCTGTTTAAAAAATGCCTTTCACCTTTCTGAAACCAGATCCTGAGCTTCCATCTCTGTACCATAAATGTTAAAACATTTCGGAGCGTGCTTAACTAGTTGACAGACCTGATGATAATGCTTATAATTTATTAAAATACTGGTAGTTCGGAGAGATGTGAACAAAAAACGGGCTCATAGAACTACCAACCTACAAGAACTAGTGCACAACAGCTAGGCTTACTGTTAAAAAACATATTTTATTTAAATTCAAGCAAGGCTTAAAGGGGTACTTACATAAATACATTGGTCACTGAAAAAAAGTAATGTCAAACATTGTCACGCTGCAGGTGCTTAATCATGGCTTATCGGTATGAGAAGGGTGTGTGTTATTGTGATTGGGGTGGGGTCCAATAGATAGCCTGGGATATGGATTATGGCACGTACTGAGGGATTAAACCAGCAATTGTGGAGGGGTGGTGGAGGTCCACTAGAGAACCAGAGATATGGATAATTGCGTGCACTGAGCAATCAAATCTGCAATCGGGGTTGGGTTCCACTATAACAGCCAGGGATATGGATTATGGCATGTACTTAGTGATCAAACACACAATTGGGGGGGAGTATCCACTCGACTGTCAGGGTTGTGCAGTATGGCATGTACTATGGAATCAGATGTAAAGTCAGTGGGTTGGCTGACACTGATTGGAACTGACAGCCCATGCTGTCAGTCCTACGCTGTGCTTGGATGGAGGAACAGTGTGCTCACCACTGTGTACTTTGGTAAGGGTACATCAGCTTTTTAATGCTTTCAAAACTACTGAGTGTGCTGCTGCACCTTATACACAGGATGGATCCCTCATCTGCATGGGTGCAGCAGTATATTCTACATGTTTGCTCTGCGCACTCAGCACTGTGCAGTTGAGGCCACTGAATTAGAGATATGTGAAATAGGCAAATTTCATTGTGTGAAATTAGTCATGAAATTTGCCTGTTTTGTGAAATTTTTTGTCAAAGCAAAAGTTGGAATTTTGCCTGCATAGTGTGAAATTTCACTTATGGAAGGTGAAATTTCACCTGCAGAAGGCCAAATTTTGCCCATGGAAGGCAAAATTTCACCTGCAAAAGGTGAGAGTTCACCAATGGAATGTAAAATTTTGCCTTTCGCAGGCAAAATTCCACATTCTGCACACGGCAAAACATTTCGCATAATGGGTGAATTTCACAAAATTGCTGATTTTGCAGCAATTTCCCCAGCAAAATATAATTTCGCAACATATCTACACTGAATATGGCACCACCCCTACCAATCATGCAAAACCAGGTTAGCATATCACTAATATGTTTAGGGATGCACTAACCTTCAGAAAATGTGGGTCAAAGTCTTTTACTCCACTATTAATTGTTAACCTTGTTAATGAACCTCCCTTTGGTCTTCCTTAACATGTTTGATTTTGTTGCTCAGCTCAGCACCCTTGTAAAGCAATTCATGATAAAGTCCCTATTTTGCTATTTTTCTTGCAGCAGTGCAAAATCAAATTTATTAATGTATTGAAAAAAATCACAGTCATCAAGTTTATTATCTAGTCCTTCTATTTTCCAGCTTCTGAGTTTAACTACTCACTCATATTCTTCTTTCTTGCTAATTTTGTCTGTTTATCAAGTCAGTAAACATGATCTAGACTTGCAGCTATCCTTCTCCTCTGGTAATCTATACAAGTACTTAGGCCACACTTGAGAGCTATATTGAATGGAGGAGAGTCTGTTGACCACTGGGTTTGTTTCGAAATTGGGCTGCATGCATCATCTATGGGATTGTTGCTACTGATATCCTGATTGTTTCTCATTTCCCTTGATATGTAACAGTTTCAAACCTTCTTGAGGAGAGCATTTCTGCTAGATCAACTATCAGTGTCCAAAAGCTATCATGTTTATGGTTTTTATCAAGTATTTGTGAAGCAAGATTTGAAACCCAGTCACATGCATCAATTTGGCCCTCATAATCTAAAGAACAGTGGCACAGATGTTATATATTTTGTTTTATGCAAGGACATTGAAATTGTGCTGCATGATATGTTTCTGGTCAAAGTAAACCAGTGTGTAATACACAAGGTATACAGTACAAAGGGTGGCTGACCAAATGGTCTGGCAGCAAGAAGCAGAAGGTTGTCGTTAATGGGCACTACGATGAGTGGTGAGTGGTAGTCAGCAGTGTTCCCCAGAGATTGGTGCTGGGGCTACTGCGTTTGAACGCTTTCATCAGCAATCTGGAAGATGGAGTCTCTGGCAGGCTGCTTCAGTTTGCTAATGACCCAAAGCTGTTGAGGGTCACAGACTACCTTGAGAACTGGGACAAACCTTAGAAGTACCTGAACAAGTTGGGTGACTGGTTAAACTCATGTCTGAGATTGAATGTAGCCAAATGCAAGGTGCTACACTTGGGAGGAAGACACTGAGGTGGGATTTACAGTTGCAGCAACTGACATGGTCATAGGTATCCTGAAATTTATTTTATATCTCTAGAGAAGTTCCATGCTGCTACAGTACCACAGAGAATTTCTTTAGAAATATTAAATATCTGACTATATCTATTGCAGCAAATATGCACACTATGGGGCTCCTGTTGCTGCAATGGAAGAAGAAAAGGACATGGAGGTTATAATAGATGAGGGACTAAAGCATGGCAAGCAGTGAGCAGCTGCTATTAAGAAGACTAAAAGAATGCTGGGGTGCATCAAAAGGAGATGATCAGCAGAACATGTGATGTAATCATACTACTTCACCAAGTTCTGGTACAGCCCTACCTGGAGTACTATGTGCAGTTCAGGGCTCATATGACACAAAAGGTAAGTAAATGTATTTTACCAATCTCTTTTTGTGACTATTAAATCATCTACTGGGTCATTATGCATGTATGGGATTTTTGTTGATAAACACTTTTGAGAGTGACCATTTCATTCATAAGGTGAGGATACCAGGCTCTCTGGCTACCTAAAGAAGACAAAAGGCCCTCTACTCTCTAACTCAAATGGAATAACTTAATCTGTTGTTCCTTATGAGTGAGGTCTCTCCTGTACCAGTTGAAAGAGGTTAGGGATGAAAGGAAGCAGGCTAATGTCACGTATAAACAATATAGTAGTTGTGGATACATGTTCTAGCTCTGTGGCACCACGAGAACTCTAGACATCTTATCACTGGGGATGCAAAAAGGAGAAACTTTCTCTTAGGAAGTTAAGTTATACCCAGGGATAGTGCTGTATGGTCACTGTCTGGAGAAATCACTTCTCCAAACAGCTGTGTAAAATCCTTTTGGGAACATGAAGTCCGAATGAAAAGTATATTTTCAAGGAAAGACCTCCCAGGTGAATTGGTGAATCATCAATTGTGTTTTGAAGGGTCAGTCATGACAGATCATTGTTAATCATCAAATGTTATCATATGATCATCAAGAGAGCTTGTGATTTATGATCATCCACTAGATCATGATTTAATTATCAAGCATGTGATTTTCAAATCACCAACTGATGATTATTGATTATTTTTGGAAGCTTAAATCAGCATGATAGTTTTTGATGATTTTTGGATAATCAAATGATGATTGCTGATGGTCATTGATTGCTGTATTAGTTCTGTATTATAAGGCTGTAGGTCACATGAGTCTTGCTTGTCAAAATTGTATGTTCCTACTATGAAAATATGATTGTCGGATATTAGCTAAAGCAAATAAATTATAATGTAAATCATGCAAAGTTAAGATATAATCGCTTTAGGAAGAGGAAATACAATGTTTGATATAGTAAACACATTTACATACTAATTTTTATATTTCAATAGCACAGGTTTATGACCCAAAACAATAGTAATTTCTATGTTTGAAATATTTTTGCCTTGACAGTAGTATTTTGCCAACTGTTATGAAAGGTTTTGAGCACAAATCTGGTACGTGTAGAAACTCACCATAACAGGAATAATTTAAAGGAGATATATAAACTGATTTGAGTTCTTATAATAGTAATAAGAAATAAGGTATCAGAGTGAGTATAATTAGGCCTGCCCGGTGGTGCTCAGGGTTGAGGCACTGGGAACCACACCTTATGCCATGCCAGCAACCCTGGTTTGGGGGTGGACTCAGGCCACTGGAGGTCGGCAGGGGGAGGAGAGGAGTTAGCATCTGGAGGACTGCTCTCCTCACCTGTGGTGGGATCTGGGGTGTTTCCCGCCTTGTAGTGGCTCCTGGTGGAGACCGGGGGGCACTACATTCAGGTGGAGATGTGCAATAGGGAGACTTTGGCGGATGTCTGTGGGAGGGGGCAGATACATTCCCTCCATGTGCTGACATCACTGCATGTCTGGTGCCTTGAGGAAACTAACCAAGGTGGAATACCCCAGGCACTAGGAGGATGACAGCGGTCCCCAAGGGGTGGCACACACATCCACCACCGTTCCCTACCCAGATGACTGTCTCGGGTCTTCTCCTCTCCTCTCTTGGGGCCTTGGGGGAGAGGATGCTGTCCCCAATTCTTCACTGAGTGGAATTCAGGCAGGAAAATAGTGGTGCTCAAGTGGGTCTCACCAGTAGGTGGGGCTCTAGTGACTGGTGACAGGAGGAAAAGAAAATTGACAAAAATAAAAGAGTGAGTATAATTGAAGGTAGCGTGTTTATATGGAACATGCATCATAGCTGCTGATATCATTAATGTCTAAATTGAAAGCACAGCAAATTTCAAAAGTATAGAAAGACGAAACATTTATTACATTACTCTTGGTCATGGGAAATCACAAAATAATGATAATATGCGATCATCATTAATCACCATTTCCATAACATGAGGTTTGTTGATCGGCAGCCATTTAACATTCATGTTTATTCATTGTTAGTCATGATCACACTGATGTTTTTTTAAGCTTGATCATGATCTTTGCACATATTTGGTAGTGATTGTTAATGATACATCATTATAAAATCATAATCTTTTAAGCTGGGCTGTGAGGAAAGAAGTAAAACTTTAGTCTTGTTTAACCATTTTCAACCTTGAATTTCCCTTTGCTGTAATGCTCTTTATTTTGGTGTCCTTAGTGTTATAAATTTTCCATTAGTTTACTATATTACAGATGCAGCAAACAGAAATTTTACCAGTGAAGTGGCCATAATGTGGCCCCACTTAACACTTCAAACTTTGAAAAGCTTTTGTCTTGAAGCCAAACTTTGCAAAATCTGTTTTGCAAAGTGGCACTTTGTCAGTGAAGTGTTACTTCACAGCACTCTGTTTCTGACTTCTACCCATGCTGAAAATTTCAGTCAGTTAATTAGCTGTCTGATCTCATGGTGCTCAGCTCATGGTTTCCCTGTTATTCCCACAGTGGGGGACTGTTGAGTTTGTGGCAGGGCACTGTGGCTCCAGGTAGTGGGAGCATGCATTCATGTAATTTATATGAACTTTGCTCTGCTCCCTTGAAGCCTAAATGAAATTTTAAGGTATTTATCGATAAACCATATCAATTCAATTGCCTAAACTGCATCGACTCATTACTGACATTCACTCCTACTACCTATCCGATGGCTGGCTGCTGACTTTGCCTGGCTTGCTACCACCTACCTCCATCAGTAGTACCTACAGTACCTCCATGTGAGTATTTTCAAAATCATATAAGGGCTTCCTTAATGGAATTGGTTGGCTTGCCTTCCACTGGCTTTGCTCCTTCTATCTAGCCTACCACATTATACTGCTGTTGTGAATGCTGCTACATTATCAAATGCTGATACTAACTCATCTCCAGCCACTGGCTTTGCCCAGCATCCCACTGCCTACCCTATGGCTGCTGGCTTTAACCAGCCTCCTCCTATCTAGCACTCCCATTTGGCCTTATGTTCTCATTCATCAGTCAGAGGCTTTCCAGCCATGGTCATTACTTTCTCTGCCTCAGGACCTCCCCTGCAGCCAATGGTCTTGCTCTGCACCCACAAAGTCCACATCTTGAGCATATAAAACTTGGGGCAAGGTCCTTCTCATCTGGCCCACAGTGGGAATGTCTTTGCTCCTGGTGGCACTTAGCCATGCAGACATTTCAGCTGCAACTCCTGACGTAGAATATAAGGGCCCAATTTTCAAACCACTTGGAATGATGCAAGGGATTTGCATCAAATACAATTTTACAAAGCAGCCTGCATCTGTTCCAGACACTGCTGTACTAAAGCTCCCTTGCAACAGGGTTGCGACAAACAACCAGGTGTTCCAGGATGCAAGGGGGCTTGTGCCATGGTGGGGCTACAACAGCCCCACTTTGGGGATTTTCAAAGCTCCACCAGGGAAACAGCAAGAGTGACCACTTAGACCAGCCAGGAGCTGGTCTAAGTAGCTTGCAATAGTAGAATGGCATCCTACAGGGGTGTCAGTGGTGTACCAGGGGCCAGAGAGGTGGCATTGTTTGCACTGGGGACATGCTGCAAAATGTTTGAGAGTACCTGTTGATGTGCTTGTGCCATAAAGAATATTACAGTTAAAAGCAGTGCACATATTCACCCCTGATCCCCACTGTCACCCATAAGAAAGCATTCCCCATCCCATATGGTCTCCTGGATCCCCAATCCTGATCTGTCATATGCAGATACAAACATCCTGTTGCTATGGACTGCCCTCCCTCCTTCCCCATCATCACCCCTGTATAGCATGTCGGACATATCCCTGGTGGTCTAGTAGCCCCCCACCCCGCCACTCATTCAAGTATTACCCCACACCCCCAATCTCAAATCAAAGCCAGCAGGCCAGAACAGCCCTCCTGTCACAATCATGGCTGGCCTTCAACTGGGATTGCAATGACTGCATAGTGTATACATTATGCTCAGTGCATGACAGCTGTCATAAACTGAACGTACCATATACAGTATGCTGTCATTGTGATCCCAGACAGAGGCCAGCCATGGTGGTGACAGGAGGGCTGTGCTGGCCTGTTGGCTTTGATTTGGGAGTGGGGTGGGGTGCTGGGATAATACCTGAGGGGCTGGGGGGTCCACTGGACCATCAGGGATACTTCCTACATGTTATACAGGGGTATTCCATGGAGGGCAGTCTGCAACAACAGGATATTTGCTTCTGCTTGTGGTAGATCAGGAACTGGGGGTCCAGGAGACCATCAGGGATGGGGGTTTGCTGTCTTATGGGTGACATTGGGGATGGGGGTGAATATGTGCATTGCTTTTAGCTGTACTATTCTATGGGCACAAGCACCCTGATGGGTGCTCACATACTTTCTGTAATATAACCCTGATGCAAATAATTCCAAATCCCTGGCCCCCTCCTGGCCTCCTGTTTCTCTTCCCCCTTCCCACCATCCTGGCCCCACTAGTGTTGTGCCTGGCGGGCAGGAGATGCCTACCTGAGCCAACTCCCACAGATGTGACCAAGTCTTTGGCACATCTTGCATTCTGTGGCAAACCTGGGAGTTTGGTGCTGGGACCCTGCAGATGATAAAATCTGGTGCAAGGTGCCCTTGGTGCAACTGGGGTTTGTCACAACCTTTAGAGTGCTGCAAGATACATCACTCTAAGGGATCTTTGAAAATTGGTCCTTTAGATTTCAACTACTGAAGGGCTGGGCCCTTAAGCCCAGTGGGCTCCTTTGGCTGTGCAAGCCATCCCACCAGCACCTTCAAAAGCTATTTTTCCATACAACTGCCTAAGGTTCACCTGGTCTCCATGACCTCCTCTTTCCTGCCCAGTCTCAACTCTAGTCAGTCCTCAGGGAAGCCCCTCAGAAGTCTACCTTCGCCTTTAGGCCTCTTTCATTGAGTCCAGGTGAGTGCCTTTCAGCAGTTGTTGCTGTCCTCCTCACACCCTGGGGAGAGAGCACCCTGAGGGGGAGTCTCCTTTTGCTGCAGAGCAATACTTGCAGCCCCTGCATGGCATTCACCATAGAAGGAAAGTGTGAGAGCCTTCCCCCTTATTCAAAAGTCCCCTAAACTGGATCTCTAAATTGCAGTAGCCAAGCCATCACTGAAAGTATTCCATGTCTGGAGGGAAGGTGACCTAGGCCTTAGATCCCCAGAGGTTTCTTTCTCATTGGAGGTTATTCCTTTCCTCATTGCTGAAGATCATAAAAGTCAGGTATTCATTAGGTAGTACATTTCTCTAGTTTACTTAGATAAGTTTCCCACTGTTGGATGAAGTTGGATTGTGGCTTTCTTCTCTACTGTTCCCTCTCTCCTTAGGAAGCCCCCTCTATGTTATCAGTAGAATCCTGACAGTTTGCACATCTCAATTTTGTCCCTTCAGTTGTCTCTCATTGCTGTCAATCTGTGCTCCTCAGCCTTGTGGTCAAGTTTGCTGCTCAATACTTCTTTTTGGGGCTCCTTACTAAGGTACCTTTAGCCATGAGAATCCTTCCTGTGCCACCTCTGGGGTTGAACCCTCTTCAGGGGTTACTTCCCTTTAGTACCCCTACAGGGTAATAATTCCCCTTGGAATACACAGTGTGAATGGCCAAACAGTTTATCACAGCTGCACAAGCATAAAACTGCACTGGTTGGGTAGGCCCATTGAATTGAATGGCTATGTCTGCAGTTCAATGGGGTGAAGCAACTGGCCACACCACCTTTCTGAATTATATAAGCAGTTCCTTCCAGCCTCCCTCAGAAGCACTTTTTTTGGCCCACCATCCTCCCCTCCTCCTCCAGTTGCACACCTCTCTCCTCATGGGGCTCCTTCCTAAGGTACCTTTAGCCGAGGAAATCCTTCCCACTGCACCTCTAGTGGTATAACTCTCTTAAAGTGTTCCTTACCTTTTCTACCCCAACAGGGTAGTAATTCCCAACAGAATAGAGAGTGCAAATGCTAAATATTTTATCACAGCTGCACAAGCATAACACTACAGTGATTGCGTAGGCCCAATAGTAATGAATGATTCTCTGATAATTTCCGTGTGTTTTTGAGCAGAAATAACAGTTTTACAAAACACCTTTTTTGCTGAGGCAGAGCTGCAGCAGAAGTGGTACTCAGGGTGTCCAGTGATATTGGCAACTGCATGACAAAGAGCCCAAAGTTCAGTGACTGCATTACAGCAAGAACAGATATGGCAAAAATGCTTTACCCTCTCCCTGAGGTGCTACGACCATGGAGTTGGTAATATAAGTAAGGGAGTGCAGATAAAAGCCCCCACAACGGTGGGTGTGGGGAGCAAAGCTCCCCCACAGAAAAGCATTGTCGCCATTTCTGTCCTCACTGTAATGAAGTCGCAGTTATGGGCTCGCTGTTATTAAGTCACCCATATCACATGGAACCAGTACTGAGAAATGTGCAGTATGAGGAGAAAACAATTTTCAGTGTTGTTGATTTAAGCAATAATGCCCGACAGGGTGTGTGTCGTGCTGGGATAACATCACGCCTCAGGTGGTTGGGCACGAAGCCGCAGGCCGAGTGCATCCAACAACTGAGGCATGATGTAATGCCAAGCGACACACACCCTGGAGGGCATTATTGCTATTATATAATGGCTCGTTGTTATATATAAAATAAAAAAAATAATAATTTTAAAGAATGTTTTTTAGTGTGGAAAAATATTTTTGTTTCTTAAGAGGAGATGCAAAAAAAGAGGTAATCTAGTTCATCATCCAAATCAATACTGTGAGGTTGTGCTCTGAGACTAGACCTGTGATGTTGTACTGGGATAACATCACGGGTCCAGCCCCAAGATTGACCAATCAGAGACCAGGACATTGTTTTGCCATTCTATAATGCCTGCTGCAGGTCATATGACTTTCACAAACTTGCCCAAGCTCAATGTGTGATCCCTTTAAAAATACTACATTATGCTGTTAAATTGCCAAAGAGCTGAAGGGAAGCCAGGAAATGTCAATCCCCCTTACTGCATTCAGATGGATCAATATTTGTCAAACTCATTGAATTCAACTTAATGGCACTGACTCAGCTTTAGTCCACATATCCTGTACAGACATTTCACATGGTGAGCTAGGCCTAGTGGAGGGAAGTGGAGGGAGGATGCAGACAGCAGTCTAAGTGAGGAAGACGTACAAGAAACAGTGGTTGAAGACAACACAGAAGACACTTAAGCACAGAAGGAAGAACCAACAACCATCCAAAATAGTCATAGATATCAAAATCAGGAATCAAAAGTGTCTGGTTTGTACCCAGGACTGAGATAAACACCAGTAATAAAAACAGAGCTATAAATAAAAATGCTCAGGAGTATATTATGTAATGTACCCTTTTGATTTGAAGTACTGTAGATCATACAAAACTGCATGCTATAAAAACTAAATAAAAATATGTGATATAAGAGAGCACAGATGTGATTCTGCTAGCTAGCTGTCATTAAAGCAGAACTACAAACTCGTTTTGCAGTTTTGCCAGAAGTCTGTCAACTCTGCACTCTGCTTATAGACAATTTTTGATTCCCATGGGTAAGTTGCTCTGTGAACAGTTTATGACAGCAAGGCATCATATTATGCACTGTTTGCTTTTTTATTATTACTGTTTTCTTTAAGATGAGCATTTCATTTTATATGGCCTATTCACAGTGAAAAGTTCACAAGTTAGTATAATATTAAATAGCAGTTCCTCCATGAATTGTCTCATCTATTAAATCAAACTGAGAGTATGTTGGAGCTTTTAAGATGTGTATGCCACAAGAAACAAAAATATAAAAAACATCCTTTTTAGGAATTCATTACTATATTATATTAATAACATTTAAGACAAAAGATTTCATTTCAATATGTATTGCCATAACAATATATAACAATACTTTTCAACAAATTGCATGACTTAACATCAATTTAGAGATGCTACTTAATGTTGTTTTACAAGTGATTCATAATATATTTTTGTTCTTTTATTTTATTTTTAAAAATAAAGAATGTAAAACCTATTCGTGTCCACAGTATCTGATGCAAAATGAATACAATGGATTTAATTTGCTACATGAAAGGTCATTTTTTCACCAAGACATAATTTTTCATTTTAATTTTGTATCACTTTCAAGCATATATTGTCATTTGTTTTAAGGAAACTATTAAAACTTATAGGTCACGATTTTCAAAGTTAGTGTCACAGTAACAACATTAGTGCTTCACTAAGAGTGAATAGCATGATCGACAGCCTGTTAACCTGGCCACAACTATACATGGGGAGGCACTATATTGTGGTGGTTAAGAGCACTGAGCTGGAAAATTGGTGCCCTGGGTTTGAATCCCGCAGCCGCCATTTGCTTTATGTGTGACCAATTAACTTTTCTTGTGCTTCCAAAACACATCTGGAAACAAACCTCACCGTAGTGTGTCTTTCCTGGCAAAAATTGTATACATAAAATAAAATTTGATGACATACACAGTGTGGCACTCATCTATTAGTGCACTAGCAATAACAGATGCCAGGTGTCCATGCAAATGTATGCATTGAGTGCACAATCATATTGTCAATGGATTCAGGAAGTGCCAACAGGCTGCTGGTGCAGAGCTAATAATCACTTCCAGGAACAATAGTTTAACAATGAGTTAGTAACAGTATGCTGTTAACATCATCAAACCGTGTGTTTAAATACCCAGGCAACAGAATGTAAAAGAACAAGAGAAAAACACCACTGTCGCCAGTGGTCCCCTTCCTCACCATTCCAATAGGCATTCTATCACCGGTGCTATATCCTTGGTAGTCTAGTGAACACCTTGCCTCACTTGATCCTTGTTGGCATTTTATTTATGTTTATTACACCCCTGGCAGTCTTGGGGACCTCTCCCTAACTGATCTCTATTTGCTCTCTATTAAATATATGAACTCCCTGGTAGTCTAGAGGACCCCTGAACCCCATCCCCACAGGCATTCTTTTATATTTATTGCATCACTGGTAGTCTTTTGGAACCCCTTCTACACCCAATTCCAATAGGCATTTTTTAATGTTTATTACATCATTGGTAGTCTAGTGGACCTCCCACACCCAATCCCCATAGGATGGTATTTTTTTATAACATCTCTGGTAGTTGATGAAGTATTTGCATGACAGATATTTAAAATAACTCTCCCTCTCTGAATTGATATATTTATATGTATATAAATATATGCAATAATGTAATACTGTAAATACTGTATGACTATAGAGCTGTATAGCAATACAGGCTTTGTATGAGGCAGACAACAACAACCCATTGAGGTAAGAGGAGAGTATGTGCCAACATCAGAAACCAGGACTGTGAGACAGCCCACTAGACAGCCATGAGTGTCATAGAAATAATAAAATGAACACAAGGACTCGGTGCGAGGGGGGCCCTCTAGACTACTAGGTATGCTACGAAAAATAAGAAAATGCTTATGGGGATTGTGTATGGGAGTGGCCCAAACCTTTATGTGACAATAGGTATAGGATCATCACCTTATCAGTCAGTCTGCACCATGCCTCAATACTATAAACAGTGCAGAGGCATTGTGCAGCCTCATTAATGGTACAGTACTATACATCTAACAGTATGCTGTACATGGTCCACATATTATCAGTTATGCTTAATGACAGCACCTGTGCAATTCATCCAAGAACAAAATGTTTTTTTTATTTACAGATGGAGAAAAATATATAAATGACGTCATCGCACAGTGACTGGTCGCTCTTGAGAAAGCATAGTGGATCTGCAAAACATTGAGTGAACCTGGGCTGGCAACTGCCACATTTTTATTCTACTTTACTGCATGTGTACACAATTAAATATGGTATCAATAGAAGAATAATGCTTTCAGATCTTATTCATGCAGGAGAAACAGGGCTATGAGAGCTGGATTCCACCTATTGAGTCTGTTGTTTTTTTCACTGCACCATGGACCAAGGGTTTTTCCTCCATTGTCTAAAAGACTCTCAGTATATACCAGCAAGATACCACATAGAAGATGGGGGACATGACAGTGACCGTTAAGTACCTAAATGGATTAATGAGGTTGACAGCAGTGCCCTGTTCACAAGACATGACAGCAAGGTAACAAGAGGCCATAAATGGAAACTGGTGGGGGAAGCTTCAGGAGGAATGTAAGGAAAATATTTGCAGAAAGGATGGTGGACAAGTGGAATTAATATTTTGCAAGCAGAATTTTCAATACTTGCATTCCATGTTAAGCCATCAGTCCATCTGTCAAATGTGGGTAGTGAAATAGAAAAAAAGAAAAGGGTAGGGAAAGGATGAAATAATGGCATAGATAAAACCAGAAAAAGTGATCTTTAATATTTTGACCCCTCTGAAGGACAAACTCAGTCACTTGCTGACTGGAACACAGCCATAATGCTATGGCTTAGTAAAAGGCAAGAAAATAAGGCAGACCAGATGGGCCTACCAGTCCTTTTGTGCCAACAATTCTATGTTTCTATGTTTCTTAGTTATCATAAGGAACTATACAACTGCATACAGCTGCTCTCTCCCCCCTCTCCTCCAGCTGCATGCAGTTGATGGATCTCTATCCTTGGATGTAACTGTGTCTCCTGATGCAAGTTCTGAGCTGTCACCCTACTATCTGAATCAGACTGAGACTGTCCTAGAGCTTTGTGTGCTAAGTTTCTAAGGCACTGTTGCATTTTGGCCAGTTATTGAACTGTCATTGCAGGCTTGAAACTGTCGTACTTTAAAACCAAAATACTTCTTCATTTGTATTCTTGTTAACACAAAAAAAAAATAGTCTACCCCAGCAGTACTGGAGTGGGGGACAGGGCTACAATCAGTAAACAAAAAAAAAACACACTTTAATTTTCAGTTACCTGGTGTTGTAACATGATCAGGACCCACCGTTTGGGTTGTCTGTGAAAGTGTCTGTATCAGGGGCAACCTATATAGGAGAACAACACAGGAGTGGGAAGGGTTAGATTGGTAGGTTGGTAGGTCTTGTGCATACCAGCTGACCTCAGTATCCATGTTTCTAGCTCGTGTGTGCAGGGTACAGTTAGGTTCATGGACAAGTGAGGCTCCACTCTTTTAGTTTCTAGCCATGGGGGGTAATTAAAAAAAGATCAGGAAGATGACTGAGAGAGAAATCAGGTTTGACACTTCAGCAAATGTATTTATTTATTGTTTAAGGAAGTACAGTACATTTGAGCACAAGTGGTCATTTTCATAGGTTACACGTCAAGGTAATACAGTTTAGTTTAAAAACCATATAACACAATGAAACAAAAGCAGAACAGAATAGAGCAACAAGCAATAAATTTCAAAACAGATAATTACATTTACAGCAGCCTTGTACTGAGAACAATATCTGACGTGATCTTTTAAATTGGGCAAGATAAGAAAAATGATTGGAAATTTGTTCAGTCAACCAGTAGTCCTAACAGCAATCGATCAGGGGATGGGTCTTTTGCAATTTAAGTACCATCCCTCTGGAATAGTCTTCCATTAGCTGTACTAAATTGCTCCTCTGCAGCTGCATTCAAAAATATCCTCAATGCTCACCTACTTGTGGGTAATCATTGTAAATGCAATTATTGATACTACCTATTGCACTTTTTAGTTCTATATACAATTCTACATGGTACATGTCCATTAGTGTGGTGGGTTTTAGGGTGGCCAGCCTTGCAGGTACTTATGTCGTAACCTCAACTTTGTCCATTGCTTTCATTTTGTGCATGTAATTTGAAGTGTATTAACCCTTGGACATTGTTGTATACTATGATTCATGCAATAATGTTGTACTCATTTGTGCATATTGTAACACCTTATCTGATCCTGCATGTGCATTTGATCCTGTAGGTACTTTTATTATTGACTGTAATTAATTCCAGGTCACCCCTGAAAAAATGACTTTGTGACTCAGTGGGCTTACCGGGCCAGCAATATTTTAATAAATAAATACTCTTGGGGCTGGATTTTCAAAGGGCCCTTAAACTAATGAAAGATACGTCAAACATCCACCTTGCATCAAACCAGGTGCACCAAATACTGTGCACCTTATTTTGCAAGCAAAGCATTCTCTAATGGCAAAGTCCCCCAGAAAGGCATAAGAGGTCCACTGCAGTAAAAATATGACACATGGGGCAAGAATGATAGAAACTGCATCAAAAATACAATGCATAGGTCAAGAATGATGGAAACTGACTTAAAAATGCAATGCATGGGGTGAGAAAGAAGAAATCTCAGTCAAACAATATGATGGATGAAATGGCCTAGACAATAACATTGTAAGCCTCCAAACTGCTCTAAACTAGTGCCACAAGGGAACACTGGCTCTATTGCCAACCATCTATATGAATTACTCTCCCCATTCCAATCATAGCACTCACATGAGAGTACTGATAGGTACTATATGGGCTTGTCTTTGGAGACAATATTTTACATGCTACAGTACATGAGACAGCATTATGATGTATACAATGCAGGGTGCTTGCAGCAGACTGGCATTCATAGTAACATAATCAGGTCTGCCCACCTTCTGGTGGCTCCTTTATATGCTCTTTTGTCAATTAGATTTGCTCTGGCTGGTCTAACCACTGACAAGACCAGCATGCTTTGAAAATCCCAAATAAGGGGACTGTACATCTTTTTTTGATGTGGGACCCCTTTCTGTCACAGCACAGCCATTGTTTTAACACAAGCATGGTGCAAACCAGTTAGGTGAATGCAGAACTGGTTTTGATATAAGCACTGCTATAAAATCAGAATGGACACAGGTCTTGATGCAGCTTGCTCATTGTGTCATTTTTTTACACAAGTACCATGCATCGTTCTCTGACCTTTGAACATCTGGTCACTGGTGTTGAATCTGTTTTCAGCCTAAAGGAAGCAGTTTTTAATATCTGGGGGGGTAAGAATCAGCAGTGCCTTTTTCCCTAATAAGCATGTTTGGTACATGTTTCTGTCTAGAAATCAGTAGCCATCTGGTTTGGGTATATTATTCACAGCTTTGGCCTTTTTTTCTGCTTCCAAAACAAGTCAGCAGGACTTGTTACAGAACATCTTTATTCCGTTCAAAGGCAGACGCACCTGCCACAGAGAAGACAGTGAGGCCAAAAGTCAATGAGGGACAATATTGACCTAGACACAGTCAGACATCTAGCTTCTAAAGTAAAAGTGCTATGATTTCTATACAGTGCACAAAGTCTCCTGTTTACCATTGTACCCAAATTATCCACATGTGTAGCAAAGGATACGGTATGATCTAACAGTGGCCAGATGCATTTTAAAACTCTCACTTGCTCCAACTTAATACCCATGGCATTATAGATGTCAAAGAGGGTACATTCATCTTCTGTTCAGGGCTGATGAAGAGCATGGACTTAGTTATCTTATAGCTGAGTAGCAAGCGATTGTCTGAGAACCAGTTTTCCACAAATTTGAAATTGCACTGCAATTCTAATGCCAGTCTGGCTGTATCAGAGTGTCTCATATACTGTAAATTACTATGTCATCAGCCTACAGGAGAAACTGACAGACTAGCAGCATCTGACAAGTGATTTACGGAGAGGTCAAATGGTATTTATCCCAGAATAGAGCCTGGCGGCACTTCAGTAGATACATTCCTGTGAACAGCGGATGAGTCCCCATTTTTTCTTCTTTTGTACATTTCATGAGATAGCTTTCAAACAATGCTACCATGTCAAGAGTAGTGCTATGCGACAAAAAAAAAAAAAATCTTCCAGTGGTAGAATTTGTTTGAATATCGGACTTTCGCTTCTGCAAAAGTTCAGAAATCATTTTAGCAACTTTTGCAGAAATTCTGATTTAGAATTGCAGAGTAAATGTGTGAACTGCAAGTTAATGTGTTAAACTGTGTAACAACATTCCACAGAACTGATCACTGTCAGAGGTAAGTTCTTCAGAATTTCTCTCGGCAATTTAATACATTAATCCACAATTCATACTTTCATCCCACACTTCATGGAGTCACAGAACTGTGGAATTAATGCATGAAATGTCAGTGCATATTACTGGCCCCATATTATAAATAAATAATAATTTCCAATCCCTGGTGTCTGTGGCACCTCCACACCTCTGATTGCTGTCCCCTAATAATTTAATGTTTACCTGGTGTCCAGTGGCACCCCCACCCTCTGATCAACAGCAGCTTCATACAATTAACATTTCCCTGGTGTCTAGTGGCACCTCCCACTGTCCAATCGTCAGTCGCCCCATACATTTAATGATTCCCTGGTGTTTACTGGCATCCCATCCTTCGATCACCAGCCACTTCATACATTTAATGTTTCCCTGGTGTCTAGTGGCATCCCCGCCCTCCAATTGCCAGCTGCCCCAAACATTTAATGTTTTCCTGGTGTCTAGTGGTACCCCCACCCTGTGATTACCAGCCCTGCATTTTCTGACTTGAAACCCTTGTTCAAATCTCAACAAAAGTGACTGACAACTCCACTCTTGCTCCCATCCCATGTCTTACTATTTACATCAAGCAATAGCCTCCTTGACTGCCACACAAGGTAAAGAGTAAGAAATGGGATTGGAGCGAGCTCATAGGTGCCAGTCACTTTTATTGAGATTTTGTCATGAGGACCATACATCAGGAAATACAGGGCCAGTGATCAGAGGGTAGAGGATGTCACTAGACACTAGGAAAGCATTAAATGTATGGAACACAGTGATAAGAGGATGGGGTGCCACTAGACACCATAGAAACATTAATTGTATGGTGCCAGTGATCAGACAGCAGGATGGGGGAGTGCCGCAAGATACCAGGGAAACATTAAATGTATGGGGTGGCCAGTGATCAGAGGATGAGGGATGCCACTAGACTCCAGGGAAACAATAATGGTATGGACTGGCAATCATAGGGTTGGGGTGCCACTAGACACCAGGGAAAGTTTTTTTTTTCTATTGCATAACTGAACTGCAGAATAATTACATGAATTCTTTATAAAAATATTAGTTCTGCAGGGTCATGTGTATTATTCTGCAGTTCAGCGAGAAAATTCTGTGGAGCAGGGTGGAAATCAACCAAACAGATTCAGAAGATTTCTGATTTCACCAAAGGTGGACATTCAGAAAATTCCTCAAAAGTTGCCGATCTTTCATGAAAGTTCCACTAAAGTAGAATTTGCAACTTTCACCCAGCTCTAGTCAGACAGACTCAGATTCAGAAGTTGATTAAGTAAGAGTTTATGGCTGACAGGATCAAAAGCTTTAGTCAGGTCAATGTAGATAGCCGCAACCATCTCACTACTGTCCAGGATCTAATGAAGATATTTAGTGCACTCAATTATTATTTTTTTTATTCAAGTTTTCTAGTTATACAGTTTGAAAAAGAAAATAGAAACATTAAAACACATAAAGTATTTTTTTTCTGTATACCATACAGTCCCCACCTAAGAAGGGGTGGTCAAAAACAAATAGAATTGCAATACCTTTAGAACAAGACCTTATACCTGCTCAAAAAAAGTGTTAGAAATCAAAACAGATCTAGGAGTCTATTTATATCGATAATAATATTAAATAAGTCAATTAAATCAAGGTCAGCCTACAACAATGAATTATTCAGTTCTTTCTATTATTTACATATTATATGTCCACCATAGAGCTTTCAGTTTCTGTAGCAGCTTTAAGCAAATCACTATCTGAATCTGAATCCAGGTCAGAAAGATTGTCATGCCCTGAACTATGTGTTCACAAAAAGTCCATGACCTGGACTGGGTCAAAACAAAATATAGGATTGTGCACTCAAAGCAGTATCAGTTCTATGTAGCTTCCTCAACCTGTGTTGTTGGACACATTGGACGTCATATTTTCCTAGGGAAGAGATGAGTTAGACAGAAACATTTCTCAAGGGCCTTAGAGAGAGGGGAGAGAATAGAGATTGGCCTGTAATTTGCTAAGTTTGTTTGACCACTACTCTTGAATACAGGTGTGACCAGTGCAGACTTCAATTTCTCTTGGAAATAAAAGTAATGTAAGGAGAAATTGAAGATTTGTGTACTAGGGTATGTTAGCCTGTTTGATGCCGTGGCTAGTAGCTTCATATCTAAGATGTTCCTCCCACCTTGGTCTTGTCTACTACCATTGTGGTGTACTTTAAGATTTCATTTTCCGAGACTGACCTGAAGTAAAATTTAGAGTGACCAGGATCTTGGTCCCTCTGCAGGGTCTGATCAACTCCAGTACCATTACAGAGTTGTAGCTTAGGGCCTGAGGGGATAAAAGAGCTTAAGTCTGTACAGGCCACATTGAATCTGTTAGCAATCTCTGTGGAGTCTAAGGCCCCCATATTCAAAGAGGATGCACGGTGCAATCTGGCGGCACAGGGTGATGCACTATGCAACCCCAACAATGCACAGAGGTGTGATATTCAGAAGGTCTGGATGCACCGGCACAAGGGAATGGGTCAGGGTGCAGCAGCAATGTATGCCATGTGACTGAAGGGGGTGTTCCCATGAATATGCCGTGCAGTGGCATATTCAGAGGGAATGCACCCTTCACTGTCGAGAGATGTGTGGCACAAAGATCTGCCACAGACAGCAGACCTAAATCAGCCAGCCACCCACAGGCAGGCCATGGCAGTGCAGGAAGGTGCACAGCAGCCTGCCCGGCTCAGCAGTTAAGCAGTAACCCACCTCCCATCCCCGAATGTAAAATAAAACTCTGTCCCCCTGTTTGCCTGGTAGTCTAGTAGCCCCCCTCACATCCCATTGAGCTCAGTTGGCAGGCAGCTGTGGAGGTGTGCAAGTTGGTTTTGTTGCCCACCGGCAACATCGGCCACGCTGGGATGGGGCAAGTGGAGTGGGGTGTGAGTGCCTCAGTGAGTGGGGGGTCCACTGGACTACCAGTGATGTATTGGGATTAAGAGTTCTATTATGATTGGGACTGGGAGGGGGGCCACTATACTACCAGGGAAATATGGGGCCAGTGGGTTTTCATTTACAGTCGGGGATGGGAGGGGGCCTCTAGAATACCAGGGAAATACAGGGACAGTGTTGTCATTAACATTTGGGATGGGAGGGGGGGCCTCTAGACTACCAGGGAAATGTAGAGTGCACTGAGATTCACACGGTGACGGCAGGGTGCCTGGTGCATTTAACCAGGTGCAGCCATGCTAATGTGCTCATAATGAGCATGCATGGTGCCCCTTTGTACCATACATGCCCAATGAGCTCTTTAGCATTTCCTGGTTGAACATTGCACTTGGAGTCATGGCACATCCAGGTATGCACCACGCATACCCCACTGGCGGTGTGCAGTACAGTCCCTGGTTGCACTGCGTGGGACTCGGTGGCTGCCCACTATGGGCTGTGCATCTCAGGCAGATATTCATACATTGTGCGTGATCAGTATCGATCATGCATCCTGTTTGAACATACCCTCAGGGCCAGCTGGAGCATCTATTCTGTGTGGCACATCTTTTCACCCGCACATTCCGTCCGGCTCTGAATATGTCCCCCCAAGATCCCTTTTCCATCAGTCTTTTAGCATAGTTGGCTACCTTCTTTTCTACTTTACTCAGAAGTTTTGAAACATTTCTCAAGTTGTTATCATTATTCCAATTTAGGGTTTGTCGGGCTTTATTGAATTCTGATTTTTGCATTTGTATCCTCCTTTTGCACTTACTTCTTAGTTCCCTGAATTTCTAAAAGTATGCTATAGATCCTGTTTCTGTAGTCAGTCACATCATTTATCCCTCTTATTCATTTGGTCCAGTAGTTCTGTGGAGAGCAAGCCTGTAGATGTACCCCTTACCTTGTGTTTTTTTCAATGGTTGGTAACCAAGAAAGGTCCACTAGGCACAGATATTGTTTTCTGGGGTGACCTAGGAGCACTGGGAAGGTTAAGGGACTTGCTCAGAGTCACACAGTATGAAAGTGCAGGTTGTGGGACTCAAACCCAAGTCTACTGGGTGTTCCAAGCTTATTAACATCTTGTTACTGTGACCTCTAGGCTACTGCAAGCCCTGGGGGCAAATTGATCACATACATTATTAAATTCTATGACAAAAAACTCAAGGGCTGAATTAATGTCAGGGATGTAGTCCAGGTAGAGCCAGTTAATTTGAACCATTTTATTCTTGTAGCATTTCTTGCTGGCTTGGGAGTGAGGACTGTGGAGTATGGAGGCTGCACGCTACTTAGCTGATTAGAAGCTCAGGAAGCAAGCTGCTACCAAAGGTTTGAAAAGGGTTTTAAAAAACAGGTATGCCACCAGTTGCCTGTATGTGGGCATCGCCAAACACTTTCCAGAGCATTTTGTGCCTCCTGTTGTCCGTCTTTCGACTTCAAAAGTTCTGCTTTACCAAAAAGCTGGGTGTGAAATCGAGTTGCAGCAGTAGCCCCCATTCCCCAGGACCATGGTAAACCCCGTTGGGGGTGAATGCTGTGTAGTCTATGACAGATATGCTGCCTCACCTAGTTTGGGGGATTGCTGTGGTTTTTAACACTCTCAAACACTCTGCCAACTCTGTGCTTGTTTTTTCCTAATTTTTTTGGTGTTGGAATCTTAAATTCTTGAAAAAGAGCATGTATTATTAAGGCTACCGAACACTACTAATATGAATTGAATTTATGCTCTTCTGCACTGATATAAGTGTGATACAAGTGTGCAATATTTGTGCGTTTTTTTATTTTACCATTGTGTTTTTTACCATTGTGCAATACTTGTGTGTTTTTTACTGTTTTGGGTTTGAATAAATGTTGTATAGATCTGATAAAATATAGCCATACATACATTTTTGTTCTGGGTGGTACGATCTGCTGAATCAAACTAAATAAATAATTAAACAGTAATTTCTAAACAACTTTATTGAGCTTAGAAGTGACTGGTAGAGTCCGATAGGATATAACTGGAACATAACTAAAATTACACTTCTCCTTGTGCTGTATTTCAACCTCTAATTCGGCTTTCAATTGTTTAAATTCTGAACAGCTGAGGAATCTGAAAAGATTAAGTTCCATATAATTGATAATTGAGCTTGTTTACTGAGCTAATTGAGGGGCCATAGACTCTTGTCAATTAACCAATACACGTGTTTTTGTGACCATGCATTTTTGTGCTCACCAATTGACTGATCAGTGAGTTCATTATCTGAACCTAATAATCAGGTATAAATTGTAAGCTCCACAAGTAGTCTAGCTGTCCTTTCCACAAATCCTTAGATGCTTAGTAGCTTTGTGTCATGTGGCTGCCAATGGTGGATTGTGTGTCACGCTTGACAGAATCATATTTTAGAATGACTAAGCATTGATTTTGAGGAAAATCTGACTTTGAGGTGCACTCTGTAGCCTTTATTCCTGTTCAGAAATTCATGGCTGAGTAGATTTATCTCTGTCAATACAGAGACCACTGCTAGTAACACCACTGTCACCCATTGATTTGATGGAGGTAACATTTGGAGATGGTAAGAATCTCTCCTTTATTCTCCTGTATTGATAATTTCTATTTAAAAAAATAAGCTCTATTAAAATCCCTTTGCTTGTAATTGGTGTTGATGTGGAATAAAGGCTCAGTGAAGGTTCTGTAATAGACCTCTTCAAGTTAAAACTGCTGCACCTCCAGACAGCATGGACCATATTCAATTAATAGCTTTGGCATTATTATTAGACTGCATAAATAGTAGACTTTAAAACTTTAAAAGCTGCTCAGCTGCTCAGGCTATAAGATAGCCATAAGACTGCTAAAACTAGTTTAAATTCAGTTAGAAACTCCCAGAAATTTACTTAGACACTTTAACTAGATCTACTAGATTTGCCCTAGAAAGCAAACTATTCTGGATCCTTGTGAACACAGTTACATGTCTTTGTAGAGTTATTTGAAATGTTAAAGCTTTTAATAGTGTTTGAAATTTTTATGAACTCTTTAGAAACAATTAGTGGGTATTTTATTAATTTGGGATTTTATTGGTACTGTAACCTCGAGGTGGGGGCGGGGGCAATCTTCTCATTATAGTGTTTACTTCTTTGTTCTTTTTCTTGTTTTATCTGGATGCACAGAGTTTGTATTTCTGTTTGATGAGCTGTGGCTTTGAAGAAGCTTGATTCTGATCTTGATTCAGAAAGGTGACTGACTTGTACTTGTTTATATCCATATGATCGCGGATCAAGAAGTGTCTCATCAACACCTGAGCTTAGAGGTTCGAGAAGGGTCTGAAGGCTTGGGAACATTCTTTGTACCATCAACTTTTAGAAGGAAGGCCCTACTCTGTGCACCAAGGAAAAGTGTTGTTAAAGCCCTAGGAATTTGGAACTTTGAATCGCTACCTACAAGGGCATTTGGTTAAAATCATTTGTTGAAAGACTTTTATATCAGTTTAAGGACATACATATCAAAAGACTCGGACTCACTATATTCTACAGATTTTAACCTGAAATTATAATCCCTTTATACTTTTTTCTCCCTATTACTGTATATCTGCTGTTAAAACATGCATACTAGAAGTGGAACAGAAGTTAGTAGGGAGAAAAATTGGGCGAAAAACTGCCTGATCGATAAGGGTAGTAAAGTAAAAATAGATGGTAACGGTCTGAAGAAGCATAAAAATCAAAAATATGGCTCCATATTCTCACAAGACCTTGTGATCTCCTCCTCCACCCCAACCTTGCTAACCAACCTACTCAATCAGCCAAATTAGTTAATTATATCCAGGAGGATGTGTCTATTGATAAAATAGGTGCTTTGTACTCCTGGATTAATCACTCTCCCTCTGTCTCTACCTTTTGTCCCCCAACCTTCCCTTAGAAGGAGAGGGAGAGGTGGCACAAATTGGTAGCACACAGTGTAAAGAAGGAATGGAGGGGGGAGAGATAGTAAGAAGTTCAAGGATTGAATCGGGGAGAGAATCTTCTAAACCAAACCATCTTTTTTTGCCCCTAACAATAAAAAAGGCGTGGAGATGGTTAGCCAAACTAAAATCACTGATTATTTTGTTTATGGAAGAAATCAATCCTCTGAAGGGAAATCTCTTTACTCCTCACTAATTCTGGATAATGGTGGGGAAAAGGTATCTATTACCAGCTCACCTCTAAAAAAATATATGAAAACTGGAGAAATGGATCATAGAGACACTGATATTTCCCTTCACCCATCGAGATTTAGTTTATTTAGTCCAATGGAATTACCTGAGATCTTAAATAGTACACCTTTTCCTCTGGATGAGTCAGACATATAAGCCAGATCTCCTAATAATGTTTTTGCTAAACTTGATAAGGAAGTTAACAAAATTGAACTGGATTCTGAATTCTTAACTCAGTGTTCTGATACTATATCAAAATATACTATTAAAGCCTTAGCTGGGCCTGTTATGCCCAACATAGTTCTTTTAGAAGCTTACTCTGGAATTAAGCAGTGCATTGGGAACTCAACTTAATTATATGCTGAAAGTTTTGCTATTTTGGATCAAAAAAGGACAATTTGGATAAAGAGCTTCAGGACACTAAAAGCAAAAGATCAAAGAAAAATCTTTCTTTTTCAACCATTATAATATCCAATTCTCCCATTACTAGAACTAGGAAAGGGCAAGCTCCCCTTCAAATATCTAAAAAACAGAAAAGAAAACTATTAACTCCAAATACAGGAGAAAGAGAGCTAGACAAGCTACGATCGAGGGTAAAAGTATTGAACCTAAACTGTCAGAGAAGGTAGACTTAGAACTGATTAAGGAGGAAACCCCAGTAACTGAGTTGGATAATAAAGCCCCTAGGGAGTTGATACTTGTGGTATCACTTGTGAAACCTGCAAAGGTGGCATAAAAAGAAACTTTCAAAAATTTTGAGAAGGGCAAACAGCTTACTAATAACCTCCCCCCTTCTTATTTCACCCACTCTCCCCAAATTATCCAAAAACTTTGAAGCAGCTGATGGGGATAGGGTACACCCAAATAAGGATAATTCCCTTCCATTTCAACTTATCTTATCTGGTAAAGAAGTGCTTTTTAAATTAGGGAAAGTATACACTAAAAACTATTAAACTAATGAGACATTTATGGATTTGATTTTATATCTCTTTAGAGCAGAACTAGAATTACTATTGGCCACAAGTTTGGTTAGTTTTGTTTATAGAAACAGAACTAATTCTCAACATCCCATCTATGTAATGGTTGCTAATATGGATGCTGCCAAATCTATTTGTTCAAAACAATTATCTTTGAATATGCTTGGGGCTCTCCCTTTTTTCTCCCATAACATGGTCAACAATTTGGAAACATGCCTATGGGGGTATAAAAATTGGGAACATGCTTTCAGCTGGATTTTTTTCTTCAACTATGGTAACCCTTAAATGGAACTTTGAACCCACTCAGTATTCAAACATAATTTGTATATTTGTGATTAATTCCCTGGAAGGTGAAACTAAAGAAAATGTATCATCTTTTGTCATGGCAGTTCTGACTTCCATTACAAAGAAGGACATTTCTTCCTTGGATTTGAGCAGGGTAGAAAGGGCACATTCTAACATCAATGAGACCCCACTAAACTACTATATCAATTCCAAGGAGTTGTTTTCTCTGCTATTAAAAAAATAGTGTCAAATTTGATGTAGTTGATATCCATTTGGTCTCATTCTCTGAATTGAATCACTTGTCTAAATCTTCAGTAAAAATGGAAGAAACCTTGTGACTATTGAGTGATACTAATTTATCTGACCTCTCGATGTTTGGTGGACAATGCTCTAATATTAAAAATGCTGTACCGAATGTACTTAGCTGGAGTATTGCTGGTTTAGGAATCAAGCTAGCTGACCTTCCATGCTTGGAGTTTATTTCCAAACATGTGGTGGTAGCATTACAAGAGACATGGGCTCTTACTCAGTCCTTTATTAATGGTTATGAATCTTTTTATATTCCAGCCATTAAAACTAGACACCAGGGTAGCTCTAAAGGAGGAATTTTGACTTTGGTAAAAATGAAGGAGGTGCTAAAGGTTGTAGAAAATGTGGTCACCACCCAGGAGTTTTTGCTTACAGTTATAAAGTGGGATGATTCCATTGTTCTTCTAGTGAATACTTATATCCCCCTCATTTTCACTTGGGGCAAATTATGATATCCGGGCTAAATTGTCAGCCAAAATAGAGTCCGCCTCTTTAATGTTACAAACTGATATGATTATGGTAGCTCAGGATTTTAATTCTAGAATTGCTTCATTTGATAACTTATCTCTTTTACATGTTCAGTTTTATATGGGAAATTTAGGTCCTAGAAAATCTATGGACAGAACTGTGAATGATTCAGGAAAGTACCTCCAGGATTTTATTATGAACAATAACTTATTGATATTAAATGGTAGAGGGAATGGTGTCTCTGAAGGTTCATGAACCTTCTTTTTTCCATAAGGTCACAGCATTACTGACTTTGTACTTTGCTCTCCATATTGCTATGATCAGTATCAGAATTTCTCTGTAGCTATGAGACCTGAATGTGACCATGCTGCTATTCTTTTAGCTGTGAGAATTACTGATAAATCTCCTAGTGCATCTAAGTTAACTCAATCCTGTCTACTGGCTCTAATGGATAAAGCTAAGTTGACTCCTAACATGAAAACTTTGAATAATGTGGCAGATTGAATATACTCACCACCTTTTTCATCTCTTTTTTCATTTGCCCAAGATAAGGTGGATGCTAATGCTATGAGTGAACAGTTGGAGCTTGATTATCACCAAATTAATAATAAAACAATATTTTTCATATAACAAGCCATCTGGTTCAATATGCAATGTATTGCAGAAAAATGAAAACTCAGATCTGTAAGGAAAAACCCATCAAAATCTAATTTTGCTAAATTAAATAAAACCCATAAAATTTACTAAAACATTTTTATTCAGAAAAAAATCTGAATTTACTTTGAAACAATGGCATTCTATGTTTCACTAAGATTCACTAAGAAAGCTGGAAGGAGTATAAGGCTAAAGACCACAAACACTCCTATCAGTCACCCGCAATACCCAAGGGAATGGTTATGTAATAAGTAGTTGTCCAGGTGTTTTTTTTAAGATTTTTTTTGTTTTTCTGAGGACAATGTCTGTAGGGAGTGAATTCCATGGATTTATAATTCTCTGGGAGAAGAAATATCCTCTTTTTTTGTATTAAAGTGTTGCCTTTTTATTTAAAGTGGATGTCCTCTTGTGTTAATGTTTATCTGCTTGAAATCAATGACAATTTCAAACATTAAGTTTTCATCATTTATAATATCTCTAGTGAGCATAAGGTCACCCTTGAGTCTTCTTTTTTCAAGAGACATTAATCCAAATGTGTCCAGTCTTTGTTCACAATTTAAGGACTGTGCGCCATCTATATACTTTGCAATTTTTCTTTGAATTTTTTCAATTAAGATGTCTTTCTTATTGTATGGACACCATAATAGAGAAGCAGAATCAAATATGTTGTGATTATATGATCTATACAGTGCAAGAATAACTGATTTATCTCTTGATTTAATATTCAGTCTTATACTCCATCAAATGCGGTTTGCTTTATTTATGTTCTAAGTTATTTGAGTATTGAATGTTAAAGTATTCTGTATTGTTATTCCCAAGTCTTTTTCATACTCCACCACTTTTAAGGGTAAATTATTGAGTGAGTAAGGTGTGTTTGAATTTTCATTTCCAAAGTGCATGATGCTGCATTTATTATTGTTAAATTTGAGACCCCGTTTTATATACCAGTCAGTCAATATATTTAAGTCATTCTGTATAGAAATCGATTCAGACAGTATCTTGCAAGGATCACCAAGTTTGCAGTTATCTGCATATTTTATAAGATCATTTTCTAGATTATCAGATAAATCAGTTATAGACAGTTGAAACATTTAGGCTGCAAAGGCTGATCCTTGGGGTACCTCACCAGTAACCGGTCTCCATTCTGAAGCATTACCATCTATTAGGACTCTTTGGGACCAATTTAATAACCCATTTTTTATCCATTTTATAATACTAGTGTGCATGTTATAGAGATTCAGTTTTATTAGTAAGGCCCAATGAGGGACAGAGTCAAATGCTTTTTTGAAGTCCAAAAATACCACATCACATGGTGTCCTGCAATCAAGATGCTTATTCACTGATTGATAAAAGCATAACAAGTTTGTAATACAAGATCAACCTTTATAAAAACCACATTGTTTTGAGTCAATGTCTGATAAGTTGTTTACTATTTTATCCTTAAGTATGCTTTCCATAATTTTACAGAGAACTGGGGTAAGGTAATAGGCCTATAGGTATCTGAATCCCCTCTATCTCACTTTTATATAGTGGCATGATATGTGCTTTGTTCCAATCTGCTGGTATGTCTTCTGTTTTAATGCTGTGATTGAATAAAATTTGTAATGGGTTGGTCAGATGTGCTTGCATAATTTTTATCATATCGATGGAGATGCCATTTGAGAATGGAGAAGAACAAGGTTTTATAAGTTTAATTTTAGATATAATTTCTTCCTCAGAAATAATTATATCAGATTGAATTGTATCTTGCATGGTATGGGTATTGGATGAAGGGGTATCAAAAGAGTTACAGAAATGGTCATTTAGCAAATTGGCCATCTTTGTTGGTTCTGATATCACATTATCTTCAAATGCTAATGGACCTACTTTACACGACTGTTTCCTTAAGGAGTTTATATAACTGTAAATTGTTTTGTTGTTTCCTTTATTTACTTCTGCCAACAATTGTAACTCTGCTGATTTTTTTGCTTTCCTTATTTCTTGTTTGCATTTATTTTGGATCTGTTTAAATGTTGCCAATCTAGATGGAATTTTTTTTTGTATTTATTATAAACGCAATGTTTTTTTCTTAATCAATTTTTTTAAGTTTTACAGTTAGCCATTTTGTGTTATTCTTAACAGAGCAGTGTTTCCTGATTTTTGGTATGTTTGTGTTAGCTATTTTCAAGATTTCTGTTTTTAGGATAGTCCCTATGTCTTTCACTGATGCATTATTAAATAATTCATCTCAATCAATATTAGTGAGTGCTTTATTTATCATATCTAAATTTGCTTTTTTATAAGGAAAGATTTCTGAGACATTCCTAGAAACAGAAACATCAGAAATTATGTCAAATGTAATCATATTGTGGTCAGTACATACAAGTGGTGCTTGTACCATACATTTTTTTATTATAATATTTTCTGAATTGATCACAATGTCTGATATGTTTGAACCCCTTGTTGAAGTTGTAACTGATTGTGTTACAGATAGTTCACCACACAAATTCAAAATATCTTTGGAGATGCTTGATTGGGCAGTACCTTTGATCCAGTCAATGTCACCCATAGTTAAATCTCCCAAGAACACTGTATCCGCTTAGTCTACAGCTTTTTCCAATGCATTCATAATTTCTTTCAATATTAGGTGGGTGGTATCTGGTGGACGGTTGCATAAGCTTATTAAAAGAGTTTCATTATTTTTATTCAATAGTTTTATCCATAAGGTTCCAGTGTGATTAGATGTTTTTATCTTGTTTGTAATATCTATAGGTTTTAGATCAAATGTTAAATATAATACAATTCCTCTTCCTCTCCTGTTTTCTCTGCTGTTAAAAAGCAAATCATAATCAGAGATTACTGTCCCCCACATTTCTTTATTTGGCCACCGGGTTTCAGTGACGGCAACAATATCTGGGTTATGAAGATTACAGAGTGCTTTTAGTTCATTCATTGTATTATTCAGACTTTGGGCATTGATTAAATATGTTTTAATGATGTTTTATACATCAGAGACTTAGTTTTGATAGGGTTGGAAACTTTCATAGTGAGTGTATGATCAATAGTGGTAAGATGGCACTTTTGACCCTCCCCCTTCATTAGTTTAAATCCATGATGTTAAACGCTGAAAGAAAAAATGACGTTAGTTGGTCTGTGCCTCTTTTATTCAGATGAAATCCATCTCTGGCAAACAAGGATCTGTTTTGTGAGAAAGTTCTTCAGTGGTCAATAAACAAGATGTTATCTTTACACCAGTTTCTAAGCCTAGCGTTAATTCTGACTATAGTATTATTTTTTTCCTGTGAAGCACTTGGTATTGGTAAAATAGCAGAGATGGCAACATGCCACTTATTTTGCTGTATTTTCTTTCCTAAGTCTAGCAATTCATAACATATGTCCTTTTTGTGCATGTGTCCCACATTATTAGACCTTATATGAATGATCATTTTAATGTTTTCTTCTTGTAACAAATTGTCAAGTCTTGATGCAACAACTTGTATTTTTGCCCCTGGTAGACATGTGACTTTGTTTCTTAGTTTTTTGGTTGGTGAGAGGTGAGAATCAATGTGTTTAATAATATAGTCTACAATGATTTTATGTTGAATCACATCATTAGAATGAGAATTATTCTCAGTGATAGTGTCAGAGATTTCCATAGTCTCTTCTAAAGATGCAAATCTATTATTAGTTGGCACTGAATAAGAGGGTGTGTGAAAAGTATTATCTATAACAGGAGGTTTATAGGCCTCTGCTCTCCTCCCTTTTTTTGACCTTCTATGTTGTACTGTTTCCCAATCCCCTGTTTCAGTATTAAATGACTCTGGTTCTCGTGATCTTTTATCTCTTCGTGTGCTGTTGCTTTCTGCTTTAATATCAAAACCCTGAGTTATAGCTTGTGTTTTCTTAGAGGTATGAGATTCACTATTATCTGTGGTAGCAGCTGGCTTTAAAGTTGGAAGGGCTATATTTCTAAGCATGTTGTCCATGAAGCATTCTAAACTGCATAATTCTTTTAGGTTAGTCAATTCAGTGTGCAGTTTAGTAATTTCCCCTTTAAGGTTTCAGATAACTTCACAGTTAGTACATGAAAAGGACATTATGGATTCAGCAACAGTGGTATTCTTGTGACCAATTGTATTCCAATAACTTTCCTTCTTGTGACCAGCACTTATTCTAACCTTATGCTATCCTGACCTTATGCATAACTGTTCTCAGCATGTAAATAACTGTTCTGAGTTGCTATTCATTCTCCTTTCACATTTCCTCTTGATCCCTTCCACTCTTTCCCCTCACCCCTCTATGGCTTCCCCATTCTCCCCTTTACCCCACTCTCCCCTGCCTTCCACTGTTATATCTCCTGAGCTCCCTTGCTCACATTAAAATGCTTTGTCCCATACCTACGCACCTCTGATGAGGCCCCTGGGCTGATGCCATCCCTTACCTCATTGATTATTAGCTATTAGGCTGAGTCTGTTCTCATTTTTCTATAAATGGTCATTTCATAAGACTCTACCCCCTCTAATAAGACCTTTTGAATTCCAGGTATTAATCAAATACGCACCTTGGCATACATTGTACAATGCCACATGTATTGGAACGTCTCTAGTTATACACTCTTGTAATGTTTTGTATAATTTCTTGTTTTGTTTGTTCTCTGTCTCATACTTTTCCATTATATATTGTTGTCTGACATGGAACCTATGAAATGATCTTGTTCTCAAAGGTGTTATCTGAAATTTCAATAAAAAAAGTTTGACAAACTATCACGAAAGTCTAAAGAGTGTGCAAGTGTGCACCAGGATTGGGGTGCTAAAGAGACTACACAAGATACCAAAGAACAAAGAGTCTCGGCACACCCAAACCCATAAATGGTATGCCACACAGATAATTTAAAAAAACACTTACATTTTATTCAAAAAATGACTTAACGATGGGCATAGTCTCACCTGACATGTTTTGAACATTACATTCTTTATCAAAGGCTTAAGACTCAACAAGAAGCCACCCATATATTGGTTAAAAAAAAATCATGTGACGCTGTGACAACCAATAGCCATTAATTATACTTACACAATACATAGTATAGAAAATCCTTAAAATCTAGGTTAATAACCCTAAAGTGCACTTTATTATAGTGACTAAAGTGCATACATATTTAAATTACTAAAATTATTTCTAAGTTTCTATTCATATTCAATCTTGTTTTCAATAACATATTTCAATACTATATTGCTGATCCTTTCTCAGTATAAAATAAATTTCAGATAAAAGGTCAAAATGAATATTTATAAGAGAGGGACTCAAAAGAAAAAGAAGAGAAAAGAAAAGAGATGTGAAAAAGTGGGTGGGGCAGGAGTAGAGGTTTTAAGTGTCAGGGGAAAGGAAGGGAAAAGGGAGGAAGAAAAATGGGGACAGAAAAGGGAATAAAAAATCAGACAATAACATGATGTACCTCAATGGACACATTCCACCATAAAAATATTGTTAAGTATAATTCCAACTTTAAGGTGTACCTAAATAAAGTCCATATACACTTGTTATTTTTTTAGTGTTTTCTTTTCTTTAGGTATGGAGCTTACTATGTAGACCTGGTGCCTCAGTATCCCCTAGTGTTAGAATCCAGTAATTCTCTCACTTCAACATCAAATTTTCAAAATCCCCCTCTTGGATTGTGGTTCACCTTATCAATTGCTGTAAAGCCAAAATGATGGATACTAGAATCAATGTTGCTGTTAATATGGACTACTGTAGCATAAGTGACATCCTGCTTATGTATAGCTCTTACATGTTCTCCTACTCTCATTTTCAAACTTTGTTTGGTTTAGCCAACATAAAATGCCTGGCATGTGCATGTAGCTAGATAAATAACCCCCACTGTGTCACATGTGATGCACTGTCTTATTTCCAATGTGCGGCTTATGTTTACAGATGTAAACTGCTTAATTTGTTTTATATGGTTGCATATTGTGCATCTTTTACATTTATAACATCCTGTGAGTTTTTCTAGCCAAGTATGTTGTTGTGTGTCTCTGAAATGGCTATGTACTAGTAGATCTCTAAGAGTTTGAGCTTTTCAGAAGCACATTCTCAATGGTTCATTTCCCAGTTGTTTCAAAGTGGGTACAGCTGTGAGGATGTGCCAATGCCTTTTTAGTATGATTTTCAACTCTCTGGCTTGTGCTAAAAAATCGTCTGTAAAATTAAATCTACTTGATACAGCAGTTCCTATTTCTCTTTCCTTCTCTCTCAGTGTTGTTTCTCTTTCTATCATCTCTACTTTACATCTGACTTTGGCTATTTTTTCTTTACTATAGCCCCTATCTAGCAGTCTGTCTTTGAGGACATCTGCCCCTTTCTGGTACTCTCTTTCTGTAGAGCAATTCTGTTTAGTGTGGACAAATTGTCCTGCTGGTATATTAATGGCCACATGAGGGGGTGGCATAACATGTGACACAGTGGGGGTTATTTATCTAGCTACATGAACATGCCAGGCATTTTATGTTGGCAAAACCAAACAAAGTTTGAACATGAGAGTAGGAGAACATCTAAGAGCTATACATAAACAGGATGTCACTTATGCTACAGCACTCCATATTAACAGCAACATTGATTCTAGTATCCATCATTTTGGCTTTACAGCAATTAATAAGGTGAACCACCATCCAAGTGTGAGGGATTTTGAAAATGTGATGTTGGAGTGAGAGAATTACTAGATTCTAACACTTAGGGCTACTGAAGCACCAGGTCTAAATAGTAAGCTGGACATACGTCAGTACCTAAAGAAAAGAAAACATTAAAAAGAATAGCAAGTGGATATAGACTTTATTCCCTTTTCTGTCCCCATTTTTTCTTCCCCCTTTCCCTTCCTTCCCCCTCCCCACACCTAAAACCCTACTCCTGTCCCCACCCACTTTTTCCATGTCTTTTCCTTTTCTCTTTTTTCCTTTGAGTCCCTCTCTTATAGATATTTATTCTGAGCTTTTATCTGAAATCTATTTTATACTGAGAAAAGATCAGCAAAATAGTAATGAAATATGTTATGAAAAACATGATTGAATATGAATAGATACTTAGAAATATTTTTTGTAATTTAAATATGTATGCACTTTAGTCACTTTAATAAACACTTAAGGGTTACTAACTTAGATGTTAAGGATTTTCTATACTATGTATTATGTAATTATAATTAATGGCTATAGGTTGTCACAGTGTCACATGATATTTTTTATCCAATATATGGGTGGCTTCTTGTTAAGTCTTTTGCCTTTGATAAAGAACTTAATGTTTGAAACATGTCAGGTGAGACCATGTCTGTTGTTGAGTCGTTTTTTGAATAAAATGTAAGTGTTTTTTAAATTATCTGTGTGGCCTCCCATTTATGGGTTTGGGTGTCCTGAGACTCTTTGCTTTTTGACAAACTATCATCTTGTTTCAACTGCCTAGTTCTAAGATGTTTAACTGATTTTGTTTGCTGTGTTCCATAATAGAAAATAGGAGGGGTAACTTACAGACTGCTTGTAACAGGATATTAGGGCTAGATTCTCCTTTGGTATTAAAGTGACAAGCTTTCAGGCCTAGCTCCCTGTGCTGCCTAGGTGGATGCTGGCAGATGTTGCTTGCCTCTGCCTGTGTTGTCTCTCCTCTGCTCTTACCTTGGCTCACTGGGGAAGTAATATATAGGAGGGAAGCCCAGAAGTGACGTCACGCCCACTTCCTGTCTTGCTGAGGCAATATTTTAGTTTTAGCAAGTAGTTTAGCAATTTACTAGTGCAGATACTGGGTACAGTGCCTTTAAAAAACACTGTAAACCAGTCTTGGTGCTCTAAAGGGCTGACCAAAACTGCAAAAAAATCCACAGCAGCTCTTTGTGTTCTACTAAATGGTCTCCCTCAGTTTCACAGGCAGTGAAGCTAAGTGGAGCCAAAAACATAGCTCTCACCTGAGTATTAGTAGTAACAAAAGGTCCCTTCTCATGTACAGGCAATATTTAAATGTTTTAGCAAGTAGTTTAGCAATTTACTAGTGCAGCTACTGGGTACTGTGCCTTTAAAAAGACACTGTAAACCTGTCTTGGTGCTCTAAAGGGCTGACAAAAACTGCAGAAAATCCACAGCAGCTCTCTGTGTTCTACTAAATAGACCCCCTCAGATTCACAGGCAGTGAAGCAAAATGAAGCCACAAATACAGTTCTCATTTGAGTATTAGTCATGAAAAAGCTCCCTCCTCATGCACAGGGAGATGAGATTACTCTGATTCAGGCTATACCTGATGGGCTGAGTTAAAACAGCTCTTTATAAGTAGCCAAACCAGAAGTGATGTCATGTCCACTTCCTGTATTGCTGAGGTAATAGTTAAAAGTTTTATCAAGTAGTTTAGCAATTTACTAGTGTAGCTACAAGGTACAGTGCCTTTAAAAATAAATTGTAAACCTGTCTTTGTGCTCTAAAGGGCTGACCAAAACTGCAGAAAATCCACAGCAGCGCTCTGTGTTCCACTAAATGGTCCCCCTCAGTTTCACAGGCAGTGAAGCAAAGTGGAACCAAAAACACAACTGTCACCTGAGTATTAGTAGTAAAAAAGGTTCCTTCTCATGTGTAGGCAATATTTAAAAGTTTTAGCAAGTAGTTTAGCAATTTACTAGTGCAGCCACAGGGTACAGTGCCTTTAAAAATACACTGTAATCCTGTCTTGGTGCTCTAAAGGGCTGACCAAAACTGCAGAAAATCCACAGCAGCTCTTTGTGTTCCACTAAATGGTCCCCCTAAGTTTCACAGGCAGTGAAGCAAAGTGGAACCAAAAACACAACTGTCACCTGAGTATTAGTAGTAAAAAAGGTTCCTTCTCATGTGTAGGCAATATTTAAAAGTTTTACCAAGTAGTTTAGCAATTTACTAGTGCAGCCACGGGGTACAGTGCCTTTACAAATACACTGTAATCCTGTCTTGGTGCTCTAAAGGGCTGACCAAAACTGCAGAAAATCCACAGCAGCTCTTTGTGTTCTACTAAATGGTCCCCCTAAGTTTCACAGGCAGTGAAGCAAAGTGGAGCCAAAACCACAACTCTCACTTGAGTATTAGTAGTAAAAAAGCTCCCTCCTCATGCATAGGGAGATGAGATTACTCTGGTATCAGGCTATAGATATAAAAGATACAAAATCTTTTTGGCAGCTTGAGACAAAAGGTACTAACCTTTTTGTATCATCTATGTCTTCTTATATTCCTAAGGAGTCATGGGTTCAGTATTACAAAGCTCTTTTTAACGATGAGGCCTCAATTCCCCACAACAACGGTACACCAAACTGGATGCAGTCAGAATGTTTCTTACCATTGAGTATTGCGTTAGATGATGTAGAACAGGCTATACTTCACTTAAATAATAACAAGGCCCCAGGTCCAGACACTATACCTGATGAAATCTGCAAAGTCCACATGAATTAATGGTTCACATTTTTGTCAATTTCTTTAGTATATGTCCTAAGGAAAAATGTGTTTCTTCATCCTGGACCAAAAATATTATAGTCCCAATTTATAAAAAAGGTTCATTTCAACATCCTTCCAATTATAGATTGATTAGCTTACTAGTTATTAGTGGTAAAATATATTCCAGGATCCTGTTTGGTAAATTTCAAAATTGGATAGAAACAACACCTCCTTTATCAATTTATCAAGCAGGTTTTTGCCAGGGTTTCTCAATAACAGATAATATTTTCATCTTAGCTCACATTCCTGAAAAATATAGATTTTATAGGCAGATGAAACTGTATGCCCTTTTCATAGATTTCTCGGCTGCCTGTGACTCTGTAAATAAAGGAAAATTGTGGGATAGTCTTCTTAAAAGAGGAATTCCCCTGGATCTCCTAACTTCAATTTAGCTGCTATATACAAATACAATCACAGCTATAAGATCTGACAACAAGGGAACCCTATCAGAATTTTTTCATACCACTCAGGGTGTGAAACAAGGCTGTTTGCTGGCACCATTACTTTTTAGTATATATATTGACTCATTACTTTACTTTGATTCTACTTTTACTCCAGATTCTCCTAAAATTATGAAAATAGTATTCATATACTAGCTTATAAGGATGATTTGCTTCTCTTATCATTATCTATTGCTGGTCTACAGCAGAAGCTTAATCTTTTAAAGTCTAAGTGTGATAAGCTTACATTGAAAATCAGTCTTAAAAATACAAAAGTTGTACTGCTTGGATCACAAAATGTATGTCCTTCATTGCCAAAAGTTTTTCTGGATGATGAGGTAGTTGAGGTAGTTTCTTCATATACATAGCTTGGTATTAAATTTACTGCTAATTGCAAATGGTCTCACCATTTGAAAGAACAGATCTCTAAGGCTAGATTGGGTGTAAAAGCCCTGCTACATTTTAATTATAAATATGGAGAACATACAGTCATTCCAGCTTTAATTGCAGGTGAAGCTAAGGCTAATCCCATCCTGTTTTTCGGGGCGGAAGTCTGGGGCACCAACACTCCTGCTACTATAGTGTTTCCTTTATCTTTCTTTTACAAATCTCTTCTCCAGGTACCTACATCAGCTGTTAATTCAGTGGTGAGAGCTGAACTAGGTAGGCTTCCTATAGCCTCTATAATAGACAAATGGTTGAATGCCTACTGGCTTAAAATAATTAATAACCAGTTTAATCCAATTCTGAAGTTATGCCTTGAAGAAAAATTTGCTTGGGCTGTGAACAGCATTTCTTCTCCTTGGCTAAAAAGCCTTAAAGTAGTTCTTCTAAAAACTTCCCTGATGCAACTTTGGGAAGATTTGCAGAATGTGATTAAGATATTGCCGCTTGTTAAGGATATTCTGAATCAAAAACCTTTTTGGATGCTTAGTCTAAACAGATGGTGCATGTTAGGTTACAAAAACAAGCTTTATGGTTTGGGTTAAATAAAATTGATTCGGCCTTAGAAGATTATCTCTCCTTGCCCATAGTTCCGACTATTAGGAAAAATAATTATGTGGTCTAGGATAGGCACACTTGTCTATAAATATACTTACTTTAATAAACCATCTAGTACTGGACACACACAGGAATTCTATAGATGTAATAGGGTTTTTATGAGACCCTACATCTTGTTATAATATGATGCCCCCTCTATAATATTGCTCGTGATTAAATCCTGAAGATATTATTGATGAAATATGCACATTTGGACTATGATCCTTTGTTTGTTTTACTCCATCCCAAAACTAAAGCTGATGCTGAGTTAGTTTTGAAATTTCTTGGATTAGTAACTCAATCTAAAAGGAAGCACTTTCTTTCATTGCAAGCCTAGAATTTTGAGTTGCCTGTTAATGGGCATTTGCCACCATTTTGCAAATAACTCTGTACAAAAAGTTGTTTTGTGTTACTGCTTAATGCATTTATTGTTCTTATACTCTGAGATTTGTATTTTAATCTTTATTATATATGTGTATTGTTGTAATGTCCAACATATTTTGTATACTGGATGAACAATAAACTATGATGATGATGATGATTTTATTCTTAAAAATCACACACTTTTGCCTTGTTTAGAACACAACAGACGAAAAACTGTGTGTGTGTGTGTATATGTGTGTGGGGTGTCTTTGGCTGTTTAACAGACCACTTAAATTGCACAGGTAAATGATCACTTAAGGTGTCCAGTAGAACCTCAGCATCTGTGACTCTGGGTGAGTTGTGAGTATCCAATCAATAACAGTTTTTTCTGCCAGTTTTAGTCTTAATTATGTTACTATATGAGACCACTTAAGTCACAAACAGGCTTGGAATTGTATATTCCTGAGGCTAGTGTGGGTCATAGAATTCCAAATGATATTAAAGTCATCTGCCACTATAATTTCGTAATACTGATTAATTTGTTTGCGGTAGCTGGTAAATGTTTCAAGACCCTTGTGATGTTTTCCTGGTGGAATATATAAGTAATCATGAAGACAAGAGCTTTGTGATCACTTCCCAAAAGCAGTTTAATAGCCAGCAATTCACAGTCACTGGCCTTTCCTTTAATTTCAGTTTTAGAGTCTTGCAGGGCTGACTTATGTATGTTAGGCAGTCCCCATCTTGCTTACTCTGGTGGTCCTCTCTATGGAGAGTAAATCCAGGTAGAGGAATGGCAGCATCCGGTATTATTGGGTTAAGCCACAATTCAGTTAGCAATATTATGTCTGGTTACATGGACGCTACCCAGCCTTAAAGTTGTTCAGATTTGCAAATCTACTCCCAATGTTTAATGAGACAATATTTAAATTCCCTTGGTTCCTGAGACCTGTACCTATGCTATCAGCTGCACCAGGGTTTGTGGAGACATTACCTGATAGCAGAAGTAAAGTAAGTGTAAAACCACTTGTGGTCCTTAAATAATATTTCAGACCCAGTTGCTTTTTCCTGGTCAGTTTGAGCTTGCAGGAAACCCTAACCACACAATGGCTATGGGTAATACTGTAGCATTCCCCTTGTGTTACCATAAGTGTCAACCTATTATATTGCTAAAAGAAGTGAGATTTTAGGGTACTGTTGGTCAGCTGAGACTCCACAAATTTGCAGATATAGGCAGTTATCCAGGAATATGAAAGGGAAACTGTTTAACAAGGAAAGGTTCACTAAGCCAAATCTTGTTTCCAGGTGCGACCTGGGAGCACAAAGAAGTAAAGTGTCTTGCTCAGGGTCGCACAATATGCAAGTGGGGGCTGATGGGATACAAACCCATGTTTCCAGGTTTGCAGACAAGTGCCTTTAACCACTACACTATACTACCTCCTGCTTATAGTATCATTTACCACTATGGATCTATCATTCTCACAATACAGCTCAGTAGGTACTAGGGTCAGCAAAATTAGCAAGGTGAAAAACATTTTCACAGCTGTGGTTGCACCAATCTGATAGGGTGTAAGCTATTATCAGTACCAAACAACACAGCACAAGGCTCACCCAGAGAGGATGTGGCTTGGGACAGAAGCATACTTCACTAAGCAAGTTCCCCAGATAAAGGCTTAATTAGAGTCATTACAACACAACACATGGCTCACTCAGATAGACTGTTGGCTTGCGTCAGTACCCGTCTTCACTTTTTTTTTTTTACCAGGAGAGACACACTAAGCTGAAAGCTTGTTTACAGGTGCGACCTGGGAGCACAAGGAAGTTAAGTGACTTTCTCAGGGTCACACAGTATGTAAGTGGAGGCTGTGGGATTCAAACCCAGGTCTCCAGGTTTGCAGCTTAGGGCCTTAAACCATTGCACTATACTTAACATGGTTCCACCAGATTTTAGTAGAGTCAGTTTTATGCAACTATAACACAAGGGTCACCCAGTTTGGGTGCTGACTAGAATCAGTAACTAAACATCACTAAGCATAGTTCACCCAGGTAAGGTGACTGGCTGTGATCAAAACAGCAACAAGGAGAGGTGGAGGTGTACTCACTGTTCCTGTGGAGCCTGAGGAGAGGTATGAGGATGCACAGCTATAGGGCAATGTGGCCAGCTGATCGTTGACTCCACAGCTGTTACCCACATTGTGCTCTGGCCCTTAGCACTCTGGATTGCAATCAGGAATACTTGGGATGGGTCCAACCCTTTGCAGGTATGTAACTCCATCCACCAAATAACACATTTGGTTGCTTGAGGTTGATGGTGGCAAGGGACCTCTGAGTAGTCCAGTGGAGATCAAAAGGAAGGAGGAAGGCAAGTTGGGCACCATCCCTCATGAGCCCTTGGTGTGGCATCTGGTGGAGTGGAGGCCCTGTAGGAGTACCCACCACACTCAAGAAGCATCTTGTCTTTTTTAAATCTCCCACTCTCATAGCTCCATTCAGCAAGCAACCCGATTGCTTACTTGAGATCGATGGTGGCAGGGGAGCTTCTGGTGGTCCAGGGAGAATGGGGGGGATTGCAAGTTGTGCACTGTCATTCACAACCCATTGGTGTGATTTCTGGTGGAGTGGAGGATCCGTAGGAGCATTGGCTAAGCTCAAGAAGCAGTTTGTATTTTTCTTCCTGCTGTCCTAGCCTGACTCATTGAGCAAACCAATTGAATGCATGAGATCAGTGGCAACAGGGGAGCTCCAGGCAGCCCAGCAGTGATTGAGAGTTGGGATGATGGTAAGTGGAGCACCTTTCCTCACAACCCCTTGGTGTGGCATCTGGTGGAATGGAGGGTCTGTAGAAGTGCTGGTTGAGCTCAATAAGTGCCTTGTCTTTTTAACTCTTCCCACTGTCCTTCTTCAGCCCACTGAGAAACCCGACAGTTTGCTTGAGATTGGTGGTGCTGGGGGAGCTCAAACTGGTCCAGCAGTGATGCAGGTAGGATTGCAAGTTTAGCACCATTCTTCATAAACTGGCATATAAGTCTGGAAGAGTTTCAGTCAACAGGCTTCAGTGCCAGAGCTTCCATCTATAAAGCAGTTCAGTTAAAATGAGATATAAGTGAAGTAAACAGGCTGTGGCTGGTACAGCATTCAGTTATGCTCACAGAAAATTTGCTACTGCAGCATGAAGGTCAGTGTGGCAGAAACACAGAAGGGTAAGAATAATGTAAAATGGACTCCCACCAAACTCTCAATTTCCAAACTGATTGAATGCATCCAAAATAGTTCAGATCATTGGCATTATAATGCAGATTTAAAGAGCAACTGACTCCTTCAACAGAACTTTCACAAAACATAATGTTTAGACACAGTTCAGCTTGTATTTCACATTCATTTTGTATGCCTCCTCCCCTTTATTTATTATTGAGGACATTTGCAAGAAAACAGGGGCTTTGCTCCTAAAATTTTCATCTGTTCTGGTTGCTCTCTCCCTACCTGGGATCATAATGCACTGCTTGTGACATCACAGTTACTACCATGGCAACAGACTGTGATGTAACAACAGAATATTGTTACTTGAAGTAGGGCGTTAGCTATATAGAGGCATTCCATGAACTCTAAGTGATAAAGATTTTGTATTCATGCATCTTTCCTCAGTAATAAATCAATGGGAGGACGAATCTGTACAATATATATATTGAATGCAAGCTGAATTGTACCTAATTATTATGTTTTTCCAAGCTATCTTGGAGGCGTCAGCTGCTCTTTTACTATATGGCTTATACTGTAAATTTCTGCTGAGCTGGTTGAAAGCTGACCTCCCCTCCCATTATGAAATCTGCATTAAAACCATGATTTTCTGGTAGTCAATTAGCTAAAAAAGAAAATAAAATGTTTTCAATTGGGCTCCGTTTACCAGCTGTCCAGTGCCATTTTCTTCTGGAGTGCCATGCGACATCCACAATGCACCATGCCAGTGGCTAGATAAACATCCTGGTCTGGTCGACATCGATGCCATTACCATGACTACAAAAAGGCTGTCTGTCTATTTACCCTAGAACTGAACCACTCACATGTTCTGTCCTAAAGACGTGGTCATCTACCCCCCCACACACACACTCCTGTAAAGTGAGTGATTTGTGCCGCACTGCCATTGCATAATAGCAGTCACCCAGCCCTACAAAGATCCTGCATTGAATATTGTAAAGTACTTGCATGATTTCAACCAATCAGCACACAGAGCCACCATACCTGTTATTCTGCAAACAGTGGTCCTTTGTGCAGGAACATTAGTAGCTGAAGTAGTAGTGGAACCTCCCACTTCACAGTCATGCAATGTCACCTTCATTTAACTTTTGAAATTAAAAATTAAAATACTTTAAACTTGAAAATCACTCTAGCTAACTTGAGTGATTTATAAGTTAATAGTGCCTCCATTGGATGTGTCTTATTGTATTATAGGGCAAAGCAATTGCAACAGCCAATCAGAATAGACTATTCTTGACCTCTTGAAGCACTCTTATAGCCATAAAAGTGCTTCTTGCACCATATGTCAGATCTGCTGTACATGTGCTCTAACGCTTACTCAGGCATATGTCCTCAGTTTCTGCCTTACAAAATGTGCTAGGGTTTCCCTTGAAATGGGGCTGTAGCTGCCCTCTGGAGTTATCACCAGCACAGCCACAACAAAAACAAGGAGACAAGGAAACTGGTTTCACTAATCTTTATGACATAAGCAGAACAGGAAGCAAAATCACCTGGCAGACCACAAACAAATGCCACACTTCTAATACCAGGCCCCACTCCTCACTAAAACCCAAAATCTCTGACATGCACATGAATGCTAATTCCAGCCACATTCCCATGCCCACTGTTGACATCACTCAGTCAAAATAGTGAGCATGTTGTCACTGTGCTTTGCTACAGCAACCATCAAATTGCACTTGTGCTTGTATGTTTAGTTTCAGAAAAAGTAAGTGAACACCATCCAAACCACTAACATGTTTACAAAGATGGGGGAATGCCTCAGGGATGCCCTGGCAGAGAGGAGGACATGGGTGGAATGGAGGAACAGTGGCAGCACTAAAAGGGGCCCTAGGGATGGCAGCAAACCTCTGTGTCAGGCAAGCAAGCAAAAGCAAGAGGAAAAAGAGACTCTTATGGTTCTCAAAAGAGGTGGCTTGGAAGGTAATGGAAAAAAACTTAGCATTCAGGAAGTATAAGGGGACACAGAGGGTGGAGGAGGAGGATAGAGAGGTGTATCACAAGACACAGAGAGAGGCAAGGAAAGCAGTTAGGCATGCAAAGGTGCAAATGGAGGAGAAAATAGCACAGGCAGTAAAGAAAGGGGATAAGACACTGTTAGATATGTAAGTGAACGGAAAAAATAACAGGGGTGGGATTTTAAGGCTAAGGAGGGAAGGGGAAGAATGTGTGGAGGGGCACGAGGAAAAAGCAGGCATCCAGATCAAATTATTTTGTTCAGTATTCATGGAGGAAGGGGAAGGTGAGGGACCTCAGTCAAGTGATAGGAACATCGAAGAAAGGGAGGTGGACACTAGTCCATTTACAGAGGAGAGAGTCCTGAATGAACTCACAAATCTGAAAGTGGACAAGGCAATGGCGCTAAATAGGATATATCCAAGGATACTGAAGGAGCTCAGAGAGGTGCTAGCTGCACCTCTGACAGTCCTGTTCAACCACACTGGAGACAGGAGTGGTCCTGGAGAACTGGAGGACAGTAGATGTAGTCTCACTTCACAAAAGTGGTAGCAGAGAGAAAGCTGAAAATTACAGGCCAGTCAGCCTAAATTTGGTGGAGGGTAAATTAAAGGAATCACTACTGAGGGAAAGGATTGTGGAATATCTTGATATTAGCAACTTAAAGGATCTAAGGCAGCATGGATTCACCAGGGGAAGGTCATGTCAAACAAATTTGACAGATTTCTTTGACTAGGTGACCAGGGAAGGGTTCCACATCAAGATAGTGACTTGGGAAGCGTGACATGTGAAAACAGCCTGGAATTACAGTGTGACCACTTATAGCAATGCCTGTGATTGCAAGGGGATTTGCCCCCCCCCCCGTACCTTCTTTTCTATATAAATACCAACTCCTGGGGGGCCCATCTTAGGGAGGGGGAGAGCTGTCAGTCAGCAATAAGTGGATGCACTGTAATTCTGTGCTGTTTTAATGTGTCACTGTTCCCAATTCCCTATCTTGATGGGCTACCCCAGGGAAATAGATCAGGATGGAGCTGTGGATGTGGCCTACCTAGATTTCAGTAAGACCTTCAACACCATTCTACATAGGGGACTAGTTAACAAGCTAGACAGCCTGCACGTGGGGCCAAATGTGGTAAACTGGGTAATTGGTTGGTGGACAGGCGTCAGAGGGTGGTGGTAAAAAGAGTTCACTCTGCAGAAAGGAGGGTGACCAGTGGGGTGGCACAAGGATCAAAACTGGGATCAGTCCTCCTTAATGTATTTGTTAGTGACATTGCAGAGGGACTAAAGGGAAGGTGTGTCTTTTTTTGCAGATGACACTAAAATCTGCAGTACGGTGGACGCTCCAGGGGGGTGAGGAAAAATGAATAGGGATCTAGGAAAGCTTCAGGAGTGGTCAAGAATGTGGCAACTAAGTTTCAATTTGAAGAAGTGCAAAATCATGCACTTATGGCATAGAAACCCAGGAGTGGAGTACACAATGGGGGGAGTTGTACTAACAACCACCAAACAGGAAACAGACCTGGGGGTAATCATATTTGATGAGCTAAAGGTGGCCAAACAGTGTAACAAGGCTGTGGGGAGAGCCAGTGGGATGCTAGGGAGCATAGGGAGGGGTATCACCAGCAGGAAGAGGGAGGTGGTGATACTACTGTATAAATCATTGTTGAGACCTCATCTGGAGTATTGTGTCCAGTTCTGAGACCACATCTCCAGAAGGATATAGACAGAGTAGGGGCAGTCAAGAGGAGGGCAACAAAAATGGTGCAGGGTCTGCACCAGAGACCATATGCAGAGAAACTAAAGAACCTCAATATGTACACTCTAGAGGAAAGAATGGAAAGGGGGGTATGATAGAGACTTTCAAATACCTCATGGGTATAAATAAGGTACAGGTGAGAAGCATGTTTCAGAAAAAAACATACTCAAGAACAAGGGGACATACTTTGAAGTTGGAGGGGGTAAACTCAGGAGAAAATGTAAAGGAAGTACTTCTTCAAAGAGAGAGTGTTCGATGCCTAGAATAGTCTTCCAGTAGAGGTGACGAGGGCAAAAGCTGTGACAGGATTCAAGAACACATGGGACAGGTATAAGGGAACCTTAGTCATTAGGGAAGGGAGAGCACTAAGCCAGAAATTAAGTAGGGTCTACGGTATTGCAATAGGTATGGAAAATGGGCAGACTAGGAGGGCCAGCCATCGTTATCTGCCATCAAATTTTATGCTTCCATGTTTCTAAACAAAACGCAGACAGATCACAGTACAGGTGATATATAATAAGTTTATTGGTACAAGTATCACCTCCAGTTTTGTGGACAGGTACCACCTCCAACTGTATGGTTGTTACTTATGTATTGTATGTTGAATCTCAGGTATTGTACTTCTCGTATATGCCGTCTTGATGACCCTGATCATCCCTGAAAATGGTCCCTAGGATCAGTTTACCTATCAAGTTAAAAAAATAAATAACTAAATAAATAAATAGGTTTGGATGGCCTGTCATGAATCTAAGAAAGTATCTCTTGTGTCTTTAGCACACCAAAACTGCTTACCTTTGGTCCTCAGCTCTCTCCTCCTTAAGATTTGTGAGGCAAGACTTATATCCATAAGGTGCCCTACAACTGGTCCATTAAACTTATAAGTGAGATTCCTCTTATGAGGCTTTAGCAGCCAGAACCACACCTCTTTCCATCCACAAAGTTCCCCGTCCCATAAAAATCCTGAATTGAGTATTATAAATCCCTTACATAGTGTCAGCCAATCAGAACACAGAGCTTTGATCACTGTTGCAGGGACATTAGGAGTGAAGGATTCTATTTCACAAACAGTAGAGGGTGGTTTCATTTAATTTTTGAAATGAAATAAAAATACTTAAAACTTATTATAAATCACTCTAACTCAAATGATTTATAATAAGTTAATCGAACACCCATGGGTTGTATCTTATGGTATAAGAGATTCCTCTTGTGAGACTTTGGTAGCCAGTATTTCTCAGCTTTGTTTTGCAGTCCTCTCACACAAACCTCATGCTTGGAGGCATTCATACAGTAACAGACACCCTGCAGAGGCTCTAGTAAACTTATTTATTAATGTATGTATGTAAAATGACAGCAACTGGGATAACACCATGTGATATAGCAATTTGCTTTCATGGTGGCCCTAGGAAGGATAGCAGCAATCAACAGGCTAACATAGTTTTGTAGGAATAGTTACAGTATATGCTGGCTAAAATATACACAGGAAAAAAATTAAAAGTAAGTGCATCCAAACAGTATTCAAAGGAAGTTAACAAAGTGAGGTCACAGCAAACAAAGAACATGAACATTGTTATGCATTATGATCAGTACCAGGAAGATGGTGATTCTGGAATAAAAACAATTACAGGAAGTTCTAAGGTGGCTGAAATTACTGGGCATAAACACATAAAAGCCAGCATCATTCCTCAGCTGGAGAGTGAGTTTGTTCCTGGTGTCTTATGTTGCAAATACAAAGCCTTTCTGCTAAATTCACACTTAAACCGGGAAATTGTGAAGGTAAGTGCTGTTGTTGAATATAGTGAGTACTCACTACTTGACGGTGTGAGAAGAGCTAGGAAATAGTGATGGGCTTTTCCTAGTGCACATTTGTACAGTAAAGAAAGCCAGTAATAGTCACACCTGCTTAAGGGACTTCTCCAATTAAGCTGGTCATATAGCAGACAACGATGGGTAGATTATCCATAAGAGAGATTGAACTTGTATAACTTGTTTTACAAAAAAATCCAGCAGTGGCAGTAGAGTGCTTTTGTTTACATAGTGGTATCTGATGCTTCCATAGTCGATGGAATTTAGCAGAAAGAGAGAGGAGACTGCCAGCCTCCTCATATGAGCACCGAGGTGGCATTTAGACTTCTACAGAATGTTGGGCAGTTACAGCTGTTAAGATGTGATCAATGTGCCTTCTGTATGTAAGTGATACATCAAATCAGAGTCCTAGATATCTGAATACATTGACTTGTTCAAAAGTGTTGCCAGCTGATGTTATTACTGCAAGTGGATCAGCTGAATGAATAAGCAAGTTTTGGGCTTCAATCACCATAGACTTAGTTTTGGTTGTATTAGGGATCAGGCAGTTGTTCTGAAGGGGGAGATAGTGCTGTAACATTTTGGAGTACTGAATTAACCTCTTAAATCCTTCAAGATTTTATAAATTAAACTTACATCTCTGCTGATGAAAAGCTTCCCTCATAGAATGGCAACTGCCAACTGACACTGCAACCTGTTGTATAATTGGTTTCATAAGTTGCAAGGTCTTCATTGGCTTTGAACCTTCATGGGACCAGGATCCATATGGGACTGAGAACTTTTTTGGGATTGCTATTTTCGAATGGCACAAACTGTGCACTTTATGTACTTTACATATGCGTGTGTGTGGGGAGGAATCAAATCTTCAGAGGCAGAAAATGTTGCTGGTTTCCTTTTTAAAGGGGTAGAGAGGCAGCCTTTCAATGATGATGGTGATAGATTCAGCTTGGGGCAGGACCAGGAATTCTAGACAGCCAATAGACCACAAGCTATGGACATTTGTTGCAACATAGGTAATGGGGGTTGGGTGGTAATTGTGCATTATTTTCTGACTGGAAAATGTTAATGTTATTAATCATCCAGTAACATGGGCATTAGCAATATAATAAACAAGTTAAGTGATACTTTTTTGGTTATCTTGTATCTCCAGCCATTTCAAGTAATCCCTGACATTTAGTTGCTCCCCCATCCCATGCTGAACATTCCCTGCATCTAGAAGCTTCTACTATCACCCAGTCCCATGCTGAAAGGTCCCTGGCATGTAGTGGCTCCCCTCCTCTTCCTTCACTACACTCCTGTGCCAAAATGTCCCATGTGTATAGTGGCTTTACCCTTTTTCCCAATCCTAGGCCAGAAAGTCCCTTGTATCTAGCGGATCTCTCTTCCTGGTCACATTACAAAAAGTCTCCAGTATCTAGTGGCACCCCCTTCCTTTCCCTAGTTCTGTGCTGAAAGTTTCAGGTATGTATCTGCTCACTCCCCACTTTGGACCAATGCCAAAAAATCCCTGGTTAACCTAGTCACTGAAAGGCACCCCCACTAGCACCTTTTAATGATGGTGCCTGGCACTCTCATCATTGTTGATGCTGCTTCCAGTGTTGAATGCAAATAGATAGTTGGGGCGCTCAGTGATGACTGTTATTTTAAGATGGTGGATGTAAGTCAGCAGCAGTGGTGGTGGCAGTGTGGTGGAATGGGTGGTGGCAGTGGTGGTCACTCTATAGGTGCTGTGAATGAGTGAGTAAGGGCAACTGCTGTCAGTAAATTATACATGTAGTGGACACCGGTCAAGCAGCATGGGCATGCCTCTTGTACACAGGAGGGAGACAGGCAGAATAACTGAAGGTAAAGAATGTGGGAACTGGCACAAGTGAATGCTGAGATGACAGCAACAATAACCTCCATCATGTCAGGGATGCCGCCACATCTCAGATGCCATGTGCAGTGTGAACCTACTTCCATTGTCTGAGTAACTGATGATGCAATGTTCCCTCCTGCTGTATTGTATATATGTTCCTCAACTTGAAATTAATTCAGCAGTTGTTACCCGACAAGGTGCCACACTGGAACAGGTCAAAAACGTTAAATACCTTGGAATCACCCTTGACCCTTACCTCTCCTACACTGCCCACATCGACCATGTCACCCAAGCCGCTAACTCCTGGCTAGGCATGCTATTCCATCATAGGAAACACCTGACAACCGAAGCCCTCGCTGTTGCTGTCCAGATCTCCATCATATCCATCACTGATTATGGCATTATCATTTACGGCTCTGCTACAACCACCGCACTCAAACGTGTATCCACCGCCCTCAACAAGGCCTGTCAACTTGTCACTGGCTCCCAACGCCTAACTCACACCTGTGACCTCTATTCTCATACTGGATGGTTGAATCTTGCCAATCGAATAAAACACCAAACTTGTATCACTACTAAGAAAATCTTGCAGGGCCTTGCCCCCCCGGAGTCTGTGCCCTCATACAACTGAGAATCCACACCCGACATACCAGGGGATCAAAACCTCAGCTTCTGCAAATCCCGCATTGCCACACAACACAAGGCCAAAGATCCTTTGCTTACTGGGCCACTAGCTAGTACAACGGTCTTCCCAGTGATATCTCATCCTCACTATCGCTCAGCACTTTTAAGACTCGTCTCCGCCTAACACTCACTGCCTCCAACCTCTGTGACTGTTGTGGCTAAACATGTCTTTTGGTTCCATAGCTGAAGATGCCCTTCTGGATCCACATCTACTCTTGCACTTTGCCAGCACCCACCCATCTTCACCTCCCCTGCTGGCCCATGACAAATGCCACCCGGCTGCACTACTTCTATTCTTATCCTCCTTCCACTTCTCCTCTCTCTGACCCCCCTACCTACCTACCCTTTTCTCCCACCCACTTAGTCTCCCTGATTTCACCCTCCTGCTTTCCCTTTCCCCTCCCCAAAGTTTCACTTTATTGTTTGTTTTTCATCTACAAGACTATGTGTTTTTTTTAATTTTATAAACTGTTATCTTCGCTTATGATTACCTCAATTGTACCAATGACGTGGAACTTTTGTAAAAGAGCCTCGGCTCAAAGGTATTTGTAATCCTAGAACAAATAAATAAATAAATAAAAATCAATAAAATAAATAAATAAAAAATAAACTGCAGCACAGCCATCCTGACACTATGCTTGAACTAATGCTGCAGCAATTGGAACTCATAGTGTTGGGTTTTCCCCTTTATGTGAAGCTACCCCCCCGATGATGCATGCTGACCAGTTTGACATTGGACTGGTGATGATGCTGCAGTTAATGCCCCCATCCCTCTGTCTTATAACAGACCCATGTCCCTCTCTTCTAGTGCCCCCCTGCTGCTGAATTCAGTGCCTGGTCTCCTTCCACCTTGAGTTGCTATCAGAGTCTGACTGACCAGGCCAGATACGTGAAAATTTCCAGGTGTGCTCCACCATGGTACATACTTTGATGTATAATGTGTACTGGCATGGGGGTAGCAGCACTGGAAAGTAACAAAATAGCTTTGGTGCCACTGGAAATGAAACAATTTATTGGGTTTTTTCACCTCACCTCACTCTCACAGCATTAATTACACATCAGTCAGCAGGTCTGGGCAATGGCATTTGAACAAAAAGTAGGCAACAACAGTGCTTGTTTTGGGGGCTGGGCCCTGTCTAGCCAATATGACTTAAATATACACCTGACCAGAGCCTGGGACAGCATAGCAGCATAGCAGGAAAACAGATTGAAGCAGTATGCACAAGTAGTAATCTGACTCCTCATTAGTTCATCTCAGCTCACACATGGATAACAGTTGAATTGTTAAAGGTACAGTTAGTCTGGTCAGAGTGTGACATTGTTCAGGTGGCGGGAAGTTCAAAAGCTCTAAGTTCAACCACCTGTCTCTTTACTTATTTTTGGCATCACAATCAGCGCCTTGCAGTTAGCAGCCTTGCAGGAAAGAAGCTGTGCTTTTGGAACTTAAGCCAACATTTGGAGGATTGTCATGAAGATCTCACTTTCAGACTCCTGCACCATCAGGGATACAGCCTTACTTCATTCATAGTAGAGAAGAAAGTTGAAATTTTTTTGATTGCAGTAAGTTTTTTTTGTCAACAATTTGTTGCCTCCAAACCCAACTGAGTTGCTGCCCTCAAATATTTTTCCAATCATAATTGCTAGCCTGGCTCTATAGACTGAAGTTAAAAGTCTTGCAAAAAACAAAATAAACTGAACGGTTGCTGATTCTGTTTCATTGAACTATGCGGATTCCAGACCAATAATGTAAACTGCTGTGCGGTGGGTGATAGCCTTATTATCAGTGTGGTTTGAAGCAGTGCAATGACTTAGTAGTAGAAATAAAACTAAAACTAAACAGTTACCAGCCCCATTTCATTGAACTAAGCTGACTCCTGACTGATAATCTAAATTGCCAGGCGGGGTGTGTGTGTGTGTGTGTGTTTGTTTGTTTGTTGGGGGCTAGCCTTATTATTGGTGTGGTCTGCAGCAATTAACAGTCCTATTGCACTTAATTTAGCTGATTCCTGATGACTAGTAGTAAACTGCTGTGCAGAGGTGCTTGGCAAGGGTAGCATTATTTCTCAGCATGGATTGTAGCATAGCTTTAACTTGTTGGTGTCAGTTGGAAGAAGTAAGACTCCTCCTAACTTTTTGTGTTTACTTGCATGCATGTGCAAGAAACACATTGTGTCAGCTTCCTTCACAAGCAGGTTGTGGAGGCGCAGCAGTGTTATGGCAAATAGCAGCAATCTGTTCTGTTCTGGGACTGGTCTCTGCCACAGCGAATAGAGGAGCATGCTGTTGATGACGGCAGTTAATGAGCATGCCACTATGCTCAAAGCAATTGACCACTGCAATCAGGGAGTGCCCCATCACTTCACAATCAGCTCTGTTTGCGGGGCGGTCCCTGACTGCAGCAGCCAATTACAGCTGCATTGTCTGGTGTCTTGTTTTAAAGAAACATAGCGGCGGCTTCTCCGTCGGCCTCTCACAGTCCCAATGGAAGCCAACAGACAGCTGACCACCTCTGAGTCCCCATTACAGCCAATGAGGGTGCCCAATCCCCCTGTTAGCTTGCTCCTTCCTCAATTCATTTGCCGATGAGGTAGCCCAATCCCCATTGGCTTGATACACCCCCCCATTTGTTGTGTGCCGAGGGGGTGCCTGATCCCCCTCGGCTCATGCACTCACCCCCAGCAAACTGTATGTCCAATGGGAGTGCTCAATCCCCATCGGCTTCACTCCTCCCAACAAACATCCCGGTGGCAGTCTGGGAGCCCACCCCAGCGTGCCAATAGTCCCGGGGTGTCCTTTTTTGTTTTAAATCCTGTAATAATAATAAAGAAAATGGTCCCGCGCTGAGTCTGGTGTCCCCTCCCCCAACTCACACCCACCCTCTGTGCATCCCTCCTCCCCACAGCCCGCCACCCCCCTCCGCCCCATACTTACCTCTGGAGCCCGGCACAATGATCTTCGTGGACCGGAAACATGTCTGCACTCTTCAAAGTCGACCGCAAAATGCTGGTAAGCTGTATAATGGCATAAAAGTTTTTTTTTCCAACTTATGTGGATATCTCAGCCATTTTTTTATCTTTTGGCACCAAATTTTCAACATGGGGTTCTTGGGACTTGTGAATTCAGTCACTGTCATGGCGTTTTATGGTTCCCAAAAGTGATTTCGCAGTCACTGTGCAGAATCTCCTTTTTGGACTGATTAACAAAATGACAGCATCATCGTTCATGGGTTGGGCTCTCAAAAAGCCTATGTTACAAATTTGGTGAAAAAAATTCCATAAAATGACTGTTTTATGAGCGTGTGTTGCGCAATTTCCATGCACACTCGTAACTTCATGAATCTGTAATATTTTCACTCCAGATTTTCAACATTAGCATTTTTCCACACCTCCTTATGAACAGTACAGCTGTCATTTTTCACATCCTGTCTGAAATGTCTTTTTGCACTTCCGGAGCAGAATAACACTGTCGCTGTGGGAAATCAGTGCTTGGGACAGATTAAGAAAATCACAGTGACACTGTTCATGAGTGGAGGTCCTAAAATGCCTATGTTGAAAATTTGATGACGAAAGTCCATAAAATGACTATGTTATGAGCATGTTGTGCAGTTTCCACGCACCTTCGTAACTTGGCGAATTCGTAATATTTTCACTCCAGATTTTCAACATTGGCATTTTTTCTTGCCTCCTTATGAACAGTACTGCTGTCATTTTTCACATCCTGTCCAAAATGTGTTTTTGCACTTCCGGTACAGAATAGCTCGGTCGCTGTGGGAAATCAGTGTTCGGGACAGATTAAGAACATCACAGTGATGCTGTTCATGAGCGAAGGTCCCAAAATGCCTATGTTTAAAATCTGGTGTAAAAAATTCCCAAAATAATTACATTGCAGGTGTGCATTGTACAGTTTCTACGCATGCTCATGACTTCACCAGTTGTTTTATATTTGTACTCCAGATTTTCAAAATTACCATTTTTTTACACCTCCTCATGAACAGTACAGCTGTCATTTTTCACATCCTGTTTGAAATGTGTTTTCACACCTGTGGCACCAAATGGCACAGTTATTGTGCAAAACCACCTTTTGGTTTACAAACTGATAGTGTCACTGTTCATGTGGTAGGGTCACAAACAGCCTACGTTGAAAACTTAGAGTAAAAGTACCAGGAAATGCCCAGGATGTTAGGGTTTCCGACCATAATGCCCTACCCTATAGGGACTGACAGGTGTCAGGGGTGTGACTTGGGATTGTTGACAGTAATGCTCATGCCATTCCACCCCCAACCCCACCCTGCAGTCAGTGACAGGCATCGAGTTGCATCTTGGACTCTTTGGCCCCAGAGTTCCCCCCATTCTCCTATACTGCACCCATTTCAGCATATTTCCTTATGGAATGAGGTGAGTGTAAAGTCTGAACACCCCTATGGCACACCTTGACACTTGTCAGTGTCTGCAGTATAGGGTGAGGTGAAATGTCGTGGCCGTTATGGGTGATGACCCAAAGGCACACTCCAATGCCTGTCCATCTCTGCAGGGTAGGGGTGAAGTTGGCATCCTTTCAGTACTTCACTGCCATTCCTATACTGTAGCTGTCTAACTCTTGCACTTCCACTGCTAATGCCAGCAAGCAAACATTCAGCATTGACAAATTCTTGTTTGGTTTAGCTATCTCTTTGCCATTGCCACAACCCCCTCTCCTGACCAGACCTCCATGCCACATACATCATCTGACTGCAAAGTGATGTGCCATCACTGACCCAATAGCAGGCAGCTCCTCTTACTTAATGCCAAATAAATCAAATGGCACTATTAATAATTTGTGAAGGGAACTCCTGACTGGAAGGCAAGTGAGCACACTGGCAGGCTGCAGTGAGTAATGGAAACAAAACAGGATTAAGAGGCAAAATAGATGGTCCAAAAAGTCAAAGGTAAAGAAATCTGAAATAAGTTTATGGCCATGCCTGTGAGCCCTGTCCGCTTGACGTTTTTGGTCTAGCTGCAAATTTAAATGCTGTCTGTGACTGAATGAAACTTAACTTGTTTTTAAATCCCTGAAGTAAAATGTAAACAGACTGATTCCTTTCCACCCACCCTGACCCCTTACTGGGCCTGACTGTCATGCCACATACTGTACATCATCTGACTGAAAAAGTAAAATGCAGTTACTGACCCAATCACAGGAAGTTTATCTTACTTAATGCCAAATCAATTGGCACTTACACTGTAAGACACAGTACCAGTCAGGTAGGCAAATTTGAGAGGTGGGGGGTGGTTATATCCTCTCCTATCCTGTCCTATCCTATCATGTACTGTCCTGTCCTTTTCTGTCCTGTCTTGTCCAGTCCTATCCTATCCTATCCTATCCTATCCTATCCTGTCCTGTCCTGTCCTGTCCTCTCCTCTCCTGTCCTGTCCTATTCTATCCTATTAGCATCTTTCTTTATTAGATTAAATCTTACAATGTTTATAAAGCTCAGAAGATGAATAGCATAGCAGTTTAAACAAAAACTTAAAGAAGTTAAGTAGTAGTCCCACATCATAGACTCCCAGAAGAGCTGCAGATAAAACTGGGTATGTAGACTGCCTGTTCAGCTTATACAAAATGTTTCAGTGCCCAAACTGCTTAAACTGCTTTGCAGTTTTGCACTCTAACAGTTTGCACTGATATCAGATATAACTACTTGAGGATTCCTAGTTATTATGTGCTGGTTCTGGAGCAAATCCTGTGTGTCCCCCTACCCCATTTGCCTGCTTGTCTACCTCCCAAACTGATGTGCTGGCATAGCTGCAAGGCCATTCTTCTCTGCACAAAACAAGTGAACTCAGCCCTGAGATTCTATTTTTCTTTAATTTATGGATCTACTGGTGGTCTGACTAAATAATGAAACATCTAAATGCACACTTATTTGGAGAGGCTACCTTTCCAATGCCTTCCCATACCTTTCCTCCAGCCTCTGCAAGGTGCAATCAAGCTGCACTGAATTATTGTATCCTGGACCCAATCCATTACAGAAACCTGACAGTGCACAATGCTGCCACAGACAATGTCAATCAAATGAAATTAGCCTGTCTTCTGCTGTAGGGGTCAGCTAAGGAAAATGTGTTTTGCACTACGTTTAAAATAACCCAGCTTAATACAACCAGATACCTGATCACTAGTACAGAGCTGTAGAACCCACTCACTAGATAAATACTGTAATAGCTATATAATTTTCATTGTAGAGGTCTCTGACTTGCTCTGTAATCCTGTCATTTCTTTGGTTGTGAAACAATATAGCTGTTCCTTAATTTCATTTTCTTCATTTTTGTGTATGTTTACCACTAGTGGGTACCAGTCTTACCTTTCCTTGCTGTCCATGCCTCATGCCTACTCTTACTGTGTGGAAGTTTATGTTTCTAAGACTAGTGGAGTTGTGCAAGAGGCAGGATTGTAGGATGACTTTGCCAGGGGATGTTTGGGGAGGAAGAGCTGTACCATGGGGAGACAAATTTGTCGGATTGTGGCAGGCATAGGTTGGGGATTCTAAGAGAAGGTGGAGGGGAATGCAATGGGATGCTTGAGTCCTACTGAAGAACAAGAGGTAAAGAGGGTCAATAATTTAAAAACACTTTTTTTTACTTTTTATTTATTGAATTTTGCATGAAACAACATACAATATCATCTCACACAGGGATAGCAGTAAAAATCAATTACATCCATCAGTCAATCAGTTGCAAAACAGGATACTCTTCAATAGGTTACACAACAGGAGGCAATAAGGATTTATTTATTTATTTAATAATTCACTGTTGGAATTGCAGGGGAGCTCTGAGCTCACCGGGGCTCAGGGCTTGGTCCGCATTGTTTTCCAGAGCCTGCTCTCTGCACATTTATTTAGCCCCCTGAAAGCCAGCCAGCCTTGTCAAATGCTTCCCCCACTGAAGACATTTGGGATCCGAATAGGGCCCAAGGGAGCTGACAACAGTCATTTACAAAGCTTGGGGCACATAGTTTTCCTGTTTGTTTTTTTCTCCCTCCCTGTTTCCTTCACCTCAAATTCCCTCCCATATTTCTAATGTCGGACAATGCCTCCAGAAGCCCCAACACTCCTGTGCACTCAAGAAAGATGCCATCCCTCATGCGAGAGTAGACTCTGTGGCTCTCCATGATGGGCTACTGCAGTGCAATCAAGAAATTCAAGTCACCCCCTTGTGCTGGCTTGCACTGTGCTCAGCAGCTCTCTCCTGCCCTGCAACTCTGTTCTTAGCTTGCAGAGTCTGCTCCCAAATTTGGATCACTGGCACAGAAATGTGATGTGCTTCTGCTGAGCCATTGGGCGGCACTGTAGTGAATAGGGTAAGAGTGTGACTCAACAGATGCCTTGAGCTTAACCATTGATTTATTTTCAGTCAATGGGACTAAAGCCTCCAGAAGTAGTTAGGTATCATTACTCTAATACCAGTAAAAGAAGAGCTTTCTCCTAATTGGAATAAATACTGTTATGTTATGGCTGAATATTCCTGTGTAAAAACTGAAATTTGTACCCTAAAGCATACCACTGTCAGTATGAAGATGCTGGGGCCCTACAACCCAATTTCCAGGTGGGCCCTTTGCTGCCCAGTCTGATCATGGTTGCTATGAACACACCCTGCTGTCAGTGTGACTCTTTAGGTAAGCCCTCTCTGTTCCAATCTATGGATGTGATAAAATGCTACAGTCAGTGTGCAGACCTCTCTGGTGCTTATATCTATTGTCAGTCCACCCCCATGTCTGTAGGCCACTGGAAACATCGACTATACTCTTCTTCAGACCCAGTATCAGCACTCTGAGGTGATGTGGTTATGCAAAAGTCGGTGCCCCCCCATCATCTTGGTGCCCTCCCCCAATGTCACAGAGCTGCTGGTTGGTAACTGATGCAACAGAAGTGTTTGTGCAGCAGGGATCACCTAAATCTCATTACAGAAACAGTCCTTAGTTTCCAACCCAGCCATCCCTAATAAATTAGTGAGGGAGGGAGAGAATCAGGTTGTGAGAGGTCTGTCTGATGGGATAGTATGTCTGACATAGAGTGAGCCTGAGTATGTCTACATGTACGCATGTGTGTGTATGTGTGTGTGTTTGAAATGAAGTTGTCTATGAGCAGGTCTAAGCCCTTCTATCACAAGTGAGTCCTGTTACTGAGGGCTCTGTTTTGGAAGACAAAAAGGTAAATTTGGAGGGGGGAGGGTTCTCTCTGGCCAACATACTTCACAGTGAAGTAGTGGCTGACAGTCCCCAGGTTCATAGCTCCAAACCTTTTTAATGTGTGGTATACTAACACTTGAACTGTGAGACATATCTTCTAAAATGGATATACTGCACAAACTTAAAATATTGTGAAACCATTACCATATTTATTGTGTCAGGCTACAGTGAAACCCACCATGATGCAACTCAGTTTTGCAGCAGAGTTACTGAAGGAAACAAGGAAATTTCAACAGCAGTTAATGCCTTTTGTCATGCAAGAATCTGTGACCTACAGTACACTGTATCCTGCTAGGCTCCAATGCACATGTTAAAGTCTGTCCCGAGATGTCTGTGCATATCTGAGGATGTGTGTACTGTATGAGTATGTCTGAGGATGTGTTTATGTGCATGGCTGAGGGTGTGTGTATGTGTGTGTCATGATGTGTGTCCAAGCTATACATCAAAATTATATATCACTTACAAGGTCCATGCATTAGCAGCCATTTTGTCACTGACCAGAGTTTGTTTTGGTTAGGTAAAAATAAATGTATTTGACATATATTTGTTCATTTTGTCATGCAAACATTGTATCCTTGATGTATTATTTGCACTTGTGAGTCATCTGCTGAATAGGAGGTTGCAGTTACACAGATGCAGCTGGAAGCCTGATAATGTGCATTACTCCACTACAGGCAACAGTACTTAACATGCAAGGTGGCCATGATTGTCAAGCAGTTGTCCTTGTACATATTTAAAAGATGGTGAATACAGTAGAGGCATGCTCCTAATATCACTCTGCTGTCTTGGTGTAACAAATATTCCAATATGGGCTCAGTACGTTTGAGTTCTGGCCATAAAACAATCTGAGCCTGAGTAGCTCTGGGCATGTTAGGGCACTATCCAAAGAAAAGTTCTACCATTAAAGGGGAGGATCTAAAAATAAGTGACCCATCAGAGATGCTGGTTGGTCATTGACTCCTCTGATATCCTTATAGCAGGTCTAATGACAAAAGTAACAGGTTTAGAGCTGTGTGAAATAAGAAAAAATTTTGAATCTGAGCAATTCCAATGGAATTCTGTGCAATTCTACAGAATTCTATGGAATAAACATTAGAATTGTGCAGTATTTTTGAAATTTCTTCATTTAGTCCTAACATGGCTGTCTATTGAGCTTGAGTCATTGCGCCAGATTTTCAGTCCTCCCAAAATCAGTGCAGGTGCAGGAAAAAAACTGTCACAAGTGGGGCTTCATTTGCAGAGCCTCAGTTTTTCCTGCACATGCTGTATTTTCAAAGATAGAGCCTTAGCATTTCCCCGAACATGCTGTGTTTTCAAAGCGGGAGCTGATTTACAACCTGCTTCCTGATGTATAGCTGCTTGCTACTTTTTTTTTGGTGCAGCTGTGCCAAAATGTTATACTTGGTGGGACCAGATGTGATGTCTCCAGCAGCTGTGCCTGCTGACCATGTGGATCTCGGTCTGTAAATAGTAAAGTTTGCATCAGTGTGGATCGGGGGGAGTGGTGCATGTCACCTCCCTGGATTTCAGTAAGGCCTTTGATACCATTCCACTAAGAAGACCTGTGAACAAGCTGGGCAGCCTGGTAGTGGGTCACAAGGTGATAAACTAGGTTAGGAACTGGTTGAGTGATAGAAGATAGAGGGTCATGGTAAATGGTGCTCCATCTGAGGAAAGGAGGGTGACCAGCGGGGTGCCACAGGGTTCAGTCCTGTGCCCAGTCCTGTTTAATGTCTTCATAAGTGATATTGCAGAGGATATGGATGGGAAAGTGTGCCTATTTGCAGATGACACTAAGATCTGCAACAGGGTGGACACTCATGAAGGGGTGACAAACATAAAGAGGGACCTAGATCAACTGGAGGAATGGTCCAGAGTGTGGCAGCTGAGATTCAATGCAAAAAAAGTGCAAAATCATGCATTTGGGGGGCATGAACCCAGGGGAAGATTACATGTTGGGGGCGACTGATGGTCAGCAAACAGGAAAGAGATTTAGGAGTAGTTACATCTGATGGCCTAAAGCTGGCCAAACAATCTGCCAAGACTGTGGGGAGAGCCAGTGGGATGTCAAGGTGCACAGGGAGAGGTATCACCTGCAGAAGGAAGGAGGTTGTGATGCCACTATACAGATCATTAGTGAGGCCTCATTTGAAATATTGTTTCCAGTTCTAGAGGCCACATCTCCATAAGGGCATATACAGGGTGGAGGCAGTTCAAGGAAGGGAAACAAAGATGGTGCAGGACCTGCACCAAAAGTCATATGAAGAGAGACTGGGAGATCTCAATATGTATACCCCGGAGGAGAGAAGAGATGGGGAGATATGATAGAGACCTACAAATATCCAAAAGGCATAAATAGGGTACCAGATGGTGGCATCTATTAGAAAAGATGTCCAACAATTAAGGGGCATGACATGAGGTTGAAAGGGGTTAGATTAAGGGGTAGTGTGAGGAAGCATTTCTTCACAGAAAGGTTGCTGGATGCAAGAAATAGACTCCGAGCAGAGGTGGTGGGGGCAAACACAGTGGGGGGATTCAAGCACACATGGGACAGGCATGGCGAACCCTAGCAATGGGAATGAGGAGGTAAAGCTGGAGATCAAGTAGGGTCTGCAGCTTTTACAGGAGGCAGAGAAAATAGGCAGACTAGATGGGCCTAGTTGTCCTTATCTGCCATCAGTTTCTATGTTTCTATGTTGCAGGTGTGGACAATCAATTCTGCACTGACTGCTGTTGAGTGGGACCTACTCCCAGGAGGGCTAAAACTCTAGCCCATGAACACTGAAATGTTACTTATTGATATGTGCCCTGACACCATTCCAAGTATCATGACATGTGGATGAATTATTTTGTTACAACTTTTATCTACTTATAAGTCATTCACCTTTGGAGATAAATACTATACTGTATGAGAAAATCAACACGAATAACCTTTTTGTAAGAGTCATAGAACTGATTAAATATGGAGAGATCTGGTTTAGAAATTTTTAAGGTACAGGAGTTCATAAATTGTTGTGTTACTGGGTTCAACAATTCACTCTATTATTCTTGAAATGTTGGGGAAAACAATCTAAAAATGTGGCTGTTTATAACTTCTTTGCAGTTGCAGGTACAGTCAGACCTGACATTTGTCATCAATATAACATACAATGTATCCTGGTGTCTAACAATGTCAGAAAAATTGGTTTAGCAGTTTTACATTTACAGTGGAAATACCAACAAGAATTATTGGTAACATTTTCTCAACTATCTGTGGGAGCTTTACATGTTATACCTCCAGAATTTCTCTTGTGGAATTTAATATTCACAAAACACATCTCACTACTTCATCTGATAAACTGAGATGTTTGTAGTCTTTTGGTTCCTCCACAGGTGACTATTCTCCCCTTTTCTCAGCTTGTGTAACCAGATAGACACAGTGGAGCTCCTGGTCCCCTGATATCATGATGAGTAGCAAACTCAGCCAATTTAAATCTGGACTTCACTCACACCTAACTAGTGCTACTGCCTGTAGTTGCTATACGTAACCTAGCTTAGCTTTAAGCACCCGACCTCCCTGTCGGTAACCCCATAGGCCCCTCCCACCCCACATCTGCTGTCTTTCTTTTCTTCTCATGGCTTCCTCCCCCAATCTCCCCTCCTCTACAACTCTCCCCCCTCACTTCACTTAAGCCTCAATTCCTTCAGAACCTCCCCCACTACCCTAACTGCCTTATCCTCTGGCTAATCCCCAAACAAAGATAAATAAGTCCCTAGCAAAGCCATTATCAGAACTGTTTAGTGAGTCTCTGAGCACAGGAAAGGTCCACGAAGACTGGAAAAGGGCTCATGTGATCCCACTTCACAAAAGTGGGAGCAGGGAGGAGGCAGGAAACTACAGACCAGTCAGTCTTACCTCAGTAGTGGGCAAGATTATGGAGGCACTCCTTAAGGAAAGGATAGTGCAACACCTGGAATCCAGAGGAGCACAGGATCCAAGACAGCATGGGTTTACAAAAGGAAGGTCTTGTCAAACTAATCTCATAGATTTCTTTGACTTGGTAACCAGAGTGGTGGACCAAGGGGAAGAAGTTGATGTCACCTACCTTGACTTCAGCAAAGCTTCGATACTGTTACACATAGAAGATTGATTAATAAGCTGGGTAGACTCGGGTGGGTCAGAAGTTGGTCAACTGGGTGGCAAACTGGTTGATAGGCAGAAAACAGAGAGTGGTGGTAAACGGTATACAGTCAGAAGAGATGCAAGTCACAAGTGGGGTACCTCAGGGATCAGTCCTGGGGCCAGTCCTCTTCAATATCTTCATCAGTGACATTGCAGATGGACTGGAGGGTAAGGTTTGTCTGTTTGCAGATGACACTAAGATCTGCAACAGAGTAGATGATCCAGATGGGGTGGGCAGAATGAGAAGAGACATGGATAAACTAGCAAAATGGTCGGAAGAGTAGCAACTGTGGTTTAATGCAAAGAAGTGCAAGATCATGCACATAGGAAAGAGAAACCCTGAAGCCACCTATAGGCTGGGAGGGGGGAGTTGCTGGCAGTCACAAGGGAAGAAAGAGACTTGGACATCATCATCACCGATGACCTGAAATCATCCAAGCAGACCACTAAAGCAGTAGGTAAGGCAAGGGGGGATGTTAGGGTATATTAGTAGAGGTATCACAAGTCAGAAGAAGGAGGAAATAATCCCTCTTTACAAGACACTGGTTAGGCCTCATCTGGAGTATGCATGCAGTACTGGAGGCCACACCTTCACAAGGACATTAACCAAATTGAGGCAGTCCAGAGAAGGGCAACCAAAATGGTGCAGGGACTGCATCAAAAAACATATGAGGACAGATTAACAGAGCTCAATATGTATACCCTAGAGCAAAGGAGGGAGAAAGGTGATATGATTGAAACATTCAAACATCTTAAGGACATTAACAAGGTGAAAGAGTCTAACATGTTTCAATATAAGAAAAATAGCAGGACAAGAGGACACAGCATGAGATTAGAGGGAGGATGATTAAGGGGTAATGCGAGGAAGTTCTTTTTCACTGAAAGGGTGGTGGGTGCATGGAATGGCCTACCTCAGAAAGTGTTGGATATGATTACAGTGCAGGGCTTCAAACAGGCATGGGATAGGCATAAGGGAGCAATACAGATGAGTATGAATAGATAGGCCATTGACAGAGCGAAAGCCGATGGCACATTTATAAGGTAGAAAAATAAATGGGCAGACTGGATTGGCCTTGTGGTCCTTATCTGCCATCAGCTTCTATGTTTCTATGTTTCTGTGATGCAAATTCTCTGGCAACTGCAATCTCCCCCTGTCCCTTTCTGCTCCCCCTTCCCTACCACTCTACCAGTTGACTTCACTCCTTCTGCCTCCCTTTACCTCTCTTTCCTCCCTACCCTGTAGCTCCCCCTTTTCTGCTGCTTCCCTTGACAAATGCCTTTCCTAAGCTGCCTCTCTTCACCTCCTATCAGCAGACTGCCACACTCTTTGTAGTGTTCCTATCATGAATTATGAAATCTGAATAATCTGCACTGTAAATTGTACCTCACCTTTTGTATTTGTATATTTAACTGTATGTTTGTAATGTTCTTCTATGTTTGTTCTTGTGTTGCCTTGTATCTCATTGAATTGGAACCTTTGTAAATGAGAATTGGCTCAAAGGTATTAATCCCAAACTGAAATAAATAAATAAATATCCTCCAAGTGCTTTAGAGTGATACACTCCCTTGAAAAGGGAATTGCTAACTCCTTTCCCTGTCAGAACTATCCTCTTGGACCAGCCAGAATTCCTCCCTTGTAGTGTCTCAGACAATTTCTTACCCATCGCATCTTTCTGTGTTCCTCTAAGTCCTAGACTTGTAAGTACATCAGGATTTCAGGATAGACAATGTTACTGTGTGTGATTCTTATATAACCTGAATTCAGGTTGGAATTGTTGATGCTCTGCACATCCTTGCTTCACCTGAAGGGTCTACGATATTTAGTTGCCCAACTCCGCTTTCCATTTCTTGGTGAAACCAGGCATCGTACTCCCTGCACTAGTTTCCGCCCCAACCCCTATCCTTTAATTTGGATCCCTCAGACTCCCTGTCCATTGACAAGACCAGTACCCCCTTGCTCTTGGCACAACAGCAGTATATCCTAAGCATGTATGCATTCCTTGACCCAGCGTGTTCTCTAACTTCTGGGAAAAAGAAGACCCCTCCTCTTTCAAAAGAATCTTAGAAGTTGGCTTATCTAATTTTGCCATCATTCCTCACAGGTTCCAGAATAATAAGGTCCTTGAAGAAGATCCCTTTGTAAATCTTTTCTTTTAGCAACATCACTGATTCACTACGTGATGTCCTCACAGATTGATTTTAGACAGAAGTCAACCCTAGTGGTAGGATAGAGAAGGTAAGCGGCAGATCAGTTAGGATCTGGAGTTTATGTATGTAGGGAAATGGGCAGACTAGGTGGGCCAGGCAGTCCTTATCTGCTGTCAAATTCTATGTTTCTATGTTTCCTCTGACTTGGGGGAGGAGGACTGAGCATCCCAGGGAATGCTTTCCTCCTCCAGACAGCGAAGGCAGGCTGCATTGTCACAGCATCTCCACTTAGGTGACCATGCTTGGTGATGTGGCCTGAAGTGGCAGTTCCAGGTGGGGACACTCCCTGGCAGGAGATGTAAGCATGTCCTCTGATGAGCACCCATGTGTCAGAGACCTAAGAACACTAGAAAATCACTGCTGGCAGCAGGATGCCACCCTATGGAGCCTTGCCAATCCCAAACCACCTACTGGGCAATTCAATTCAACTTTATTTATAGAGTGCTATTCACACAGGGGCCACAGATCTGAACGTGGCAATGGAAGGGAGCTTTGGGGACCCCCTTGATGGCCCCACCACAGGGGAGAATCTATAGAGCACTCTGTAGCCTTATGGTAAGTCCCGGGGATGGCAGGTAATGTGGCTGAGGGAGCCATGAATGACAATGGGGGGCATGCCAGTAAAGGAGGGGGGCAAAATAAGTGACATCCTCATGCCTCAGGACTTTTACTCCCTATCATAATGTGCAGAACAGTCAGCTACTTCCTTTGTGTGCAGTGCTTAAGCATGGATCATACTCATTTGACCTGTACTGCAGGCTGGTAAATCACCTTATCTGCATTAGCATTAGCCTGCAATGCCCCTCCAACTTGCCAATGGAGTTCCCATGAATTCAACATTATTAGTTGTCTCATTGTCCTATCCCTTTCTCTTGCATGGCAGGCCATGCGTATGGCTGGGAAAATATTCATGAATTTAGCTTCTGCATAATTATTATGAAATTCCACAACTGTAGCAAAAAGTCATGGAACTTGACTTGAAGTACTGATGTTATTTTGCAGTTATTGGCAGCTTATAACATGGACATCAGTTAAACAACAGATTAATACAATGTATACACAGTTGCCTTTTAAGATCTAAAAACTTGCAAAATTTATTGCCATTGGGTTATCTAGATCTAAGGTTGCACCGGTTTATAATTGTGCAGTTTACACACTTTTGAAATTTAATAATTTATGAATGTTTGACTACACATAATATGGTCCTCTTTAAAGCTAGAAGTATAAAATATGGTAGTATAGTAGTTTAAATGTTTCAAGTATGGTGAAATTGAAAACCTTTTTTCTTTTAAAATTAGAAGGAAATAACTGAAATGTTGATTTTACCAAAATGTTTGGCTGCTTTTACCTGAGACCTTTTTTGAACAAATAAGTTTGAAATGTGGTACACATATACACATGCTATTGGCCTGTATACCTGCCAGATTTCACAACATATGGATTAGCCCACTTAACATAATACTGAAATAACAGAAATGTAAAATTTGACAAATTGCTTCGCCTCCTATTATATAGCCCCTTAACAGCTTGAGGCCTAAAACTCAGAACACATATCCATATTGTATGGTTCTTTGACTCTCTAAACTTTTCATAAATCTGGATACTACATTTTAAAATTAAATGGAAATAACTGACAATTACATTTTGATGGAATGCTTGGTCACCTACAACTCGGCCCTTTTTATGTTTGCTTGCATGCATGTGCAAGAAATATAGTGTCACCATATGAGTTTTCATAGATGTGGCACCCCCACTTCCAATGCCCTCAGTGTTTTTGCAGGCATGGATGCACTGCATCAATTAATGCCTCAGCTGTCTATGACAGCAGTTCAGATTGCAGTGGCGTACAGTTGAAAGCAAATGACCACTATAATCAGTGGTAGTAACGTGTAGGCAATTTGAAAGCTGCCCTGCTGTCAGCAGTATGCAAATTGCCTCTACATCACCACCGTTGATTGTAGCGGTGTTTGTATGCATACACCCCCCTTTGTTGTGTGCTGACGGGGTGCCCACCCCCTCGGCTCATGCACACTCCCCCCAGCACACGGTATGTCCAATGGGGGTGCCCAATCCCCGTCAGCTCTAGTGACCCCTTCCCCCCTATAAAAAAACTTCCAGCATGGCAGAAGTCCAATGTACTCATGTGTCCCAACCCCCCCACACTGTATGGCCAATGGGGATGCCCAATCCCCCACTGGTTCCACTGCTCCCCAAAACTTCCAGGTGCCATGCTTGGAGCCCACCCCAGTGTGGAAAAAGTCCCACATAGTCCATGTAAAATAAAAAAAATTAAAAACTTGTAACAAAAGAAAACGGTCCCCCGTTGACTTTCTTGCCCCCTTCCCACAACCCGCACCCACCCTCTGCGTACCCCACATCCCCACTCCCCCCTCACCCCATACTTACCTCCGGAGGCAGGCACAACGATCTTCAGTGGAGCGGGAACACATCTGCACTCTTCAAAACTGACCGCGAACTGAAGAAATGCCAGTAAGCTGTATAATGGCATAAATAGGGTTTTTTCAACTTTGGTGCATATCTCGGTCATTTTTAAGAATTTTTTTACCAAATGTTCAGCATGGGGTTCTTGAGACCCCCATCTCATGAATTCAGTGACTACCATTTGGTTATTTGGTCTTGAAAAGGTGATTTTGTGGTCACTGCATGGAATCACCTTTTGGTATGGTTTAATGAAACGACAGTGTCACTGTTCGTGAGGTGGGCTCTCAAAAAGCCTATGTTGCAAATTTGGTGAAAAAATTCTTAAACATGACTGTGTTACGAGTGTGCATTGCAGTTTCCATGCACACTCACAAATTAGTGAATCTGTGATAGTTTCACTCCAGATTTTCAACACTGGCATTTTTGCACACCCCCTTATGAACGGTACAGCTGTCATTTTTCACATCCTGGCCGAAATGTGTTTTCGCACTTCCGGTGCAGAATAACACAGTCACTGTGGGAAATCAGTGTTCGGGACACAGTAAGAAAATCACCGTGACACTGTTCATGAGCAGAGGTCCTAAAATGCCTATGTTGAAAATTTGGTCACAAAAGTTCATAAAATGATGGTGTTAAGAGCGTGCATTGCACAGTTTCTATGCAGTCTGGTAACTTCACAAATTTGTAAGATTTTCACTCTGGATTTTCAACATTGGCATTTTCCCACACATTCTTATGAACAGTACAGCTGTCATTTTTCACATCCTGGCCGAAATGTGTGTTGTTCGCACTTCCAGTGCAGAATAGCTCAGTTGCTGTGGGAAATCAGTGTTCAGGACAGAGTGAGAAAATCACAGTAACACTGTTTAAGACTGGAAGTCCTAAAATGCCTATATTGAAAATCTGGTGAAAAAAATTCCCCAAATAATTGTATTACGGGTGTGCATTGTGCAGTTTCTATGCAAGCTCATGACTTCACCAGTTTTCTTTTTTCGCTCTAGATTTTCAACATTACCATTTTTTTACACCTCCTCATGAACAATACAGCTGCCATTTTTCACAACATGTTGGAAATGTTTTTTTGCACCTGTAGCATTAATGGCACAGTCACTGTGCAAAATCACCTTTTGGCTAATAAACTGATAGTGCCACTGTTCATGCGGTAGGGTCACAAAAAGCCCACCTTGAAAACTTAGAGTAAAAATACCAAGACATGCCCAGGGTCTTAGGGTTTCTGACCATTACACCTTACCCTGTAGGGTCTGACAAGCATCTGTCGTACCCTGTAGGGACTGACAGGCATCAGAGGTGTAACTTGGGATTGTCAACAGTAATGCTCCTGCCATTCCACCCCAACCCCCAACCCCGCAGCAAGTGACAGGGATCAAGGTGTACCTTGGACTCTTTGGTCCCAGAATTGACACCATTCTCCTATACTGCACCCATTTCAATGTATTTCCTTATGGAATGAGGTTAGTGTAAAGCCCAAACACCCTAAGGCACACCTCAACACTTGTCAGTGTCTGCAGGGTAGAGTGAGGTGAAATGTCGTGACCGTTATGGGTGATAACCCAAAGGCACAGCCCAATGCCTGTCCATCTCTGCAGGTTGGAGGTGGAGTTGGTGTCAGTTTAATACATCACTGCCATTCCTACACTGCATCTGTCTAACTCCTGCACTTCCACTGTTAATGCCAGCAAGCAAACATTCGGCACTGACAAATACTTGTTATTGCTTGACATAGTTATACATGTGGTATGGACTTGTATATATACACCAGTGTTTAGAACATTTGGATGAGAAGTTTTGAAATTAGTCTAAAGTAACTGAAAATCAAATTTTGATGAAATTCTGTAGAACATTCTTGTGAATTCTGTGAAATTTTGCAGAATCAGAATGAATTCCACCAGCAGAATTTTACATTATGCACAGCTCTAAACAAGGGCAAAATATTAGGTCTGATGGTCTAAGAGCTATAGTCTTCAAAAGAGAAGGCACATCCACAGCCTGAGAGTGAGTAGTGAGAGAATATTTTCTTTGCAAAGTGTCTGAGTAGGGAGTAGGACTAACATGAGATCATTTTACTGGTGTAGCGGTTATTGTGTAGGTGGAGTAGGCATGTGCAAAGTTGAGAAACGTTACAAAGATCTTCATGACATTTCCTTACTTTTTATGGCTGTGGCCACAGCCTACAGCCATCTTGTTGAAGCTCAGCTGGAAAAATGGCTTATCGTGGAACACATTTTTTTGAGTTTTCAGTGTATTCTTCCACTAATGCAAATCACTACAGGATTAGAATTAAATACTCCCTTTTTTCTGTCTGAAGATCATGTGCGATACTTTATTTTTTACAGCAAATGGCACAATAATGTTAATAAAGAAATGCCTTTAAAGCACTGCCCTAGTTGTTTGTTACCCTCTGCTTAATAAATATTGTAATTGTGCTTTCATGTTCGTAGTTCCATTTTCCTCTGAGTGCTGTAATTTGTTCCTGATGCTCTGCTAAGCTGGGATGCCAGCGTCTGCAGTGTCATGATGTCAGTGGGTGGTCTGTGAGCATTGTCATCTGTCAGAGACGCTGTTCCAACTTAGTATTTCCTGATCAGCAATGGGCTACAGTCAGGGCATTTTGGTTTGATTCAACACACTCTCCTTATCCTTATACTGACTCCTTCATAATTTCTTTTAAGTTGTCAGATTTATGTGTTTTTCTTTCCTCTTAGTATGAACTGAGTTACTGTCAGGCAACTTGATAAGTAATTTTTTGAGGTCTCGCTTAAATGTTGGGACAGACTATGCAGTCTGTGCTTTCCTCTGTTTCTGTCACCCTGTGATTTATTTTATTGCCATTTTCTTTATAATACCTAATTTACTGCATTTCACATTTCTCTGTGTAAGAAATTAAATCAGAGTTTGATTAGCTCTGTTGTTTTTTTGGCTGCTATCAGCTATGTTGTCATGCACTGACTCTTCATCAGTATATTAATTATGTCTTACTCTGTGTATTTATTAGATTAGGTGAGTTTCTACAGCTGTACTAAACAAATATTCTCATGCATCTGTGTGTGTGTGTATGTGAGGGTAGTTTGACAGGTCTGGACCAGCCCTTGCACTTCCTTACATTTCGGTCCTCATTATCACAGATGCATCAGCGTTCATACTTGGCCATAAACAGCTTTGCTTGCTATTTCATTACTGCATATCGTTTGATTTTTTTTTTTGTAGAGTTTCTGTAATCAATTTTATTTATTATATTTTTCCATTTTTCTAACAGTCTATCATTGCAATGTTTGTAATCTGAGTACTGGAGTGTCCTGTGCCAGTGTTTGCCCTACTATCTAAATTTATTGTGTTTCCTGACAGTTTAAATAGTACTGCTGACAGTGACTTTGCAACAGTATGAGTTCTACTGCCCTATTTATCAATATAATCATTTTATTTCCCTGCTTTTATAATGCTATCTATTTGTTAACAAAGTTTGTTACAGTATTTGCTATTTTTTAACTGACTTTAATGTTTATATGGTTACTTGTTGTTCAGTTTTGTTGCTTCCAGTTTTATTTTTTTGCTGATATGAAGCACTGCTGTGCCATTGGTTGTAAGAATGGGAAAGGGTATGCACACAGTTTTTATCACTTTCCTAAAGATAGCCATCAGTGCAAGCAGTGGGCACTTGTTGTTAAATGTGCCTGCTAGGAACCAACTGATCATAGTGTTTTATGCGTAGGCCACTTTAAAGAACCTCAATTTACAATTTCACAAACTCTTTTAGATACTATTGTTTTTTTTTTCTAAGTCAGTGTTGCTTGAAACCAGATGCTTGCCCCACCATTTTTTTCATTTAAACAGGAAAAAACAAAATGCCAGAGTAATATCATTCAGAACAGGAAAAGGACTGAGGTAAGTGATAAATATGATAAGCCATATTACAACTGTTATATCTGAATTGGTGCCGAATGCTAACAGCGTGTCTGTAAAAGTGGCTGAAAGAGACATATTTATTTTAATGTTGCTGGCAATGTAGTGTCTGTGCTTATGGGTTCATGATAGTGCTACAAATGTGTGCATTGCAGTTTGCTTTTGCTGGTTAATGTTACGTAGGTGTGTATGTTTGCAGTACATTATTATATTCATGGTTTTGCGTGACTGGTGCTCTTACATGTCTGTGTTGTTGCAGGGTACTTTTAGATAATTTTTCAAAGTTAGTGGCTCACTACTCTTACATCGGTGTGTATGGGTGAATGATATGGTGATATAGGTTCATGACAGTTACGCCTGGTTTATAGTGCACTGCTCAGTAATTTGTCTTTGTATGGATGATGTATTCTATTATGGAGGAGTTTATGGGTGAAGGGCAATAGTACAAATGTGTGAAAAGTTGCAGGACACTATCTGCACTGCTTTTTGTGCCCAGCATTCTTGTGAATGTCTGCATGGGTGCACAGTGCTATTATAGGGGTGTGTATAGGTGCAGGCAATGGTACAAATGTGCATATGTATGCAAGGCATTTACGTACTGTTATTTTAGTTCAGGTCATGGTTGTGTAAGCCCCCCCCGCCACCCACAAATGGGGGTTCCCAAAAAATCTTCCTTGAGCTTTCCTAAATGCTCACTGCCAGGAGGTGTCCTGCATTCTAACCATTTACATGGTATTGCTAGAGAGTGCCTGTGGATCCTCTGAGTCCTGTCCCTTTGGGAGCTTCCTGGATTGCAATAAATATTACTTTGGGAGGGGGCTGACTGTTGTCATGCTTGATTCCTGCCTGGGCTGCCTGATAATCACTCAGTTTCTGCCATTGCTAATTGCGCAGAGGGAGCCCTGTTAAAAGATGTAACTGTTTGCAGATCATTTATTAGAGCAGTAAATATATTGCAGTTTGTCCTAACCTGTGTCTTTGCAGCAAGGACTGTTCTGTTTATCTCCATCATCTTGGTCCTGAATTGCCGAACTAGACCAATCATTACTTTGGGACTCTAACATGAAATCTGTGGGAATTGTAGTTTTGGGCTGTTGGCTCCTTTTTGCACCTGAAGAGGGAGCCTCGTTGTGACTGATAGATAAGACAGGCCAAATGAACCTGTTGGATCTGGGGGAAATGCCTGGGGCTGCCTGCTGTCTGGGTCAGATCTACGTTGGAAGCTGAAGAAGGAACAGCTCGAGACAGTCGAGCAGCCGTCTGTGTAGTGTCACACAGGAGAACTGTGGAAAGGCCTGAGTTTGGGCCTGCATGTCTGCCTGCTGCCCTGAGAGGGAAAAGAGAGTTACAAATGGACTAAATCTAAGAAGTGAGACCAGTAAGCCACTAATATGTGACCAGGCTCATACCTGAAGAAGACCGAAGATTTTGTTGAAAGTGATCAGCCTGTCAGGAGTCCCAGCCACCTCTGAACTCCCAGGTTGTGCAGAGACTGCATGACTGTGACCGGGGAGGGCTGGTCTGGTACTGTAGAATTTATTACCTATAAATGTGCTGTGTATTGGTAGTGGGTCGTGATTTGGTTCCTCACCGTGTGAACTGTGTTCTGCTTGCTGGAAGCTGTATCCAGCCCAATCAGACTGAATCCACAGTTATCTCCATGTGGCCGGGCCTTGCCACGTGGGCCTTGTCAGACTACCCCACTGCATAGAGAACGCCATCAATGAGAGACCTGTCTAAGGATCAGCCTCATGCTCCATGCTTAAACAGGAACAACACCTTGGCGAATTGTGTGGGCCCTGCTTCTCCTGGCACTCTGGATCAGCCACCTGCAGTCTCAATTTTCATCCAACCTGTGTCCAGTTCTGGGTATCATGAGTAACCATCAGGGTAGTTCCCTGCAACAACTGCTTAATCTAAGTGTGTGATCTGATTGTCTTGTTGTTCCTTTTCTTTCATGAACTGAGCCCTCCGGCTCTGGATTACAAATAGTGTGTATTGAGCATGTTGTTTTTCCATCACAGGGCCCCATCCAGCTGTGACACTGGCCTACCCGAGGCAACGGGCCTGGCTAGCCCATCTTTCCTCCTCCTGGGTACCAAGAGGGTGTGACTGTTTAGGGACTCTGAAGTGCATGCATTACTGTTTGATTTATATAGCCATTAAGCTAATTAACCTGATTTCACTCCTGCCTTGTTCAAGTCCTCTGAATAAATCAGATCTAGTTTTTCCTGCATTTAATCTGGCTGTGGTTCCAGTTTGTGTTTCAAGTACTATACTGTTGCTATTTGCTTCACATAACCTTGTTTTACAGGGGGTCCCCAGGGTCGAGCTAGAGGAACCTGCCCTGTTGGTAAGTGCAAACAGTGTGGGTACTTGTATGGTGTGCAAGGGGTATCATGAAAGTGATTACTGCGTATTGTTCCAGCCACTAGCAGGGAAAGAGAGGGGTTAGAGTGTCCCAGAGGGCTGTGCCCAGGTTAGCGTGACCACTACCAACCCTGACCTCTGGGTGGAGGCACCCATTTCAAAACTCAGGACCCTTAACCTGCTACTAGCCAAGCAGGCAGGGGTAGTAGCCCTTGGGATAGTGCCACCTAGGGGTTACAGTTGCATATATTTGTATTGATGCAGGGTATGGTTATGTGTGTCTATCATTGGAAGGCAATGGTACTTATGTGTGTATGGGTGCAGCACACTTATGCCTGGTTATTGTAGTACAGAACACAGTTACATATCTTTGTATGACTGTGGGGTACTGCTACATGACTGTGCAATGGTGAAAGTTCATAGTATAACTCTGTGTATATATGCAGGACACTGCAATGTCTAGGGATTTGTTAAAGCACACTGATATGTATCTATATAAGGGTTTTTGGTAATGGTGTGTTATTTTTCATGAGTGAGAGGAAATATAGAAACACAGAACTTGACTAAAGGGAGACTGAATATCTAGCTATTCTGCCCTTGCTATCCTTACTCACTCCACTGGCCTACTGTGCTGTTGTACTGTACCCCTTCCCCCCATTACCATACCTTGAACCCTTACTGACCTTCTTGGGGACTATGATTCCTCTTGCGCCGTCCCAGGCCCATTTAAATCCTTGAAGGGAATTTGCATCCTACCAACCTCCACTCATGATAATAGTGACTACACCCCTATTAGGACATGACAATTTACCTTATACTTGGTATTTATACTTGGCATAGAAGAGTAGAAGACTAATAGGTCCATATAAACTGACCCCCACCATAGTGGGTCCACTTTCATTGCTCCCTAAGAAAATATTTATCAATTCCTGTTTTAAATTCTTCTAATGTTTTACTTTCCACCACTTCTCCTGGCAATCTATTCCATACTCTCCCTGTCTTATTAACAAAGGAATAGTATATACCGTTTTTTTTTACTGTCTTAAGTTTGATTTGTTTATTATGACTTCTCAATCCCCTCAACCCTGCTTTTAGTTTTATACCCATTTCTGCTACCAACTCATGGCCATTTACTATTCGAAACATCATCATTAAGTCTCCTCTTGTCCTTCTTTGTTCTAACTTATATAGTCCTGTCCTCTATAATCTTTCACTATATTCATATTTATGTAAATTCCTTATCATCCTAATATATCTCCTCTGTACTCTCTCCACTCTCCCTATTTCTTTCTTTAAATATGGATTCCACAACTGGGAGCCATAATCCAAATATGGCCTAACATAAGACCTATATATTGGCACCATGCAGCCCAATGATTTATTTTTAATGGCACATTTTATGTTTCTTACCATATTATTTGATTTTTGTATGGCTATCATTCTTTGTTTGTCAAATTTTAATTCTCTATCAATCATTATACCACAATCCTTTTCCTCTATAACTTTTTTTAGTTCTTTACCATCTATTATATACACCTTTTTTCTCTACTCTCCCTTCTAATATACATTACTCCTGATTTCTCTAAGCTAAATTTCATTTTATTTTGACTTGCCCATTTTTCCACTTTTTCCAAATCCTTTTTCATACTTTTCTGTTGTCCTATTGTTCTTACTGGTCCCCCCAGCTTGATGTCATCTGCAAACTTCACTAGTTGATTAACAATACTGTTATGCAAATCACTAACATACAATGAGAATAATATGGGGCTCAACACAGAACCTTGCGGCACCCCACTCCTTACTTTCACTGATTCAGACAGCTCTTCCAATACTCTCACCCTTTGACTTCTATCACTCAGCCAATTTTTTACCATTATAACAATTTGACTATCTATACCTATTTTATTTTATTTGTTTATCAAATTATTGTGAGTCACCTTGTCAAAGCCCTTTTGAAAGTCCAAAAATATTATATCCACTGGTATATTATTATTTAAATCCTCCTTTATCTTTTCATAAAAGCACACATGATTTGTACCACATGCTCTATTTCTTTTAAATCCATGTTGTTGTTTTTTTTATCTGTAAATCCTATCAACTTCATACTTTCCTCTATTCTTACTTTTAATACACTTTCAGCCACTTTCCCCAGAATTGCTGTCAGGCTCACTGGTCTGTAATTTGACACTATTGATCTTCTTCCCTATTTAAATAAAGGCAACACAATTGCTCATCTCCAATCTTCTGGCACCTCACCAGTCTTTAAGGATTTATTAATTATTCACACCAAAATTTCTAATATTAATGGTAGTACTTCCTTAATATACCTTGGATATAACATAGCTGGTCCTGCTGAGTTTTTTTTTTATTTTTATCTTGTTTATTATCCTTTCTACTTCCTCTTTAGTAGTAGCCATATCCAGATTTTATTGGTTCCTATCTACTACTACATTACTTACGTGATTTCCATCCTCAAAAACTAACCCAAAATAATCATTTAATTTGTTTGCCATTTCACTGGGATCATTAGACTCCTTACCGTTCACCTCTAATGGTCCTACTCCCTGTTTACCTTTCCTTTGCTGATTATTATATGCATAGAAGCTTTTCCCATTGTCTTTTCTATAAGCCAAATTTGCTTTTAATTTTCTTCTATCCAAATTTATAATCCATTTAACTTCCTTTACACAATCTCTATAATATTTTACAGAATCTATGGTTTGTAATATTTTAATTTGTTTAAATGCCTTTTTCTTTTCTAGGCAAACTTTTATTACTGTACCAGTACACCGCAAGGGTTTTCTACCTCTTTTATTATATAACTTTTTATCTGGCACATACCTTTTTTCTACATTTAATAACTTATTTTTCAGTTCATCCCATATTTGTTTTACTGTTTTTGTTTCTATATTCCACTTCCAATTCCATTTCTCCAGATTCTTCCTAATTTTTTTAAAATCTGCTGTATTATTATTTTTTTGCCACCATTTTCCCTTTAATACATGTAGTTTTATTTTTTATTTTAAATTCCACTATAGCATGATCTCTATTTCCTAGATGTTCTCTTATCTTAATTCCTTTAACAATATCAGATATATTCATCAATAACAAATCTAAAACATTTCCTCCTCTAGTTGGTTTATTAACTAATTGTTCCAAACCCACTGTTTCCATTACTTGAACACATTTTCCACTACTCCCATTCTTACAACTACCATTTTCCCAACAAATATCTCGATAGTTGAAGTCTCCCACTACAACATCTCCCTCTGTTGCTACCTCTCCAATTTCATCATTTATTATTTTGTCTATTTCCTTATTACAATTTGGCGGCCTATAATAAACTCCAAAAATAATTTTTTTATCCACCCCTCTTATTACTTGCATCTGTAACGATTCATTTTTTCATTTTCATTTTCTTTATAAATATTGCTATTTATTTTATCTTTTATATAAGCAGCTACTCCTCCTCCCCTACTATTTCTCCTAGAATTAGAATACAATTTGTATCCCTCAATATCTTTATTCCAATTTATATCAGGATCCCACCAAGTTTCTTTTATCATACACATATGTATATTTTCTAGTTTTAACAAAACTTCCAATTCAGCCTTCTTGTCGCTATTTAAGCTTCGTGTATTTAACAACCTTATTGATATGTTGTCTTTTCCTTTTTAAGTTGTTGTTTCCTCTCCTCATTTCTCTTTTTTATTTCTAATATACTTTCATTCCGTTTCCCCTTCTCATTTAGTTAAAATTATTGTCCACTATCTTTTTAATATCCATCCACAATTTTTTACTCCCTTTTTTACTCAGATGTAACCCATCTCTACAGTAATAAGAAAGTTTGCAGATATATTCCTCCCAATGTTTGATACACTCCAAATTGTTATGCAAAGTCCATTGTCTCAACTAGTTGTTTAATTTCATTATTTTACTATTTTCTCTACCCATTCCTCTTTGTACTGGCAATACTTCTGAAAAAAATATTTTACACTTTAAATCCTCTGCCTTCAATTTTATCTCTGCAAATTCAGTTTGTAGCTCCTCCATTTTGGGGGGTTTTTATATTATTCACCCCTAAGGGCAAAATCAACACTGCAGTTCCATCCCTTATTCTAACAATGTTCTTTAACATTCTTTTAACATCTCCTATCTTCACCCCTGAAAAATAACTTGTTGTTACAATCTCCTTATTATCTTTGGATGTATATCTATCCGTGTATTTCAATATTGAGTCTCCCAAGATGTAAATGTTCTTTTTTTTTTCTGTATAATCCATTAGATTATTTCCTTCGTCCATCTCAGTATTTTGTTTCTTTTTGTTATGATGTTCTTTCCCCAATTGCAAACTTATATCACTATTTTCTATACTAATATCATCCTGTCTAATTTCAACATTATTTTCTCCATCTTCTCCCTGATTTTAGCTGTTATATAATCCTAATTCTGTATTATCTACTCTAAATTTTCTCGTTCTTTCTTTCTTCCATCAAGTATATTATTTACTACTTCATCTCCAATATTTATTAAACTCCTTGTTTCTGTAAAATCATTCTCATTTATTGTTTCATTGTAGCTAACTTCTGAATTCCATTCCAACTGTCCTATCTGCAAATCATTTTCTATTATAATTAAAGGATCAAAGCTATTTGCACTTGCTGTAGAGAAATTCATTACCCTTCTTCTTAAAGCTTTTTTCATTTTTGCTTTTCTTTCTACCACAACCCATTCTCCATCCTGATCTCTTTCCCTTCTTCTTTTTATGAATCTTTTTCAATTTTATCATCCTGAAATTGCTCATTGTCCCTTTCCTTATTATTGTCTTGCAGTTTTTGTCTACACTTGACTAATTCTTGTCTGAGTTTCTCAATACTTTCCTGTAATTCACTGATCCTACTACATTGTTCACAGGTATATATTAAAACTTCATTTACCACTTCAGTATTTATCATTTTACAGACTAAACATTGCAAACCCAATATACCACCTTCTATTCTTACAATATTAGTATCCATATTATTGTCAGGCTCTTCTTCAACCTCTAACTTTCTCTATCTTAATCAGACCTCTTCAAATATATACAGTATTTCTCAATAACCTAATTCAGCTATTTACTTATTCTATCCTGGACAGGGAGTTACCCCTCCCCCACTTCCCCATCTGACACCATCAGACACCACTGGCCTCTGCCCATGTCGCCTCCGCTCTGTGCTCAACTCTGCTCACTAGAGCATTGGTATTTAACCCCTGCACAGCTGACATCACTGTTGCTATGGCAATGCTCGTTATGGGCAGAAGCTCAAAATTAACTCCCTGTCAGGCCAGACAGTGTATATGAGCTGCCTTTAAAAAGGCAGCTCAGCCAACACTTGAGAAAGCTTAAAGAACCCTCTCAAAGCACCCAAACACTGGTGCCTGTCTGTGTTCCTATCTCTCGTACCTTAGGGAGAACAGGAATGCCTCCTCACAGGTACAGATTACCTTGCCCAAATCTTAACCAACCCCAAGCACTGTTTGTTGTTACTGCACAAATTAAAACAGGCAATTGCCTCTAACTCACACTCTCACACAGTGCTTGCTGGAGTGTCAGTATTTAACCCCTGCACAGCTGATGTCACTGTTGCTATGGCACCGCTTGTTATGGGCAGAAGCTTGAAAATTAGCTCCCTGTTGGGCCAGACAATGTATATGAGCTGCCTTTAAAAAGGCAGCTCAGCTAACACTTGAGAAAGCTTAAAGGGCCCTCTCAAAGCACCCAAACACTGGTACCTGTTTGTATTCCTATCTCTTGTAACTTCGATGGAACAGGAAGGCCTCCTCACAGGTAAAGATTACCTTGCCCAAATCTTAATCAACCCCAAGCACTGTTTGTTGTTACTTCACAAATTAAAACAGGAACTTGCCTCTAACTCACACTCTCACCTTCTTTAAATCACTGAGAAACTTCTATGTTTCAATCATATACACACACTCCCTTCTGGATTTCAGTGAACAGATGTTTAGAGCCATAGTCTGTCTAGATCTTTCCCAGGTGAGGTCTCCAGAACTGGTCATAGCACTCCAAGTGAAGCCTCACTAGGGATCTGTGCAGTGGCAGAGTCACCTTGTTTTGCCTACTGTGAAAGCCATTCTCTATAAAACCCATCATCTTAAGTGCCTTTTTGTATGCTTTATTGCATTAACTTGTTTCCTGCAGGGAGTCACTGGCTATGACCCATTTATCTCTATCCTCTGTGGAAGTGGGCAGTCTAATTCATACCATCAAGTATTCTGTGTGTGATTATGCCTACCAAAGTGCAGTTGTGCTCACAAATGGGGAGCATGTACAGGAAATAAGGGTCTGAGAGCCATTGGATGGGAGTGACCACTGCATTGTGTGGTTCCAATTAGATATGGGCAGGGAAAGCATCCTGACTAAGACCAAATTCTTGGATTTTAGAAGGGCAGACTTCAGGAAAATGAGTGAAGTACTAAAGAGGCACCTGGCAGGCATCAGACCAGATATAGGGTGGACCAAAGGTAGCTCATCATTAAGGAATGAATACTGGTAGCCACAGAGCAGTGTGTTAGGCTCAGGGGTAAGGACACAGGAGCCAAAGTGCCCATCTGGTTCAGGTTTGTGGTTGCCCAGGTAGTAATGGAAAAGAAGCTGGCCTATAGGAAATTCATGAAGACCAAGAGAGAGGTGGATAGGGAAAGTTACCTAAGGTTGGCAAGTAAGGAAGTCCAGCAAGCTAAAGCACAGAAGGAGCTGCAGAGAGCTGAAGGAATTAAGAAGGAGAGAATTCTTTCTTTTGCTATATAAGTGAAAAAAGAGACAAGAAGGAAGGGATTGTCAGGCTTTAGAAATGGGAGGAGTGGGTGGACATAGTGCCAATAACCAAGACTTGAACATTACTACACCATGACTGGGATCTTGCAATCCCTGGATATAAGCTATACAAAAGGGACAGGGTAGTCAGGAAGAGGTGAGGAGTGGCAATTGATATCAGGGAGGGAATAACTTGCATGAGGGATGAGTTGGAGGAAGGGGAGGTGGAGGCATTATGGGTTCAATTAAGGTCCAATAGAGGGAGAAATGTGAGGTTGGATGTGGTGTACAGACCACCCAACCAGGATGAGGAGAGGGACTGAGAACTGAGCTCACAAATATAGAAAGCTGCAGGGAAGGAAAGGTGGTAATTGTTGGGAACATCAACCTGCACAAGGTGGACTGAAGAATACCATCAACAACATATGCTAGGAGTCAAATGATCCTGAAAGGACTGCAGAGTGGGTTCCTGACTCAGGACCACACAGAACCAACAAGAGCAGAGGCAATGCTTGATCTTGTGCTCACAAATAGGGAGACTGTACAGGATATAACAGTCAGGGAGCCATTTGGTGGGAGTGATCATTGCACAGTGTGGTTCCAGTTAGATATGGGAAGGAAAAGCATCCTGACTAAGACCAAAATCATGGATTTTAGAAGGTCGGACTTCAGGAATATGGGTGAAGTACTAAGGAGCCTCCTGGTGGGCATCAGAGCAGATATATGGGTGAAACAAAGGTGGTTCATAATTAAGGAAAGAATACTGGTTGCTACAGAGGAGTGTTAGTCTCAGTGGTAAGCAAACAAGGGCTAAAGTGCCCAGCTGGTTCAGTTCTGTGGTTGTCCAGGCAATAAGGAAAAAGAGACTGACCTATTGAAAATTCAGGAAGACCAAGACAGAGGTGGAAAGGGAAAATTACCTAAGGTTGGCTAGTGAGGCAAGTAAGGAAGTCCTGCAAGCTAAAGCTGCAGATAGCTGAAGGAATTAAGAAGGGAGAGATATCTTTCTTTGCTATATAAGTGAAAAAAAGACAAGAAGGAAGGGATTGTTAGGCTTAAGAAAGGGGATGAGTGAGTGGAGAATAATGGTGGAAAAGCAGAGATACTAAATGAATATATCTGTTCCATTTTCACCATGGAGAAGGACAGACCAGTGCCTTCAGGAGGAAGATGAGGAGCAGGTGGTGAGGGGAACATACAGTAGATGTAGTGATAGAGGAGGATAGAGTGAGGGATGGGCTGCTAGCATTAAAGGTGGACAAATCACAATGCCCAGAGAGAGTACATCCAAGGGTACTAAGAGAACTGGCCAAGGAGCTGGCAGGGCCACTGACAGACCTATTTGATAGTTCACTAGAGTCAGGCATGGTACTGCAGGACTGGAGAACAGAACATGTGGTGCGCCTTCACATAAGTGGTCAAAAGAATGACCCAGGGAATTACAGACCAGACAGTCAGACTTCAATTATGGCAAGATCATGGAGACCATACTAAAGGAAAGGTTGGTGGAATATCTAGAGGAGCATAGTCTCCAGGATTTGAGGTGGCATGGGTTCATGGGGGGGACTGTGTAAAGCAAATCTGATTGACTTCTTTGACTGTGTCACTAAGAAAGTAGACAGGGGACAAGTGGTTCACATCCTCTATCTGGATTTCACAAGGTCTTTGACTCTGTACCCCACAAAAGGTTGATCAGGAAGTTGGTGGATCTCAGGGTTGGGGATAAGATGGTCAGATGGGTGGATAACTGGCTGAGAGAAGAACCCAGGGGGTAGTTGTGGAGGGGAGAGTTATCTAGAACCAAAGGGGTCACTAGTGGGGTACCGCAGGCCTTGGTGCTAGAGCCGGTGTTGTTCAATGTATTCAATGACATTTGGAGATGGTATAAAGGACAAATGTGTCTATTCACTGATGACACCAAGTTCTGTGGAAGAGTGGACACAGCTGAAGGGATACATGACCTACATGATGACCTGAAAAAGCTGGGAAGGTGATCCATGATTTGGGCAGCTTGACTTCAATGCCAAGAAATTCAAAGTTATGCATATTGGAACCAAGAATCCCATGGCAGTGTACTACCTGGCTGGAGTCCTGGTATCTGCATCAGTGGAGGAGAGGGACCTGACAGTGATGATCACTAATGACCTGAAGCACTCCACACAGTGCAAGAAAGCAGCAGCAAGGGGAAACAAGATGCTGGGATGCATAGCTAGGGGGATCAGTAGTAGGAGAGAGGAGGTCATACTGCCCTTGTAGAGGTCACTGGTAAGTCCACATCTAGAGTATGGAGTTCAGTACTAGTGCCCACACTTCAAAAAGGACATTAACCTGCTGAGGAAGGTACAGAGGAGGGCTACAAAGATGACAGTAGGTCAGCAGGGTAAGGTATATGACGAGAGGTTGAGGGCACTGAACATGTACTCCATGGAGGACAGGAGAGAGAGAGAGAGAAAGAGAGAGGGGGGACATGATTGGGACTTGAAGTACTTTAAAGGTATAAATAGGGTGGCTAAGGATGGTCTCTTTAAATTGAGTGGCAATCATAACACAAGGGGGCACAGTCTTAAGATGGAGGGTGGGAGGTTTAAGAGGGTGGTCTGGAAGCACTTCTTCACAGAGAGAGTGGTGGACACTTGGAATGCGCTCCCGGAAGAGGTGATCTCATTTAATACAGTGGACAGCTTCAAGAGAGGCTGAGCTAGGCACAGGAGGAAAGTAAGGATCATGGGAGGAGTTGGGAGGGGGACAGGGACAGTAGCTAAAGCTCTGGACCCAGCAATATGAGCATACTAGATAGACCAAATGTCCTTCTTCTGCTAACTTCTTAGTATGTTAGTATGACTCCTACTGCACTTCTAAACAGCCTCATTTTTTTGTCTGAGTGAACACATTAGGAGTAATGTCAAACAAATATAAATAAATATCTTGGAAATTATACAAGTTACACATACACCACTAGCATGTATGTTGTTCAGGACAAAAAGATCTTTTAAATTAGGGTAGTCACTAAACTGAATTCAAAATATATATATATATATATATATATATATATATTTTAATATAGCCATCCAAAAGGTTAAAATAGTGAAGAAAAATGTAAATTCAGGTAATCAGATGGCCATATTTTAAAAACTATAATTAGTGCAGCTTAGTGAATATGCTCATTTGAAAGGTCTTTGTGCCCTGAACAACTTTCATGCTAGTTGTGTATGTGTAACTTAAATACTTTCTGGGAAGGTTACATTTGTTCTGTGTGACTCCTACTGTGTTGGCTAAGAGAGAAACAATGTGACTGGTAAGAAATTGGTTATGGGATAGCTGATAGAGGCTGGTAGTAAATGGAGTTCACTCCAAAGAAGGGAGGGTGATGGGGGGTACCTCAGGGATCAGTGCTGGACCCAGTTCTCTTTAATGTCTTTATAAGTGAAATTGCAAAGAAGCAGGAAGGGAAGGTTTAACTCTGCATGATGACACCAAGATCTGCAGCAGAATGGAAAAAGTATGAGCTGAGACCTTAGAAGAGATGAACAGTGGTCAAGGGTAAGGTTTCAACACAAAAACATAAAATAATGCACTGGAGCACAGAAATCCAGGGGCAGAGTACAAAATTGGTGGAGTGGTATTGACAACATTAAGAAAGCACACATTCAAAAAAAAATAAAAGCTTTTACATATAGTTGATTACTGTTTAACAATATTATGCATCTATGGCTACCACTGTACATCAGTTGCAAACCCATAATCATGTTCCTCACTTGAAGTGAAAATAGGGGGGTGGAGGCAATAACTGACTCCTTGTTTTTGTATTAAATGGGTCAGATTTTTTACAGCAAAAATAAGGAAATGGGTTATCCCTAAAATGTGCATTCGAACATGGGTACCACTTGTATTCAGACAGAGCCACCACTGGCAGCTCCCACTTCAAGACTGCTTCTACCCCCACCTACTACAATAAGGGGAAAACCAGAAGTTGACTAGCAGCACTGAGATCAATATGGTTAAGGCACATTTACCAGAAATTACTGCTTAGAAAAAAATGTGAAAACGACTGTGATGACAAGCAAGTCCCAGACCAGATCTCTAGTTTAATAGTCTCCTCTTGAGTCTGTTTTTTTATGGCAGCATGGGCCAAGCTCCACAGATGTTATGCCATCATCAGATTTGTGTAAGAGCACTATGGAATCATGTGACCTATTCCCAGTGCACTATTTCTCCTTTCTGCAACTGTGGAAGTGACAACCACAGTGGACAACATGATGGCATTGTCTTAAACTGCGCATGCATGAGTATCATGCATAAGTAGTCATGTCAGCACCACCATGTTGTGCATGACTGAATCCTGGGCAAACTGAGCATGTGCAAGTATCATGCATGCACAGTACTGTAATCACTGCAGTACTAGTTACGGCTGATTCCAGTGCAGCGAGAGCACCACATATTCTTTTTAACACTCTAGCCACTCCTATGTGCTCTCCACAGCCATATTGGCTCTGACCTGTTCTTGTTGTAGTGTGCAGTGTCACTTTGCATAGTTGTTCACTTGACAAAGTATCATTTCATCTGGTGAAGTCTATGCAGTGTCAAAATAGCAAATGTCACCCCGTATCAAAAAACTCTACTTTATTGTGATCCTTTAGCAATAATACTTTTTATAACTAGACATTGACATGGGAATAATAATCTGCTAGAAAGTACTGGTAACCCAAGGTGAAGCTGTAATGTTAGTCACAACCACCCACTAAGACGTAGAGGGAGGGATGGCCTTGATTGACCATATAAGTCCTTACTACCTGTAAATGACTATATTGCTGTGGTAGTGCACATCAATATTGAACACTAATTTTGTAAAACCACACCAACACATTGTGTTGTGCATGATTTATAAAGTCCATGCAAACTGTGCTTTAAGCAGCAGTACATTTAGACAACAGATTGCTGTATTTACTGTCTTTTATATAAGCACATAAATGTATTCTGTAGTTTGTGTTCAGTTAAAATTCCTTGGGTGAGTTAGTGCACAATCAAAATATAAAAACAATTATATGTGAATTATTAAAGGCATTCTTTTAGTTTTATCTGTTACCCCCTCCTGCCAGCACAAATGTCATGACTGTAAACTGGAGATGCAGACAGTTTAAACCTTGCATGCAAAGCTGCTGCAAAGTACTGAAATTTTGCCTTTGTGGAGATTTTCTAAGATTCCCATTGACATCACCAGCTTCACACTTGGCCAGTTCTGTGAAGTTTTCAAAGAGAAGTTGCACTTGTTCCACAAAGTCTTCACAATGTTTCAACTTGGCAAGCACATGTTGGTGACTTCATGTGGAAAAAGTGGCAATTTGCTTCATGGAAAAATCTGCAAAGTCTGCACTTCACACTTCATGGTGAAGTGGGTGAACTTCACAAATTAATTTGTGAAGAGAAGTTTGCCAACTGTGCCAGTCTTGACTATACACCTTGCCTTCCTTCTGCTGGTTTCACTCAGCAGGTACAACCTTGATGTATTGGACTGGCATAGTGCTAAATAACTAATGGGGTTCAGCCTCAGAGGATCCTTTTGGGGAAAGATGTGGGGCTTAGTAACAACTGTTAAAGTGATTTTAGGGTGTGTTCTGTGAGTATTAAGACACACTATATTTTGCTGAACATACTTTGTAAACCTTGTCCCTCTCTTTTCAGATGGGTAAGGTTTCTGAATTATTTGTCTCACATAAAAAATTTGTTTTCAAACCTTGAAATGAGGTCAGATGCCCTAGGGAATGGGCTATAAAGGATGACATTCTGTGTAGCTGGATTGGGGTAGTTAATCTGAAGCTGACTGGCTGAGTGAAAGATGTAAGCTTCAGACTGATTACACTGAATCCAGCTACACAAGGTAGACAACCTGAAGCTGACTGAGTGAGTGACAGGTATCAGCACCTTTCTGTCTGTGTTGTACTTGTTGTCTTTAAAATACAACTTAAAACATTCCTGTTTATTCAAGCTTTTAGGTTCTGAGGTGGGTTGTTTAAGCATTTTGATGGGATCAATTTTTTTAATTGTATTTGAGATTTATATATTATTGTAAGGGCACCCTGAGCCTTTGGGGAAGGGTGCCCTAAATAAATAAAATCTGCTACTACTACTGTACTTGTAAGTGACAATCTGTTTGAACCCTGTGGTTAGCATTAGAGATGTGTAAAATTGGAAAATTTTGTTCTATTAAATATTTAGCAAAATTCACACATTTTGCAAAGTGTTTTGAGGTGCAAAATGCAAAATTCTGCAAGTGAAATGTAACATTTCACACACGAAATGTGAAATTTTGCCATAAAATGTGAAAATTCACCTGCGAAATGTGACATTTTGCCTGCAAATTGGTGAAATTCAGGCTAAATGTGGTGAAATTTTGCAAAATCAGTGTCAGTGTCTCAGTAGGTAGCACACTCACCTCTGAGACCGGGAGATCAGAGGGCTGTGAGTTCAGTTCTCACATCTAGCACTTGGGTTAATATCCCAGTACTGACACTGTAGTGCAGCATGAGAAGGGTGCTGCACTTCTGAGGTGCCATCTTTCAGATGAGATGTTAAACCGAGGTCCCATCTGCCTGAATTGGTGGTAGTTCAGGTGGATGTTAAAGATCCTATGGCACTTATCGAAAAGAGTAGGGGAATTTCTCCGGTGTCCTGGACAAATTTCCCTCATTCACTAAAAATACCACCAACAGCTTAATCTGGTTCAAGGTCAGTTGACATTCATCTGTATCCCCCTTCCCTGGGTCATGCCTGAAAATAGGCAGGATTTGTCTAGTGTACTTACCCGGTCAACAAAAACTAAATAAAAATAATAATAAAAATTTCAAATTTTGTGGCAACATTTTACTTTTCATGGATGTAATTCTGCAATTTTGCACCTGGTGAAAAATTTCATGTAATGGAGGAATTTTGTGAAATGTTTCATGCAGCAAAATTGCCAATTTTGTAGCAATTTTGCCAGTGAAATTTAATTTTGCAACATCTCTAGTAAACATATTGAAAACTAGCCAAAACCCAGGCACAGATGTCTGTTTGTTCACACTAATGTGAAAATGAAATAAGCAGAATGCACACTGGAAGATGAGTGCAGTATGGGTTAACACTGAAAACAGGAGTCAACAAACCCCATGTAAGAGCAGTGCAAGGAAAAAATCTGAGTACAAGTGCAAAACACACTTGAGATCATGCCCACAAACCAATTGGCTGGGCTCATACTATGGAGAAGCTGCAGCTCATCAGACAGATACATTGACAATCACAGTGACTGCATATACACTCCAAAGAATTGATGCTGCAGTTCTGCTGGTATGGACAGCTGCCCACTCAGGGTGAACAAGGGAAGAAGTTTCTGTTTTGAATAGGGGATTACAGATTTAAACTCCACTATGGGTCACATAATCCTTGCATGACCTTGAGTACATCACTTAACCCCCAGTGTTCCTCTCCCTCCAACTGCAGGTGGGGGTAGCCTGGACCAAAAAAAAAAAAATAGAGATTGCTTAACTTCTGCACATATTCTGGTATGATCAGTTATTGCAATAATAATGCCATAACAGATATAATAATGCATGGGTAGGTGTGCATAAATAAAATGTTATATACACCTGAGCTTGGTGATGCTACATAAATCCAGAGTGTGAAGCTTGAGGTGTTCGTACTAGAATTATACACCACAGTTGCGTATAAAATTTGATTTTGGGCACAACTATCTGTTCTTCATCTGATGTTGCTGTGTGATGAGTAGTATTTATTTTTGCATCTAGGTTCAACAAGGAAATGACGTGAAACTTTTTTTTTAATGCTATTACAATGTAACTGTAAATTGTTAGATGAAAGAAAATTATTGGAAACAAATATTATTAAAGTTTTGCAGACTGTACTTCTTGCTAAGATTTTATTTTTTAGTCTTACAGCCTTCACTTTCACTATCGGGTTGGCATGGAGATGCTTGTCCAGAGGGAAAGAGGGAGTGCTGTAGAGACAGAGAAAGAGAAACATAGGGAGAAACAGGATATAGTGCAGATGTGACTAAAAAACTATGTTTCTGTCTGGTAAAACAAGTTTATTTCAATCATGGTTTAATCAGAAAAAATGTTTCTGCACAAGGCAGACAGTGGTTACATGGGCAGATTGAGGAAGTCTGGCACATGAATGACATTGTAAAAGGTTGGTTATAATGGTGAATTATACGTGTTAATCTGTATGGGAAAAAAGAAACAGTACCCAGTTATTACAATGATACTGTGATATACAGTATTCATGTTCCTATAATAAGTACCTGCTCTGTCACAGGTTGCCTGTTTGCACTAATATTGCATGTAACAGTATACTGTAAAACTTGAAATTTTCACTGTCAAATAATTTTTGCTGTTTTTGCTGAAGCACTAATTAGAATGAAAATAAATTTGTGCTATAAACCTTTTTCCATATTGTGAAAGGGATGCTAATGACTCAGTGCAAAATTAAATTTGTGCAATTATGGTTGCATTTGTGTTTGTGCAGAAATTACTTTGTGTGAAAATAACTAGTTTTACAGTAAGTTGCCCCCTTGACAAAGCTGAGGGACTTCTACTGCGAGGCAAAATACTGGGGTTCATGTCAACATACTCCAGTTTTCCTTGTCACTATTAAATATTTTCAAATAACTTCAAATGAATTTGTGGAACTGTACTTGCTTCTTTTGCTCTAGAGTGTGCTGCTACATTGTTGCTTTGCTGTCCCTGATTTTTTAGCAGCCAGCACCACCATTTGATTAGAGTGCCACATCCTTTGTTCTTGATCAGTAGTTTTATAGTAAGACTCCTGTTTTCAGGCCACTTTTGCTTGCTGGGATTCTAAACCATTTGTGCTTTGTTAAAGCATGCTTTTTGTGATCTTTAACAACAGGTACACACGTCAGTTCATATATTCCCTAGGGATTGCAGCACTTACAATGGGACTAATATTTATGGCTCAGCCCCTCACGGTACCCGATTAGAAGAGAGCTACCAGAATAGTGTTGCAATTCACAGTGCTAGTCTGGTTAAGTGCTACACAGGACAGTGAGGGTGGATTTACAGTGCTTGCTGTAAGTGCTCCCCATGTCACTGTCCATGGTGCTGGACAGAAACGAGGGCATCAGGATCCAGAAGGCTGGCTGAGTTGCTCCTGTGGCATGGAGGGCTGGTGCATAAAGAAGCTTGGCCAGCAGTAGTGGAGATCGGAGTTCTAATCCTGGTCTCCAACTATTTTGCATTGGGACTTTTTTTACATGGGGCCACGGAAACAGTATTCCATGGCCACACAAATCTTAACTTTCACATGATCCATTATCCCCCCCGAGTGAGAATCTTTCAGTCCAGGGGTGTAGTAGCCCCCAAACAAAAAATTGACGCTATTTTTATTTTTACTGCATGGTTCTTAATGGTGCTATTCTTTTTGGTGCTGTTTGGACCCAGTGCCACTTCTCATTAGCATGTGCTCCAGGTTGGCATTTGCGCAGTTGCACTAACTTTTTGTGCCTAACAAAGTGCTGCTTCTTCTATTGCTCTGCCAAACACAAAGTACTCCATAACCCAGTTGTGAGGAACAAACTCTGCTTGTGCCATGCAAAGTGTTCCAATATGTTGCTGTCAAAACCTTAATAGAGTTCTCAGAAGTGGGTGATTGTGTCCAGACACAAGGAGACTAGACTTCTTTTGAGAACAAAACTTTCCATAGACAACATAATGCACTTCACTACCAGTTTCTCATTGCTTGGGATACAAATGTGTATGAAAAGCTCTATATAAATGCTAATTTTTGTTCTTTGAAAGGGTCACCAGTCTATCCTTGACCCGAAGGTTGAGATTTCTGTCTTTTGATACTCTTGTGTATATAATAAAGCCTCACAGTTCAGATTGTTTTGAAGATAAACTCTTTTGAGTTATGTCACACTCCTAAACCTGTGTATGTATGCAGGAATTAAGTTAAAGCAAAATACATGTAATGTAGATATATATATATATATATATATATATATATATACATATATATATATTAGAGGCAAAAAACTCCATTTAATGCATCAGTTGGGTTGTTCACAGTGACAAAAGTGAGGAGATTCGGTGTTAGGGTTGAAAACCCCTTGGACCTCTGCCCACCCTCAGCGAGACAGGTGTGCATTAGTCGTCAGCCCCTAACTCTAACCCCATCACATGTGTAAAGCAGCAGAAGTATAGGAGAATGGGGTGAGAGTTAGGACCGACGACCCCAATGCACACTCCAATGCCGGTTGGGGGGGTGGGCATGAGGTCCAAGGGGGTTTTTCAACCCTAACACTGAATTTCCTCACTTTTGTCACTGTGGAACAACCCTAACTAATGCTTGTTTTTCCGACAAAAAGTCCGTATCTCACACCGTTTCCGAGATACAGGCCCTGAAAGGCGTGGCAAACGCCGTAATGTTATCCTATGGGGAAAAATGAGATGTTTGGAGCACCATAACTTTGCCTCCCTGTACTATTTTTTCACCAAACCACTGTAAGGCACATCTGTGGGCTGTTGGCTGTCTTCCCTTCAAATTTCAGGAAAAAAGACCAAACCGTTATTTTGCAGCAGGGTGCCAAAGGATTCCTGTAAGGCGTTGGGCACCGTAATGTTATCCTATGGGAAAAATGATCAACTTTGGAGTGCCGTAACTTTGTCACCATGTAATATTTTTTGAACACAGCACTGAAAAGCACATCTGTGAGATGTCGGCTGCGTTCCCTTCAAATTTCAGCCCAGAACTCCCAACTGTTCTTTTGCAGCGCAGTGCCAAAGAATTGCTGTCATTTTCCCACAGACTAGAAAACTACTGTCGCAATTTGTGAAAGCTTTCGCAAAAATTTGCGACACTTTACTTTGCAAAAGTACTTTTTCCAGAAATTTGAAAAACATATTTCTGGGGTGTTTTAACCCAAAATAAAGACATGGCTAGCATCCTCAGGGTCCGACTAGGTGAATACAAAAAGAATTAGGTTGCTAGAGGGTCCCAAATTTAAATGCCAAGCATTTTTCTGATCATTAACTGAAAACAAAATGGCAGATTTGCGAAAGTAACAGGGCCATTTGCGAAAGTAAAAATGCATTTGCGACACTGTCGAACTTTTTGTTAACTTTTCCCATTGACTAATAATGGGAAATTGTTTTTTGAATAACTTTTGAACCGTTTAATATTTTTTCACCAAATCTTTGAAAGGCACATTGGGGACCCCAGCCACACATTCCCTGAAGATTTCGGGCCGGTCGCACAAACTGTGCGACCTGTATGCGAGACCGTAGAATTCCAGAAAAAGCATAAACATGCACGCAAATCATGCTTAATAACTCCACAGCCATATATCTTACTGGTACAAAACTTAGCACATCCCAAGGCCCATGGTTCTTGATCATGTATTCCAAATTTCAGGCAAATCCGTCAAATGGTTGCAAAGTTATTAAGGTGCAAAATTTTGGGGTTTAACATAGAAATAGCTCCTCAACCTTAATTATGGTAGCACTACCGTGCTACCATAATATATATTCATATATATATATATATATATATATATATATATATATTCATTTATGCAAAATTCATTATGCATCAGTTAGGGCTCTTCTACAGCGAAAAAGTGAGGAAATTCAATATTAGGAATGAGCCCCCTTTGGACCCCCCCAAGCCCACCCCCCAGCCAGCATCGGGGTGCACATTGTGGACATTGACCCTAACTCTCACCCCATCACATGTGTAAAGAAGCAGAGGTATAGGAGAATGGGGTGGGAGTTAGGACCGACAACCCCAGCACGCACCCCGATGCCAGTTGGGGGGTGGGCTGGGGGATCCAAGGGGGGGCTTTCAACCCTAATACCAAATTTCCTCACTTGTTTCACTGTAGAAGAACCCTAACTGATACATTAACAAAGTTTTTTGCATAGAATTGTCTTACTTTTTAAGAAAGAATAGAAAAGTAGAAAGTTGCACAAGTAGGTGGGAGCATGGGGCCCCACCAGCTTGTAAGTGTCAGGAATTATTACACACCCAATGACTAAAAAGTACATTCACAAGAGCAAGGTCAGCCACCAAAAAAATGTTAATCTAGTAGAACAATAGAAAACTCTGTCCACAAAATGTAAAGTGTGTCACATAATATGTCCACAAAAAATATATTGTCTGACATGTAAACACCTCTATTAACATCTACAGGACATGCCGTCAACACCCTCCAAATTTCAAGTAAAAAGACCAAACCAGGTCCAAGATCTGAAATATCAAAATCTGAAATTTTCATTTGTCACAGTGGCACAATTCTACACCTGTTGACATTTAACATACACAATGACTGAAAACTGCATCCATGACACTAAGGCTAGGTATCCTATCAATTTCAAGCCACCACCACCACAAGCAAAATGCTGTCCGCAGAACATAAACTGCACCATGCTATATCTCCACCCAAAAAACATTTTCTGACATGGAAACACTGTAATTTTCATCCACATGACTTGCTGTCAACACCCTCCAAATTGCAAGTGAAAAGACCAAACCATGTCCGAGATATAACATTTTAACGCATGAGATTTTCATTCGTCAGACTGGCACAGTTCCACACCTGTTGACATTTAACACACACAACAACTAAAAACTATATCCATGACACTAAGGCTAGGTATTCTATCAATTTCAAGCCACCACCACAAGAAAAACACTGTCTGGAATACATAAAGTGCATCATGCAATATCTCTGCAAAAAAAATGTTCTCGGACAAATAAACATCATAATTCACATCTAGAGCACATGCCATAAACACCCTCCACATTTCAAGTAAAAAGACCAAACCATTCCCGAGATATTCAATATGAAATATTACTAAAATTTCACTATCTATTGCATTATAAAAACTCTGGCCATCTTGTTCCTCCCTCGCGATCGAAGATGGCGATCAAAGAATCTCATGAATAAAGAATGTGCAGGCTCATGATCAAAGAATTTGCAGGCTCATGAACAAAGATTTAAAAACCTTATATATCAAAAAATTGAAGGAATTGTGGTAAACCACCACCATGGTTCAACAGAACAAAGTCCCCTGAGTAAGACCCACCCTGATTTGACTTCCTAGGACACCCCTGGGCTGAGAAAATTGATTTTTTAATTGTGCCATCTCATCCCTCACTCACAATGCACGATCGCGATCAAAGAATCTCACGATCAAAGAATTTGCAGGCTCACGAACAAAGAATTAAAAATGGTGAAACACGAATGTTTCACCGATTTGAACTGAACCAAAAGCATGCCTTGATAGAAAGGACCCTCCTGAGCAAAACCTACCCTCATTTGTATCCCTATCCCACCCCTGAGCTGAGATATTAGTGTTTTTAGGTCGCGATGCAAGATCGCGATCAAAGAATCTCACGATCAAAGAATTTGCAGGCTCGCGATCAAAGATCGTTAGTGAGCCGCAAATTAAGATTTTAAAAGCTTATAACTCTATTTTTTGACTGATTTGGATGGAACCAAAGCCATGGCTCGATAGATCGTGGTCCCCTGAGTAAAATCCACTGAGGTTTTACTTCAGAAGTGACTCCTTAGCCGAGATATTTGTGTTTGTGCAATCGGAAAACTGAAAACAAGATGGCGGACCTCGCAGTGAAAGAATTTTTGAAATTCCTCAGGAACAAAGATTCTTGAACAGTGAGGCTGCAAATTCTTTGACCACCAGGCGGGACAAGATGGCCAGGACCCCCATTCTTTGATCGCAAGATATACATATACTGTAAATTTTCCCTTTGACTTATAATGGGAACTTAAATCTGCTATAACTTTTGAATGCCTTAATAGTTTTTCACCAAACAAAAAGCGGCATGTTTGGCCACCAAAGCTCTTTCAAATGAGCCATCTCACAGAGTGGTACACCACACAACAGCTGTGCAGAACCACATTTAGAATGCCAAAAAGTGCCTCTAAAAATGGATAATTTAGCATTTTTCAGTGCTTTCGTACACGAAGACTGGCATTCCAACCAAAATGCAATTTGGCAGATCAAGTGCTCCCCAATGTGTGTACCAAATTTCAGGCAAATTCATTGAACGGGACCAAAGTTATTAATGTCCAAACTTTTGACTTTAGTATGTAACTGGCATCTCAACCCTAACTATAGTGGCACGACCATACCATTATAATATATACATATATATATATATATATATATATATAGTTAGAGAAAATACGTTAATGTAGATATACTTACATATATATATATATATATATATATCTCAATCAGATATACAATTCCAAATTCTAAAATTCTAAGCCTACTCCTGAGACTGAAGAAGGAGGTGAGTGATGTCAAGTAGTAGTAGTATATATTTTATTTATGGGTCATGAACAGAGATAAAACTCAACTGAGCATAGCTCCTTTCCAATGAGGTCCCATTACAGTCATATAAGTTGCCATATAACACAGAACAAAATCATAAATCTAGTAAACACTAAGTAACATCATGAGTATACTAAAGTGAATAAAAAATTATACACATAATGCTCAGAAATAAAAATACATATATTCTCCTAAACTGAGAAGATTAAATAATAAAACAAACTAGCAAACAAAAACATGCAACACTTAATGCATATAAAACAAATAACAAAATTATAACATATAATAACAATGTACATTTCATGGGTTATAACTTTCTAATTTATTTAAAATCTCAGGTTAGATAATTGCATCTGAACAACAGGGCAATGAAACGGTTGCCTGTTCTATTAACCATCTTTTTAGGTGGTTTAGCCTAACAACATGGTCGGACCCCATAGTCATACTGGGATAGAATTCCATAACACTGCTTTCTTATGGGGAATTGATTACCTCCCTGGTTCTATGTGCTAATAGCGAAAGCCTAAAGGCAATCGCTGTTATCGTGAAGTCAAAGTGCCAAAAACATTTTTCGGCACTCTGACATCCCGGTGCACAGCAAAATGGTGCCAGGGACTTTGTTTTTTAATGTCCCAACCCCCTCCTCCAGCTGCCCTACCATCCTGTGGCTGTCCTTACAATACACTGGGGAAGGGATTACCGTTATTGTAGGTGCCCTAAACCCAGTGCCAATATCACAAGATGCCACCTCCCCAACCCCCAAATTATAATTGGTTATACTATGTTCTACACCCTGAGCAGATCTCAAGCCTTGTTTAACAGTTCTGATTTTGAATGAGTTTAGGATACATTTAGGAAGGGATCCCTTCCCAACTTTAAACATAAACTAAAAAATATGTAGATTTATTCTAACCTGTGGTCTGAGCCTATTCAAGGAACTGTACAGGTCACAGTGATTGTTTCTTCGTGGAGCATGAAGGACACAGCAAGCCAGTCTACTGAAAATTACATCCACACTGTCTAGCTGTGTCCCCAAGGCCCCCAAATATAATACACCCCCATAATATTACTTAGTGTCACGTGTCAAGAACAGTGTCATGAACCCTGCACATGTAGGATTTTACTCAACTAGAACCTGGATTTGAGATATTCAGTCAGACTATAAGAATCATCAGTAACACTGACCTGCCTGGATGACTTGAGGAGAGTGCATGCTACTTGTGCTGATAGGGTCAGCATGCCATTAGGACCTGGGCCAATCAGGTATACAGTTGAGAAGCCTGGGCACCATTTGCACCTGAAATTGAGGCCCAAGAAAAATGTATCTACATACTGGAGTTATGCCTCCCACTCACAAGATGACAGGCCAGTGCTGAGATTGCATGTTCTTTAAACTGTCATTAAAAGCAATTTTTTTTTTCTCTCAGTCACTGCACTGTAAATGTAGAAACCTGTGTCAGGCAATACACACACACACACACACACAGACCCACACACACCTTGCAAACTAATTTGCATAATACTCATGGGGTTTTCCACTGGGAACATACTGTATTGTATAAACAACATCCCATGTATCACAGAATTGTTTTGACTATGGTTCTACAATTAGTTTGTTCCTTACTTCTGTAAGAGGGACCAAATATTTATGTAACCCCCCTACAAATGGGGGTTCCCAAAAAGTCTTCCCAGAGCTCGACTAATTACTCACTGCCAGGCTGGTGTCCTGCATTTAGCGTTTAAATGTATATGTATTGCTAGTGAGTGCTGGTGTGGCCTCCGTGTACTGTCACTTTAAGGGCTGCCTGCTTGCAGTCATAATTAATCTCAAGAGGGGGGACTGTGTGTTTCCATGCCCGAGTCCTGCCCGGGCTGAGGAATAATTGCTCCGTTTCTACCATCGCTAATTGTGCAGAGGGAGCCCTACTGAAAGGTGTAACTAATTGTTGGAAATGATTTAGAGCAGTAATGATAATGTAGCTTTTCTAACCTGCCTTCTTTGCAACAAAGCCTGTTCAGTTTAACTCCACCATTTTGGTCCTAAACTGCCAAATTGGACCAATCAGCATTCTGGGACTCTAAAATGGAGCCTGCACTAAAGGGGATATGTGGAGCCAGACTCTGGGAATTGTAGTTTTGGACGATGGGCACCTTTTTGCACCAACAGGTGGAGCATGTTGTGACTGACAGCAGAACCAACCAATCGAACCCTTTGGATCTAAAGGAAATCCCCCTGAGCTGTCCGCTGGCAAGCCAGATTCGAGTTGGAAGCTGAGAGAGAAGGAGCTTGCATCGTCGAGCTGCGGTTGTGCACAGTAGTTCACGTGGGAGATTTGGGGAAGGCCTGATTTCCGGCCAGCTTGTCTGTTTTGGCACAGAGAGAGAGAGAGAGAGGGAGACAGTGGTTTCGGACTAAATCCGAGCTGTGTGCTGTTAAGAAGATACCGAAGTGAGACCAGGCTCAACCTGCAGAAGACTGAAGATTGTGCTAAAAGCGATTGGTCTGTCAGGAACTCTGACTACCTTTGCGCTCCTGGGTTTTAGCAGTGACTTTGTGATCGGCATCAAAAAGCAGCCTGCCTGGTACAGGAATCTTTCTTTACATATAAATGTGTTATGAACTGGAGGGGAGGTGGCGATCTGGTTTCCCCCTAGCTGAGTTGTGCGCAGAGGGCCGGAACCTGTACCCAGCTTGAGTTGGGCTGAATCTGCCTGCTACTCAATGCAGTTGGGCCCTGCCTCAAGGACCTTGTCTCCCTACCCTGCTCCTTTTGGCAATCCAGAACATCCATCATCCATCCTGTGGTCAGCCTTGGGTATCGTGAGTAGCAAACAGGGTAGTTCCCTTCAACATATCTTTTAAATCACAAGTGTGTCATCTGATTAATTTGCTGTGTTGTTTCCAAGAACTGAGCCCTCCAGCTCTGGTATACAATCAGTGAGTGTGCATGTTATTTCTCTTCCTCACAGGGCACCTACCAGCTGCAACACCGGCCTACCCCGGGCAATGGTCCTGGCTAGCCCCTTTCTCCATCCTGTGGGTAAGTGTTAAATCTAGATGCATGTGTAAAACCTAGCAGGGGTTTTGGAAAGGTAAACATTGCATGCTGTGTGGGCCACTAGCAGGAGACAAGGGGGGTCACAGTGTCCCAGAGGGCTGTAGCCTGGTTAGTCAGACCAATACCAATCCTGACCTTTGGGTGGAGGCACCCGTCACTGAACCTAGGCCCCTTAACCTGCTACTAGCGAAGCAGGCAGGGGTAGTAGCCCTTGGGATAGCACCACCTAGGGGTTACATCTTGGAAGCACTGCTGGGATTGTCCTCTGGTGGCCGAGGGAAGAAGTTACCCTGATATGTTTAGTTCTGGGGAGAAAATGGAGGATCTTGCTACACCCAAGCTAAAAATTGCCCCCCATAAGCCGTTAGTGCACTGAATGATGGGGTGGAGTGAGGCTGAGGGGTTAGACTCCCAGCAGGCTCTCCTGTTGCTGGATGTCCCATTAGGGATTACTAAAGCTGATATTGTAGCCACTGTGGAACATGTTAGGGGCTTGGGCAAAGCAGAGGTGAAGAGGAGAGATGCAGATTTGTTTGAACAGACTATGATAGTGTTGCTCTCCTGTAGCTCCCCAATAGATCCAGAGAAAGTACCCCCTGTTATTTTGCCTGAGGGTACCCAGAAAGGGTGGAGGGTAATTCACCTGCACAGTGATCCAACTACCACGGGTGGGTCTCCCTTATAGAAGGGTTCAAGAATAAACTGCTCAAACTATTAGCGTCTGATGGACGAACTGCCCAAGAGCTTATAAAGGTGTTAGACCTTACAGAGGAACACACGCCCCTGCACTCCCTAGCCACCTCTCCCACTTCTCCAAAGAGTTCTCCCGTGGCTCCCTCCCCCATAGTGATTCTCTCAATACAGTTGGATTCCTACCGAAAGCTCAGACTCTTTTTGGGCACAGGCCCAGTGCCCCCGGGAGAGGATGATTTGGAAACATGGATAGACTATGCTACTCCCTTAGTACATGAATGGCGATGTTTAGAGGGGGAAAAGAGAATGAGGCTGATGGAGAGTTTGAGGGGTCCTGCACTGGAGGCCATCCACTTCTTGCGAGCAACTAGCCGAGAGGCTATGGCAGCTGAATACCTCTCAGCACTGAAGAGAGTGTTTGGCAGTACTGAGTCAGGCGACGATTTGTTGTGGAAGTTCAAGTCAGCTAAGCAGTGGGAAAAATGAGAAATTGTCTGCATTTGTTACTAGGATTGAGAGGGCTCTGCAGAGCACCCATAGGAAAGGGAGAGTACCCGTGAAGGAACTAAACCGGGTCAGATTGGACCATATCCTAAAGTCAGCCAGATATTCTAGTGTAATGATATTGAAACTCAAGTTACAAGACAGGAAGACTAACCCGCCTGAGTTCTGTCATCTTATGAAGGAAATTCATGAGATCGAGACTGATGAAGAGGGCTGGGATCCCTATGCTGGGTGGGTTAGTACCTGCCCAACCCCAGAGAGGAATGACTTGGATGAGGCGCAACAGCTGAAAGAGCTGATTAAAGAATTGACTGAAGCAGCCAGAGAACCTGACTGTATCAGGCACCCTCAGAGACTAAAAGTGGAGTGGGAGAGAATGTTGTTTCTTCGGAACCCTGGGCTGAGGGTAACCTACTGGAAGAAGTGCGAGAGCTGAGATCTCTAGTGCGGGACTTGCTGTGAACCACACCAAATTCTCACCCTGGTGGAGGTCCCAAGGATCAAGGACTCAGAGTGCGAGCCAAAGATGAGCCATCCAAGAGCCCCGTGGTACGCAAGTTGAAGGATGGCCCAAGAACCCCATGAGATCCCCGGGAGCCTACTTTTTGCTATCAATGTGGAGAGGATGAACACACCCATTTTTTTCTGCCATTCACCAGAAAATGTGAGGAGGGTCCAGACCAGTCTATTAGCTTTGATTCACCCGAACAACAGGCCACCAGGGGGAGCTGTTCAAAGAAGTTACGCTACCAAGGCCAATGCCAGATCAACACCAACATCAGTGCCGCCTTACTGGTCCAAGGTGTTGGGTCCCTCCATGGAGACAACAGTGAAGGTGAATGGAGTGTCTACCAGGGCTGTGCTTGACAGTGGCTCCCAAGTAACGATAATGTTTCAAGACTGGTATCAGAAGCACTTGTCTGATGTGCCCTTACAGCCTTTGGAAGGACTGCACATTTAGGGGTTGAGTGGAAAGGCATACCCCTACTCTGGGTATATCCGGATTTGGTTGTCCTTTCCTACTTCGGTGGCTGGAGTGGCAGAACAAGTAAAGACCTTAGCCCTGGTGTGTTCCCCTACTGGATTGTATGATGGGGTTCCCCTACTAATTGGGGAAAAAGCTCATATGTTTGGGAGACTGGTGAAACTATGTTACGAGAAATGGGGCAACAAACTGGAAGGGCTCTGAGGATTCCTGCATTGATTAAGAGGGCATATGAGTCACGGCAGAATGCCAAGGAGGTGGATCAGGTTGAACCAGTCGGGGTTGTATGGAAGAAGGATCCTGAGTCGATGATCCTGGCCCCCAACACCCAGTGTACTCTACAAGGGGAGGTCCTCTTACGGAAGGATGTCAAGAATAAGCTACTCATGTGAGATACACCAGACGATGGAAAATTGCCAGAAGGCTTGCTGGTTAAGCCCAGTATCTTGCCCGCTTGTACTCATGCCTATGCTCAATGGGTAATGATCCAGGTCCACAATTTATTAGATCGAGAATTTCGGGTGAATAGAGGCTGCACCCTAGCCACCGTACACTGTGAAGACACTGCAGTGTTACCTAGTAACAAGCCTTCTGGAGTGACTGACCAAGTGACACCTGACTTGTTTGACTTTGGTGACTCCCCATTGCCAGCGGAATGGAAGACTAGGATCAGCCAGAGACTTGCCCAAAGAGATAAGGTGTTTTCACTGAAGGAATGGGATGTAGGATGTGTCTGAGGAGCGGAGCATCACATACACCTGCAAGATGAATGGCCATTCTGTAAGAGGTCACGCGCCTAGCACCAGCAAATATAGATGATGTAAGAAGACACCTGCAGGAAATGCTTGTGGCTGGTGTGATACAAGAATCCAGAAGCCCTTATGCTTTGCCTATTGTGGTGGTGAGGAAAAAAATGGGACAGTAAGAATGTGTGTAGATTACAGGACCCTTAACAGGCTGACCATCCCTGACCAATACACCATGCCACATATTTAGGATGCTTTGGACTGTTTAAATGGAAGCAAGTGGTTCTCGGTGTTGGATCTTCGCAGTGGGTACTACCAGATCCCCATGGCCCCAGAAGACCAGGAGAAAAAGCCTTCATCTGTCCACTTGGGTTTTATGAGTTTATGAGGATGCCTCAGGAGATCTCAGGTGTTCCAGCCACTTTTCAACAATTGATGGAACGTGCAGTGGGGGACATGAACTTGTTGGAGTGCCTGGTTTATTTAGACGATGTTATTGTGGTTGGAAGTTCCATGGAGGAACATGAGAGCCGACCTTTTAAAGTGTTGGACCGACTGGAAGATTTAGGCCTTAAGCTGTCCATCGACAAATGCCAGTTCTTTCAGATATCAGTAAAGTATGTGGGGCACATAGTGTCCATCGAGGGGATAGAGACTGATCCTAGCAAAGTTGAAGCCTTGACCACCTGGCCCCAGCACCACAATCTGACAGAATTACAATGCTTCCTAGGATTTTGTGGTTATTACCAGTGGTTCATAAAGGACTACTCAAGGGTGATTCGACCACTTCTGAATCTTGCTCAGGGTTACCCTCCCACGAACAAAAAATACAAGAGAGTGGCCCCCACTGAGACTGAGAAAGTGTACTTCTGCCTGGTGAACTTTTTGGGTCCCGATGGACACCCGACTGTGAAGCTGCTTTCCATGAAATCATATATCAGCTCACCCATGCTCCCGTCCTCACCTATGCTGATCCTGCTAAACCCTATGTGCTGCACACCAATGCTAGTCCACAAGGTTTATGAGCTGTGTTATATCAGGAGCATGAGAATGGCCTGAAACCAGTGGCCTTTGCCAGTAGAAGTCTGACCCCATCTGAAAAAAAAACTATCCTGTCCATAAATTGGAGTTCCTGGCATTGAAGTGGGCCATTTTTGATCAGTTCTATGAATACTTGTATGGAGCAAAGATATTGGTAAAAACAGATAATAATCATTTGACCTATGTGCAGACTTCAGCTAAATTGGATGCCACCGGGCATCGGTGGCTTTCTGTGTTGTCTACCTATGATTACGCTGTTGTATACAGATCGGGCCTGAATCAAATAGATGCTGATGCCCTCTCCCAGAGGCCTGCTTCCAGAGGTAATTGGTTCAAGCTGTCTGAACCTGACATTCGAGCACTGTGACAAAAGTTTGACAAGGAGGACTAGATGTCCACAGAGGCAGTGGGCTGCCTGGTAGATTGCTTGGGCCCCTCTGACACTTGTGTACCAGCTGTGTACTGCCCCTTCTACATGCTAAATACTAGTGCACTGCCTCAGTTTGATAATGACAGCATCCAGTGGGCTCAATCCCGAGATCCTATGATCCGATCAGCACTTGAAGCCCTCTATGAGGGGAAAGATGTGTCCAAGTTGAGCTCCTCTGATTTGAGAACTGCGTTATTGTACAAAGAAGGCCCTAAATTGAAGCTAATTAATCAGTTGCTATACTGACAGACCATAGATAGAGGGGGTCAAGTAGACAAGCAACAATTGGTCTTGCCCACCTCTTTCAGAGACTTGGTGCTGAGGTCCCTACACAACCACATGGGCCACCTCAGTATCAACCGAACCCTTGACTTAGTGTGGTCTTGATTCTACTGGCCTAAGAAGGGGGCTGATGTCAAACATCATGTAAGGATTTGTAGTCGCTACCTAAAGAGAAAGGCCTTGCCCCAGAGGGCTGCTCCCGTTGTTAAAATCACCAACAGCACACCCATGGAGTTAGTTTGTATTGACTTTCTAAGTTTGGAGCCCGATCACGGAATATCAGTAATGTGTTGGTGGTTACAGATCATTTCACCAGATATGCCCAAGCCTTCCCCACCAAAGATCAAAAGGCATCCACTGCGGCCAAGGTGCTGATAGAGAATTTCTTTGTTCACTATGGGGCTCCCCAAAGAATTCATTCTGACCAAGGCAGAGACTTTGAGAGTCGCTGAATCAAACAAATGCTCTCTTTATGGGGGGGTGCGGAAGTCAAGAACCACTCCCTATCACCCGCAAGGAGACCCACAGCCAGAATGCTTTAATTGCACCCTGCTTGAAATGCTTGGCACTCTCCATCTGAAAGACAAGCCCAAATGGAGCCAGCAGATGAGCACCTTGATACATGCCTATAATTGTACAAAAAAATTATGCTACCGGGTTTTCTCCCTATAGCCTCATGTTTGGGAGAGAGGCTCGGCTACCAGTGGACGTTTGTTTTGGGGTCTCTCCTGATGGGGTCAGAGCTGAGACGGTACGTGCCAAAACTAAAAGCTCAATTGAACCATGCATGCCAACTAGCTCAGACAATGGCTGCAAAGAGAAACTTAGCTAATAAAGAAAGATATGATAGAAAAGTAAAGGCCCAAGAGCTTCAAGCTGGAGACCATGTATTGCTACGAAATCTGGGATTGCATGGCAAACACAAGATTGCTGATCGGTGGCACCACATTCCCCATATAGTAGTAGGAAAATTAAATGACTTACCTGTGTATAAAGTCCGGCCTGAAAACAATTCAAAGATGTCAAGACCATGCACCGTAACCATTTGCTATCCATTGGCCAAATCATGATTGATGCTGAGCCCCCAGAGATTCTTCCCCTTGGACTGGTGACTCGGGCTGCTGCTAAACGAAAACAGAGTAAGCCTGCCCCTGTGGTAACTGACTTGAGGTTTTCTCCACAGCAAACCCAAAATGATAATGATTGTCACTCCACTTCTAACAAGAGTGAGTGCAACTATGCTTATTACCCCTCTTATGAACTGAGTCAACTGTTTCGGGGTAATCCCCTGGTCAATTAGGGGGATGAAGTTGGGCCTTCTGGATGGCCTAACCCTCAAGATTTGTCCTTAGAGCCAATCATCCCTGAGAGTGATATGCAAAGTGTCACATCTGATGATATTGAGTCACTTTGTATGGTGGAACTGTGTCATTTGCTTGAGAAAGAGGCAGATGATCTGAGTCAAACTGGAGACATGCCAGAACATGAAGAATTTTTTTGAGTGTGAAAATAATTCCCTTACAGTGGCAGAGTGCCTTCCAAGTGACCAAAGTGTTGCAGAAATGGAATCCACAGAGCCAGGGGTTGATAGTGCCCCCAATTTGAAGCTTTCCAACCAAGCAGAAGCACCTCTTAAGTGATGAAAGTCCCCAGGCTGTTGCTGAAAGTACAGAGACTTATGTTGCCCCCAGAAAGACTGGCCAAGCTGTCAAGCCTGTGGTATGCTTTAGTTATGATTCCCCTGGAGTAGTCTGTGGCCTTGCTTCTCTATGTGGTTCGCAAAGATATCTATGTCTCCCTGAGCTCACTGCCTAAATTGACTGTGACAGCCAATTCAAGGTTGCTTGTGCTTCCCTCTTACCCTGGTGCCCCTGCCCCATCTGGCCCCAGGTTAGCTGATGGGGAAAGGCCCCCTATCTCATTGTTCAATGTGCAGGAAGTAATAACCTGAATTCATATAGCACTGTGTGTAAAGCACCTGTGAGAAATGTGCCTGATGTAATTCAGAATGGGTATAGTAACATAAAATGTAAAGAATATGTATAGTAACGGTTAAGTATGTTGACTAATGTATAAAATGTAATTGGCTTAACATGTTAATGGTATAAATGCGTAGTATAATTTGCATCTGAAATTATAATGATAGTACAGACTTGACGCGGACGCCAAGTTTTCCTGGCAAGGAAGGGTGTAACCCCCCTAACAATGGGGGTTCCCAAAAAGTCTTCCCAGAGCTTGCCTAATTGCTCACTGCCAGGCTGGTGTCCTGCGTTTAGCGTTTAAATGTATTGCCAGTGGGTGCTTGTGTGTCCTTCGTGTACTGTCACTTTAAGGGCTGCCTGCTTGCAGTCATAATTAATCTCAGGAGAGGGGACTCTGTGTTTCCATGCCCGAGTCCCACCCGGGCTGGGGAATAATTGCTCTATTTCTGCCATCACTAATTGTGCAGAGGGGAGCCCTACTGAAAGGTGTAACTAATTGCTGGAAATGATTCAGAGCAGTAATGATAATGTAGCTTGTTCTAACCTGCCTTCTTTGCAGCAAAGACTGTTCAGTTTAACTCCACCATTTTGGTCCCGAACTGCCGAATTGGACCAATCAGTATTCTGGACTCTAAAATGGAGCTTGCACTAAAGGGGATATGTGGAGCCAGACTCTGGGAATTGTAGTTTTGGACGATTGGCGCCTTTTTGCACCAACAGGGGGAGCATGTTGTGACTGACAGCAGAACCAACCAATCGAACCCTTTGGATCTAAAAGAAATCCCCTTTTAAATCACAAGTGTCTCGTCTGATTAATTTGTTGTGCTGTTTCCATGAACTGAGCCCTCCAGCTCTGGATTACAATCAGTGTGTGTACAAGTTATTTCTCTTTTTCACAAGGCCCCTACCAGCTGCAATGCCAGCCTACCCCAGGCAATGGTCCTGGCTAGCCCCTTTCTCCATCTTGGGTACCCAGAAAGTGTGACTGATAGGGACACTGACTGCATGTGTAACTGTAATATTCATATTGTGTTTAAGCCAATTAACCTGATTGTCCCCATCCTTGTTATAGCCCCCTGAATAAATCAGATCTACTTTTCTCTGTCATTTACCTTGACTATGGTGTCAGTTTATTTCTAAGGGATTGTATTCCTTTTGCCTTGTATCATCTTATTTTACAGGGGGTCCCCAGAGCCAAGCTGAAGGAAGCAGTCCTGGGGGTAAGTGCCAAATACAAGTGTATGTACAAAGCATATCTGGGGTGTTGGGAAGGCAAATAGTGTGCATTGTGTGCACCACTAGTGGGAAAAGAGGGGGGGTCACAGTGTCCCAGAGGGCTGTGGCCTGATTAGCTTGACCAAAACCAACTCTGACATTTGGGTAGAGGCACCCGTCACCGAACCTAGGCCCCTTAACCTGCTACCAGCCAAGCAGGAAGGGGTAGTAGCCCTCGGGATAGCGTCACCTAGGGGTTACATCTTGGAGGCACCACTTTAAAGGGCCTATGTTCAGTGATGGGTGCTTCCACCCAAAGGTCAATGTTGGTATTGGTCTGACTAACCGGGCCACATCCTCCTGGGACCTGTTATTGCCAATCTCTACTAGTGACCCACACAGCATGCAATGTTTACCTTACCAACACCCGAATAGGTTTTACACATACACCTAGATTTAACACTTACCCCCAGGATGGAGAAAGGGGCTAGCCAGGTCCGTTGCCTGGGATAGGCCGGCATTGCAGCTGCTATGGGCCCTGTGAGGAAGAGAAATAACATGCACACCCACTGATTGTAATCCAGAGCCGGAGGGCTCAGTTCGTGGAAACAACACAACAAATTAATCAGATGACACACTTGTGATTTAAAAGATGTGCTGCAGGGAGCTACCCTGTTTGCTACTCACGATACCCAAGGCTGACCACAGGATGGATGACGGATGTTCTGGATTACCAGAAGGAGCAGGGTAGGGAGACAAGGCCCTCGTGGCAGGGCCCAACTGCATTAAGTAGCAGGCGGATTCAGTCCGACTCAAGCTGGGTACAGCTTCCAGCCCTCTGCACACAACTCAGCTCGGGGGAAACCAGATAGCAACCCCCCTCCAGTTCACAACACATTTATATGTAAAGAAAGATTTCTGTACTAGGCAGGCTGCTTTTCGATCCCGATCGCAAAGTCACTGCTAAAACTTGGGAGTGCAAAGGTAGCCAGAGTTCCTGACAGGTTGATCGCTTTTAGCATAATCTTCGGTCTTCTACAGGTTGAGCCTGATCTCACTTCATTATCTTCTTAACAGCACACAGCTTGGATTTAGTACAAAGCCACTCTCTCCCTCTATCTCTGGGCTGAAACAGACAAGCAGGCCAGAAATCAGGTTTTTCCTTTTCTCCCGCGTACAACCGCGGCTCGACAATGCAAGCTCTTTCTCTCTCAGCTTCCAACTTGAATCTGGCTTGCCAGCAGACAGCTCAGGGGATTTCCTTTAGATCTAAAGGGTTCGATTGGTTAGTTCTGCTGTCAGTCACAACATGCTCCCCCTGTTGGTACAAAAAGGTGCCAATCGTCCAAAACTACAATTCCCAGAGTCTAGCTCCACATATGCCCTTCAGTGCAAGCTCCATTTTAGAGTCCCAGAATGCTGGTTGGTCCATTTCAGCAGTTCGGGACCAAAATGGTGGAGTTAAACTGAACAGTCTTTGCTGCAAAGAAGGCAGGTTAGAACACGCTACATTATCATTACTGCTCTGAATCATTTCCAGCAATTAGTTACACCTTTCAGTAGGGCTCCCTCTGCACAATTAGCGATGGCAGAAACGGAGCGATTATTCCTCAGACCGGGTGGGACTCGGGCACGGAAACACACAGTCCCCCCTCTTGAGATTAATTATGACTGCAAGCAGGCAGCCCTTAAAGTGACAGTACACGTAGGCCACACAAGCACTCACTGGCACTACATTTAAACGCTAAACGCAGGAAACCAGCCTGGCAGTGAGCAATTAGGCAAGCTCTGGGAAGACTTTTTGGGAACCCCCATTTGTAGGGGGGTTACATTTAAATAGCACAGAAACTCTTGAATACTTCAAAATACATTATGTTCTGTGTAAGTAGACTAAAAGCAAAGATACTAACATACTAACATACTAACATACTATTTGCCAGCAGATTAGGCCATATGGTCTATCAAGTCTGCTCGAACCTAGATCCTTAGTTGGGTCCCGAGACCCTCCCATCCCTTGTGCTCCAGAAACCCCTATCATCCATCCCCACCCCCCCGGGACAGGCCATCATCTGATACATCCACTTTCTGTGTCTGTCCCACCCTCTCTAAAAGCTCTCCACTGTGGTTCCGAACCAGCTCACCAGGCACAGCATTCAAGGGTCCACCACCCTCTCAGTGAAAACCTCCTCCTCTTTTCCCCCTCACCTTCACCTCCAACTTCAAACCATGCCTCTGGTGATGCCTCCTGCTTTAGTCTAAAGATCCCTCCATGTTTACCTATTTATTCCTTGAGGTGCTTGAAGACCTCAATCATGTCCCCTGTCTCTCCTCTCCTCCAATGAAAACAGGCAGAGCTCCTCAAGTCTGTCCTCGTGGAGTCAAATCCTAGCCCTCGTATCATCTTTGTTGCCCTCCTCTGTACCCTCTCAGGAGCTGTGTCCCTCTTCAAGTGTGGTCTCCAGTACTGTACACAGTACTCAAGGTGTGTCTAACCAGTCCATTGTACAGCGGCAGAATCACTTCCTTGCTCCTAGGGTGATCCCCCTTGCGATGCATCCCAACATCCTGTTTGCCTTGCTAGCTGCTCTCCTGCACTGCTCAGTGTTATTCATACATGTATCCACCATGACCCCTAGGTCTTTTCCTCTGTTGAGGCTTCCAGCACCTCCCTCCCATGGTGTACCTGTGTTTAGGGTTTCCCGACCAAGATGCAACACCTTGCACTTGGTGATATTGGATAATTTCCATGTGTGAGCCCAGCTTTCCAGGTGTCCAGGTCCCTTGCAGGGCCAACCTCCCCTCTTCTCCCTCAACTACTGCTCCCATCTTGGAGTCATCCATGAAGAGACTCATTTCACACCTATACCATCCCTGATGTCTGATATGTATGCATTAAACAGGTTGGACCCAGGACCGAGCCCTGTGGTACCCCACTACCAACCTCTGTGGGTTGAGAGCTCCCCACAGACCACTACTCTCTGGTGCGTCCAGCTATCCAGTTTTCAATCCATCTGACCATCAAAGGCCTACTCCTAACCCCATCAGTTTCTCCACCAGACCATTGTGGGGACAGAGTCAACGCCTTGCTGAAGTCCAAGAATAATACATCCACAGGCTTACCTCTGTCCAGTTCTGATGTTACCCATTCATAGAACTCCACAAGGTTGGTTTGACATGATCTACCTGGCACAAACCCATGCTGCCGACTATCCAGACCTCCCACCTCCTCCAAGTAAACCCCAAAGCGTTCTTTTAGTATACTCTCCATTAATTTCCCACCACGAGGTTAAACTGATGGGTCTATAGTTTCCTGGTACTTCCTTGACCCCCTTTATGGATTGGTACCACATGTGCCTCTGCCAATCCCTAGGTACCCTCCCTGTCTCAAGTGACCTGTTGAAAAGCTCCGGGAAAGTGCAGCTAGTATATCCCCAATTCCCATAGTACTCTCGGATGAATGCCATCCGGCCAGGAGATTGTCTTTCTTTAGGGCCTTGAGGGCAAACCACACCCTTTTGGTGGGGATGGCATCATCCGTCCCCTCCACCTTACTGGTCTTTTTATCCTTATCCAGATGTGACACCCCTTGGGTACCTTTCCCTCCCTTTTGCTCCATTTCTGTTGCTCCCCTGATCCCACTCCCTGCCACTTCTATCCTCTTTGTGCCTTGCTTTGTAGATATCCCATCCCCCTCCCTAGTGAACACAGGGGCAAAGTACTCGTTAAATACCTCTGCCTGGTCCCTCGCCTCTTCCACCCACCCTCCTTCTGATCTCAATCTGCTGAGATGGCCCTTAGTTTTTCTCCGCTCCCCAATGTAGCGGAAGAACCCCTTTTCCCCTCCATGTATCCCCTGTGCCCAGCCGTTGCTCTTTACTGGACTTAGCTCCCCTCACCATCTACGGTGACTTTTCTAGATGCAAGCTGGTACATTTCCTTATCCTATCCCTCTTGTTGTTTTATATTTTTTGTAAGCGCCTTCTTTTCTCTGACTGCTACCTGGACCTCACTGGACCACCAGCATGGTTTATGTGACCTTGCTCCCTACGTTTCAACTTAGCGCAGATCCTGACTGCCTCATGAAGTCCCGTTTTATGACCTCCCATCTCCTTTCACACACTTGTTGTTGAGGTAATCCTTCAAGTGATCCTTGAGAATATTTCCCATGCCCATAAAGTCTGCCCCCTGAAGTCCACTGCCAGTGTCCTAGATCTCACCCCACTCCCCAATGCTTATTTGAAACCAGACAGTATTGTGGTCACTCCCAGTCAGGGGTCCTGTACAACCATGTCCTTACAGATCCCATCTGCAGAACCACATCCAGGACATGCCCTCCCTTGTGGGCTCCATCACATGCTGTGTTAAGAACACATCCTGGAAGCCATCCAGCAGCCTCTGCTCCTTAGCCCTTAGAGGACATGGTTCCCAGTTTGTACCTGGCATGAAGGTCCCCATCAACACCACTCCTTCCCCTTTTGGACCACACTGGGCAATGATGCTGTCCAGCAAACCATTCTCTAGAACATCACTCATCCCAGGGGCCTATATGCTACTCCCAGCTTGACTTTATCTCCTGCTGGGGATCGTGAGTGACCCATAAGGCCTCCACATTTCCTCTGCCTCTTCTACCATAGCAATTTCTATGTCATCTCTAATGAACATAGCCACTCCACCCCTCTGCCCTCCTTTCTATCCTTCCTAAGCATAGTGTGCCCCGTACATTTAGGTCCCAGTCATGGTTTTGTTGGCCACGTTTCCGTGACTGCCCACATCCACCCCCTCGAACAGCATGGCCTGGAACTCTGGCAACTTGTTTCCCAAGCTCCTGGCATTTACTAACACTAACCCCACCCCTTATCCCTGATCCTTTTGTGAACCCCACCCAGATTCTTATACTTCCATCCTCTCCTGCTCCTCCTGAAACCTCCACCTCCAGTCTGTTTCCCCCTCCCCCTTGGGCTAGAGGCTACTCCCTCATCTGGAGGGAGGGCTTCTAGTCAGCCCTCCCTTATCCCTTCCCCCTTTACAAGTTTAAACCCCACCTTTCTTGTATGTAGTCAGCCATCCCTGTTTAAGGACTTCCTTCCCTAATGGGGCAGATGAAACCTGTCCTTGGCATATAGTCCCTTATCCTCCCAAACTCCATTTCCAGTTCCTAACATTTTAACCCATTCTCTTCACCCCACTTCCTGAGCCATTCATTAACCTCTGTATCTTCATTTTTCTCCACTGAGGCCTTTGGTACTGGCAATATCTCGAAAAGGAAATGTTGCATCCATTATCCCGACAGACTCTGGCAAATTCTTGGAACCTTGCTTGGATTTCCATAATGCTATTTCCCTCTAGATCATTGGTTCCCAAATGCACCAGGATATCGGTTTCCTCCACAATCCCTAACCATTTCATACACCATGAACTTTGCTCTGTGCACTGTCAGCCAGAGATACTCACTACCTTCACCTGGCTATGGCATCCATCCCCTGTCCTCCCAATGGATACCCTTAATCATCGAGTCTCCCAGTAACAGAACCTTAACACCGCCATCATCCTTATGGTTACCTCCACTATGCCCTCTCAGCCCCCCTCCCCACTTTATTCATGATCGCAATTTCATGGGAGTCTTCCTGCCTTATTAGAGACCCCCTTGTCACCCTCCCCTTTCTGCCTCCCTTGCTATTTTGCCCACTTAACTCAAACCCCCTCTGAATAGGTGTCCCCTTTAACCTTCTCTTATCTGAACCATTTATCCTGGCCTGATGGTTTCCTTCCCCGCACCCTCATCCCCCCTTATGTGTTGCCCTGTCTCCAGAGGCTCTGTGGGTCCCCTTTAGCTGGGCCCCATCCTTGGTACTGACCTTCCTGCTGAAGGAGGGCTCCTCTCCCACCTCCTTGTCTCTCAGTTCCTCTCCAATCATGCTCTCCTCCCTCATGTCTGGAATATGTTGCATCTCCCCCATTTGCTTAACATATATGTTTCCCCTTCTCCCTCTGGGACTATGTCTATCCTTTCCATAGCTGTTCTGTGATGCCCTATGGGTATCTGACTCCCTCCCCCCGGCCTCTGTATAAGTTTCCTCATTTCCACCAACCCCTTCCTCCCCCTCTAGGATGCTTAGTATCTCAAATTTATTGTGACACTCTATGTCAGCCTCCATCAAGTAACCCGAGTTTCCCCTGACTGCATCTCTAAACTGACCCTCTTCTTCCTCTCTTGCACTGTTTACCTTAGGAGCTCCCTTCCCACAGTCTGCTGTTTTAGGCTTCCGCACAACAGCCCCTCCTGACTCTTCCTCCTCCAGTCTCCTTGAATTCAAATTTTCAACCTGCTTTCCCTTAGCATCAACTTCCCTATCTAAGGGTCCTCTGTCCCTAATATCCCCCTTCTGCTTGCTGTAGCATAATGTCTGTAATTTCAGAGCGTTGCCCCAGCCTCCCCTCAGCCCACCCTTCTGCTGCCCATATCACACCCCTTATCCTTGGACACCCCCAGCTCCCACAGCTTACTCCTTAACCAATATACCTCACTCCTGATACAAGATAGCTGTCTACAGGTGGGCAGCCTCCCTCTCTCAGGCCCAATTTAGAATTATTGCCATCCCACAGCCTGTGCAGCCTACAACCCTTCCGAAGATGCCTGCCATGGTGGAATATGGCCACCCTGATTATCCCCTCTGTTTATAATAGCACACCCCTTTTCTCAGTCCCTTTCCCTGAGTACAGTTTCTCTCTATACTGACTGTAGTTATTTACAAACCCAATTTCAACCCCACCAACAAAGTTCCCAAGTCTCACAAACACATACAGTCCAGTATGTGTTCAGTCCACTAACAGTGTGTGTAAGCAGACTCCAGGTACCGTGTGATGTCACAGGCCCACCAACTCCTGTTGCTTCAAATTTCAGTCCCAAACAGAAATACTCAGCCTTCAATCCCAACCCCAGTGGCTTTCAGTATTTAAGAAAGCCTACAAAACAGGGTGGGTGGGAGAGCTCTTACAAACACCAGACAAACAACACATTTAAATTACCTTCTAATTTTCCCTGCCAAACATCTATCCCCAAACCTACAATATCACAGCCCAAGTATCAGTTCAAATTCAAGGTAATAATTTTAACACATAGAACTAATTTCACTAACAAACTATTCAAATATTTCAGTTTAAAACAAAATATAACTCCTGGCCTCTTTTCTACCAACCTGTTGCTTAAGCTCCCAAGTGAACAATGAAAGCCACAGTAATTCCTGTTTAAAGACAAGTTAATTGCAGCTAATGTCCCCTCCTCCAAACACCAGGCAAACAACACATTTAAATTACCTTCTAATTTTCCCTGCCAAACATCTATCCCCAAACCTACAATATCACAGCCCAAGTATCAGTTCAAATTCAAGGTAATAATTTTTAACACATAGAACTAATTTCACTAACAAACTATTCAAATATTTCAGTTTAAAACAAAATATAACTCCTGGCCTCTTTTCTACCAACCTGTTGCTTAAGCTCCCAAGTGAACAATGAAAGCCACAGTAATTCCTGTTTAAAGACAAGTTAATTGCAGCTAATGTCCCTCCTCCAAACACCAGGCAAACAACACATTTAAATTACCTTCTAATTTTCCCTGCCAAACATCTATCCCCAAACCTACAATATCACAGCCCAAGTATCAGTTCAAATTCAAGGTAATAATTTTTAACACATAGAACTAATTTCACTAACAAACTATTCAAATATTTCAGTTTAAAACAAAATATAACTCCTGGCCTCTTTTCTACCAACCTGTTGCTTAAGCTCCCAAGTGAACAATGATGTATTTCCAAAATACATTAAATTAGAAATTTTCATTTCGGTATCTTAATGACAGAAGTTCAATAGAAGACCATAAGTAAGAAGATACTAGCTTTACAACTGAACAAATTCTAAAGGCGTTTAGAGGTAAGCTCCAAAACATAATGCTTAACAATTCATGGATTTTCAGGAAACTAGGTCACAACTTAATGTACTTTAGTCACATGTTACAATGGAATGAACTTCCCTCTTTCACATGGAGTTACCAGAGTAGCTTAAGTTATTATGTTATATTTACAGAATGCCTTGCCTATTGCTTTCCATTGAACAGCCATTTTCAAATAGCACCGAGTGAGATATTGTCATGTGGTTTGAAATGCATTTGCAGATGGTAGATTTTCTGTCATGAACATTTTGGAAATACATCATTTGCTGCCACCCAAGCACAGTTACTGGTTTTGTGTTCCTAGATCGCTTTTCACCACTTCTAGTGAAAATGCTGGAAAGAAAATATAGTACATTATTGTTTTTTCCTTTAAGACAATATAATACTGTGGTTCTAAACTCAGATGGAACCTCCTAATGCTTGAATTTTATTAGACAACATCAAGCATACAGTACATGCCATGGTTACAGTTTGTTAAGTATAGTTATGAGGGAATGTAGAAAAAGCTGCACAAACCTTTGCAGTTTCAAACTAGCAAATGCTACGGTTTGAAAGAGTGAATGTGAATTGTTTGTTGAAGTGCACTCTGGTCCGACCATGGCTATCACATCATTTTTAAATAGTTAATATGCCACTTGGCTCTGGCTATACTGAACCTCATGTGTCACGTCCTCATCTGAGCAAATAGCAGCAGGTTGAGCCTCCACAGCACCTATACCTGGATAAGCCCTTTCCTAGTGAATTGAACTATGTAACTGGTACACATGGAATGCTAGAAAAAAAATCTAATGTCTGCTGAGGTAGTCCAGTCAATTGCAGTATTTAATAGTATTCAAGAATATTGATACATTTTCTTCTCCATGGGTCTGTGAACTGCAAAACAACAACTCAGGGGTCACTGACTTGAAACAAGATATTCTGTTGGAACCAGCAGAGGCTTATTCATCCCAATGTGCAAGCAACCTGCACTAAAGAATGGTGCACTCTGAAAGACTGCTGACATATGAAGGATGCAGGTCCTTATTTGAAGATGTTGTTGCCATTGTTTAATAGGAAGTGTTTCTAACTGTGGCAGAAACAGTGTTGGGGAATAACCAATTACTGTAATATTATTATGTTTTTAGCAACTAGTAATAACATAAGGAATAAAAAATGGGTGAGTATACACAACCAGCCTGTGTTTCCATTGAAGGGTTGAGATACCAGCATATGGACGTCGAGTGCGAAGCTGGATGCCATACCTCATGTTACACTGGTGACCTGGGTTTGGGAATGGGCCCAGGTTGTTGAGGGCTGGCCGGGGAAGGGTGCAGCTGGATTAAGTCGCCTCATGGTAGCTCTCCTCTCTGGGGGTGGGCTTTGGTGTTGCTTCACCAGGGAGCACTGTGAGGAGGGGATGACACCATTAGTTTGCTTCACAGAGGTCATGTTTGCCACATGGCTTCTTGCCTGGGTCGCGGCCCTTCACGCCAGCATCCTTCAGGATGGGGACTGGGGCTTCAGCAGCTACTTCTGTAACTACCAAAAAAAAAAAACTCATCTCACTGTTGTGCCATGTGATCCCTGTAAAAGGGGTGATGTAGCCCAAGATGGCCGGTACGCCAGCACCGAGCCTTGCTGGCAGGCAGGCAATAAAAATGTCTATATAAATAATTAAAATAAAAAAATACTAGGCAATTGCAATGTTTTATAATTTTTTAGCGTAACTAGTAATTGAAATTTATGATATGTTAAATGTGTTTTGTTCAACACTACAAACCTTTGTGAACATATGGCCAAGTGACCATCCCCTGTAACTTCCAGGTAGATAGAGATGTTTGTGTACTCTGCAGGGACTGAGGATAACCCAATATTTAATGATTCTTGCCAGTCATAGGAATGAAATGGAGCTTGACAACATAACTCCAGAGTAGATTTCCAGAACGGTTAATCATTATCCTGAATTAAATACCAGGGATACTGGGGCATGGTCAAAAATGTGGGCTTGGCATTTCCTAGGGCATTGCCTGTTTACATGTCCTCATCTAGAATATTAACAACACTATAAACAGCAGTCAAACTGGAAAAAAAAAAAACAATTTCAAGTATTAAGAAACAGTTCTGTGAAAAATTAGATTACACAGAGAAATCATTAGCAGACATGGAAAAGAATAGTGCAGGTTCAACGGGGGAGCACTATGTAGCTATGGGTACTTTTCCTGCAGCCTTTCTATTCATTTCTGGACTTTTTGGATGGAGATCTTCACTGATGTCCTCAGTGTGGAGAACTGGTAAGTAAACTGATGCTGCTGCTGCCAGTGGTAAATAAGTTACAACTTAAACCAAGCATTTGTCAATGTCGGAAGTTGATTGCTTATATGTGCTGTTTAGGTATTTGGAAGTGAAAGTACCATGCTTAAGAACTGTCATGTGCCCCCCTGCAAGACATCCACTATGTCTTTCTGTTCAGTATTCACAGAACAGGTGGAGGGGCAAGGGCCACAGCAGTTGCAAAGGCATGAAGAGGTGGACAATAGTCCATTCACAGGTAGAAGAGTCCTGCAGAAGGTGAGTAAATTAACGGTGGACAAAGTGAGGGGACCAGATGGCATACACCCAAGGATATTAAAAGAACTGTGAAGGGAAATAGCAGTACCTCTGGCAGCCATGTTCAGTGAGTCATTCAACATAAGGGTGGTACCAGAGAATTGGAGGAGGGCACATGTGGTCCCTCTATAGAAATCCAGCAGTAGGGAGGAGGCGGGGAACTATAGGCCAGTCAGCCTCACTTCAGTAGTGGGGAAGATCATGGAGACATTGGTTAAAGAAAGGATAGTGGGGAATCTAAAAGCCATCAGAGGCCAGGACTGTAGGTAACATGGATTCACAGTGGGGAGGTCATGTCAGACAAATCTGGTTGATCTGTTTGACTGGGTGACAAAGGAAGTAAATCAGGGTGGAGCAGTGGACAATGCTTACCTTGATGTAAGCAAAGCCTTTGACACTGTCCCACATAAGAGGCTGATAAACTAGCTGAGTAGGCTGGGCATGGGGGAGAGGGTGGGAAAGTGGGTTAGAAACTGGGTAAGAGACAGGAGGCAGAGAGTGGTAGTAAATGGGGCACAGTCTGGGGAGAGGATGTGTCCAGTGGGGTGCCACAGGGATTGGTCCTGGGGCCAGTCCTGTTCAATGTCTTCATTAGTGACATTGCAGAATGGCTGAAGGGAAAGGTTTGCCTGTTTGCAGATTACACCAAGATCTATAACACAGTGGATACCCCAAAGGGGGTGGAGAAAATAAGGAGGGACCTGGGGAAGCTTGGGAAAAGGTTTGAGAACTGGCAACTGAAGTTTAATTCAAAAAAGTGCAAAATTATGCACCTGGGACACAGAAACTCTTGGGAAAGGTACAGGATGGGGAGGGGAGAGAGTTGCTGACAGTCACAAAGAAGGAAAGGGACCTGGGGGTTCTTATTTTAGATGACCTGAAAACGTCAAAGTGGTAAGGCAGCTGGGAGGGCCAGTGACATGCTGGGGTGCATAGGCAGGGGTATCACCAGCATAAGGAGGGAGGTAGCGATGCCATTATATAAAACCATGGTCAGGCTTCACATGGAGTACTGTGTGCAGTTCTGGAGGTTGCACCTTCGTAAGGACATTAACAGGCTGAAGATGGTCCAGAGAAGGGTGAATGAGATGGTACAGAGCTCGCAACACAAGACTTATGAGGAGAAATTATGGGAGCTCAATATGTATTCAGTGGAAGATAGGAGGGAAAGAGGGGATATGATAGAAACATTCAAGTACCTCAAGGGTATAAATGTAAGTACTGAGAAGCAGGTGACAGCTGCTATAGGCATATGCGCCAGCTTCTGTGTGATATTCTTTTGTTCTTATAAAGCAGTAATTTCCAGTATTTCAGTAACCACATGACCACAGTGCCTTCTTTAGGCAGTTTTATGCTCGCTGATGTCAGATGGCAGACAGAGGGCTCTCCAACTTGTGTTGTCATTTGAAAAACTTCATAGAGTGTTCTTTTACTGGTAAGCATTTTGGAAAGCTCGTGAAGGTTTCACAATTTTTATTATGATTTTATCTTCTTATGTCTGTCCCCTTTGGCCCCCCCATCCCCACACCTGAACAGTCATTAGTGGCCACAGCTGCAGCCTTCTTCTTGCCAAGATGGTGGGTGAGAAACATAGAAACATAGAATTTGAAGGCAGATAAGGTCCGCTTGGCCCACCTAGTCTGCCCATTTCCCTACCTGATGGATAAGCTGCATATTCTAGTTAACCAACAGCTTACTTCCTCCTACCCCCCCATAGAATTGCCTTACGTCTGTCCCTGAGCAGCTGCCTTCACAGTCTGTGAAGTCTGACGTCTTTCAGTGCCGCTTACTGGTCATCTTCCAACACAGGTGAGGCACTGCCAGCTCAAAACTAACTCAGGACAAGCAGTTTTCAAAGTAGGGAAGAAACAGAGTGAGGAAGAATCAAGTACTCATTCAGATGCGGCATCGATTTTAAGATCAGTATACTGGTGTGGACACTGCAAATAGAACCCCAGTTCTTTAAGCAGCCTCATAAGAGTAAAGGCTTCTCGAAGCACTGGGGTTCTGTTTATTGTACTATAAGTGGGCTTCATCTAATTCAGAAATTTAATGTACCTTACATCTGGATGTATGGTAGGCCGAACTTTGAATAAACACTGCACCTGAATTAATACATGATGCCATAGAAACATAGAATTTGTCAGCAGAAAAGGACCGCTCAGCCCACCCAGTCTGCCCAAGTGTTCTCCATCTACTTGTTACTCCTGCCTGTATATGTTACTGCATGTCTTATTCTGCCTGTGTCCATCAGGACCTCCTTGTGAATGAGCTTGCTTAATGGATTTTTCCTGCAATGAACTTGAACCTACTCCACTTCCATAGCCCTATTGATCTCCGTTGAGCCCCTCCTTCCCCTTTTTCTAATATACCCCTATGTTTATCCCCTGCATGTTTCATGCCCCCTACCATTTTATCTTCCACCACTTCTCCTGGCAGTCTGTTCAAGGCGTCTACCACCCTTTAAGTAAAGAAATATTTCTTCACATCTATCCTGAATGCCCCCCCAGCTTCATTGTATGTCCCTTGGTTTGAGTGCTCATCCTCATTTGAAGGAAGTTCCCCAACTGTACCCTTTTTACCCCTGTGAGGTACTTTGTCGGTCTTGATCATATCACCTCTCGCCCTCCTCTCTTCCAGAGTGTACATGTTGAGATTCTTCAGCCTTTCCTTGGAGGAATTCCTGTGACAAATTCTGAACCATTTTAGTTGCCCTCCTCTGGAAAACCTCCACCTTATGTCCTTTCTGAAGTGTGGACTCAAAACTGGACACAGTACTCCAGCTGGGAGTATACCAGGGAGTGATACAATGGCAGCACAACATCCATCCTCCTCCTACTGGAGATGCCACTCCTTATGCACCCCAGAATCCAATTTGCCCTGCCCATAGCCTTGTCACACTGTACTGCCATCTTGAGGTCCTCTAATATAATAACCTCAATTACCTTTTCATGTCTAGTGAGTATCAATACCTCCCCCCATCCTATACCCAGCATCGAGGTTCCTATGCTCTAGGTACATGGTTTTACACTTGTTGGCATTGAACCCCAAGTAAGTAAGAAAATGGAACTGATTTGAATGAATTGCAGGCTTTTAAGTAGCTTTTTGGGGGTGTATATGTGTGTGTGTGTGGGGGGGGCCCTGCTACTATAAATATTTGCTTTTGATTTGATATAATGTGCGAACAGACTATCCCTGCTCCCCACTCCATGTGCTATATTGAAGATAAAGAGCCTAAATAGCATTGGGTCAAGCACTAAACCCTGTGTCACCCCACTTGTCACTGCTGTAGGTGCCGAAAGCTACCCCACCACGACCACCCTCTGCACCCTTCCCTGTAACCAGTTCTCTATCCATGTAGTCAGACCACCTTCCAACCATACCCCTCCTTCTCCTCATTCTTCTTCTCCTCCTTGGCCTGTGTCCGTGCTCCCAGTAGTCCGCACCCTTTCTCCTCCTTATTCTTACCAGGTGGTGGTGCCTTCTGTATTACACTTAGACCACTCTGCCCGCCCCCTTCTAGGGTTACTACGCCTCTGCCTTTACCTATATCTAGGGTGGTGAGCTCATCAGGCTCCCCTGTCCTGACCTTTCTACCAACTTCAGTCTTTTGCCCCCCCCCCCGGCCATTTGTTAAAATCCATCTTAATAGAGATACACCCTTCTAATCCTGCCTTTTTTTTTTTTTCATATTTTCTCACTGAGCCTGAACAGCTTGGTCATCGCACCAACCCCCAGCCCTGCCCCCAACATTAGACAGACCTGCTCACCTCCACGGATTACCTCCATGGGGGTGAGAGCTTCATTCGATCCACCGTAGCAGGATCCAGTTGAGGAGGCACCATTCGGGCGGGCGGGGGTTGGAAGCTCATGCTGCCTGACCATACCACATTCTCCACTTTTCTTCCTTTTGTGGAGTGCGGTCATGCAATAACACTTAGGCACAGCATGCCAACATCCACCGCATTCCATCTCCCTTTACTACACCACTGTTGTAGCGCCAGCCATTGTCACCAGGGGCCGCTACAGAGCAGGTGGATCTCTGGATCCTGCCCTAGGGTAGGAGAGCAGTCTTCTGGATGCTCAATCCTATCCCTCCCTTGTCAATCCCTGGCAGGCCATGCTTGCGTCTGAACCCGGGTTGCCAGAGTGGTGCGAGGTGTGGCCTCCAGCGCCTCAACCCTCAGTGCCAGTGGACTGGCAGCAATTCTGCCTTTATTACGCCCCTCCCCTTCCTGCTCCAGTGTACCCTTTCCACCATGTACAAGTTATTATTCCCCCCAGACCCTACTCCAGTTAGTCACTAACCCATAATGTTTTGTGTGGCACCAATCCCTCAGCCACTAAAAAACTCCTCAAGCCTACCCTTCCTCTCCATGCTTGCACATGGTACCGGCAGTGTCTCCAAGAATGCCACTGACATCCCTACCCCCTCACACTGCCTGTCCAAGTACTTAAACCTCCCTCTCACTACTTCCACAGTGTCCCTCACCAAGTCATTTGTACTCACATGCAACAGTAAATGAGGTTTCTTCCTCCCCCTCGGTGTGCGCTTGAGCAGTGCCTGCCCTGCCCCTCCTGCAGTAAATCTTGGGAGAGCGTCAACCCAAATATGGCTGTGCCTTGCCCCTTTCCATCCCATCTCACCCATTTCAGTATAGAATCCCCCAGGATGAGCACCCCACCCACCTGTTACCCCCTTTCCCTTCTAATGCCCCTTCCACCACCCCAGTATTCATTCTTCCCTGTCCCTTACCCCCACCAACTGCACCCTCTGTGACTTCTGTATCTGTACCCCCCTGCTTCTGCCTCATCCATTTTCTCTGCCTTATTCCTTCCATGACCCTTGAACGCCTTCCCAGCCTGACTACTTCCTACTGGGCTTCCCATGTCGACCTCCCTTCCTCCCCTGCTGATTTCCAACCCCTCTCCTATCCTTGCTGTTGTCGATTTAGAGCCCCCATTCCCTTCTAGCCCGATAGTGATGCCCCTACCATCCTTCCCATAGCCTTCTCTCCTTCAGTGTCCACCACCTCCCTCCTTACTAGCCCCCTTCTATCTTCGCTATCTCTTACCCTACCTGTTGCCATCCCTCTCATGCCCTGCTTGTCCTCCCCTCTCAGTATGTTCCTGCTCTCCTTCTCTGTCCCATAGCAGAGGTTCATATCTATTCGTAGTCAATACCAGACCTACAACTCTTCCTCCTATTGGTTCTCCCCTCCTTCATGTTCCTCTTCGTGCCACCATTGGTCCGTCCCTACCCGCAGCCATCTGCTCTCTCCCCTGGTTCTCCCCTGGTGCTGATCGTTGTCTCTTCCTCCCCCATCAGGAGGCCCCCTTCCCTCACCGCAAGCAACCCCCTCCCTTCTCCTCTCTTTTCCACTAGTGCCTCTGATACTGGGGTCAGTTTCAGTCCCGTTATTCTTCCTCCATCCCCCTTTGCCATCCCCTATTCCCCCCCCCAAGGTGCCTACCACACTCATCTGCACTGCCACTTACACTCCTCCCTAACATCCACAGTTTCTCCCTCAAACTAGCCAGTCATCTACAGACCATACACCCCCCATCCTCCAAGCCCAGTCCAGGATCATGGCACACCCACACTCTGTACACCCCTCCACCCTTCCAAAGATGCCTGCCCTATTGACATGTGGCAGATGCCCCATTTTGGCCCCCATCTTATGTTACGGGCTCTTACTCCCAGGTTCTTTAACCTACTACAACTGTTAGGCCCCTATTTACTCAAATTCCTGTCCCCCACCACACTAGTTCCCCTACTGACCCCGTGCCGACCAGGGTAATTCAGTCTCAAATCTCATTCATTAGATACTGTTTTAGTATAGCAATCCTAAAACCTCCTTGCCCATTTTTCACTCTTCAGCTACCATACTTTTTGTTCTCAGCTCCCATATAGATTCACTTAGCCCAGTTAGAAATCCTATTGCACTCCAAGTATTACTCAGCACAGAGACATAAATAGAACAAATAAATATGTATTATTACAGCAATCATAACAGTATAGCTCAGTACTTAGCTCAGTTAAAGAAAGACACAGAATAACTAAATCTGTATAATTACAGCAATCCTAAAGTATCCAATCATTGCTTTGTCTCCACTCCAGAGACACTGCTGTAATATAGGACCACAGGGGACCTGAGCGGGAGGGTGGGCAACTGTAAAGTCCCGGCAGAACTCTATTGAGTTCGCTCACTCCTCCTCTCTCACTTGCTCATTCTATTTCTCCTGATGCTACAGGCTGCCCTTTTGTACTGGGCTCCTGCTTGCATTGGCACCTTTTTCTGCCCACAAAGAAATCAGTAGCAGTCCCGAAAGAGCTCTGTTCAGCTCGCTCTCTCCCCCCCATCTCACTCGCTTGTTATGTTTCTCCCAGCACTGCAGGCTGCCCTTTTGTACTGGGCTCCTGCCTGAATTGTCACCTTTTTCTGCCCACAAAGAAATCTGCAGCAGTCCTGACAGAGCTCAGCTGAGCTTGGTTACTCCCCCTCTCTCACTCACTCAATCCTAATCTGTCAAAAATGCTGATTTCCCAAAGTGACTGCGCTATTCTGCGTCTGAAGCATGAAAACACATTTTGGCCAGGATGTGAAAAATGACAGCTGTACTGTTCATAAGAAGGTGTGAAAAAATGCCAGTGCTGAAAATCTGGCATGTGAATATTACTAATTTGCAAAATTACAAGGATGCGTGGAAACTGTACAACGCACGTTCGTAACACAGTCATTTTACGGACTTGCATCACAAAATTTTCACCATAGGCATTTTAGGACCTCTACTCATGAACAGTGTCACTGTGGTTTTCTTAATGTGTCTCGAACACTGATTTCCCACAGCGACTGTGCTATTCTGTGCCTGAAATATGAAAACGCATTTTGGCCAGGATGTGAACAATGACAGCTGTACTGTTCATAAGGAGGTGTAGAAAAATGCCAGTATTGAAAATCTGTAGTGAAAACATTGCAAATTCACAAAGTTACAAGCGTGCATAGCAACTGCGCAATGCACGCTCGCAAAACAGTCATTTGTTGGAATTTTTCTACCAAATTTACTATTCAGCTCAGTTAGAGAAATAAACAGAAAAATAAATATGTATTATTATAGCAATCATAACACTATAGCTCAGTACTTAGCTCAGTTAGAGAAATAAACAGAACAACTTAATCTGTATTATTACAGCAATCCTAAAAGTATCCAACCGTTGCTTTGTCTCCTCTCCAGAGACCCTGCAGTGATCTGAATGACTGCTTATATTGTAACCCTGTTATCATCTGTACTTTCTCTGTAATGTTGCACCTGACTATCTGATACTGTACTGTATCCCGGGTTGCCCCTTAAAAAGGGACCTTCAGGGCACAGTGGGCCCACCCAGTATTCAAAATTAAATAAATAAATAAATAAATATGGGACAACAGAGGACTCTGGGCAGGAGGATGGGCAACTCTAAAGTCTTGGCAGAGCTCAATTGAGCTTGCTCACTCCCCCGCTCTCACTTGCTTGTTCTATTTCTCCAGACGCTGCAGGCTACCCTTTTGTACTGGGCTACTGCTTGCGTTGGTACCTTTTTCTGCCCCCAAAGAAATCCGTAGCAGTCCCAACACAGCTCCGTTGAGCTCGCCCACCCTCCCTCTCTCTCTCACTCATTCTGCTTCTCCTGGCGCTGCAGGCTGCCCTTTTGTACTGGGCTCTTGCCTGTGTTGGCACCTTTTTCTGCCCACAAAGAAGTTCACAGCTGTCCCAACAGAACGCCGTTGAGGTCGCTCACTCCCCCTCTCTCACTCTGTTTCTCTTGGCACTGCAGGCTTCCCTTTTGTACTGGCACCTTTTTCTACCCACGAAGAAATCCACAGTAGTCCCAACAGAGCTCCATTCAGCTCGCTCACTCCCTCTCTCTCACTCGCTCGTTCCGTTTCTCCCAGTGCTGCAGGCTGCCCTTTTATACTAGGATCCTGCCTGCATTGGGGTCTTTTTCTGTCAACAGAGAAATCTGCAGCAGTCCTGACAGAGCTCAGTTGAGCTCGGTCACTCCCCTCTCACTCGTTCGATCTTAATCTGTCCCAAACACTGATTTCCCACAGCGACCGCAGGATGTAAATGGCAGCTGTACCGTTCATAAGGAAGTGTGAAAAAATGTCAGTGTTGAAAATCTGGCGTAACAATATTACAACTGTGAAGTTGCAAGGATGTGTGGGAGCTGTGCAGTGCACACTTGTAGCACAATCATTTGATGGTCTATCATCACTAAATTTTCAACATAGGCATTTTAGAACCTCTGCTCCTGAACAGTGTCACTGTCATTTTCTTAATCTGTCCCAAACACTGATTTCCCACAGCGACCATGCTATTCTGCGCCGGAAGTGCGAAAACATATTTTGGCCAGGATGGGAAAAATGACAGCTGTACTGTTCATAAGGAGGTGTGAAAAAATGCCAATGTTGAAAATCTGCAATGAAAATATTGCAAGTTCGCAAAGTTACGAGCATTCGTAGCAACTGCACAACGCACGCTTGTAAAACAGTCATTTTTTTTGATTTGTTCCACCAAATTTGCAACATAGACTTTTTGGGAGCCCACCTCATGAACACTGGCACTGTCATTTTATTAATGAGTCCCAAAAGGTGATTCATGCAGTGACCACAAAATCACCTTTCGGGACTGAATAATGCTATGACAGTGCCTGAATTCATGGGGAAGGGTCCCTATAACCCCATGCTGAAAATTTAGTGCCAAGATTCCAAAAAATGCCTGAGATATGCAGCAAAGTTGAAAAAACCCTGTTTATGCAATTATACAGCTTAACGGCATTTCTTCAATTCGCAGTCAGCTTTGAAGAGTGCAGACGTGTTCCTGGTCCACCGAAGATCATTGCGCCGGTCTCCACAGATAAGTATGGGTTGAGGGGGGTGTTGGGAGGCAGGGTGAGCAGAGGGTGGATGTGGGTTGCGGGGGGGCGTAGACAGTGAGGACTGTTTTCTATTTCGGGGGAATAGACTTCACAGGACCCCCGTCGGCACATACTGGGTGGGGAACTTATGAGTCATGGGGGGGATTGAGCACCCCCTCGGCACACAAGAAATGGTGAGTGGGAACATGCCGACGGGATTGGGCACCCCTGTTGGCAAAGAAACAGGGGGAAAGGACATGATGCCGATGGGGATTGGGCACCCCCTCGGAAGACGCCAGAAACTGATGGGGATTGGATGGCCCGTTGGCAAACTGGGTCAGGGGAAGGCAAGGGACTGCCCAGCAATGATGGATAGCTCCCTCATTGCAGTATGGCTGATGCTGCAATGACAGGGCAGCCCCTGATTGCAGCAGCTGAAATGTTTCAAGGTTGTGGTACACTGGCTGAACTAGTGTCAGCAGCAGTGTGCCACCCCATTGGGGAAAGTGGGCCAAGCCTCCAAAGGCAGTGGGGGCATTGGCCACAACAGTGCCCCACCTCCACAACCTGCTTCTGCAGCAAGCTGCCGCAACATGTTTCTTGCTCATGCACACAAGCAACATAAAAATGCTTTTTGCAATTGCTACTAATTTGCATAACCTTTAGCAGTACTCAGTTAAGTGAAGTTGTTTATCTTTTTTAAAAAATATTCTCTTTTCATCTATTGAAACTACCAGATACTGACATTTGCAGTTTTTCATGATACTGAAAAGAGCTTGCAGTTGCCACCTACTGTATCACTCAGTGAAGTGAATATTTTGTTTGGATTTTTTTTTGAAGGAGAACTGGCAGGCACTGGCAGTTAGCATTCTATATTTAAGACTCCACTTAATCACAAGATTTATTGTTTTGTATAAATTTATTTCTCAAGGGGCCATCCAAATCTCATCATTTAGCCTGGAAGCGTAGTCATGAGAGATTATTCTAGACAAATGTAAACTAAATTCAGAATTGTTATTTTAGTATATATTAAATATTTCTCAGTCATAGATGATACTCAATAAGTTAAATCAGCAATGCGTAAATAACATTTTCATGACTGTAGTCTCCATCATATATTCTGTTTTATTAAAAAATGGTTCCGATAGGTTGGCTTCATGGTGTTGAGCAAGTGAGGAACATTCTGGCATGCTGGTGACCCAGCTTCATGCTCCAAGCTGAAGAAGTCATAAGCAGAGGCCAGCAGGAAGACTTTAGGGCATACTTTGGACACTCTGCTCTTGTTGGGGAGGGCTTATGCTGCACTGCTCAGTAGCAACTCCTGGTGGTGGGATGTGGAGGTACCTTTGATGGCATGGATTATCCCATGCTGTCAGCTACATGCCACCCCCCCCAGGTAACCATGGTGTGTGCATCAATGTGACGTTGCGTGGAGAACAAATAAGAAAATTCCACATCAGTTTGCTGGATGACAACCTTGTAATTCCTCCTATACCAATAACCCCCCCCCCAGCATACCAACAAACCAGCACCTCATCTTCCACCCAACAGTGTGTTCACTTCCCCTCTACTGTAGGTCCTGCAGAGTTCTGAAGCAGGAAAAATTCAGCAACTCGAATGGAAGGAGGGAGGATCAATGCTATGCTCCTCCATAATTCATCAGAGGGGCTGATAGCAAGGACATGCTAGCCCCAGAGAAAGAAGGTTGCTTGGCTGGATTCAGTCTCCATGACTGGAAATGCAAGGGGTGAATCTCGTGGGTAGAATGTGTGGCATCTAAGTCCCAAAGGAGAAGGATGTTGGTGGGCATGGAGAGGCAGAATACAGAGATATGCAAATAAAAAAAAGACAGAAAGAAAATGGTGCCTATGACTACCTATGACCAAAGAAAAACATTAAAACAATCATACATTTAAACTTGGTTGTATGTGAGTAACTATCACACTTTATATTTTATTTTCTCATTAGCTGCTTCAGTTGTATTCACTGTATTACATATAAGCCATTTTAAATTGCATTTTCTCCAGGACATATCTTGTTATCTTAGTAGAAGAGATGGGCAAAGTTGGCAAACTTCGCTCCATGAAATATTTTGCGTCTTGCACCCAATATGCAAAGCACAATATGCAAAATTCACCTATTCGCTGAAGCTGGATTGAATGCAAAATGTGGAATTTTGCAGGCAAAATTCCACTTTTCCACTACAAACTTTGGCCACAATGTTAAAAAAATACATAAATCCCTGGTGTCCAGTGGACCCCCTCCTTGGCAGACACAGTTTGAATAATTTAAAACAATCACCCCAACCGCCTCCACACATTCTCACCATTTTCCAGCCAGTTGGCCACATGTAAAAATATATAAAAAACTTTTTGGAATTAAATCCCTAATTCCCTGCATCCCTGGTATCTAGTGGGCCCCCCCCCTGCCAATCGCTGGACACAGTTTGAATAATTTTAAACAATCACCCACTGCTCCCACACACACACCCCTTGCAGATCGATGGCCAGTCGGCCATATGTAAAAATATATATAATTTTTTTTAATTAAATCCCCAATTCCCTGGTGTCTAGTGGGCTCCCCACCCACCCCAGCCTATCAAGGAGTGTCACACCACCCTGCCCCCCAATCCACCCCGAGTGGGCCACCAGTGCAGACCTCCACTCACCCCCATGCTTTGGGTTTTAGAAGTGTAATTTGCACTTAAAATCCCCCAAAACACAAGGCAAAGCCACAAATGGTAAATTTCAGTTAATTCTGGAAAATTACACAATGTGCTTTGTGGATGCGAATTTGGTGACTTCACCGCATATTCACCTGCAAAGAAAACTTCGCTGCATCTCTACTTAGTAGTCACTAGTATTGCATAGTGTTACTGTACAATACAGTATGTTATAGATTTCTCCCTTCAGCATTCTAATTCCAGGGCCTTGACGTCTAAACAGAATGAAAATATAAATAAGAAAAAAAAAAGATAATAATGACTGGTCTTTTTATGATATCCCTGAAAACAGCACTCACATTTCCTTTCAGGAATATTTTTTTGTTTTCAGAACCAGTAGTTTCTTTCAGTTTTTGTCCAATAAATAAAATAAAACATCATATCATATTTGTTTTATGCACAGTATGAGCCTTGTCCCTATGTGACAAGACATGTTCTCATTATCTTGAGTCCTGTTACCCTAGTTGCCATATTTCAGGTAGTTAGTTTCATTTTGCAGTAAATGTTTAATTTGATAGTAGAAATATAGACTTTGATGGCAGATAAGGACCACTTGGCCCATCCAGTCTGCCCATTTCCCTACCTACAGGATAGGCCGCAGATCCTAGTTAACCAACAGCCTATTTCTTCCTGCCCCCCACAAGAATTGCCATATGTTTGTCCCATACATTCTTGAATTCTCCCACAGTTTTAGACCCCACAACTTCCTCGGGAAGGCTGTTCCGTGCATCCTCTACCCTCTCTGTGAAATAATACTTCCTCACATTGCCCCTGAACCGCCCCCCCTCTATCTTTAAATTGTGTCCCCTTGTTCTTGCATGTCTCTCTTTCTGAAAGATGCTACCCTCTTGGACTTTGTTGATTCCACTGAGGTATGTAAAAGTTTCTATCATGTCCTCCCTCTCCCTTCTTTCCTCAAGGGTATACATATTAAGCTCCTTTAGTCTCTCCTCATACAGACCCTGCACCATTTTAGTTGTCTTCCTCTGGACTGCCTCTATCCTGTCTATGTCCTTGCGGAGATGGGATCTCCAGAACTGGACACAATACTCCAGATGGGGTCTCACCAACTGTCTGTACGGAGGGATAACAACTTCCTGTTTTCTGCTGCTGATGCCTCTCCCTATGCATCCCAGTATACCCCCAAGCCCTGCCTACTGCCTTCTCACATTGCTTGCTAACCTTAAGGTCATCTGATATGATTACCCCCAGGTCCCTTTCCTTTTTTGTTGTCGTTACTGCCTCCCCCCCATTGTGTATTCTTCCCCTGGGTTCTTGTTTCCGAGGTGCATTATTTTGCACTTCTTTGCATTGAATCCTAGCTGCCATACTTCTGACCATTCCTCCAACCTTGCCAAGTCCCTTCTCATCCTTTCCACGCCTCCTTGTGTATCAACCCTGTTACAGATCTTTGTGTCATCTGCAAAGAGGCATACTTTTCTTTCCAGTCCATCTGCAATGTCACTTATGAAGACATTAAAAAGGACTGGACCCAATAATGAACCCTGCTGTACCCCACTAGTAACCCCTCTTTCTTCAGAGTGGACTCAATTTACAATTACCATCTGTGTCCTGTTGTCCAGCCAATGTTTTACCCAGGATACCACCCTGGGACCTACTCCCAGGCTGGTTAATTTGACTATTAATCTTTTGTGTGGGACTATGTCAACAGCCTTGCTAAAGTCTAGGTAGGCCATGTCCACAGCCCCTCCCTGGTCTACTACTTTGGTCACCCAGTCAAAGAAATCTATTAGATTCGTCTGACATGACCTTCCCGCTGTGAACCCATGCTGCCTTGGGTCCTGTGCCCCACTGGTCTCTACGTACTCAACTATTCTCTCCTTCAGAAGTGACTCCATCACTTTCCCTACCACAGAGGTCAGACTGACAGGTCTATGGTTTTCTTCCTCTGTCTTGGTCCCACTTTTGTGAAGGGGAATCACATCCACCTACCTCCAGTCCTCAGGTACCACACCATCCTCCCATGATTTGTTAAAAAGGGTAGTCACTGGTTTCACTAGTTCTCCCCTTAATTCTTTTAGAATTCTGGGGTGAATTCCATCAGACCCCATTGCTTTGTCCACCTTCAGTTTTAGGAGTTCTTGCAGAACCCTTTCTTCTGTGAAAGGACTGGGATCGACCCCCCCTATCAAGAATGCTTCTGTTAATTAGATTAGGCACTTCCCCTCCTCTTTTGTGAATACTGAGCAGAAATATTCATTCAGTATCCCTGCTTTTTCACTGTCCCCCTCTGCCCACCTACTGTTCATTCTATTCAGCCTCACTATCCCTCCCTTTGTCTTTCTACATTTGCTGATGTACCTATAAAAGGTTTTATCCCCCTTCTTAACCAAGTTGGCTATCTTTTCCTCAGTTTGGGCCTTTGCTATTCTGACTTCCCTTCCTGCTTCCTTCTGCCTTAACTGGTACAGCTGTCTGTCCTGCTCTTTCTGTGTTTCCTTATACTTCTGGAATGCTATTCTTTTTCTTCCTGACTTTCACAGTTGCATTTTTTCACTGTTTTATCCAGTCAAACTGCCATTCTGTGCTTTCATTAATTTCAATGTCAATAAAACAGCATATTTTAATGTCTTCCCTTGTACTTGTCAAAAGCAAACATATTAGAATGATAGTGGATTTTGAGAAAGACCTGAAAATTATGAAATATAAAGGGGGGGAGAAGGGGGAAGGGGTCATGGTGTGGTGACTCAGAAAAGGTGGGTAGGAAAAGAGGGGGTGACATCACAAAAAAGTAGAGGAGAGGCTAAGGGGGAGTGGGATAGCAAGCAGATTGGTCAATTGGACAGGAAAAGAAGGGGCTAAAGAGGGTTCTTAAAGGGTTGTAGAGGGTTAGGAAGCCCTCTTTTTGCTTGCTACTCTCGAATTTTAGAGCGAGCAGCACATCAGATCAGCATTGAATGAATTAATTTTAGTGAACAATTTAATTTGGTAATTTTAAATTACTACACTTTTGGAATATATTATTGTACTAACTAGCGATTTTGTAAGCCAAGAAGTTTTTATTTGGCCAGAAGAAGGAGCTACCATGAGTCCACGGCGGACGAACAGTGAGGACCCTGCTGGTAACACTACATGTGGCAGGTCAGCCCAGGGAGGTCAGGAGGCCACACTAAATACTGTATTAGATGAGGGTATTGTGTTTAAAAAAGAGAGGCGGGGGGTAACTGCTTTGAGCATGCTGCATTGAATGGGGTGCTGTAGGGTTTTTTTGCTGCAAGGCTTACAAAGGACTAGGAGTCAAATAGGCAACAAAGCTAGCAGTGGGTATGGTGGAGAGATGCAGCACATTCTGGAGTACAGCTGGCTCTCCAGTTCTTTACACTACCAGGTCTGGGGCTGGCTGAGAGGCTGAACGAGCGAATGGCAGCCATGCATAAAAGCTCTGCATTTGTGTTTCACAGGGAGACACTGCAACGGGCCCTAAGGGGCTCAAAACAGGGGTGGGCTATCAGAATCCTGCCTGGAGGTAGTAGAAGAACAAGGAGCCAGCGATTACAGGATGCAAGGGAGGGCAGGCTAGAAGCCTTCCCTGTGGAATGCACAAGCCATGTGGCTGGGGGAGGGGGGTGTTCCAAAAATGTAGGAAGGACGTGGCAGGGACATAGAGGCCCTGTCTGGCAGAAAGAAAGATTTTTTTAACAATTTTAAGCTATTTAAAGGGGAGATATCAATATAACAAGACAGGGGACAGCAAGATTGCATGGCCACGCAGCCAAGGGTGGGGGAGTATTTCCAAAGCTCATGAAGGATGTGGCAGGGGCATACAGGCCCTGTGTTGCAGCACAGGAGAAAAATATAGGCTGGGGGTTGGAACCACATTGCATGTCAGAAGGAAAGGCAGGCATTGAGACACTGCGCAATGGGCTCAAGGAAGAGCGCTGATGCCATTTTGAGTGATGTCATGCCTCGTGGCCCAAGGAGGCATACAAATAGGACCTAGGGTTTTTCTGCTGGGAAGGAGACACCGGGGGGGGGGGTTGGGGACAGATTGCTGGAATGCCTGGGTGAAGGAATGGATGCAGACTGAGCAGCGAGGGAGCATGAGACCTGGCCAAGGAGCAGAAATGACACAGGCCACCATGAGGCAGGGGATGGGGACACTTCAATAAGGCCTAAGAAACAGCCTTCCATTGGGATTTCTTACCTACTGGGAATGGGAGTCTGAATGGGGAGATCCAGGCTGTAAGAACGGAATACAAGGAGTATGAAAACTAATATTTCATTGGGAGCCCATTAGGCAGGATATCTGGACCATAGATATGGAAAAAGAGGGGACCTAAGAATGCAAGCATGATTTCAAGGGCAGTTGAGGGATGGGGGAAGGGGACAAAGGATATTGGCTGGAGATGGGCCTGGGCTTTGAGTGGGGCATGAGGCATGCAGACATCATATCCGGTCTTGAGTTACAAAAATGGAGACAAAGAGAGCAAGGAATCATAGAAATGAAGGTGGCAGACTTGGGGGAGGGACTCATTAAAGGTTGGAGCACCCATATACCGGACTAGACAGAAGGTCTGCAGAGCCAGCATATTAACATGTTCATTTCTTTTACAGCAGTTTTCTACCAATAGGAACGGAGGTGACAATGGCCCCAAAAAAGAGAGCAAGCCAACCAAGGAAGAAGCCTACAGAGCAATCATTGAGTTGGCGAAGAAGGCCAATAAGGTATGGGAATTGGTGGAGGAGATTGACTCTCAGGGATCAAAGGGAAAATGGAAAGGGGAAAAGGCAGGGGACAGCAGCAGGGGGCACAGGCCAGCTCAATCTCGTAGCACAAAAAGACCGCCACTCAGATCATTAAGCCCAGTCTTACCAGAGCCGGTGGTCCCCACACTGCAGCCAGTCACCCCAGCTACACCTGAGATCCCTGGTGCAGTTCCTGTGCCACCCGCCCCAATAATACCAAACATGCCTGCTCCACCAGGACCACCACCGACAACACCTAACCCAGTGGGAGGGCAGGCCTCAGGGTCAGGGGGAACTCTGCCAAGTCCATCACCCGGTAATGTGGAAGGAAATGTGAGCAGCAGCATAAAGGAATATGTGAGCAAATGATCACAGCTATGGGGCAGGATGGACTAGGCAGATGGAGAAAACATTAGGGGAAATCAAAGCAGGGAAAGGAGAAGGGGAGGGAGCTGGGGGGCATAATGGAAGCTGAGCACTTCCAGGAGGGTCAAGGGACACAGGGTCACCCAGGATGAGAATAGGAGAGCATGTCTCCATGGCGATGAAAGAGAAGATGTGGAAGGGGGAATATGTTGATGTTTTTGCATTAGTAAGCAGGGAAGCAGTGATGAAATATTACAAAAAAGAGAGCATTGGGAAGGCAAAGATGGCAGCAGCAGAGGTGCTACTAGGAAAGAAAGTAGCAGATATATTCACAAAAGGTAAAACATGGGACAGGTGGTCCATGGGTTTTGCCACATATGCGGCAATAGTTATGGAGAAAAAGCCTGAATTAGAAATGTCCTTGATTACTTACCAGCTAATCACAAGGAGGGCTAAAACAAAAGGGGAGTTTGGGTGGCTGTGCTATGATGAGTTTTTAAGGCAGAGGATGGCTGCCTATGGAGATGTCAGATGGGATACCAGACAGATAGGTTTGTGGACAGACTTAGCCTGCCTGGTGGTGCTGAGGGTTGAGACACTGGACGCCACACCTCGCATCACGCTGGTGACCTGGGTTCAGGAACAAGCCCCAGTAAGACTTGGATTGAGCATCCACAGACCAGTCTCCTAGTCCTGGGGTGGGTTGAGGAACATCCACCGTACTGTAGCGACCTCTGGGGACACAAGCAGGGTATTACCAGCATCAGTGCGCATGGGGAGGGAGCGCGGCGGATGTTGGCATGCTGTGCATGGATGTCATTGCACGTCCGCACTCCAGTGGGATCTATGGTGAAAACAAAGGCTGGGCATAACTGTGCAGCTTGATGGCTGCCCTCTGAGATGCCCGAAGGACTGATGAGGAGTCCCACCAGGGAGGGTTCGAGGCTGTCCTGGCTGGGAGAGGCATGGAGGGCCCTCCAGCAGGATGGCAAGACAGCTATCCCAGATACTCCTGGGTGCAGTTTGAGCCACTCAGCTCTGTGGGTGGACAGAGCCAGCGGCAGGATGCCCCAAGCCAGTACATGCCACAGCAGGCGGTTAAAAACAGTTGTGATAAAAAAAAAAGATTTGTGGACAGACTATTTTACAGATCAATCCACACCAGTTTGGAAAGGAGTGAAGAAGGCCACATTGTTATGAAAATATTGTTGGGGTTTCAATCGAGTGTTCTGCTCCTGGCCACAGTGCAGGTTTTGGCATGCTTGCTCTAAATGCGGGGCGTCCCACCCAGCATCAAGATGTAGGACAAGCTGGGTAGCAGGGGGACAATACAGTGGGATACAGGGCACTTCCAACCAGCCCTTTCAGAGGGACCAAGGGAGTTTTAGAGGACAGTCAGCTGCCAGAGGTTTTGGGGAGGGGGTTGGGAGGGAAGGCCAAAAATTTTGAAACAAAACCTACAAGGACTGGACAGGAGGGACACATATTTACCATGGTATGGACACCAATCAACATCCAGAGATGGGAGGTGGCTTTAGAAGGGCACACAGGCAGGAAGCAGTAAAAAAGTTGCTTGCAGATTTTAGGGGGGTTTCATCCTACACAGACAAGGTTCTAGGAGTTACCGGAAAAGCAAAAATTTAGGTTCAGTAAAGGGAAATGAAAATATTCTGCAGTTTAAGCTGCAGAAAGGGAAGAATGAGGGGCAGACAGATGGCCCATTTCAGGCTACCCCGTTCGACAACCTAAGGATATCCTCCCAGGGCTGGTACCTAACAAACAACTGGGGGAGTTCAGGGTTATACACCACCTGTCTTTCCCAGAGGGGGAACTGGTGAACGACTACATCGAGGAAAGACACTCCAAAGTGACTTATGCCACACTGGAGGAAGTAGTACAGATTATCAAGGCCATGCCACAGGTATGGTTAGCAAAGATCAACATCAAGGCAGAATTCAAGCTTCTTCCAGTGTGTCCTATAGATTGGGACTTGCTGGTTTTTAAGGTAGATGGTGAATACAATTTCGACAAAGCCATGACCGTGGGTTGCTCCATGGCATGTGCCTCTTTTGAACTATTTAGTACCTGCCTGCAGCGGATATTTCAGAGAAGGTCAGGACACAAGACAGTACTGCATTGTTTGGATGATTTTCTACTCATACTGAGTGGCAGGGAAGAGACAGGCGCTATGCTCAAGAGTTTTCAGGCACTTTGCAAAGAACTGAGTGTACCATTGGTGCCGGATAAGACGGAGCACCCCAGCAGGACCATTGAATTCCTGGGCATAGAAATAGATGCACAGGAGGATGTTTTCAGGTTATTACTGCAGAAAAAAGTGAGTAGCTTGAGGGAGCTCCTGCAAGAATACAGGGTAGAGCAGAGAAAACAACTAAAACAGGTGCAGCAATTGATAGGACACCTCAGTTTTGCTTGCTGGGCCATCAACCCAGGGAGGGCATTCACTAGATGGCTGGCTCAGGCCACACAGGGGGTGACTAGGCCACACCACTGGGTCGATATCACAAGGGACACAAGAGAGGATTTGAGAATCTAGGAGATATTCCTGCAAACGTTCAATCGCACGTCTTTCTGGCAAGACGAATGGTTATTTAATATTGACCTGGAGTTATATACAAATGCCTCTGGGGGGCTGGGCATCTGGGGCTATTGTAGGGGGAAGTGATTCTTTAAAGCCTGGCAAGAGATCTGGGTGAATTAAGGGCTAACCAGAGACATCACCTTAATCAAAATCATGCCAATGTGGGCATGCACATTAATTTGGGGAGTTGAACTACGGAACCAAAAAGTGATATTTTGGTGTGATAACAGGGCAGCAGTGGATGTTCTCAATAACAGGTGGGCATCAACAGGACCAGTGCTACAGGTGCTGAGGTAGTTAGTACTGCAGAGTTTGAAGCTCAATGTGTCATTTAGGGCTAGGCACATAGACGGGCTCCAAAACACAATAGCCGACAGCCTCTCCCGTCTGCAGCTGGACAGGTTCTGGACCTCAGCACCGAAAGCAGAGGTGCAAAAGACGTCCATACTGGAGGACATTTTGGAAGTTGGCTGGAAGGGACTGAAGTGTTGTTTTGTAACTCCTGGTCTCCCAGGACACTCAGAGCCTATGAAGGGGTGTGGGGAGCATTCCAAGTGTTCAGGGAACAGCACAACATGTAGGTAAGTGGGCAAGATACGGACATCAAGTAGGAAAGTATATAGTGCACCAGTGGAAAAGAGGGATGGCACATACGACAATGGGGGTCCACCTAATGGCCATCAGCATAGTTTGTAACTTGAGAGAATGGAGGGACCCAACTAAATCCATGTTTATAAGATGGATGATCCAGGGATGGGGAAGGATAGGGACCAAAGGCAGAGATGAGAGAAAACTGGTGTCAGAGAGACTGCTGGCAGGTGTAGGGTGTGCAATGGCAGCAGTATGTCGATCAGAATGAGAAGGCTTGCTATTCTAGGCCATCTTTACAACAATGTACCACAGGGCAATGAGGGTGAGTGAAGCAGTAGGGCATGACGGAAGCATCACGAGTGGGGGTCTAGAGGTGGAAGATCTGACATGGCAAGAGAACACAATTGACATATAGATCAGAAAGTCTAAGACAGATCAGGACAGCAATGCTGCATGCACTGTGGGCATACGCCACAGTGCATTTTACAAAACAAGGGCAGTTCTTTATTCACAAGGATGGGAAAGGAGCCACATGCTATCAGGTAACATCAGTCCTTAAAATGTGCATGGAATTTTTTGCTGAGAACCCAAGGAACCTTTCATCACACTCATTCAGAACTGGGATAACATCACAATTGGCAGCAGCAGGGTGGTCAGTCAAACAAGTAAATAGATCAGGCATTGGAAGTCTGATTGCTATAAATGCTACAGAGGACTTTTGAACAAATGATTAACTATGTCTCCTTTTATTCACAGGTTAAGAAAGGGGACAGCGGGGGGAGGGGGTGCAGGTTTCTAAGAACATAAAGGTGGAGGGACTGGGCAGAAAATAAGTCAACAAGAACCTAGGCGACAAGACAGAAAACAGTTACTACCGCTCTTATATTAATCAAACACACTTTTGATCTTTCAGCAGGTACGAGGTGGAGACTGGAGGTTTGGATATGTGGACATTCCTACATTTATTGGGCAGAAAGGAGAGCATCCAAAAAGGAAGGGGGCAGGCAACTATACCAAGATCTCAGACAATGCCGGTTATCCTGGCAAGGCACCAGGGGCATGAAATGGGCTCAGCTGCTCCGACACTGAGAGACATGAGGGAAAGATGCCTGCTGCTGGACATGATTATAATACTTTTAGGAAGAAGTGACACTGGGTCCAGACTGTGGCTGGACATCTATCTACAAATCAAATATAACGTAAACATAATAAAGAAGTGGTAGCCACAGGTAACCCTGACATGGTCAGACATGGTGCCCTGCAGATTCTGGAGGCATGCTCATAGCCACATTGCAATGGACAGGGTAAGAAGGAAGATGAATAGAAGAATAGGTACATGGTTTATAGCCAATGGGGATAGGGTCCTTAGGAGAGGCATATATGAAAAGGAGGACTAATTCTGCACTCCAGATGGTGTACATTTATCAGATTTAGGGATTGAATTGTTGAACACTGAAACCATGTGGAGTAATGAGGAGGAGAAGGCAGTTAAGATAACAAGGGAAAAAATTCCTTTCAGGGGAAGTCCGTCATCCAATATGAGCTGGAGACAACCTAGTGGCGAAAAAAAGGATAGTAAATTTCTAAGGGGGGGGGGAGAAGAACACAAAAAAATGTTTTGTTTGTTTTTTTTTTATTTTATTGTAATCTAGGATTATAAATACCTTTGAGCAGGAACTGCTTGTTTACAAAGGTTCCAGGTTGAGGAAATGGAAGGTAAACAGACATACATACAAAGGTTGACATAATTACACATAGCTACACAATAAAAAGAAGCAAGCGGCTGAGGCTTAGTTAATTACAGCCCCTCAAAATGAGCCAATGATTAGGTAGAATGAGACAACATCCAAGGACAACCTTTGAAATAAGCGCTGCTGGTGAGAGGGTAGAGAAGGTGGGGGTAGGCAGGCTGGAAGGTCGTTATCGAAGGCTAAGGGGTGATGGTAGCAGTGCACATGGTGGGGGAGGTGAGGGATGATTGTCAGTAAGTGTCAGGGATGGGTGAGAAAGGGGAGTGGGGGGGAGTCACGGGTGAGCAGAGGGTGACAGGAGAAGGAGGACATGGCAAGGAGAGGTAGCTGTCCTGACTAAAGTAGATAAACTTAGATAGACTAAAGTAGTAAAATAGAGAACAACAACAGATGAGAAGAAATGTGGTATTGGGTTTCACACCGTTACCGCCCAATAAGAAGGAGAAGGGCCCCCCAGATTCCATGTCTGGGGGGTAAGAAAACGAAGAAAAGATGACTATATAAGAAAGAGAATAAATTAATGTTTGAATTATGGTATAAATGAAATGGACATAAATATAAAAAGGATGTATATAAAAATTGTAAAAGATGGAAAGATGATTGGAATGTTTGTGACCAATTATATTTGGAATTATACATGTTTTAAAGAAAACATGTGACATCATGGGTTTGTATCAAGTAATAAAATTAATTGCTGATCTGAGCACACACCACCAAAGGATATGTCTTTCCTTGGGGGAAGTCTGGGACAATCCTCACTTGTTTCTATGGCCAGGATGAGACTGGTTCTAGAGGAAGACAATCAATTTAGCCTCTTTATTTATGACTCAAGCGAGGTTTAATGTTCCTAGAATTATAGATCAAAAAAGTTCACTGTTTAATAATGCTCTGCCCCAACTTGCTCCACATTTTAACTCCTCAGCTATTTATAGCCTTCTCCAAATTTTAAAGAGGTCAGTACATGGCCTGTTTCTCTAAAATGTCTAGCAAATGATGAGTTTGTGTCAGCGTCTCAAAACTTGTTCTTACACGCGGTAATCCTGGCTTTTAATGGTGTCAGGTTTTTGCAAATGTACATTTTGTTCTAATTGCACATGAGCAGGTAAATGGCATACACTGATTTACAGGTTACTGTCAAGGCCACTACTTTTCTGAGGCTCTTTGGGACCAAGTTCTGCAGCAGGATTACCATTTGCCGCGGAACTTCTGTGGCGGTGGTTCGTAATTTCTGCAGAAGTTCTGCAGCACCAATGAACTGCCATATCACTGCATCAGCTTGTCATCCTGACTTCACGTCCATGGCAATGGCTTTGGCAATCAGGATGGGGAATGCACAGTAACACTAGTTAAAAAACCCCACAGATATTTAGAAATTATTTTATTTTTAAAAAAGCTAAAAAAAAAAATCATCATTTTTTGGTCCTAAACTATTGTATAAATGAAATATGCACTGGGGACCTTATGTGATAAATGAGTTATCTACATACTGATGCTGGTTATGCTACTCATTAGGTTCCCACTCTGTATCACTTATATATTTATATGCAGTCTGTAACATAGTTACAGGTCCCTTTGGAAGTGGAATCAACAGAACAGAGGAGATAACCAACTTTCTAGCCATACAAGACCACCATTGTCGCCTGGTAACATGACGGGTCAAGCAGAGAAAAACCCGATGGCTAAAGACCGATCTTCTTGCCAAGTTAAGGAGGGGGAAAAGAGTTGGAACCTGTTCAAAACCTCCGGCCTGCAAAGTGACTATAACCTCTACAGGGCTCAGAGGAATGCTTGTAAAAAAGACATCAAGCATGCAAAAAGCTCTTACTGCAAAGAACTGCTTACAAACTCTTATGGTGACTCCAGGAAATTCTGGTCCCATATCAAGTCATTCCTGGGGTAACACCAGCTCTCATTACCTAACTGACATGATTCTTGAGGGCATAAATTGTAATGACCCTGAGACCATTGCAAACATTTTTAGTCGCAAATTCTCAGACCTTACAGCACTTACCTCCTCCTTTCCAGTACTGCAAATTCCTAATATTCCTCCTGCAAGGTCAGTCCCAATTTTCTATATCAGGTCAATTACATATAAAGAAGTCTTTATCCTCCTAGGGAAAGTCTCAGAGACAACGGCTACTGGCTCAGATACCCTTGAACCCAAGCTATTAAAACTGGCTGCACCCTTCATAGCTGCTCCCCTAGCTAAGATTTTCACTTTCTCCCTTAGTCAACGCCAAGTACCTGATATCTGAAAGTCAGCAAGGGTTACCCCTGTTCTTAAAAAAGGTGGTCCCAAAGACCCCAACATCTACAGACCCATTGCCATCCTATCTGTCATTGGTAAGATCCTCAAAAAGCTTGTAGCAACCCAAACTATTGAATTCCTACAGACATATGACCTTCTAACTGCTGCACAGCGTGGATTCCGCAACGGTCACAGCACAACTACTGCTCTCCTCAAACTCACATCTGACACCCTATCTGCTATGGATGCTGGCCTTCTCACATGGGGCAATCTTCATTGACATGACAAAGGCCTTCGACTTGGTTGAGCACCCTATCCTCCTCTCTACTCTGCATTCACTGAGCTTTGCACCTAATGTTGTAAAGTGGTTTGATAGCTACCTATCAAACAGGACTCAAATGGTCAACTACAACTCCGCCTTCTCATGCAAAACAGAACTAAATATTGGAGTGCCCCAAGGATCTATCCTTGGCCCACTTCTTTTCTCCATTTTTATAAATGGCATCAAATCTACCCAATCTTCTGTATGCTGATGATATAGTACTCTACACCAGTGCCAGCAACATACATGATATAAATCATCGACTCCCGTATGACTTGCAAAACACACAATCATGGTTGGCAAATCACAAGCTGGTGTTAAATGATTCCAAGACCAAGGTTATGCTTTCTGGTACAAACTCAAAAATCAAGCACCCCCAAAGTAATCTCAGAGTCTTGGCCTTGGATGGCTCCACTATTGGATCTGTTACTTCTTTTAAATACCTTGGTGTAACCCTTGACCAATCACTAAGCTTTGATCTACATATACAAAATGCATGCATGTCTGTGAACGCAAAGCTGGGCATTGCCTATCACTCTAGCTCTGTGCTAACCCCTTCTGCCAGGCTAGCAATAGCTCAAGGTATTCTACTCCCCTCACTTACAGTACCTATGGTGTTGCCACTTATACTGCTGCACCTAAGTCTAGTCTACACAAGTGGGATGTCACCTACAACAGCATCTGCCGCTATGCTTCCTCTGCCCACCAACTTAAACTCCACTGTCTCCTCTACTCTGACCTGGGTTGGCTACCTCCGAAGGAGACTAGGCTGTACTCTCTTGGCTATATCATAAATAGAGTCATATCTTCACAAACTCCTACGTCACTTGCAGAGTACTTTGTCAGGCAGTCCTCTCACTATGGATTGTGCTCTGTGGACAAGTCTGTATTCCTAGGTTCAGTTCCTCCAAGGGAGCAAGTGCCTTTGCCATTCTAGCTCCCCAATATTGGAACTCCATCCCCTTAGCTGTGTGCCTTGCTCCCTCTCACAATGCCTTTAAGTCTGAACTTCGCAAGTATTTAATTTCAACAAATGATTGCTCCTGTTTCAAACCCCCTTAGCCACCTCCCTCAATACCAGCACTGTCCTGCACTTACATTCAGCTCTCTCTTCTTAACTCCCTTTCTCTCTCTTCTTCAATCTCACTACACTCTTCACTGCATAAACCACCTTACAGATTTGCTTCTTTCCTTCTGGCATCTCTATTGTTTATCAATTTATGCAAACCTATTGTTAAGGTGTACTGCTGAAATGTTTGATGTATTTACCTATCTCTCTTGACCTACTGTGCTTTCTGTTGATATTGTGTTTCTGTTGGCATTGTTCTCCCCAAAGATGTTTCTGTTAACATTGTCATGCTTTGTTGTTGTTTTGTACTGTATCCTCCCAGGTCATGCCTGAAAATAGCCATGATCATGGCTAGTGCACCTACCCAGTAAACACAAATTTAATAAAATAAATAAGTAAATTGAAGACTCATTTTTCATGCCAACGTACTTTTCCTGACACCCTACATAACCCCATCAGGCCATGATATTCACATGAACCCCTTAGGAGAGAAAGCTCGCCAGCCCATCACGAGGTGTCACCCGTGTCACACACACATGACACCGTACCTTCCCAGGCTCAGAGCAGTGGTGTGAGACAGGGCTGCCCCCCTCCCATTCATGTGCTGCCCAGTCATCTCCCAGAGCTTGATCCCAAACCTGAGTCGCTGACATGGAACACAACAAGCCACCACTGGCCCAACAGCTGACCCTGCAGACAACATTTCATCATAACATTTAGGTAATTCTATTAACCTATGATAACATGTAATGAATAACCCTGGCAAAAATATGTACAGTGCAATTATTCATTTAGTAGATCTGTTCTTCCAACAGGTCTACACATTATTATGTTTCACCTTTCTGGGCATAATTACTTTATTTTTCTTAAAAACAACAGATTAACTCATTTTACTAGTGATTAATTTCAGACGGCATCCCTATACCTTAAAGGCACAAATAAATCTGTACAAAGTAAGGTATGGAGTTAACAGATCTATGCTATTGTCAAGTATTTGTTTCAGTTGGCCATAGTGTAATAACTTAAGACTGAAATTCTATTAGTCTGTCGTACAGGTTGAGCAACTATCACAGTAGCTGATGTGCTGTGCAACTTTCTCTGGAAGTGGAAGCACTGGTAGATAACTGACTACTCATTTCTGTGGCAGAATGCAGCCCTGTCATTAGCTAATATATGTAAGCAATAATACCCAACAGGGTGGGTGGTACTGGGGAATACCGGACTGCCCAGAGGCAAAATGAGACCCAACACCAGAGGTGGAGGGACTTATAGCCCCTGGAAGGTCCGGTATTCCCCAATGCTGCCTACCCTGTTGGGTATTATTGAGCTTAGAAAATGACCACTGTGAAAAAACCAAAGTTAAATAAAAAAAGGTTATGGAAAAATTATTTTAAAGTTACTTTTGTTACAAAATAGTTCCTCCACCTTAGAATTTTCTTTAATGATGTATGTATACTGCTAGTACTGACACTAGAGGGCACTGTAGCTATTGTTTTAAAAGCAGTACTCTCTGTGTCTCAGCCCCTGCATCTGTATATTTTGTCATGGTGACTTTAGATCAGAGGTAACAACAGGAACCTTCATAACCACAGAACTCCATTTCTTTTATCTATTTTGAGATGAAGGTGCTTTTCCCCCAGTTTTTTTATGGCAGATTCACATCAGTGATGCCCCCCTCCCCCGCATGAGGAAATGTATGGCGCAGTTCTAAACTTTGGTGCATTCAGTGAAGCATATCAGAAGGAGATGACTGGGGAAAACAAAACAAAATAAGGTACCAGGTTGTGTAGAGTATAAAAAAAAAACACACATTTGTATGTGTTTTGTTGTATTTATGGGTCGAACAGGGTTGGAGGCAAGGTGATCTGGGAGAAGCTGTTACCACTAGAGTGGAGCACATCATGTGCTACCGCTACTGATTTTAAACAAACTGAAAAAAAACCTTCTTTCTGGTGGCTGAAAACTGTTTTCATTTTCATCGAAGGAATGTTTTGGTGTGGGACAGGGGATACACAGCTGGGCTGCAACTTGCTGATATGACTCTCACTAAGCGAGATGAGAAACATGGCAGCTAGGAAGTTTGAAAGTTTGGGGTGCCCAATAGTATCTTAAGTAATGGGGCATCCCAAATTGACACTTATTTTTTATTGGGCGCTATCAAGAAATACCTGCTCGCATATTTCAGCATCCTAACCAATCAGGATGCTAGATTTTACTCGGCCATTTTCTAAGATGTGATAGCACTGATAACATCACATGCTGAGCATAGAGGTGTTTTAGATATAAAAGGAAGGGAAGGGAACCAGATGCTACAGATAAAACTGAAATATTAATAAAAAATAGCCAAGAACAGTAAATTCTGTAGCATTGTAGATATTATGTGTTAGGTTACAAGTTCTGTGCAAAATTCTGCAGTCACAGAATTCTAGGGACCTTGGTTACTGTATGTGTTGTTTCATACAACATGTTTGTTGGTCATGTGGGTTTAGGGAGATCTATTTTCTGGTGGTATTACACTGCCCACAGTATCCAAATGGGTAGTTACAAGGCTTCAGTAGTCACAGCAATAGTTGTCTCCCTGGTTCTGACATCTGCGCTCTACTTTCAGCATGCGCTGACTTATTCTTCAAAGTTGATGCTTTTTTGTTTGCAGCATGTGAAAAAGTCTTACAAATATTTTTGTGCTATCCAGACACTAAATATTTCTGAGTTGCTGTGTACTATGTCACTTATTTGTTTTTTGTATGCTGAGTACTGAATCAGAAGCATTTCTTTGTCTTCTAGACACCTTTGGGGCCTAGTGTTGCTATGTTTCTAGGCTTCTATTTGATTTTCCCTTTGTCATTCTAGAGTACTAGCTCCTGATATCATCTCCTTGTACATTGGGTCAATATGAATTCTATTTCATTTTTGAAATCGTTCTCCTTACTGCATCTGTGACAAACATTGATGAATTTAGAAGAAGGGATGCAGTTCTTTTATAACACTGGATGAAAGCTTTTACTCTACAGGAGTGTATTCTCAATGTTGGCATTCTATATATGGTCATGCGCAACATGCTTCCCTCTTTACCGATAGTTACTGTAAACGTAAGTGTGACATTTACTTAAAGCTTGAGCTAGAGGTGAATTTAATGTTGGTTGATCATGAGTTTAAGTAAGTCATAAATTCCTCTTGTTTTTCTTCCTCTCTTTTCCAGATAAGAAATATATCATCTGTAACCAGGAATTCAAGAACTGTGAGTGTTGGTTGGATTCTGGAAGTACATATTGCTTTCCATTCATGCATGTGATTATCATATGTAACCCCCTTGCAGGTGGGGGTTCTTGAAAGCTCCCCCAGAGCCTGTTTAAGTGCTCCCCACCAGGCTAGTGTCCTGTTCTTAGCTGTTAAGTGAGTAACAAGGAGCGTTTTGAAGCCTCCGTTTCTGTTCCTTTAAGGACTGCCTGTTGCAGTCGTAATTAATCAGAATGGGGGGGCTGTGGGTTGCCTGCCCCAGTCCCGCCTGGGCCGCTGAAAGGTAGCTCGCTTCTGGGGTCGCTAGTGGCCCAGAGGGGGTTTTGCTGGGGGGATATGATTATCTGTTGAAAATAACGTGGAATAATAATGATAATGTAGTTGTTCTAACCTGCCTTCCTTTGCAGTGAGGACTATTTCGATTGTCTCCTCCATTTTGGTCCGGAACTGCCGAATTGGACCAATCAGTACCTCGGGACCCTACAGAGTCGGCTGACCAATGGGGAAACTGCTTGCCCTTTGAGAAAGGCATTATGGGCTATGTCGCTTTTTCGCACCACTGAGAGCAGGAGGAAGTGACTGGCATGTTCAGCCAGCCAATGGAAATGGGTGGCGCCCGCTCTGGGTGGAGTGCTCAATGCTGCCAAGGAGAGATTCGTTGTGGCTGAGGAGAGGAGAGGAGTACTGTGCTCCTGCGCTGTATGAGTGTTCACGTGGGAAGCGCGTAACGGCCTGAGGCGGCCATTTTTCCCTTTTCGAGCAAGTTAGATTAAATCCGCCGGCGTGCGGTCGGAGGAGGCTGGTGCCAGCCCAGCTACCTACCAGGCTCAACCTGAGGGGACTGGAGAAAATTGCCAAATTGCGCTTGGTCCGCCCATGATGTTGAAGCTGCCGTTTGCTGTCCGAGTTCTTCTGCAAGTTTGTGAAGGCCTGAAAGCAGCTGCCTGGTATGGTACCCGTCTGTCGTTTGCCATATAATTGTGTGAGAAGGCTGGTGAAATTCAGGCTCCACCCTGGCAGCGTTGAAGGAATCGTTATTTGCTGGAGTTGTGAGTACTGAGTCAGGGTAGCTCCCTGCAGTGTGCCAACAGTGGTTTCTAGTTGTACTGTTATACTGCTGACTGCCTAATTAAACCTTCTTCTCAGGCCGACCCGCTTAGGATTGTGACGGTTATCTGTGTTAAGGGCCCCAACCAGCTGCCACGTTTGGACTAGCCGTTAGGGCTTGGGTACCCAGGGACAGCAAATCTTAGAGTTAGGCCTGTGCACAGAGCCCTAGGTAGATAATTACAGTGATAAGCCAATTGACCTGATTCCCCCCTTCCCTTGTTATCTGCCCCCCTAATAAATCAGATTGTTGTGTTGCAACTGCACCCTGGCTGGTCTGTGCATCTCTGGTGAACTGCTGCATAGTGACTGTGATTTAACTGTACCTTACTTTGCAGGGGGTCCCTGGAGTGAGTTGAGAGATACTGCCCGGGGAGGGGGGTAAGTGTACTGGTGAAAAGAATTGTTGGTAATCAGTGTGAGCCACTAGTGGGACAAGAGGGGGGTTACAGTAAACCAGAGGGCTGTGACCAAGGCAGTCTCGACCACATTAACCCTGACCTCTGGGTGGAGGCACCCGTCAATGGATCTGGGCCCCTCACCCTGTCTCAGTGGAGGCAGGCAGGGGTAGTAGCCTAAAGGGTAGTACCCCCTGGGGGCTACACATATGCTGGCAATGTTATGTTACCCTGTGCCGTCCCTCTTTTTTTGTTGGGAAAATTTGTTTATAAATTTGAAGCAGCTCTTATGGAGTACTATCTCCACCATTTGTATGAGAAGGTGTGTAGGTGGGTGCCTGTCTGTACCATGCCTTATGCTTGTACTGAGACCTTCCTCATAGTGACGCAGTGTGTAAGTCCTTATTATCAAGTGTTACTTGTATACTGTTGCCAATGCCTACATTCTGTTAGTGGTTGATGATTTGCATGATTCTCAAGATGTGAGCTGCATCTTTCACTACTGTTTACATTTTCGGAATGATATTCTGGATGAAGATGTTGACTTATACCAATATACTGTAGGTTCCAAGATGGAGTCTGTCCCAAGCATAGTCTGTTAACCCCATGGATGTTGTACATCTTTTTAAAATTTTTGATATGGTGTAGAACAGTGGGGTTCTTGGTTGTTCCTTTATTAATATGTTCAATCAGACAGCCCCTTTCTACTGAGGTGGCTAATCGATTTTTATTTAACTTTTTATAACAACAATAGTGACTTGTGTGAGGGGCTGATAGTTGTTAAAACGCAACTCTTTATTATAAAAAGCATCAAAACACTAGATTTACACCAATTATGTTTTAATTTTATTACTCCCTAATTTTCTGTTTTATTTTGTTACTTTTTCCTGTTACTGCTCTACTAAATATTGTAGATAATGCAGCATTTTGTTCACAGTCTTTCAAAATGTATCTTGCTCTCCCTTGCTAACCACACAATTGCTGTTTGTGACATCCTAGTCTGTTGTCATGGTGAGCACTATGTAAGTGATAATACCCAACAGGGTGGGTGGTATTGGACTATACTGGACCACCCAGGGGTGAAATGAGGCCTAACGCTGCAGGTGGAGGGCCTTATAGCCCCTGAAGGTCCGGTATAGCCTAATACCACACACCCTGGAGGGTATTATTGTGCTTAGAAAATGGATTAATCACTTTAATATTATTTAAAAAAATAATATAAATTCAGTTTTTGTGAGTAGTCCCTCTGCTGGTATACTAGCCAGTGGAGAGCACTGCTGTTTTGCAGTGACTGCTGCAGGGTCACTTTTCATTTTCTGCTCTCTCAACTTTTGTTTTCTACTTATTGACCCCCCACCAACTACTTTTGGCACCACAAAATTAATTAGAAACATAGAAACTGTTGGCAGATAAGGACCACTAGGCCCATCCAGTCTGCCCATAAGCCCTACACTTGTTTACGCCCTCTATCCATATGTGGTCAATGGCTTATTACCACTCCTTCCCACCTCTAAGGTTCCCTTATGCTGGTCTCAGGCATGTTTAAATCCCCCCACTGTGTTCACTGCAACCAACTCCTGTGGCAGACTATTCCATACTTCTACCACGCTTTCTGTGAAGAAAAACTTCCTCACATTTCCCTTTAACCTGCCACCTTCCAACTTCATATCATGCCCCTTTGTTCTTGAACTCCTTCTATATTAGAATATGTCTTCCATGTGCACTTTGTTTATGCCCTTAAGGTACTTAAGTGTTTCTATCATTCATACAATTGCTATGTGCTCCTTCTTGTCCCAAGGTGCTGGACTACTCAATGCCAGTGATCTTTTCTTTTTAGATTCACATTTTGGTTCAATGGTCTGCACAGTAAATTGGCTAACCTACCTAAACAAGGTCAGTTCAAGCAAGTGCTCTGACAACACCTCATAACTGAAAGCTCCTGTGATTGCACCTCTCCTTCTGTGCTCCCTCCCCTCCTGATTTCACCACATGTTAGCACTGGCTAGGCAATTGGCCACCACCTTTTTCCCCTGCCCTGCCCTGCTCCCTCTCCCCTCACCTCTCCCCCCCCCACTTCCTGCTTTCCCCAATTACAGCTGTGACACAGCCTCTGGCTGCTTCATTTTCTCCTTGGTCTTAAAGCTTTTCTTTCCTCCCCTCTTCATGATAATTTACACTCCTTCTCTCCTTTAATACTGGTGTCTATCTATGATGTGTTATTAATGGCACTGTTTATTAGTAATTCAATTTGTTAGTTCCTGCTATGTCTGCTTGTACCTCCCCCCTCCCCCCAATGTGGAACCTTTGTAAATGTGCTGCTTGGTGCTCATAGGTACTTTGTAATATGAGATTGAATAAATGAAAATAAAGTAACAAATAAAATCATGTCTCTCCACTCCCTCATTTCCTCCAGTGAGTACATATTGAGGTTCTTTAATCTGTCCTCATATGTTTTCTGTTGGAAGCGCTGCACTATCTTTTTCACCCTTCTCTGGACCGCCTCTACCCTGTCAATGTCCTTACGAAGGTGCAGCCTTCAGAATTGCACACAGTACTCTAGGTGAGGCCTCACTAGTGTTTTATACAGTGGCATTACCACCTCCCACCTTCTGCTAGTGATACCTCTGCCTATGCACCCCAGCATGCCAATGGGCCTCCCTGCAGCTTTTGTACTCTGCTTGGACACCTTTAAGTCTTCTGGAATGATAACCCCCAGGTCCCTTTCTTCCCTGATGAACATCAGCAATCCCCCCCCCCCCATCCTGTGGCTTTCCCCTCGGTTCCTTCTTCCCAGGTGCATTATTTTGCACTTCTTTGAATTGAACCTTAGTTGCCACAGGTCAAACCATTTTTCAATCTTACCCAGGTCCCTCCTCTTTTTCTCCACATCCATTTGGTGTATCCTCCCTGTTGCAGATCTTGGTGTCATCTGCAAACATGCAGACCTCACCCTCTAGCCCTTCTGCAATGTCACTTATGAAGTCATTAAAAAGAACTGGTCCAAGAACTGATCCCTGTGTTACTCCACTGGTCACCTCTTCTCCCTGTATTGGATCTCATTTATCAAAACCCTCTGCCTCCTGTCCATTAGCCAGTTCCTAACCCAGTTTACCACTTTGTGCCCATGCCCAGGCTACCCATCTTGTTAACCAGCCTTTTATGTGGGTCAGTGTCAGAGGTTTTACTGAATTCAAGGTTAAGGTGGGTGAACAGGATGGCACAGTAGGCTGAATCTACTGTATTGAACCCCACCCGCACCACCCCACTACCAGTGGGATGATGTTATCAGTGATCAGAATGGCAGAGTGATGAAATAGGAAGAGATGGGACTAGCATGTGCAAAGTATGATAACATGATAAGATACAAGCAGTAAGCTGGTGTGCAAGCAGGTATAAAAATTATATGGGACCTGTGGTGGTGGTAATGAGTCTAAAACAGCACTGAGGTACTTTTCAATTTTTCGATGAATGCAATGTTAATGGCACATCTGTTGTGTGTGTGGGGAGGGGGGCTGGGTTTGGCATGTTCACTCCCTATATTGCTTGGTAAGTGACTTTGTCAGGTAGTCCCCTCCTGAGGCTTGCTGCCTGTTGGTGAAAAGATTACCTTTCACTCCTGACTTGCAGTTCAATTCACAGGTGGAGCCAGGATGAGCTAGGGGAAGCAGTTTCTAGTAGCACTTACCATAAGACATGCTAGCAGTAGGAGTTTAAACAGTAAAAACTGTTGTTGTTTAAAAAACGGAGACACAGGTAATCAAAAGGTGTGTGCCACATGTTTGTTTTTTTACAAAAATGTTTTTTGTATGGAAGATTTTATGTGACATGGGGCTGGCTATATCTCATTAACTGAAAGAACAATATGGTAGCTATTTAAAAATAAGAAATCTATTGGCTTACTAATTTTTCTTGTAAACAAGAAGGCAGAGGCTGGGACTTCTTATTTTACAGTCTCTGTTACCCGATACTGGATCAGGTGGTTGGTGGTTTTAACCAATCAAGTTTGAGAATTTCCCAAACCCATTTTCTAAGATGTCATAAAGAAAGGCACTGAGATTGAAACATTTTTTATACAGACTTTTTAGATGGGCTATTAAGATGGGCTGTATATCTTCGAAAGGAACATTGAAAAGGAAAAAAATGGTTGCTAGTAAATTTTAACAGCTGAAACATTTTATTTATGCAAGCACATGCTGAAGTGTAGAGTTGCTTTGTAAGATCTTGCTGCTGTCTTAAGAATTCCTCTGTGTAAGGGCCATAGTCTTGTATGACAATGTCTCCTCGGTTATCAGCTGGAATGAGGATTACTGAGTTGTTAGTTTCCCAATCCATTAAAGTCTGCCTTTCTAATGGTGTTAAATTGTCACAATATTGTTGGCTACACTTTTTTGTTGCCATTCAGCATTAGGCCAGATGCTCCTTTCTGCACATTTATTACAAATGTGCAGATGCTTGCTTCGGCACATTAGCCATGCAAACAATAATATTCCACAGGGTAGGTGGCATTGGACTATACCAGACCACCGTGGGGTGTAGTGAGGCCCAGTGCTATAGGTAGAGGGATTTATAGACCCTGGAAGGTCTGGTACTGCCCATACCACCCACCCTGGTAGGTATTATAATGCCTAGAAGATCTGGCTACATGTGACAATTTTATGTAGTACAGACAAAACAAAACAATAAAAAAAATATCTATAAAATATTGCTAAAAGGAAAGGAAAGTTTTTTTAGTGATAAAGTACTCCCTCTACTGGTATACTTCCAAGTTGAGGCACTGTAGTGTTTCACAGTTGTTCAACGGTGAAGTGTACTTAACTGCTGTGTTTCTTCTACTGCCTAAACTGCTGCTGTTTTTTTTTTTTTGTTTTGTTATTGCCCTTTCCTGCTTCTGTAAAAGTGACTGCCATCTCCTCAGGCTTGTTGGTGAACTGTTTTATTTGGGGAGGGGGGGTTGATTAGTGAGTTAATGATCTGTAGCAACAGATTAGAACAGAAAGCAGCAGACTGCAATGGGTATGGTGTTTCACAGATGGAACATGATTGGGAATCTACTCTGCAGTTAAGGAAAGTGATTTTCTTTAAAAAATATATATTAATTTTTTTTTGTTTGTTTTGTTTCTGTGTTTTGGGTGATCAGGGGTACAGTCCATGTATGTGAGCCATGGTATCTTGGAGTAGTGCTGAGCACACAACATGCTAGTACTACTACTTTCAATTATAAAAGTAATTTTTCAAAAGGGGAAAACAACTGATAAAATTCAGTCTCTGTGCGGCAAATTATTGTTGAGACTGCTGATCTGTCTGGCAGTTAAATGAGAACTGCACTTGGTTCATCATTTTTGCAGTTGGTGGGGGAAGGGCACTTGTTAAGCAAGGTAAAAACACATGATTGCATTTTTGGTTTTATTTGGAGAGAGGCACAGTGATTTCTGTTGTGCTGTGGTGCATTGGGCTGGTAATTTTTGTTTCCTGGTCCCTATTGATAGTTAACAAATCCATTGCCATGGTACCAGCCAAACACAGACCATGAAATCTTTAGCTCATATTCTTAGGAACTTTCCCTTACATGGGACTAGCCTTTGTGTAGCATATACAATGATTTCAAATGTAGTGCTTTTCTGATGATCTGCTTCCTGGACATTGGAGAATCCCTTTTTTATGGGGCAAACTGAAATTAGCCTTAGTGCCCTTATAATTTTTTAAGATCAAACTGAAGACTGAAATCACCCAGGTTTTTAGATGATGAACATGAGTGACCCCTAATGAGTAACTGCAATTTTCTCTGATAATTCTGTGGTTGTATAGTACTACTACCTCTTCCTGGATTGGCTTACTGTAGGATTCTGCCCCAACCTCCACAGCCTACTCTTCTGTGTCCTCCTCCTCTGCCTCTGATAACCAATCAGTGATATACATTTATATATATATATATATATATATATATATATATATATATATATATATATATATATAGATATATATATAGATATTATAGTGGTGCGGTCTTGCCACTATAGTTAGGTTCAGTGGTCAGCTACATACTAAAGTCAAAAGTTTGGACGTTAATAACTTTGGACTCCTATAATGGATTTGCCTGACGTTTGGTATGCATGTTGGAGCATGGTAGATCTCTTGATCTGCTAAATTGCGTTTTAGTCGGAGTGATGGTCTTTGTGTATGAAAGCACTGAAAAATGCTACATTATCTATTTTTGGAGGCACCTTTTGGAATTCTGAATGTGGTCCTGCACAGCTGTCGTATGGTGTGCCACTTTGCAAGATGGCTTGTTTGAAAGAGCTTTGGTGGCCAAACATGCCGCTTTTCATTTGGTGAAAAAATATTAAGGCATTCAAAAGTTATGGAACTTTTAAGTTCCCATTATAAGTCAAAGGGAAAATTTATATGTATATCTTGTGATCAAAGAATGGTGTTCTAGCCATCTGGTTCCACCTGGCGGTCAAAGAATTTGCAGCCTTGTGGTTCAAGAATGTTTGTCCCAGAGAATTTTCAAAATTCTTTGATCGTGAGGTCCGCCATTTTGTTCTTAGTTTTCTGATTGGAAAAACACAAATATCTCGGCTCAGGGGTCACTTTTGAAGTAAAACTTGGATGGGTTTTACTCAGGAGGCTCTTATCTATCAAGCCATGCCTTTGGTTTCATCCAAATTGATAAAAAAATAGAGTTATAAGCTTTTAAAATCTTAATTTGTGGCTCGCTAATGATCTTTGATTGTGAGCCTGCAAATTCTTTGATCATGAGATTCTTTGATCGCGATCTTGCATTGCGACCTAAAAACACAAATACCTTGGCTCAGAGGTGGGCTAGGGACACAAGTGGGGTGGGTTTTGCTCAGGAGGGTCTGCTCTATCGAGGCATGCAATTGGTTCCATTCAAATCAGTGAAAAAATTGTGTTTCACCATTTTTAATTCTTTGTTCATGAGCCTGCAAATTCTTTGATTGCGAGCCTGCAAATTCTTTGATTGCGATCGTGCATCATGAGCGAGAAATGATATGGCCCAATTTAAAAACAATTTTCTCAGCCCAGGGGTGTCCTAGGAAATCAAATGAGGGTGGGTTTTACTCGGACGGCTTCATCCTGTTGAACCATGGTGGTGGTCTACCACAATTCCTTAAATTTATTTATTTATTACATTTTTAATTCTTTGTTCATGAACCTGCAAATTCTTTGATTGTGAGATTCTTTGATCGCTATCGTGCATCATGAGCAAGGGATGAGATGGCCCAATTTAAAAATAAATTTTCTCAGCCCAGGGGTGTCCTAGGATATCAAATGAGGGTGGGTTTTACTCAGGGGGATTCGTTCTGTTGAACCATAGCAGTGGTATACCACAATTCCATAAATTTTTGGATTTATAAAATTTTTAATTCTTTGTTCATGAGCTTGCAAATTCTTTGATCACGATCCTGCAAATTCTTTGATCGTGAGATTCTTTGATCGCCATCTTTGATCATGAGGGCAGGGCAAGATGGCCAGATTTTTTATAATGGAATAGATAGGGACATTTTACCAATCTTTAACATTGAATATCTTGGAAACGGTTTGGTGTTTTTACTTGAAATTCGGAGGGTGTTTACGGCATGTCCTGTAGATGTGAATTATGGTGTTTATTTGCCAGAGAAACCTTTCTTTGTGGAGATATTGCATGATGCACTTTACATGTTGCAGACAGTGTTTTGCTTGTGGTGGTGGTTTGAAATTGATAGGATACCTAGCCTTAGTGTCATGTATGTAGTTTTTAGTCGTTCTGTGTGTTAAATGTCAACAGGTGTGGAACTGTGGCAGTCTGATGAATTAAAATCTCATACATTAAAACGTTAGATCTCAAACACGATTTGGTCTTTTCATTTGAAATTTGGAGGGTGTTGATGGCATGTCCTGTGGATGTTAACAGAGGTGTTTACCTGTCAGTCAATATATTTTTTGTGGAGATTTTGTGTGGTGCAGTTTACATTTTGTGGATAGTGTTTTCTATTGTTCTACTAGAATAACATTTGCTTGGTGGCTGGCCTTGCTGTTGTGAATGTACTTTTTAGTCATTAGGTGTGTAATGTGGCCTCCCACCAACTTGCGAAACTTTCTACTTTTCTATTCTTTCCGAAAACGTAAGGAAATTCTGTGCAAAAAACTTTGTTAATGCATCAGTTAGGGTTCTTCAACAGTGAAAAAAGTGAGGAAATTAAATGTTAGGGTTCCCACCTCTTGCACCCCGCCCCCACCAACTAGCATCAGGGTGTGCATTGGGGTCATTAGCCCTAACTCTCATCCCATTCTCCTACACTGCATCACCTCAGCATGTTTACACATGGGATGGGGTGAGAGTTAGGGCCGATGACCCCAATGAACACCCCACTGGCTGTTGGTGGGGATGGGGTGAGGGTGCAGTGCAAGCTTTTTTCGCTGTAGAAGAACCCTAACTAATGCATTAACAAAGTTTTTTGCATAGAATATTTATATATATATATATATGTATATATACAGCATATATATATATATATATATATATATATACACAAATATATATATATATATATATATATATATATTATAGTGGCACAGTAGTGCCACTATAGTTAGAGTTGAGTATCCCATTTAAAGTTAAATTTGAAATTTGGCAGCTTAACAACTTTCCCACTGTATGATGGATTTGCCTAAAATTTAGAATGCACGGTCTGGTACCATAGATCTCTGGACATACTAAGTTTTGTTGTGGTCGGATGTACGGTTGCAGATCTACAGAGCACCAAAAAATGCATAAATTATGCATTTATGCACATTCTTTGCTTGCACCTACAGCCTGCACGGTTTGCACGACCAGTCCAAAACCTTCAGGGAACATGTAGCCAGTGTCTGCAATGTTTCTTGCAAAGATTTCATGAAAAAATATTAAACGGTTTGAAAGTTATTCAAAAACAAGTTTCCTATTATAGTCAATGGGAGAAGATAAACTATGCGAAACTGTCGCAAATGCACTTTTTACTTTCGCAAGTGACCCTTGTAGTGTCACAAATCAGCCACCTTGTTTTCAGTTGGTGGTCACAGAAATGCTTGGCATTTAAATTTGGGACCCTGTAGGGGCACACTTCTTATTGTATTCACCGAGTTGAGCCCTGAGGATGCTAGCTATGTCTTTTTTTGGGGGGTAAAACACCCCAGAAATATGTTTTTTTAATTTTTGTATAAAGTAGTGTTGCAAAGTACTTTTGCATATATGTGACAATTTCATGATTTTTTTTTTTATGAAAATGTTGTGATTTGCGACACTACTTTGTGACACTATGCCCAAAACAATTGGAAATCTTGGCCACCCTGCTGCAAAAGAATGGTTTGGTGTTTTGGGCTGAACTTTGGAGGGAAGAAAGCCAATATTAAACAGATGTGCCTTTTTGGGGTTTGATGACAAAGTATTAGAGGGCTGAAAAGTTACAGCACTCTAAATGTGACAATTTTTCCCATAGGCTAACATTACGGTGTCCTTTGTGCCTTTTGAGGCCCGTATCTCAAAAATGGTTCGAGATACAGACTTTTCATTGGAAGAATGCTTAGTCCTCCATTAGGGAGCTAAGCACAAAACTAGCCTGGAAAGTCATAAATAATATGAGATTTTAAATTTTTTTCTATGTTGTACAGTCCCTGAGGTATAAGGAATTTAGTATTCCAAGTGCTCATTTTCTGCTCTGGGGGCCATTATTATGCATACATTCTTTGTATTCACTGTGCTTCTGAATGCACCTTTTGGGGAAAAAATAGGTGTGCGTTTGCATTACTGTTACCGTTAGCATTTCTGCATGCTTTTCCATTACCATTTGTGTTAGCGTTTCCATTTACATTACCGTGTGTCTTACCCTTTGCATTTGTGTTTGCGCTTGTGTGTGCGTTACTGTTTGCATTTCCATTACCATTTTTGTTTGCATTTACTTTTGCATCAATGCGTGCGTTACCATTTGTGTTTGCTTATTTGCTTGTATTTGCATTTCTGTTTATGTTAATGTTTCCTTTGGCATCATCGTAGGTGTTACCGTAACCTTTTGCATTTCCAGTTGCGTTACCGTTTGAGTGTTCATTACCATTTGTGTTACCATTTGCATTACTGTTTCCTTTCACATCACCTTTGGTGTTACCATTTCTGCTTGCATTTGCGTTACCATTACCATTTGCATTTTCATTACCGTTTGCATTACCATTTGCATGTGCGTTTTCATTACCATTACTATTCTTGTTACTGTTACCGTTAGCGTTGGCATTACTGTTAGTGTTAATGTTCCCATTAGGATTACCATTGCCATTGCTGTTACCGTTACTGTTAGCGTTACTGTTACTGTAAGGGTTATTACACAAAATGGGAAGCATGGTTGGGCCCTTGCTCCCACCACCACATACCATTCACTATTTATAGTACACATTCTCAAAAAGAAGGGAAATTCATGGCACAAAACTCAGTTTATTGCATCAGTTAGGGTTGTTCCACAGTGAAAAAAGTGAGGAAATTCAGTGATAGGGTTGCCACCCTTACCACCCTACCATCACCCCATGCCCTCCAATAGGCATCAGGGTCTGCGTTGTGGTCATCGTACCTAACTCTCACCCCATTCTCCTGTACTGCACCACCTCAGTTTCTTAACACATGGAATGGAGTGAGAGTTAGGTCAATGACCCCAACGCACACCCCAATGCTTGTGGGTGGGGAGGTAGTGGGATGGTAGGGGTGGCAACCCTAACACCAAATTTCTTCACTTTTGTCACTATGGAACAACCCTAACTGATGAATTAAACTGAGTTTTTTGCCATGAATATATATTATCTATATATATATATATATATATATATATATATGCTGATCTAATTTCTCTTCTGAAGAAGTACCTCTGGGGTGTGTGCGTGTGTCACTACATTATCCCAAATGCACTTGCCTGACACCCTGTAGCCCAATGCAAAATCCCAAAACACAAAATCCTGACATTGGGATTTTGCTCCCCCTTCCCGGAGTTAGTAATCCTAATTGGGGGGGGGGTGCAGTGGGTGAAGCCCCCTGAAACAAGGAAAATGGGAAAAATCCCACTGTTGGGATTTTCTGTTTTGAAATTTTGGCATCAGGCTACAGAGTGTCGGGCAAGCGAGTGTTGGGATTCCATAATATATCCATGTGTGGTGTATGTGTGTGTGTGTGTGTGTGTGTGTGTAATTAGCTCCCATGACACTATTTCTGAATCTCTGTTGTTGGATTACTGATTGGTCAACAGGGCATCTAAAACAACGTGCTAGTGGGATTGTTGTCGTTTATCTTCACTGATAACAATACTATCCTTGCTATCACTGTCACTTTGACATGCAGCTGTTCCCATTCTCCAATAACATTATAGACACCATATATAAACTCTTCTCCATAAAATTGATGGCATCTTACTGAATGTTTTCTGTTTATTTTATAAGTTAATAGTGCCTCTGAGGGATGTCCCTTATGGTATAAGTGACTCTGAGTATGAGGTTTTGGCAAGAGAACTGTGACGCAAAGCCAAACAGTTGTCTGCTCAGACCTTGTGAGAGGAGTCTTGTATTCCATAAGAAACATCACTTGGAGGCCCTATTATCTCATTAAAAATCACTCACGTTTAGCTCAAGTGATTCATGATAAGCTAAGAATATATTTTTATTTTCTATTTTACTGTGCCATCCTCCCCCTGGCACCAAAGTGGAGTTTTCCCTCCTAGTGTTTCTGCATGACAACACACTGTGTACTGGATAAAAGGGTACAGTGGCTCTGGATGCTGGTTTTCTGAGATCACATTAGTGATTTATAATACTTGCTCTAATCCTCCAAATATTTTAGGTCTCTTTTTAGTCTTTTTACTACAAGGATGTTTTGAATTGATCCACTCACACTTTTGAATTAATCCACTCACACCTTAGTTTCAAACAATTCTTTATTGGTAATCACTGTAGCTTTCTGTTTCTTCTTTTCCTTTATCCCCTCAGTAAGTGTCAGCATGAGACTGAAGCTGCATTTTTTTACAACTTCCCAGCAAGTAGTTGTATACTTATTTGTAATTCCACAGTTTGGATCAGTCATTACTTTGAGGCCCTAGGAATACATAGGGCAGGATTTTCGATTCTGCCAGGATGCCGCAAGCCGCCCGCTGTACCAAACACACAGTGCATGGAGATTGTGGCATTCTTCGGTTGGCAGTCATGATTTTCAATCCCTTGCACTAACCACAGCTCCTTAAACCACATATTTGTGGTCTAGCTTACACCACTACTTGGGGCCTCTGACACAGAGCTTGTGCCAGACATGTGGTGCAAGCTGCAGTAAATCATATAAACTGTCACAACTGCACCCCAGAATGAAAAACCGGGCATAGTTTGTTTGGCGCACTGGCAGAACCAAAGTCCCATGGCACAGGTCAGGACGCAAGCCCTGCACCATGTTTTGAAAATTCAGCCACTGTGTTTTAAAATATTGTCTTAGAGTTATGAAGAGCATGTCATTCTTGTTAAGTGGCTCAAGTAAGGAGACTTTCAAACTTCTTGAGGTGATTACTGTCTGACTGTGTTGCAAGCCATGTCTGGCTGTTTTGTTCTAAACTAAATATTCATATCCCTTTGTTTGTTTTATGCTACAATAATTATAGGTTTGTACAGATTCTACTGGTAATGATGATACTGTTGGCTGATGAGATTACTGGTGTGCAAATACCATAATTCAGATATTCAGATGAATATTCGTATACAGGGTGCCAGATATTCGTTATTCATTATTTGCCCCCCGGATAAGGGTTTTCTTTTTTTTTAAATACATTGTAACACTGTTGAACTCCTCCACTTCCTTCTCTTTTGAAGTACACTAGTTAATTCTGCCATGAACACTCCACAACAGCCTTTCAGGGACCCAAAAAGGCAACAAAGTACTGCACTGGTCAGTGTTCAGATGACACATGGTCATCATAGATTGAGCAAAGGCAGCAGATGAGGTGACATCTTGTGTCTTGCCTAGGGCTACTAAAATGGCACTGGCGTAAGTGCATTAATTTCCACCCTGAAAGAGGAGAGCGAGATGTGCTATGATAGAGACATATACAAGTACAGTACATCAAGGGGTGAAGGCTGGGCACATAAGGAGAGTCTCTTTCAAATGAGAAAGAGCACAAGTACCAGGGGCAATGGGGGCATGTGATGAAGCTGAAGGGGGAGTTCATCAAGATAGATATGAAGAAATATTTTCTGAAGGCACGGTAGATGACTGACAGTGACAACAGGCATAAGTGATGGCACTGAAAACACTGTGGGCCTTCAAGCATGCGTGAGATAGGCAGAGGGCTGGGGTGTATTTGAAAACAGGTAGGGAGGCAGCAGGGTTGCTTTAGGATTTACATATGAAACCGATAGGGCAGGCATGGACAATCTGGGCTGACTGTGTGGGTCAAGCAGTCCTTTTCCAACAAATAATTAGTAACCTAAAGTACATGATAGTAAGGTCAGTAAAACATTATATATTTTTTAAATGTTTCTAGTTTAACAGGGGCTTCATGGTGGTCCTGTAGTTAATGCCAGGGAGTGGAGACTCAGTTATCCTTTTAATTAAATACTTTATGTGATAGAAAAATAGAAAGGGTGATTGAGAGCTGTACTGTAGCACCAGTTTTATATGGACAGGTCATATCTGTAGCCAATTACTGCTAAGTGTAGCTTAAAGCAGCAGTACTACAAAAACAAATTGCGCTTTTTTTGACAGTTTATTCCCTGTGCTCTGCTGATCATACACCTGGTCCTCTTTCCCGCTGGCATTGTACTATCACCGAGTAATTTGCTCAGTTATCCTCTGCTTTTTTTTTTATTTCTGCTGCCAAGCATGTTACACTGGAATTCCCTCTGCTGCCAACTGCTCATCTGTATGACTCGCAGGAACATCGGGAATGGTCAGCAGAGGGTCCCATTGCTGTAGTCAAAAGACGTGATGTGACCTGAAGAAAAAGTGCAGCTGAAAATTAGTCAGCCCCCTTATTTATTGTAGCATCACAACAATTCAAATAAATTGCAAATATCTAAAAAACTAAAGATGACTGAAAAAAATATTTACAGGTATGGAAACTGTAACTTTGGCCACATGCATACAGCCAAAAAGCAGAATTCTGATAGATCATTTCCTGATTTGGTAGTACAGTACTGCTGCTTTAAGGAACACTAGCTGTTCAACGTGTTGAGGGTCCAGCTTGGAATGGCGTGGCTCAACAATGTCACCAGCAGTGCTAAACATCCTCTCAGACAGCATATTCGTAGGAGGGCAGGATAGGTATTTTAAAGCAAGTTGTGCCAGATGAGGAGAGGGGTTGATTTTCTGAACCCAGCAGCCCAGTGGATCAACATCAAATGGCTCAATCGATTCTGCAAAGTAGCCATTAAGTAAATTTTCTGCAGACAGAGGCTGAGACTGTGAGAGTTTGTGTTGTTATTGATGCAGTAATGTGCTGAGTAATGCCCAGTCACTCTCCTCTGCACTGCCACTATGCCGTCTTTCCCAATCTCCATCAGTATCATCCAATTCCAAACCACCACATGCCTGTCTGGCTCCCTCAGGAACCTAACCTGGATCATGTTCCTCCCCTTCTGAGTCACTGACTGCCTGCATGGCACTATTTAACTCTTCACTGAGCTGTTGACTAAAATGAGTCACCCTGTGGATGTCCATGGCTATATGAAGGATCTCGCATTTGAACCTATGGTCTAACATGGTAGCAAACATGTGATGGCAGGTATCCATGACTGTGGCAGTCCTTGAATCAAGTTCTGCATTGAGATGATTAACAAGGTCAGTAACCTCTTGTGTACTGAGTGTGTTGTCAGCCAAAAAACATTGTAATGATCTTTTGAGAATATGCATAACTGAGATAATCTGACTAAGTAAGGCTGTGGAAGCACTTAGATCATGTGTACTTTTCTCAAATGGTGTGAGAACCTTCACCATGCCCTCAAGAACTCACCAATCATGATGTCCTAGGACCCCTCCAGTGTCTGCCTCCATAGACATTTCGTGTAGTGTCTGCTTTTGCTCCAAGAGTTAAGAAAGCATCAGGTGTTAAGAATTCCACTGAGTGCCAGCATCTTGTATTACATGATATTGGGGCAGACCAAGGTGTTCCTGAACTTCTCGTAATTTGTTAGTGGCTTTTACATAGTGATGGAAATGGCTGCAGATTGAACTGACTGTGGATAATATGTTGTTGGTCCTACTACTGCTACACAGTGTGTGAGTCACCACTAAATTTAGTTTGTGTGCAAAGCAACAAGTACTCACAAAATGGCCATAATTGATGGCTTTCATCATGTTTGTGCCATTGTTGGTAACAAAAAAGCCTACTTTTAAATTGGTGTTAACACTAGGGAACATGAAAATATTATGTGCTCTGTGGTCTTCCTCCATGAGTTTGACGTTCTGCAAAGCTGACCTATTGAGACTACTAGATTGTGTGTGTGGGGGGCAAGAGTGAGCCACAAGGTGATGCATCGGAAACAGCAGCAGCAGGGTGTTGCACACACCAGTGTGCAGTTAAGGAGAGATAGGCATGCAAGGAGTTATCACTAGTCCAGATATCTGACGTGCAGTGAAAAACACCACCAACAGCCTCTGCAAGCAAAGCAGCAACAGCAGATTGCACACCATCGCACAGCTGTGGCAATATAGTTCGAGAAAATGTAGTACGAGATGGGATTTGATAACGTGGGTGCAAATATTTAAGAAGCCGTCGGAAGTCAGTATCTTCCACAACTGATATAGGCTGGAGATCCAATGCCATCATCTCAGCAATCAGCTGTGTGATTTGCTGTGCTGCTGGATGTGAGGCATGATACTATGTTCATGCATGCAGAGCATCCATTATTGGAAGTGCCACTGGATACATCAATGTGGACTGCTTCAACAATAGTGGTGCGTAAAGTGCTGATGACTGTCTCTGCCTTGTAGTATCAGTGGAGTCAGAAGTGACCACCAGGGTAGAGGTCGGACTTTGGGTTGGTGAGGAGGAAGGAGTGCTGTGACCACTGGGTTACTCTAAATCAGATCTGTTGGTACCACCACCACTGCCAACTGTGCATGCCCGTCCACTGGAGGGGTTTAGTCTTGGTGAAACCAAAGTTCCAGATCCAGACCCAGATTACCTTCAATACACTTAAGGGTGCTTAAACTTCAAGTGGTTCTGTAATGATGTTGTGGTTAAGTTAGAGAGTGATTTCTCTCAGCTTATAGTGGAGTTGTAAAAAGAACAGACTTCGTTGTGTTCTCCTTTAACACAGTGAAATGCAGCTACATAACTCTTTTAACACTGCGGTTACCAGTGATTCTGCTAGCACCACATCCCCTAGTTGTTTTTTTCAACAGATGTGTCTGACTTGTCCTGATGTTCTTGCCCTGTGACCACTGCCCTTGATGGTTCCATGCCAGTGCTGCCATCACTTGGCTGTCTTTCAGGCTGTGACAGAGCCTGTTGAATAAACTTTAGTTTTGCTTGTTTGGTCTTCTTAGAGGGAAGGGGACCCTTACCCTTACTGCTACTTCTACTACCCTTGCTAGTAGTGCTACACCTAGAGGCTGTTTTGCCAGACACCTTTTTTTTCTGCCCTCAAGGTACATAGCATACTCTGTCTCATCTGCAAAGTCACTCACATGTGCCTCTGATGAAGAGGATGATGTGTCACTAGGCTATTCATCATGTGGAGGGACTGGTCATCCTCTGCAATGTTTTCAGGAGAACTGATAAGCTGAGAAGCAGGATGTATAACTGTATCAACTGTAATGTCATACTGGTAGTATGCAGCATGGCAGGGATACCAGACTATGGTGATGGTGTTACAGTAGTTGCAGTACGTTGCACTGCTTTACGTTGATGATGCTGTCCTCTTTGACTGCCATGCGCAACCCTCCCCTCTCTCACATACTCTACAAGCTGACTTCCTATCAGTGGAAACCTGGTTTACACAACACAAACTTTTAATGAATTACAAAAAAACAATAGTGATGCTCTTCTCAAACCTGCAAAACAGATATAATTCTGCCTGCCTACATATCATTAACAATCACAATCACCCCCTTGAACAAGTTAACCAGTTTAAATACCTTGGCATCACTCTTGATAGCCCTCTAACCTATGCGCTGCATGTTAATATGATCTTGAAGGAGGTTAACTCCAGAATCAGTGTCCTTTATCAACACAGACATTGTATGACCCCTGAGGCCCTCCAACAAGTTGTCAATTCAATTACTTCCATTATAGATTACAGTTTAGAAACATAGAAACATAGACTTTGATGGCAGATAAGGACCGCTTGGCCCACCTAGTCTGCCCATTTCCTTACCTATTTGATAAGCTACAGATCCTAGTTAACCAACAGCCTACTTCTTCCTACCTCCCACCAGAATTGCCTTATGTCTGTCCAATGCATTCTTGAATTCCCCCACTGTTTTTGACCACACAACCTCCTCAGGAAGACCATTCCATGCGTCCACAACCCTCGATATGAAACAAAACTTCCTCACATTGCCCCTGAGCCATCTGCCCTCTATATTCAAATTGTGCCCCCTTGTTCTTGCACATCTGTTTTTCTGAAAGATGCTACCCTCTTGGACTTTATTGATTCCCTTGAGGTACTTGAAAGTTTCTAGCATGTCCCCCATCTCCCTCCTTTCCTCGAGGGTATACATATTTAATCATCTATGGTGCAGCGATGGATACTACCCTTAACAAAATTACAATTGTGCTAAACAAATCTTGTAGACTGGTTTCTGGAGCCGACAGGTGCACACACACATGTGATCTCTATGTGCAGACAAACTGGGTCCACCTTAATGGCAGGATTAACTACCAAACCTGCTTGTTTACCAAGAAAATTCAACTGGGACTAACTCCTCCTGCTGTCTTGCCTCTCATTAATCCTTCCCTTAACCTGTGTTCAGCCCGCAGTGTTTCCAAATAAACATTTATTGTCCCTTTTTGTAGGACCTCCCAAGACCAGCGCACCCTTAGCTACAGGGCTCCCATATGGCTTAATGTGTGTCCCCCTGCTATTGTGAATGAGCCTAAACTTAGTCCCTTTAAGCTCAACCGTCGCAGGCACCTTATGGCCCTTAGTAGCTGTGATTGTGTCCATTAGCGGACCTCCCCCTTATGCCCTTCAAGCACTCTTCCCCCCTTCCAGTGTTTTCTCCACCCTCCTTTTATTTCCCACTCTCATTTCTCTCCCTCCTTCTAGCCTTCCTCCCTTTACCCTCTCCTCCACCCTAATAAATTCCTCTCCCAGCTCCTCCCACTACCCCACGCTCACCCTACCCCTACCTACTGCTTTTCTCCACTCCCCACTTTCCATTTACCCCTAGTCTTACTTGACCCCTCTTATTCCTCTTCCCCATCTCTGCTCCAATCCCTTTAGTCTATTGCTCTCCTCTCTCTCACCTGACAATGTCAATGCTGGCTGCAGTGCACCCCTCTCCCATTCAGACCCAACCTATTCCTAGCCTCCCCTCCCTGCTGCCCTCCTGTGCTTTCACTCGACAAGCTCATCTTTGACCACCCTGTTCCCATCCCTGTTCCTCACCCCTGACCTGTAACCCTGCCCTGCACCCTCCCCTGCCTCCCTCATATCTTTGCTCATTACTATGTATCTTACCCTGTCACCCTATCTACAATATAATATTACAGTGTTTATGCTCTGCACCCTAGTTAGCCTTGTAAGTTTCTTGTTAGGCTGTTCTTGACACATTTGTACTCATGTTTTTTAACTGCTCTTGTTGTTTACTATATACCTTGTTTACCTGGTGTTAATTGCATGACACAGAACCTTTGTTAAAGAACTCCGGTTCAATGGCATTTGTAATCCAAGATATCAATTAAAATAAGTTCAATGGTGGTACAGTGTTCCCCCCTCCCCAAACCCCGATGTCCCTGTTGTCAGATAAAAACATAACACCTGATTCATTGGTGGTTGAGTGAACCCCCACCCCAGCAGGTAGTGGCTACACCCCCATGCCAAGACAGAGCCAGCAATGGCACAGCACTCCTCACGCCCTTGCGGCTGGCACTGACTGAACTGTCACTGAGTGCTGTGCTGAATAGTGTATGCATTCAGTACAGCACTTGGTGACAGTTCAGTCAGCACCAGCTGCAGAGATGTGAGGAGGGTTGTGCCAGTGCCGTCTCTGTCTCAACATGTGGGGAGTGTGGTTGTGGCCACTACCTGCTGGAGTGGGAGTCCAGTTGGCCACCAATGAATGAGGTATTGTGTTTTTGTCTGACAATGGGGACATTGGGGTTTCAGCAGGAGGAAACACTGTACCACCCAAAATGGGGGATTATATTACATTGTGTAAAATGAGGAGGGAGGAACCCCGAACCACCAATGAATGGGTTATTAAATTACAATGTGTAAAAAGGGGACATCGGGGATCGGGGAAGGGGAACCCTGTACCACCAGTGAATGGAGGATTATATTACAGTGTGTTAAACTGGGACATTGGGGATCTGGGAAGGAGGGCCACGAGACCACCAATGAATGGGGGATTATATTACTGTGTGTATAATGGTGACATTGGGGATCGGGGATGGAGGGCCACTAGACCACCAATGAATGGAGGATATATTACTGTGTATAAAACGGTGCCATCAGTGATCAGGGAAAGAGGGCCACTAGACCATCAATGAATAGGAGATTATATTACTGTGTGCAAAACAGGGACATTGGGGATTGGGGAGGAGGAGGGCCACTAGATCACCATGTTGCTTCCATCAGGTGCTCCATGCGGCTTGACAGCTGCTGTATCCACACCCCCATCCTTCACTTGCACGGAATTACAGCATACTTTTCATTGGTGGTAATTGGCGCCAAGCTACATGTCACGCTAATGACCATAGCAATGTGCTATTGTTTTGAATATCCAGGAGCACCTGTATGCATGTCCCCTCCATTCACTAGTTCCTGTGCTTTCATTATATTTAATTGTATCTCATTGGTAGATTGCAAAGGGTAAAATGGTCTGGATCTTGCTCATCCCTCAGACCTATTATACACAGTGTGCCACAGGGTTCAATTCTTGGACCAATACTGTTCTCGCTCTTTATTAATGAACTCCCTAACTCCTGTGGTGGTGTGGTAGTACAACTCTGTGCAGATGATGCAATCTTATACCATTCGTTTAACAACATGGAGATGCTTAACCAAAGTCTCAACTCTGATTTCAATGTGCTTGTAACTTGTTTCTCTGCTAATCACTTAATCCTGGATATGAAAAATAACAAAGCCATGTTATTCCACAATTCCTCTCGTAAAACAGTTAGTCTGCTCCTAATCAGTTCACTGCCTGGCGACACCATAGAAGTAGTTAAAACTTTTAAATATCTTGTAATGCTCCTTGATGCCTCATTTTCACTACAGCCTCATGCATCACAGCTCACTAAGATAATAAACCAAAAGCTGGGTCTCTTATACCATCTCCACCCCCTACTAACTGCTGGCACCTGTCAAAAAATTGCCTCCACATCACTTGTCCCTGTTTTGTTATATGGCGCTCCAGTCCTACTCTCTGCTCAGCCCTCTTCCCTTGTACAGCTGCATCAAATCTACCATAGGACAGGACATTTTGCCCTAGGCGCTAACCCCAGACAGGATCATTGTGACACCCTATATTCTCTCCAGTGGCCTAGCTATGACTCTAGGCTACAATACCTTACACTACGATTTGTGTTCAAACTAATCTCTTCAGCCCTCCGTGTCTCAAGGGAATTGTGTATCATAAAGCTTATGCTCACCTTCTTAGGTCTACTTCTCTCCCATTATTAGCTGGCCTGAAACCAAAGTGTCCATCGGGCAAATGGTCATTTGCCTTTTCTGCCACCTCTGCCTGGAATTCCCTTCCTCCTACTTTGCTCACCTGCTCCACCCTAACTCATTTCAAAATAAAGCTTATCTTGTATCTCCTCAAATCTCCCCACTGCATCCGTTTTAGCTAATCTTTACCTTCTCTACCAACTGCTTCTTGCATGCATTTCTTCTGATGCTAAAACAGTGTGCTTGTGTATTATAAACATGTGTACTATAAATATATACATACCAATGTATTAAATTGTATTTCCTATATACTACTATCATTTGACTTTTCTCAATGTAAAACATAAGGTTACCTTTTAGCTATCTTGAAGTCTCTGTATATCCCTATTATGCACTGTTGATTCTTTGTCATCTATATTCAGTGTATCTGTCAAAACAACAAGATACAAGAGGCCCAAAATGGAGGAAGTATTGTATAATGCAAAATATCCACGCAAACAAATTTCAGCGCGGTGTACAACCCCACAGTAATTGGCGTTACCTTATATTAGTGCTCCGTCGGTCATTTTACAACCCGGAAGTCACCTGTCAAAAATCCAAATCGTAGAAGCAGAAGAAGCAGAGATGCCGGTGCTCATTGCTGTTTTTGTTTCTGACTTAACTGAGCATTAGAGCAGCCTACTGAACTACTGAAGATACTAGCATTACCATGTCACTACTGTCATGGCTTAACAAGAAGCCGGCTGTGAAGAGGGACTTGTCTGGGGAGCCACTTTGTGCTGTCAATTTAAGTCAAACTGCATCAGTCCCTTTGACAGTCGCTGAGGCTGTAGTGGCAGAACTCTCAGAGCCTCCAGTGAAGAAGCGTAGAACCGAGTACGTTAAGTACTCTGCTGAGGTACGGTTGGGAAGTATGCAGTAGAGAATGGGGTTATGAATGCTGTGCAGTTTTACAGCCAAAAATGCACAGTAAGCATTAATGAGAGCACTGTTCGTGGTTTTAAGAAAGATTACCTTGCACAGCTGACAAAAATCCCTGACCCTACCCAACTTACTCCTCAGTTGCCTACTAAGCCTCGTGGACGTCCTACCCTGCTCCTTGATGATGTTGAGCTTGAGCTGCGTAACATTATAAAGAGTTTGTGGTCAGAGGGTGCTGTTGTTAATGCCAGAGTTGTTTCTGCAATTTCCTCTGGTGTGGTAAAGGCACACAATCCAGACCTTCTGGCAGAGAATGGTGGGCAGCTAACCTTTAGTAGACAATGGTGTTGGAAACTACTGAGCAGGATGGGGTTTTCTAAACGTAAAGCCACAAAAGCAGCTTGTAAAACACCACTTGACTTCCCACAACTGAAATCCACATTTTTGCAAAGGATTTCCACAGTGTGTAGCCAGGAACTTATCCTGCCAGCTCTGCTAATTAACTTGGACGAAACCGGAGTACAGTTAGTGCCATGTAGTCAATGGACTATGGCAGCTACTGGCTCCAAGCAGGTGGAGGTCTCAGGATTAGGGGACAAGAGGCAGGCATCTGTCATCCTAGCTGTTTCCATGACTGGTGAACTGCTCCCCCCCCCAGATCATCTACGAGGGAAAAACCAGTAACTGCCATCCTGCATTTACATTCCCCCAGGGATGGTTAATTAGTCACTCTGAGAACCACTGGGCTTGTAACGCTACTATGCTGCAATTTATTTCAGTGGTTTTGGTCCCTCATGTACAGAAAATCAAGAAACAGATGGACCTTCCAGAAGAACAAAGATCCTTGCTAGTTATGGATCTGTTCAGAGGGCACACGACTGAAGATGTTCTACAGGCTCTGGAACATAATGCCATAATTCCAATTTTCGTTCCTGCCTCGTGTACTGATTTACTACAGCCACTGGATTTAACTGTAAATAAGATTTTTAAAGATCAACTGAAGTAACATTTCACTACCTGGTATGCCAATACTGTGTCAGAGCAACTACAGAACGGTTGTGCTTGTGGTGACATCAGCATCGACCTCCGCATGCATTCGCTGAAATTTAAAAATGCTCAGTGGTTGGTAGACAGCATAAGCACACTCGGTGAGAGAGAAGAGGATATAGTGAAGGGGTTCCAGCAAGTGGGGATAACAGAAGCTCACGCTAAGTGTCAATTACTAAACAAAAGAAGCACTCCACCTTCAGCACTCTGAAGCCTTCTTTTACAAATAAATTAATAAAAGCTAAGTTTTACTAGAACATACTGTAACACAAAGCAGAAGTTCACAAAGCACAAAACCCAAATGATGAATATGAAGCCATACAGTATCCCCAGTCTGAGCACACTGAGTTCATGTAACAGTATCCCATTGAATTTGAGCATTCGGTTTTAAATGGTAAAAGTGCCATGAATGAATATTAGTTCCCCAACACCACTGAATGAATACTAGTTCCACAACACCAAGGAATTAATATTAGTTCCCCAACATCACAAGCTCAAATGAATGTATGATCTGAACACACGCACTGTAACATCGTTTGTTTTGCACATACGTCCATGATTTATACTCGGTCAACAATTTCTCGCTGTAAACATATATCTGTGCATTATCTGTGTCCCACGGATAACGCGAATATTAATTGACAGCTAAAATAAGGCGTTAAACAGTATATTGTATTGGTTAAGAGCACTGAGCTGCAAACCTGGAGACATGGGTTTGAATTCCAACAGCCCCACTTGCATACTGTGTGACCCTAAACAAGTCACTTAACTTCCTTGTGCTCCCAGGTCATACCTGGAAACAAGCCCCAGCTTAGTGTGCCTTTCCTGGTTAAACAATTTTTTCCCCTTCACTTCAGAATGTTTTCTGTGAAGTAAGGACTACAGTTCAGCTTTGCACTGCTATTTTGTCCATCTCAAATCAGCTTTGACATCTTTAGTAGGAAACCGTTGTTGGAAATACTCTACCAAGAGGAGGTAGGTCCCTTTTTGCTCGACATTCTAATACATCTTCATAGCTATAAATGGGCAAAAGTACAAAATCATCACTGTGCAAATTTAACAAATAAAATATCTATGAACTTGGGAGTGAGACAAGGTTTGAACCTCATTTTCATTTTATTCAATTTGCTTATTAGTATGGCTATCAGTGATTTATACGATGAAGAATTTCATTATCCAATGATTCATGAGATCAGAGTAAGCCACTTGACTTACAGTGTGTGAATGATTTTGTCCTTCTTTCTACTTTTTTCTTAGGTCTCCAAAGGAAGGCAAAGAAATGTGAAAGCTCTGTCAACTATATAGTGTATCAATCTAAAACTAAAATATTAATATTTGAGTATGAGAAAAAGGAAAATACAGCATTCTACTGTATCCCTAGTGTCCTACACTTGTTGTTTCTCTCCCATCCTGTGTCTTAATCCTTCCCCCATCAAACTCCCCTCTTACCCTCACCCCTCTTTTTTCCTATGATCCTGTCCATCTGCCTTCAACTCAACACCCCAAAAAAGGCTTCAACAAGGCCTTCCTGGGTTGATGTTTCTCTACTTCTTGAGTGGGTGTGGCCACCCTGGGCTGCTATAATCCTTGTACAATGCCCTCCATCCCGACAACACAGTCTGCTGCAGTACCTCTCTTTGCCTTTCAGGCACCCCAGTCTGAGTTGTCCTCTCTCCCTTAAGTGCTTTAAACCTCTCAGATACTCTTTGTGCTTATAATATCCTGTTGACTTAGTCCACTGTCTTTGTCTTCTTGTTTATATTTAGATTTATACTTAGACTCCTATTTGTTATTAGTCTGCACTTACAGTTGTACTGTATACCTAAATGCCTTTTCTTTTAAATCACTATTAATGTAATTCTGACATGGAACCTATATAATGAGCTTGTTTGCTAAGGTGTTAATCTGAGATCACAATAAATAAAAAAAAAGTATTGATAACAGCCTGAGAGAAGCAATACAGACCCATGATTATCTTGAAGTAAGATTTCACCCAACCCTTTCTTGGTTGAAATATAGTGAAATGATTAAACTGAAAACTATAAAACCAATTCACACCTTCAAGAGATTCAGCAGTAAGTAAGGGGGTCATTCTGTCTCTGGACTTACAATAATTCTTTATGCAAAAATCAAAACCAAATCATCACACTAATATGCTTCTGAAGTATGGGGCAGCCACATTTCAAAATATTTCTAAAAAAGTTATATAGATATTATTTGAAACATCCAACTTTTATCAGTGCTCAGATGTTTAGAGTAGAGCTAGTGTACTGTATGTCAGATACCATTATCAGCTCAAAACCAAGAGGGAATCATTATTTTTAATTTAGAACTTTGTAATGCCTTAAACGTTTTCCCTTGCTGCCCCAGTGTCATGTCATCCTTATTTCCCTCATTTGGATTGACCCGTATGATTGATATAATTTTTCAGTGAAGGACTCCACCTGGCAAAAACACTGCCGATGCACCCCATCATCCTTGTGGTATTTCTATGTGATCTGTTGCATTCTGCTGTGGACTTAAGGTTCAATCAATCAGCCTTTATTTTTAAAAAGGCACTATTCCTGAGATCATAGCATCCATTACAATAAATAAATAAAACATATAAAACCAGCGTTATCAAATAAACAATTCAGAAATCGACACCAAAGGCTTGCTAAAACAAATATGTCCTTAAGGCAGTTTTGAAGCTCTCCACTGACAGCCACTCTCTTATCCAATGAGGTAGAGAGTTCCACAGGGTAGGGGGCCACAAACATAAATGCCCGTGACACAGATGTCTTTAAACAAACCCTGGGAACCTCTAGCAATCCCTCGTCAACTGAGCAGAATGGTCGGAGGGGGCAGTAAGGATGAAAAAGATTTTGCAGATAGCCAGGATCCTGTCTATGTAGGGCATTACAGGTCAGCAAACCAACCTTGAAGGTGATCTGCCACTGAACAGGCAGCCAGTGCAGTTCACACAGCACAGGAGTACTATGACTTGACCGAGAAAGTCCAGTCAACAACCTGGCCCAGCATTCTGCACCAGCTGCAGGTGATGGATATCAATCCCTGGAAGCCCTAGGTACAGGGAGTTACAGTTGTCAAGACACAAGGTCACAAGGCATGGATCAACACTGGAAGGTCACTGGATGGAACAAGGTGCTTAATCTGGACTATATTTCTCAGATGGTAAAAAAGGACTTGACATCAGCTGACACCTGTAAATGCAGCATCAGTTCATCTTCAAATATAACACCCAGATTCTGCCCCCATTCGGAGGTTAGTAGCTGGTGACCCCCAAGCCAAATCCCGGAGGGACTACCTACCACTGACCTCTCTGTCCTGTGACCCAGATCTAACTACAACACCTCAGTTTTGTCAGGATTCAACTTCAGCCAGCTGGCATTCATCCAGTACTGTATCTCAGCGAGGCAGTTGTTAAACATTGAGACTGCACTATCCTGGTCGGGCACAATAGTCAAGTAGAGCTGGGTATCATCTGCATAGCAATGAAAACCCAGCCCATACCTCCTTACAATGTCCCCCAGTGGCAGCATGTTCACTGCAAACAACATGGGGGACAGCACAGAGCCCTGTAGTATCCCACATGGCAAAGAGAATTATCCAGAGGAATAAATCCCTGACATCACCCTCTGAGACCTTCCAGTGAGGAATGCACTGAACCATCTGAGGACCATTCCAGACAGGCCACAGATGGACTGCAGGATCTCCAGGTGCAACCCATTGTCCACAGTGTCAAACACTGCTGAGAGATCAAACAGGATCAAGATAGAATGGGTCCTCTGATCTCTCATCATCAGGAGGTCACTGAACATCTGAAAAAGGGCAGTCTCAGTGCTATGCCTCTTCTGAAACCCAGACCGGAGAGGATCATAGATATCATGGAAGGTAAGATGATTCTCCAGTTGCAGCACAACCACCTTCTCAATAACCTTCCCTACAAATCGAAGGTTAGAGACCGGTCTGTAGTTGGCAGGACAATCTGGGTCAAGAGAAGTTTCCTTAAGGAGAGGTGTCACCACCGCTTCGTTCAGGGAGTCTGGAAACTCATCTGACTCTAATGAGCTCCAGACTATCTCCACCAAGACCGGGCTGATGACATCAACGCACCCCATCAAAAGGTGCATTGGGCCCAGATCTAAACTACAGCAGGTAGGCCACATACCTCGGACAATCTGCACAACATCCATGATCACCAACCAGTCAAAGTCCCTCCAACAAAACTGAGGAGTCACAACCTCACACTGGCCACTGCCACTCCCCATAGACCAAGCCGAACGGATCTCAGACCTGATATTGGCAACTTTATTTGCAAAAAAATGAGCAAACTCATCACACTTTTCTTGTTAAAAAGAACTTCAAACCTGCAGACAGGCTGGATTGCACAGTCTGTCCACAGTTCAAAAGAGCTAAGCTGGTCGATTCTGAGCTGCAGCAATCTCCCCGGACAGGGACTCTGCCTTCTTACGAGAGATTGCTGATCGATAGCTCCTATAATGGTCCATCAATCTAATTCTTTTGGCCTCAAGGTGTGATTTCTGCCAACAATGCTCCAACCTTTGTTCAGCTCACTGCAACTACCTCAAGGTCCCATCAAACCAAAGGGACCAAGGGCAAAGGGTGAGAGAACAAACTTGGATAGGAGCTATAGCAACCAGAGCATTTGCCACAGCCCAATTATAAGCTTGAAACAGGTGCTCCAGATCCTTGCTTGCACACGGTAATCCTGATAGGTCCAGCACTGCCAATAGGCCATCTGGGGTCAACCCCCTCAATGGGAAGTACTGGACCATCTCCACAAGGGAAGGCCTATAAGAAGGGGCATGGAAATTGAACCATACAGTGTGGTTATCCGACCATCCAGCTGGTTCCACAACCAAGATGGAAGCCTCCATCCACAGGAGGAAGACCAGATGCAGAGAGTACCCACAATTATGGATCGCAGAGGCAACTGCCTGTGTGAAGCCCAAGTTGGAGGAAATTCTGACCAAATTGTGAGTGTTCATTGACAATCCAGGCACTGAAGTCACCCAGCACCATTAATCTGGGTGACTCCAACACCATGTCGACAAAAAAATCTGCAACTTTCTGCAGGAACTGCTTCTCGTCCCCTGGTGTATGGTAGACAAGAAGAATCCTGCACCCCACACCTGTGACCACTGTACACTCGAAGGACCTGGTCTCCTCAACTGGCACAACTACAAGGTCCAACTCTGATCTAAAACAAATTGCAACCCCCTCTGCCCCTGCCATCAATTCTCAAGCAGTGTATCACTGAGAACTCAGCTGGAATTGCCGCCTCCAAACTGGGGCCAGCATTTTCATCCAGCCAGGTCTTGGTGATGCAGGCTAGGTCAGTTGACCCAATTGACTTGTTTTTAATTGACCTGGCATTGCACAACACTGCTCAAGTCAGATGGGACACTGGGGCCAACTGGGCTACAGAACTGCTAACAGCAGAACCCTTGGATATGGATACCAGGCAAGGAGAACCTCATTCTGGGACCCACTTCACCCCAGGACATCTCCTGGACCTCACTACCCCAGTACAGATGCTCAGCTCTCCTCCGTCCCAGGGTCTGGGCCTCCCTTCCATATTTTACTCACTACCCCTAAAGCCCTACAGTGACCGTATACCATTGCTAGTAATGGAGGACAGTTAAAGGGGCAGAGGTCCAGGAGCTCAGAGGGGGAGTAGTACCTGCCAGTGAGAGCAAACATCAAACACATACTGGCAAACTAAGACTCAAGCCCTCATATTATCCCAAAATAAATAAAATAAAACTCCCACCCAAAAAATAATAGACAATAAAACTCCCACATTTCGGGCAAGAACAAATAGCATATGCAAGAAAGCAGTTCAGTCAATAATACAAATGAAAAGCTGATATGCTGGGCCTCTTTCCCCCACTAGCCAATTTATACTGTCCAACTAGAATACTAGACTGTCATTCTGGCACTTCTTCCAAACTACGAATGTTCAAATCACTTATCCATATATATATATATATATATACACATATACAGTATATATATATATATATATATATATATATATATATATATATATATATATATATATACACACACACATATATATATATATATTCTATGCAAAAACTGCAAATGCATCATTTAGGATTAAACCACAAAAGTCAGGAAACGAAAAATCTTTAGGGTTGCCCCTCCCCCCCAGACCCGCCAATCATTCCAAGATTGACAGATAATGGGGTGTGTCATTGGGGTTGCATTAACGCAGTTTTTTGCTTAGAATGTCCTTACTTTTTAAGAAAGAATAGAAAAGTAGGAAGTTGCACAAGTTGGTGGGATCGCGGGGCCCTTTGGGCCCCACGCTCCCATCAATTTACAAGTGTTACACACATAATGGGGCTGATTCGAGAAGGTTGGCTCAAATTGCGCAATTGCAACTGTGACTTTGACCCTGTGCCCTATTTAAGAAGGGGCAGGGTCTCCTACTGCCTAAGTCTCTGGCGACTAAGTGACATGTGGCCAGGTACACCAAACAGAGGGACGCCCTGGCTAGCATGTCACAAACTGCAACAGGTCCAATATAGGTCGCAAGTGCCCCCCCATGTCCAGCAAGTCACATTAGGCATCCCACAGGACTGCCTATACCCCCTGCCCCCGAGGCATATTGGAACTTCCCCGCAGGGCTGCCAACACCCCCTGCCCCTGAAATGTACTGTAACTGCCCCACAGGGCTACCCACACCCCCTGCCCCTGAAATGTACTGCAACTGCCCCACAGGGCTACCCACACCCCTTGCCCCTGAATCCCCCATTATGATATGCCCTGCAGGGCAGTGCATTCACCCCCACCGCGTTCTGACCCCAGGTTTCCGCCACAAATGTGACATTTACCCAATCCAGCCCTGGTAGTCTAGAGACCCCACACACCCCACCCAGACATGCCAGGCCACCCAGAACCCCCCACCCATCCCAGCCAGTGACTGGCACAGCCCACCTCCACAGCCAACCACCGACTGAGTTCACTTGGGTGCTTACTGAATACACACGCTCAGAATTTGGGTAAAAACAACCTATTTGCAATTGATAGGCTGCCCATTAGTGGGGAATGAAAGGAAGTATTAAAGCGAATAGGGGGATTATATTGCAGCAAAGGTGGATATAAACTATGTATGAAGCGTGGCAATTGGACATCAGGTAGATAGGTAGGGATGCGAAAAAGTGGAGTCACAGCCTACCTACCAGGCTAGCAGGGATGGACTCAGAGCTGTTGAAAAGGGAGAGAGTATAAGGGAGGAGATAGAGGATGATGAAGGGCAGAGGGAGGGATGGATGGAGAGTGGTCTCACTAATTGTGATAAGACTAGGCAACAAATCAGAAGAGCTACAGTCACTGTTGGCAGTGTGGAGGGTGGACATTGCAGCTGTCACAGGAACTTGGGAAACTGAGCACCAGAACTGGGATATGGCAATCCCTGGGTACAAATTATGCAGGAAAACCATAAGGAGTGGAGGTGGGGTGGAGTGGCAGAATATGTGAGGGACTTGAAGGGAGAGATGAGGTCTGTAATGTATGGAGGTGGAGGGGCATCGGGGGCACACACAAAGAAAAGACAGGGAAAATATAGGAGGGAATTGAGGAGACCCTATTTCACCTAAAGGGTGGTAGCAAAATGAAATGCATAGGGAAGAGGCAGATGGTATTGAGCGGGGCTGCTTTGGTGATGTGGACGACAATAACAGCCTATCATACGATGGGCAGATGGAGATTTGATTACAAAGTAAATGCGTTCCACTACTGTTTCAGCTGATCATCAAACACTACAGAGGAAGCAATGTAATATCAAGCACATCATATCATCTTAGATTCAAACACTTACATAGAGGATAGAACAAGGCATGGGAATTAGAGAGTCTTCAGCTGGGGATGAGGGTTCTCTTTTGGCTGCCTGCTTAAAACTTTTGTTTGGCTCTTGAACTAGTGAGGATGTGGTTTTAGGGGTAAAATTACCCAATCTTTCTCTAAAGCTTGTTCCAGCAGCCTGATATAATCAAGTCCCTAACATCTGTGTTTAAATAAACATTGTATTATTTTCCCTTCGTGTGTGTGTGTGTGTGTGTGTGTGTGTGTGTGTGTGTTTGTGTGTGTGTGTGAAACCTCAGACAAGAAAAATGGATTTTACCCCTAATACCACATCCCCACTAGTTCAGGAGTTGAACAAACATTTTACGCAGGCTGCCAGAATAGAACCATCATCCTCCAGCTGAACCTTCTGTAATCAGTCACATCTTACCAGGGATGCCCTGCTAACAGGTTAGTTGCTGTTGTGCTCACAAAGTGGAAATTTCAGGGATAATCACATTTTACCTTTCTTTCAAAATGCAATAAATTGTCATACTGTTGTTCTTGTGGTTATAAGTGCAACTGATGGAGGGACTGAATATCAATAAGGAGTGCTAGAGATATTTAAAACAGTAGTAATATTATTAACTGTATGTTGACACATTACTTCCCAGCCACCTGAATTGATTTATCTTGTATGTTTCATAACATACTGTTCGGAGAATTTCTGAGGTGCCTGATACAGAGTCTTGTGTTGCTGATTCAGGTCCTGGGATTACTTTTATGTTTATTTGCACAGTTTGATTTTTTATTTAGACTTGTTATAGATATTTTTGTAGGTAACCTATAGGCACCTGCTATGGAAGGATCATATGCTTCAGGACAGGCATATTCAAAATGGCTTTCAGTAGATTTGCAGAACTTTTATTAAATTTTGTTAAATTTACCTAGTTTCAGGGGTAAGCCAGCTTGTCATAGATTTTAAAATCTTGAAGAATTCTCCAGTGATTCAGTTCTGGAGTTGATCTGGACAGCAGAATCCACTACTAAGTCTGTATCCTTCCCAAAAGAGCTGTCTTGGGCCTGTTGCCACCTGGTGTATGGTCTCTGCTCCAACCAGCTGAAACAGGTTCACCAGAGCCTCTAGCAACAACCCATTCAAGGTCCCCCTCCGTCATACTATTCAGGCCCAGAGATCCTTCAGTTACCGTATGCTGCTCTGGGTTAACTCTCTCCCGAATTATCTAATTGCCAAACCAAAAATTGGTCCTTTTAAATCCAAACTTCGCAAGCACCTCACAGCATAAATGAAGTGTACTTGACTTAAATGACCAAATCTTCTAGCATCGACTCTTCTTCCCCTTGTTCTTAGCACATCTAACCCCTGACTTTTCTTCTTACCCAGTCCACTTGTTGCTTGTCCCTTATGCCAGCCACTCTCCAGACTACAGCCTAGTGCACTCACAGCTCCATCCCCTGCCACCAAACCATATTTTCACTGTCCTCAATGTACTCATCAGTCCACTCACTGGTCCCCACAGATTAAAATGTGGTGGTTACAGACAGTTACATAAATAACATTAAAAGAAAAATACAAAAATCAGGGGTGTACAACCATGTAAAATACATCTGACTTTCATCAGATAGGAGGGAAACAACTTTGAGTCATTCAGTTACTCCAGATTGCACTCTGTTTCTTATTTATTGTATTGGGATTGCTGTCACTCAGAATGGATGAACTTGAAAATAAACTGCAGGTGAAATGGGTTAGTAAAAAACAGATAAGTAATACTAGGACAGATGCCAAGATGTTAGCTGTACTGCAAGAGTACAACTCAAATCTTGGCATCTGTCCTAGTATAGTTATCTATTTTTTCACTAATCATCCAGTTCAGCTGTCGTTTATTCACAGGGAGAAGGAAACATTTATTTTCTAACATTCAGATATAGTTAATTCAATTATCCAATTCCGAGTGGTATTTTCCAAATGAAACAAGTAATAAATGGACACTTGGACAGACTACTACACATTCCCCCTCCAAAAACCACACACATAACTACATTTAAATTGTAAACAGTCAGCTTTATTTAGCCCCCAAAAAAGTAGTAAGTTGTACCTGGCTGTGTCTAGCATTACTGAGCCCCATCATCGCGCTTTCTTTTGTCATGTATTGGTGAAAAAAAGACAAGATATACTATTATTTGATAGATTTAGTACCTGGTTTAGCAGATGGTGTTCTCTCCCTTTCTCTGTAACTCTTGCTAACCATCCTGATGACATGTTCTCCAAAGTCAGTGTGTGGCAAGCAGCAAACAAGTAAAACAGTCCTTTTTTTACTAAAAACAGAGTACGTTTGTTAAAGTGTTTTAAAGACTTGACTTGTGGATGGACTGAATTACTGTCAATGTTGCTCCCGAATCATTTACTCCACTCCGGTCTTCTCTGTGTAGATCTACAGCACTGGCTGGTGCCGGCAGTCCTTCAGTTAGTTCTGGCTGGCTGAATGGCTCTAGGCGCTAGTCCCCTCTGATCTCCTGGAACCGTATAGTGGCTGGTAGCTCATGGCTGTGGTCCTCTCTCCCAGGCTCTCCAGTATATGGCTGCTCCTCTGCTGGCTTCTGTCTCGATTCGCTGGCTCTTCTCTGATTGTGTTGGCAGTCTGAATGGGGCCCCCTCAAAACTCAAGACAAATCAAGTGTATCAAGACAGAATATCTGAGGAGGCCTCATATTTAAGATTGCAGCCAAGGTGATTGCTGAGATGCTTTCCATCAGGCTCATCAATTGGGGGACAGGGATTTTTTTTCAGCTCCCCATATGGACTACCGGGGAAGCAGGAGACAAAGAGCAGGAAATGGCCAGTTCATTAACAAATTCACACAATTGACTCAACCCAGCTGAGGTCCCTAAGCAACAATCACCCACATTTAGCACCTCATTGTGAAGGTGCGATTACCGTTGAACACTCATTTTAGCATTGTTCAGAGTTTTCACCGGTAATTACACCATTTAGCTTGCCCTGCCTTTCAGTCCACCTGGCTGTCAGTGATTTTTTTTTTACAAAAAAAAGATTAAAGGTTCAAGAAGATTATTTTGTACAATTATAATATATATTAGTTAATTTATTTCTTCTGCTTATGTCTCCACACCAACAACCTTATTCATGATTGATACTTATACAAAATGACCTGTCCCTTTTATCTTCTGCTGCAGTCTTGGTTTGCTAACAATCTTTGACCACGATGCTGCAAAATAATCACCCGTGACCACGGACAAAGATTTTGCAAGCTCGCGGGTGAAGATCGTTAGCGAGCCATGACCGAAGACTGTAAAAGTGAAAAATGATTATTTGACAACACTAAAATAAACCAGAGGCATGGGTTGAAAGAACTCAGCCCCCTGAGTAAAACTCGCCCTCATTTGTGTTCCTAGGCCACCCCTGGGTTGAGAAAATTGAATTTTTCAAAGGTTCATCTTGTCGCTCGCTCGCGATGCAGGATCGTGATCAGAGAGTCTCACGATCAAAGAATTTGCAGGCTCACGATCAAAGAATTTGCAGGCTTGTGATCAAAGATCATTAACGAGCCATGATCAAAGATAAAAAATGTTTAAAACTCTATTTTTAGACCATACAGTGAACCAAAGGCATGGCTCAATAGAACGAAGCCCCCCTGAGTAAAACCCATCCAAGTTTTACTTCAGGAGTGACCCCTGAGCTGAGATATTGAAGGAATATAAAAACAAGATGGCGGACCTCACGATCATAGAATTATTGTGACAAAGATTCTTGAACCATGAGGCTGCAAATTCTTTGACCACCAGGTGGGACGAGATGGTCCAAACCCCATTCTTTGTCTGCAAACCAACCATATAAATTTTCCCATTGACTTATAATGGGAGTTTAAAAGTGGCATAAGTTTTGAATGCCTTAATATTTTTTCACCAAACAAAAAGCGGCATGTTCAGCTAGCCAAGCTCTTTCAGATGAGCCATCTTGTAGAGTGGCACATCACACAAAGGCCACGCAGGGCCATGGACAAAATCCCTGAAACTGCCTCCAAAACTGGATAATTTTGCATTTTTCAGTGTTTTCGAGCTCAAAGACCATAAGTCTGACCGAAACAAAATTTGGCGACTCAAGAGATCTACCATGCCCCACCATGCATACCAAATGTCAGGCAAATCCATTGAATGGGTCTAAAGTTATTAACGTGCATAATTTTGACTTTAACATAGAAGTGCCTTCATAACCCTAAATATAGTGGTGCGACTGCACCACTAGAATATATTAGGGGTACCACCTCCCCCCCACACTCCACACATCAACAGTCATCGGGGTGTACCATGGGTTTGTCAGGCCTAACTCTCTCCCCATTCCATGTGTAAACAAGCTGACATGCTACAGTATAGGAGAATGGGGTTAGAGTTACGCCTGATGATCCCATGACACGCCACAACACCTGTTGGTGTGTGAAAGTTGGGGGGTTGGGGTGTGTGGTGGTAGGGGTGGTAATCCTAACATAAAATTTCCAACATTTTGTGGCAGTGGCATCATCCCTAACTGATGGATTAACAGAGGTTTTTTTTCAATGAATTTCCCTTCTTTTTGAAAAAGTGTAATGTAATTGGTATGTGGCTTTGGGAGAGTGGGTCCTACAGGCCCTGCACTTCCTTCACACTGCCCATTTTGCAGAATGATATGCATATGTGGGAGCTGGGGACCTCTGGGCCCTGCGCTCCCACTTGCACATACATACGGAGACATTCCGCAGCCCTATACTGAAAAGGAACCCTTGTAACACTAATTTGCTAATATTTCTGTAACCGTAGCAACTATGAAAAAAATTCCACTGCAGTTGTAATCATGATTTGGAAACCTCCACACAGGCTTAGTTCAGGTGGACTCAGCCACCGAGAGCAAAAAATCTGTATCTCAAATCATTTTTGAGATATTGGCACCGAAAGGTAACCCGGGTGCCACAGTGTTATCCTATGGAAAATGTCTCAACTTTGGAATGCTGTAACTATGGGAGCATCACATTGTTTGGGATCAAAATACCAAAGGGCACATCTGTGGAATCAGGGCTTGCCTCCCTGCAAGTTTCAGCCCAAAAGCGCCCCCAACCATTTAGATGCAGTGGGGTGGCAACAAATTCCTGTATTTTAATGTAGTAATGTCACAAATTGCGACACTTTCACATAAATTTGCAAAAGAATGGGCACAATACTTCTGTGATTTGCGAAAGTGCCACATCCATTCTGTCACAATTTATGACACTACGGAGGGGTTCAATAGCAGAAAAGACATTTCTGGGAGGGTTTACCCAAAATAAATGACTGTGTTATGTTCCTCGGGACCTGATTAGGTAACACAACTGTCAGTGTTTACCTAGGGGCAGCAAAATTTGAACTACAGCCGTTTTTGTCTAACACTAACTCAAAACAAAATGGCAGCAGCAAAAAAAACAAAACCCCAAAGCTCAAAAGGATATTGTGCTGTCATGAAAGCTTTTAAAAGCTTTTGTGGTGCATACATTTTTTTCCATATGCTATAATGGGAAACTTTAAATTTAATAACTTTTGAGTGGATTAATATTTTTCACCAAACCTTCAAAAGGCACTTCTTGACCCAGTCCCCATATACCATGAACATTTCAGAGCAAATGGACAAACCATCTGGGCTGTAGAGACAGGCAACAAATTTACAAAACTTGAGGATTTTTCACAGTTTTCCATGCTGTGCAGCCCTGCAACTGAAAATCCAACTGGAACAAAAATGTCCGGATCCAAAGGTGCCAAAGGTACCACACCACATAAATTGGAAAAACAGTTGCAAAGTTATTAAAGTGCACAATTTGGAGTTTAACATAGAAGTGTCTGCATGACCCTAACTATACTGGCCCTATTGGACCCGTATTTTAATATATATATATATATATATATATATATATATATATATATATATATATATATATATATATATATATATATATATTAGAGGCAAAAATCCATTTAATGCATCAGTTAGGGTTGTTCCACAGTGACAAAAGTGAGGAAATTCACTGTTGGGGTTGAAAGCCCCCTTGGACCCCCCGCCCACACCCACAACCAGCATCGGGGTACGCATTGGGGTTGCCGGCCCTAACTGTGACTTAATCAGATGTGTGAAGAAACAGAGGTATAGGAGAATGGGGTGAGAGTTAGGACTGACAACCCCAACATGCACTCCAATGCCAGTTGGGGGTGTGGATGGGGGTCCAAGGGGGGCTTTCAACCCTAACACCGGATTTCCTTGCTTTTGTCACTGTGGAACAACCCTAACTGATACATTAAACAGAGTTTTTGCCCCTAATTTCCCTTCTTTTTGAGAATGATACCAAGAAATAACAAATGTAATGTGGCAGTAGGAGCGCGGGGCTCTTTGGGCCCCATGCTCCCACCTCGTGATGTCTTGTCACATAGTAACACAGTGCCCGCAAACACAAATGGTAATGCGCATGGTGGTACAAAGCAAAATAGAAAGATAAACAGTACTGTAGATACAAATGGTTAAAATAACACAAACACAAGCGCAAATGAAAACACAAAGGGTCACGCACATGGTGCCGTAGATGGGAACAGTAAGTGAAACGGTTATGGAACCGCAAGCAGAAACAGTAAGAGTAACAGAAATGTAAGTGCACAGGCTGGTCTTCCCCAAAAGCTGCATCGAGAAAGACAGTGAGTACAAAGAATGTATGCATAATAATGGGTCTCGGAGAAGAAAATGAGGAGTTGGAATACTAAATTGCTTGTATCTCAGGAACCGTACGATGTAGAAAAAAAATGAAAAGTCGTATGATTTATGACTTTCCTGGCCAGTTTTGTACTTAGCTCCCTCTAGGGGGCTAAGCATTTTTCTGACAAAAAGTCCGTATCTCGAACTGTTTCCGAGATACGGGCCCTGAAAGGCGCGGCAAACACCGTAATGTTTTCCTATGGGAAAAAAGAGAAGTTTGGAGTGCCATAACTTTGGCTCCCTGTAATATTTTTTACCAAACAACTAAAAGGCACATCTGTGGGATGTTGGCTTTCTTCTCTCCAAATTTCAGCCCAAAAGACCAAAGCGTTATTTTGCAGCAGGGCGGTAAAGGATTCCTGTAATGCTGCAGACGCTGTAATGTTATCCTATGGGAAAAAGCATCAAATTTGGAGTGCTGTAACTTTTCCGCCCTGTAATATTTTTTCACTGAAACACTGAAATGCACATGTGTGAGATGTTGGCTGCGTTCCCTCCAGATTTCAGCCCACAAGACCAAACCATTCTTTTGCAACAGGCTGGCAAAGAATTGCTGTCATTTTCCCACAGCCTAGAAAAGTACTGTCGAACTTTGTGAAAGCTTTCGCAAATTCATTTGACAGTGTCACAAGTGCGAAAGTACTTTGTGAAAGTACTTTTTCCAGAAATTTGAAAATCATATTTCTGGGGTGTTTTACCCCAAAATAAAGACATGGCTAGTATCCTCAGGGTCCGACTAGGTGAAAACAAAAAGAATTAGGTTGCTAGAGGGTCCCAAATTTAAATGGCAAGCATTTTTCTGATGAGCAACTGAAAACAAAATGGCAAATTTGCGACATTAAAAGGGCCAATTGCAAAAGTAAAAACTGCATTTGCGACATTGTTGAACTTTTTGATAACTTTTCCCATTGACTTATAATGGGAAATTGTTTTTTGAATAACTTTTGAACCGTACAATATTTTTTCACGAAATCTTCAAAAGGCACATCGGGGACCCCGGCCTCACGTTCCCTGAAGTTGGGACCGGTCACGCAAACCGTGCAACCTGTAGAGACGAGCAAAGAATTCCAAAAAAGTGTAAACGCGTGCGCAGATCATGCTTAATAACTCCGCAGCCATATATCCGAACAGTACAAAAGTTGGCAGATCCCAAGATGTATGGTTCTTGATCATGTATTCCAAATTTCAGTTCAGTTCAGATTGAAAAGTTATTAAGGTGCAACATTTTAGGTTTAGCATGTAAATGGCTCCTCTACCATAATTATGTCAGTCTGATGAGGGCAGTCTCCATGCTGTGGTGAGACAAAAAACTTGACTGGAGAGGTCTGTATATGTTAATATTGTGCAGGTATTCAAAAAGTTGCTCCACCACCACCTTCTCAATAGTCTTCCTCAGAAAGGGAAGCTTAGAGTCAGGTCTATAATTCCAAATAATGTCAAGGTCCAAGAATGTTTTTTTTTCAGAAGAGATCTAACCACTGCTCTTCTCAGGGCAGATGGGAAGACACCCTCCCTCAAGTTTCACCCAACAATGTGGGAAATAACTGGACCCAAGGCCTTGCATAGAATAAAAGCAGTCAGGTAGGCCCAGGATCCAGTAAACAGCAGATGGGGTAGACACATAAACAGTTCTTTTTGGTATTTTCGTGATACGAAGTAGGATCTTACTTCGTATCTCGTCATATGAAGTAAGATTCTATTTCATATTATGTGGATACGAATGAAGAACTGAAATTTAAATTTAAAACAGTTTTAGGACATTTTACAAACAGTAAATTGCAGAATGCACTTAGGGGATAAAAATAAGCAAGCTACATGTATTTGTTCCTCCCCAGAATATCATTTTGGGAGGTTTCCAAATTTGAACTGCAGGCAAAACTGTTAACAAGATGGCGGCCATATGAAGTAGGAATTTTTCCATACAAACCAGGATTCCTACTTTGCTTCATTTAACTATGTTGATGTGCCTACTGAACATGCTCAGAAATTATTGTTTTCAAATTTTAAATTGCAATAACTTAAAAAAGGGCTTATTATACTTTCCTAGACTAGCAAAAGGCACATCTGTGGGGTAGTCCCTTTCTGCCCTGAACATTTCAGACCAAAAAAACAAATCTTTTGGGCTATAGCAAGTTAAAAGAAACAATCCCAGCAAAGTCACTGGATGAAAACATGTTTTGCTCACCTCTATGTAACTCTGAGACTGCACATCCAGCCAGAACATAACTTGTCAAATAAAGAGTCTTGCACCACAGGAAGGCTCATACCAAATTTTGTGCAAATTCATTGAACGATTGCAAAGTTATTAAAGTGCAACATTTTTGAGTTTAACATTGAAGTACTTACTCAACCCTAACTATAGGGGTGTGACCACACCCCTATAATTATAGCTTTTAGGGTTGCCCAGCCACTTCTATGTTAAATCCAAAGTTTTGCACTTTAATAACTTTGTAACCATGTGACGTATTTGCCTGAGAATTTGCATGCGCAGTCTGGTATCATAGATCTCTAGATCTAGCATGTTAAGTTATGGTTTGATGTGCAGTTGCGGAGCTGGGGAGCACCAAAAAACATACAAAAACAGACTTTTTGTCAATTTATTTGCTCAGGGCTACAGCCCAAATGGTTTGTCCATCTGGTCTGAAATTCTCAAAGAATATGCAGTCTAGGTTATTGATATGCCTTTTGTAGATTTCGTGAAAAATATGAATCCATTCAAAAGTTATTTAAATTATAATTTTCCATTTATAGTCAGTGGGAAAAAAATATATGTGCCTCTCGCCAGTATATTTTTTGCTGCAAATGCCCTCTGTAGTGTCGTGCGGCTGCCATCATGTTTTTAGTTAGAGGTGGAGAAAAATGGCTGTAGTTTAAATTGTCCTGCCCCTTGGTAAACACTGACAGTTGTGTTTACCTTATTGGGGCACGAGGAACACAATGCAGCCATTCTTTTGATGTAACCCCCCCCCCCAGAAATGCCTTTTTAGTGATCAGGCCCCCAGTACAGTTGCAAATTGTGACAAAATGGATGTGACGCTTTCCCAAATTGTGATACTGTCATACTTGTTCTTTCACAAATTTTTGTGAAAGTGTCGCAATTTGTGACACTGCTGCTTCCAAAATCAACTTTTGTGTGTCATCTCACTGCAAGTAAACTGCTGTAGATTTGGGGCTGCAATTTGCAAGGTGGCAAGCCCTTGCACCACAGATGTGTCTTTTTGTAGTTTAGTCAAAAAATTGACAACAGTTCCTTAGTTATGGTGCTCCAAAACTGAGATATTTCCCATAGGATAACATTGTGGCACCCCCTTTCAGCACCCATATCTCAAAAATGATTCGAGATACAGATTTTTCACTCTGAGTGGCAGACTAAGCCTGCATGGAGGTTTCCAAGTCAAGATTACAACTGCAGTGGAATTTTTTTCCATAGTTGCTACAGTTACTGAAATATTGTCAAATCAGTGTTACAAGGGCTCCTTTTCATGACTCAAGGGCTGCAGTACGTCTCCATAGTTATATGTAAGAGGGAGCACAGGGCTCAGAGGGCCCATGTTCCCACATATGCATTTCATTAGGCAAAAATGTGCAGCATTAAGGGCCGGGCCCTGTGCTCCCACAACCGCATACATTGCCAGTTACATTACACTTTCTCAAAAAGAAGGGACATTCATTGCAAAGAACTATGTTAAAGCATCAGTTAGGATTGACAGCAGAGCAACAAAACTTTGGAAATTTGATGTAAGGGCTCCCACCCCTATCGCCCCCCCCACCACCCCACTAGGGATGCAGCAAAATTAAATTCTGCTGGTGAAGTGAACGCAAAGTGGCCACTTCTCATTGTCACTCCGCTACACAGAGTGGCCAATAGGAAAGACTCACTTCACCTTGTAATTATTACTTTGCATTGTCATTCCACCTTAACGCAAAGTAAGATGAAGTGGCAACAATATTGGCAGCCCCTTAGTGCCACCCACATACACAGTCACCAGAATTAATGTGCATCCCCAAAATGCTACTGTCTTGTGTCCAGAAAACTCCCCAGTGCTGATGAAGTGAAATGAGAGCATAACAAGAAATACAAAGTCTCCCAGAATTAATGGAACACTCAGTCATGCACGCAGTGGTCACACACAGTCACCAGAATTAATTTGCATCCCCAAAATGCTACTGTCTTGTGTCCAGAAAATTCCCCAGTGCTGAAGTGAAATGAGAGTGTAACCAGAAATGTGAAGTCTCCCAGAATTAATGGCTCACTCAGTCATGCGTGTAGTGGTCACACACAGTCACCAGAATTAATTTGCATCCCCAAAATGCTACTGTCTTGTGTCCAGAAAATTCCCCAGTGCTGGCGAAGTGAAATGATAAGGTAACAAAAAATGCAAAGTCTCCTAGAATTAATGGTGCACTCCGTCATGCGAGCATTGGCCACACACAGTCACCAGAATTAATCTGCATCCCCAAAATGCTGCTGTCTTGTGTCCAGAAAATTCCCCAGTGCTGATGAAGTGAAATGAGAGTGTAACAAGAAATGCGAAGTCTCCGAGAATTAATGATGCACTCAGTCACGTGTGCAGTGGTCACACACAGTCACCAGAATTAATTTGCATTTTCAAAATGCTACTGTCTTGTGTCCAGAAAATTCCTCAGTGCTGGCAAAGTGAAATGATAGGGTGGGTAGCAAAAATAGCAAAGTTTCCCAGAATTAATGGTTGACTGCAAATGCACAGACAGATTAAGATTGTGCTGGGCACTTAAGAGATGCAGAGTCAGATACAAAGGCACTATAACACCCAACCACTGCTCACAAGTCACAAATCCAAATCTGGAAAATAACACCTTTTGCTGGTTGGGGGGGGTAGTGCATGGCAGTAACAGTCCACTACCAGTAAAGATACCACAAAACAGTATAAAAAATTCATGCAGATGCAGTGGATAGCAGGTTCACACTGCTGCAATTACTCTGGCACAATAAAAGTTGTCTGATTTAATGGTATGCATTGCACACACATACACAACCACACACACTACAAGTACTGCATAGCAAATTGAAAACCTTTAGCAACATAACCAAATGTTTTAAACAGACTGAAATTATACACTGCTGTACCACTACAATTAGCAAAAAATTAAAGAATTACTGAAAATATTACTGTGTGTACATTAACACAGTTATACAAGAAAAATATAAGCAAAACAGAGACTGCCTTTTTCTCCCAGTTAATCTACCTACACCACAGGTATGCCCCTTCCCCAAAGCACACTTCACAGTACACAGACTGACTGTTCTAAATTACCATTTAAAATCCACACACAAACAATAAACACTCGATGATATGAGCAGAGGTGGATTTCCTACAATCGATGCACTAAATTTTGAGCAGAAAATGGCTCAAAAAGGCTTTTTCAACAGGTTTTAGAGGATTTGAATTACAGAGCTCTGACAGGAAACTGTCTCCATCTTCCACTGCACACATACTACACAGAACTGAGGCTGTGCAGAACAATCTAGAGCCCATGTGACCTGCAATCCCATGAAGCACTGCAAATTTGCCTTAGAGCTCAATAACAAGGCGAAGTGATGTGTAGTACATTGATTTCAATGTCCTTCGCCTTAAAATTGGTGGAGAAGTGGTTTGGGGAAGGTGGAATAATGTGAACGTCATTGTTTTCAATGGACTTCATGTTCGCCATTATAATGCGAAGTACTCCACTTTGCATTGTGGAGTGCTTTGTGAATTCCATGTTACTCCATGAATCACTCCGCAGAGCGAATTTCACCCACTTTGCCCACCTCTACTTACAAGACCATTTTTCAGGAATTACCTGGGTATCTTGTATTATCTTAGAAAAATTAAAAGAAAGGTAAGTAGCTTCTGAGGAGAGGGACACCTCAATGTGTGGATATGACAGAGTTCGTATTTATCCAACAAAAAGTGGTCTAAGCATATTAGAATACATGAGTGACATAGAAATGAAAACAGGACATTTATCAAGTCAACAGCATGAACAGTATTATGCAGAGGGCGTTAAAGACCCTGGAAGGTCCAGTATAGCACAATACCACCTACTCTGGAGGGTATTATTGCACTTAGAAAATGGGCTACATGTGACATTGTTATGCAAGAAATGAAAAGCATCAAGAAAATAAAAAAATTGTACAAATGACTGTCACTCCCCCTACATAAAATAGTCTCTCTACTGGTATATTGTTAATAGAGGGCAGTGCAGTCTTTTATTGTTGCTTCCGTGGTGAGACTTTCCCTGCACACACACACAGACACATACACACACACACACACACACACACATCGCACTCACACAAATATATACAGAGACTGTCATAGTTTGTTCCCTACAGAAACTGTACTGACTCCTCCACACACATGTACAAATAGCATGTGTTCCTTTTTTTTTTCATTTTCTGGCATCTCTCCATTATCCCCTTCCCCCACTGTGTTGCAATGTTTCAGAAAGATTGTACCAGGATCAGGAAGGGCAGTCAGGCAACACTGCAGAAAAGAAGTAATCTTATTTTTGTTTTTCAAACTGTGAAGCTGTTTGTATTTTTTTTAATTCATATCTCATCAGCAGAGGAAAGAGGGCAAATGCAGGAATAGTGCAACTTTTGCGCTCTCTGGGATGACTGTGACTGTGCTGGCAGTACTTTAAAAAAAATGAAGGATTTATTTGGCAACTAATTTATCACCTCTTTCTGTTCTACATTCCCCCCCCCCTTCCTTCTCATTCTCTATGACATGGTGTGACTGCTCCAGTTCTCTGCAAACTTGTTGTGGCTGTCATGGGAGCTCCCCAGTCTGCCTGGGCAGATGCATGCCGCAGCTGCTGCCAGCTTCTGAGTGCCTGAGGTTGTGCTGCCCTATGAGATCAGCGAGGCGGAAGAGCTGGTCTAGATGAGCAAGGCTGCGGGGCTCCAGATGGTGCTGATCAACAACTCACTGGGCGAGGATCTGAGCACCGGGGGGGGGTACATGGATGTGTGTGTTCTGCCCCTCACTACACTGTTTTTTTAACTACATGTAATGGCAACTGAGTAAACTAAGACAGACAGGGGGTGGGGGGGACATCCCCTAATACTTCCGTATGGAGTGCTCAGCTTGCTGCTAGGTGTGTGTTGTAGATGAAAGCATGCAGTCACTCTCGGATAGGTGCATCTGCCAGCTTTCAACTACACAACATTTACACCAATCACCAGCAAAATAGTGTCATGATCAGCCTTGCTGATCACTGGCCTGTTGCTGTAGAGCTCACTGAAGAGTGAGCTGCATTGGATATGACAGTGACACATCTCTGAAGCCCGCTATGCATGACAATATATTTGCTCCACTTGCACAAGCAAACATGAAAAGGATCTCTTCCTTAACTCTGTTTTATCACACATCTTTGCTCTATATGGTGAAGGCTGGATGGGTTTCTTAGTCTGTAGCTGGTCTTCATGTACTGTATGATATACGTGCCTTCGTATTGCAAGTGGACATACTGCTACACAAACTCTTTTGAATTAGATGTAGGTCATGTACCATAGCTGCCCATGAGCTGTAGTGCAACTTTGTAAACATTTCAAAATGATGAGTGTAACACTGTATGTTAAAGTTAAAACATAACAGAATAACATAATAAGCTGAGGTTCAAAGGTCTGTCACCCCCGGCCCCCAGACTTCATATGCAGGGATGATTAAATACGCTGTGCATACAGTACATATAGCATACTAATTTAAAGAAGTTCCACGATCACTTTACTACCCAATTAGTTAGTGGTTCTCTTAGTAAGCAGAACATTCTGTAGGCTTGCATTACCTTTAAGTCCTGTTTTGTCTTCACATCCACTGTGTCTGCTGGTATGCTGCTCTATAGGTTTGTCACTCTCTGGGATAAGAAGTGTTTCCTAATGCTTCCCCTCATTTGCAACCTCTGAGCTGCAGAGTGTGTTGCTGTGTCCTGCTCATCGATAGCAGATCAAACTTCTGTCAGTTCAGTCTTGGTGATACACAACCACTGTCAATATCCTTTTCTCCAAAGTGTACAGTCTCTACTGATAATTTTTGTCTTCCATATCTCTGATTTTTTTTTTTTGCCTTGCACAGTATTGCCTCTTCTTGACTGCCTCAATTCCCTTTTTGTATTGAGTAATACAGAACTGTACACAGTAAAGTATTCCAAGTGACCATGCCTAAGGCCTTATACAGGGACAGGATTACGCTCCACTGGTGACCTCACTTTATATGTACACTAGAATTCTGTTGGCCTTCTTTATAGTGGTTGTGCACTGCTTGTCATACTTCATTCTCTTTGCTGTTATGATCTCTAGGTATTTTTACTCCTCCACTGCTACAAGAGAAGCCCCGCACAGTAATGTGTAGATTATAATAAGACTCCAGGGTCCAACCAATCACCCAGCTTATTCAGGTCCTCTTGAACTTTGTCACCCTCCTCAAGGAATTCCACTACCCTAACCAGCTACCTGGCTATATGGTCTTCTGCCAACCCCTCCTTCTGCACTACTTGGTTTTCTAAACCTAACCCTCTCCAAACCTGACATGTATATCTTGATAAAACAGGCTCAACTAGCCCATTCAATATATTTTTTTCCCCAGTGACTGCTGACAACAGTTGGGGGCACCTTTTAAATGACCTGTGGACATATATCTGGTTGTACTGCAAACCTTCTCCCTCCAAACACCAGTATTTCTTAGCTTGTTAACCTGACCATGCCAGTTCCAAATGTCTGCCTTTACAAAACACAAGCCTCCTTGACCCCTGATCCATGATGGAGGTGGAAACATAGAAACATAGAATTTGACGGCAGATAAGGACCACTTGGCCCACCTAGTCTGCCCATTTTCCTACCTAACAGATAAGCTGCAGATCCTAATTAACCAACAGCTTACTTCCTCCTACCCCTCACTAGGACTGCCTTATGTCTGTCCTATGCATTCTTGAATTCTCCCACTGTTCTTGACTCCAGGACCTCCTCAGGGAGGCTGTTCCATGCATCCACAACCCTCTCTGTGAAAAAATATTTCCTCACATTACCTCTGAGCCGTCCCCCCTCTATCTTCAAATTATACCCCCTTGTTCTTGCACATCTCTTTTTCCTGAAAGATACCACCCTCTTGGACTTTGTTGATTCCCTTGAGGTACTTGAAAGTTTCTATCATGTCCCCTCTCTCCTTCCTTTCCTCAAGGGTATACATATTAAGCTCCTTTAGTCTCTCTCTCTCTCTTTGTATGTCTTCTGGTGCAGACCCTGTACCATTTTGGTTGCCCTCCTCTGGACAGCCTCCACTCTGGCTATGTCTTTGCAGAGATGGGGTCTCCAGAACTGCACACAGTACTCCAGATGGGGTCTCACCAACTGTCTGTACAGAGGGATAACAACTTCTTGTTTTCTACTATTTATGCCTCTCCCTATGCATCCCAATATCCCCCCAGCCTTCCTTACTGCCTTCTCACATTGTTTGCCCACCTTTAGGTCATCTGATATAATTATCCCCAGGTCCCTTTCCATTTTTACTGTTGTCAGTATCACACCCCCCATTGTGTATTCTTGCCCTGGGTTTTTGTTTCCCAGGTGCATTACCTTGCACTTCTTTGCATTGAATCTGAGCTGCCATACATTTGACCATTCCTCCAACCTTGCCAAGTCCCTTCTCATCCTTTCCACTCCATCTGGTGTATCAACACTGTTGCAGATCTTTGTGTCATCTGCAAAGAGACATACTTTTCCTTCCAGTTCCTCTGCAATGTCACTTATAAAGACATTAAAAAGGACCAGTCCCAGTATTGAACCCTGCTGTACCCCGCTAGCAACCCTCCTTTCTTCACTGTGGACTCCATTTACTACTACCCTTTGCTTCCTGTTGTCTAGCCAATTTTTTATCCAGGCTACCACCTTGGGACCCACTCCAAGGCTGGCTAACTTGTGTATTAATCTTTTGTGTGGGACTGTATCAAATGCCTTGCTAAAATCTAGGTAAGCCATGTCCACAGCCCCTCCCTAGTCTACTACTTTGGTCACCCAGTCAAAGAAATCTATTAGATTCGTCTGACACGACCTTCCCATCGTGAATCCATGCTGCCTTGGGTCCTGTGCCCCACTGGCCTCTAGGTACTCAACAATTCTTTCCTTCAGAAGTGATTCCATCATTTTACCTACCACTGAGGTCAAACTAACTGGTCTGTAGTTTTCTGCCTCTGTCCTGCTCCCACTTTTGTGAAGAGGAATCACATCCGCCCTCCTCCAGTCCTCAGGTACCACCCCATCCTCCCATGATTTGTTAAAGAGAGTAGTCAGCGGTGTCATTAGTTCTACCCTTAGTTCTTTTAGAATTCCTGGGTGAATCCCATTAGGCCCCATTGCTTTGTCCATCTTCAATTTTATTAGTTCTTTCAGAACCCTTTATTCTATAAATGGACTGGTATCGACCCTCGTCTTCAGAGTGTTCCTCTTGTTTGGTTTAGGTACCTCCCCCTCCTCTTCCTTTGTGAATACTAAGCAGAAATATTCATTCAGTATCCCTGCTTTTTCATTGTCACCCTCTACCCACATTTCTTCCCCTTTATTAAGCCTCAGTATCCCTCCTTTGGTCTTTCTTCACTCCCTAATGTACCTATAAAAGGTCTTATCCCCCTTCTTAACAGAGTTGGCTATCCTTTCCTCGGTTTGGGCCTTTGCTATTCTGACTGCCTTCCCAGCCTCTTTCTGCTTTAACTGATAAAGTTCTCTGTCCTTCTCCTTCTGTTTCCTTATATTTCCTGAATGCTATCCTTTTCTCCTTTACCTTCCCTGCCACCTCTTTTGAGAACCATAGCGGATTTTTCCTTCGTTGTGTTTTGTTGATTTGCTTTACACAAAGGCTTGTTGCCTCTGTGTTGGCTGTTTTGACTACTCTCCATTGTTCCTCCACCCCTCCTTCTTGCCTGTTTGCTAGTGCTTTTCTGAGGCACTCTCTCATTTTCCCAAAGTCAGCTCTCCTAAAGTCCAATACTCTTGCTTTTGGTGGCTTGATTGTATGGCTGTGTTTATCGTGAACCACACTTTTCGGTGGTTGCTTGTTCCCAGATGGCTACCCACTTCTAAATCTGAGATTCTTTCTCCGTCCCTATTTGAGAGTACCAGGTCTAAGATTGCTCCCTTCCGAGTGGGTTCCAGTACTAGCTGTCTGAGGCATTGCCCCCTGTAGGGCATCAAGAATGACCCTGCTCTTGGACGTGCCTGCAGCAAAGGTGCTCCAGTTAACATCTGGCATACTTAGGTCCCCCATCAACAATATTTCCCCTTTTTCTGCCATTTTAAGGAAGCCTTCTATCATTTTCTTGTCCATTCCTCCCCTGAGATGGGGGTCTGTATACAACCCCCATGTGGATTGTGGTGCCATTTCCTGTCTCCAGGGTGACCCAGAGTGTCTCATCTGCTCCCTGTTTACTCTTTAGTTCTGTTGCTTTGATCCCTTCCTTTACATAAAGAGCTACTCCTCCTCCTCCTCTTTTACCCTCCCTGTCCCTCCTGTAGATTGTGTGTCCTGGTATGTTGACATCCCAGTCATGATTCTCTGTGTACCATATTTCTGTGACTGCCACAATATCCAGGCAACCCGCTTCTATCAAAGCCACTAGCTCAGGAAGCTTGTTACACAGACTATGGGCATTGGTACTCATCACCCTCCACTTTTTGATGGCCTTACCCCTTTTAACCCCATTCCTGTTCTTACTGCCTTTGCCTTTTTTTACATTTACTTCTGGCCTACTTCCTAATGACTTCTCTACCTTGGTGTTTACCTCACTAATTACTGTTGTTTGTGGGGGAAGGCTGGGATGTCCCTGCTCCTTTTCAGTGCCTCCCCCCTTGGCTAGTTTAAATGCTTGCCAATGAAGTATTTAAACCTCTCACCTAGGATCCTGGTCCCCCCCCGGACAGATGCAGACCATCGCACCAGTATAGGTCTGCATCCCTCCAGATGGCTCCCCAGTCCCCAGTGAAACCAAAACCCTGAGCTCCACACCAGTTTTTTAACCATTCATTGAATTCCCTGGTGAGGAGTACCCTAGCATCACCCTTGCCATAGACAGGCAGCACCTCCGAGAAGGTTACTGTATGTGCTACTTGTCTAAGGCCCCTCCCCAACTCTACAAACTCCTCTTGCACTGCTCTGATCCCATTCCTAGCCAGGTCATTTGTCCCTAGGTGGACAATAACATCCAGCTCCCTCCCTCATGCAGCTACTCCCACGATCCTGAGGATTCGCTTCCTGTCCCTCCAAGCCATGGCGCCAGGCATGCACCTTACCTCTCTCCCCTTCCTCCCCATTTCTACCCCCTAATGATTGAGTCCCCCACCAGGAGTTGTTTCCTTCCCCTGTGGGGTCTCATGCCACCCTCCTGTGGGTCTCCTTTGAGAAGGTTCCCAGCATCCTCCTTGGTCTCCACTGCAGGTACCTCCATAGAGGAACCACTATCCACCAGAAGAGCGAATGAATTGTGGAGAGGTACAGCTGGAGGGATGCAACTCTGTTCCACCACCCTCTCCCTCCCTGAGCCCACCCTGGTCCAGCCTCTCTTCTTTCTTGGCAACCTCTGAGGTAGTGGCATTGGCCCTGGTGGTCCCTGGGTGGGGGAGGAGGTTTCACGAATCCTAGCCAGGTCAGCCTGGAGATGGGCAACCTCCTCCCTCAGACCAGAGAGGTGTCTGCAAATAGGGCAGCATTGCAGCCTCCAGAATGTCTCCCGGAACACTGCCGCCCCACAGCCATTGCACTGCACCACTCCTATCATGTCTTATTTTGTGTCCCCTCTCCTGTTTCTCTGTATGCTTACTCTCTCCTCTCCTTACAACTCTCACCCTTCCTGTTCTGGGACAGTAACTTCCTATATTCTTTAGTAGCCTCCTTCTTCCTTGCTCAGCGTCTGACCACCAGCAGCTGGGGGGGAGAGTGAGCTACTTTTTTCCTTTAGGGTTGACAAAACCAATGTTTCTCTACAATCCTTCCCTTCCTACTGCCAAACAGGAAGTTCCTGTTGACAGTCAAATCCAGTGGCTATAAAAGTAGAACTGGCTTGGGGTGGGTGGGTGGAGGGGTGGGATGGAGGGCAATTATAGTAAGAAAAAAGGCTAGCAACAGGAAGTTGTAATTTGAGTCACCTGCTTTTATAGTGTCTAAGCCACACCCCCAATTAAGCTCTCTTTCCTCCTACTGGTTTAGCAAAGTAAACTGATACAGAACCCTTTCCAGCACAGAACACACACTGACTTTCTTTCTTTTGTTTAAACCCTAAATAAGGCCCCTTCTACTTCTAATAAAGTATCTGTTTGCTTAAACTCAGCATACACTGACTCCTGCTAAGATGTAAGTGTTAAATTAATAAGAAAATGTAGCTTCTTTTAGTTAGCTGCTTTCTGCTCTACAAGCAAAGCTAGCAACAGGAAGTTGTAATTTGAGTCACCTGCTTTTATAGTGTCTAAGCCACACCCCCAATTAAGCTGTCTTTCCTCCTACTGGTTTAGCAAAGTAAACTGATACAGAACCCTTCCCAGCACAGAACAGATACTGACTTTCTTTCTTTTCTTTCTTTTTTTTAAACCCTAAATAAGGCCCATTCTACTTCTAATAAAGTATCTGTTTGCTTAAACTCAACATACACTGACTCCTGCTGGTGGGAGTCATTAGGCTGAGAGTCTTGTTCCTGGCTGCACAGTCAGTCTCCTCTCAGTTCCTGCAATGCAGTGCAGTGCAGTGCAATGTGGTGTCAGGTGTCAGAATAGAGCAGGACACAGTGCAACAAGGAGAAGGGGAAGCATAGTCTGCTTAGTGTCACTTAGTGATGCTAGGTAGACTGAAATAGAGAGTACGATTTTAAGTTCCTTGAACAAATAAAATTCATTATGGAACTCGTGGGGGTCAGGTTACAAAGGTGGTTGTTTTACAATAGTAATGGCAGGAGGAAGTGTCTATTAGAAATCCAGATAAGAATCTACAGTTCTGTATTTATTTATTTCATTTAGCTTTTGTTGAGCGGAAAAGGAGGGCTAGATGATATCACTTATTTTCTGCCTTGTATGGGATAGGGGAAGGATAGACATGCAACCTAAATGAACCTGGACCAGATTAAACTGTAGCTGGAATTATAGAGAGTGGGAGAACTTGGCCTGACTGGGGGAGCAAGAAATGGCTAAGAGAGGCAGGGTTGGTGATTTGACTAGCACTGGTCACCTAAGGGATGACTAGAAGGTTTTACTCTATTTTTTAATTTTTTTAATTCACAAGTAGAATACCTCAAATTGTTTGTTTTTAGATTTTGGCTGGTATCCTCTTAAGAAAGAAGTGAAACTGACTCTCATTATTCAACTGAATCAAACTGGATTCTCTACCAAATGAATTAATCTTATTAACTCAGCAGTTGCAGCAAACTCAGTCCTATCACAAAACAAACTCTTCACTGAGGACTCATGATCCCAAAAATAAAACCTTGTTAATGTAAAATTACAGTGTAGCTAGAGCATGAAATACAATGTTTCCTACTACTTTATTAGCCGAAACCGTAAAAGGTTTTCTAGTTAATTTGGATAATGGACTGGAACACTCTTGCAAATGCTTTTAAATAATCTGCCCAAAGTGAGATTTGCTCATTTATGTGCTGTGCTATTGTTAATGCTACATGTTATTTGTATAATTGAACATAAGAGGATTCAGATCAACTATGTAAATAGGATACTACATTTACATGCGTATATCATTCTTTATTCAATGTTAAGTAACAAAAGGTCCAGTATGGTGATAGTAGGGAAATAATATTAATTACAACATGCAGAACACTATGGCTAAAGCTATGGGAGGCCAACACTGAATCAAAAGTGATGCTACAGAAGCTTTTGTTTAAAGTGGGTGCCAGACATAAAACACTTAAACCAATTTGTCCAGCACAGACATTTGAGATGGAGAAAATATGATCCACCTTCAGGGCAATCCTCCTAGCGGACTTCCTAACATGAGTGTATCCAGCTTCACATTGTTGGCATAGATCCTGGTCCATGGCTGATAGCTTGTCACTGAAGATTCACTATAGTAAATATCAATGGGCAATTCCAATGAAAAAGACAGAGGTCCTGTCATGGATGATTGTGGCAGGTAGAAGTCAACTGGCTCAGCTCTTTTACACCCTGGACAGGCTGATTAGCCTATCCTGCCTTTGTTCCACTCGAGTTTTTGCACTGACAATGGGAGGATTTTGGCAATTCTTTCTCTGACAAAGTGTCCTCCATCAGACCAGGAATCTTCACAAGCAG